>BPTQ01000002.1:155384042-155551279 GCA_019973895.1 Chrysanthemum seticuspe | reverse complement strand
GCTAAGGCGGACCTTAACTACCACACATACTAAGCCTCCCCCTATAAGAGATAGAACTCGTTAACGAATTACTTCTAGGTAATGGAAGTGAGGGAGGCTTCCTTTAGAGTTAACTCCTTTAGTTTAGTCACGTTAGTAGATGACTTCGTAAAGGGCTCCAACTTGAATTCCTGGATGGAGGAGTAGAGCTGAGTTTCCAAGCAATTGCTTGTTTGTGTGACTTCAAGACCTTTATGAGAGCAGTTTTCTCCTCCTCGGTTAAGTCTTTAGCAATTATGACGGGTAATTTATCATCACCCTCCAAGAATGCATACTCGAGATGAGGAGGTAGGTCCTTAAGTTCAACCTCGGGAAATGCTTCAGTAGATGATTGCACTGATTTGATTTCCTCAATTGAGATTTCCTTCGGAGGGAGTGAAGGTAATGGATCTTCATTAAGCAATTGCTCAAGATAGAGAATATCCCCCTCCGAATCATACACACCATCAATTCCAGGCGGAATCGACTCATCAGTAGAAAGAAAGTCATCGATCTCTTCCAGAAGGAAGTCACCTCCCTCAAACGGAGTGAGAGAGGGGGAAGAGTCGGCAATGATAGGTTGAGAAGATGTGGTGGGATTGGAATTCTCACTCACAGAATTATGAAGATAACCAAGAAACTCTTGAGAGTACTCCTCTGAAGCAATGTCAATTAAATCGACTCGATTAACTGATTCAGTATCATAATTTGAGGAGTACCTCGAAGTTTGATCGAGGTTAAAGGTAACAGCTTCATTACCCACACGTAGAGTGATCTCTTGCTCAAATACATCGATAAGAGCACGGCCAGTTCTCAGGAATCCCCGCCCAACAATGAGGGGAACTCGAGGATCAGCATCGAAATCAACGACCACAAAGTCAGCAGGGAAATGGAACTTTCCTACTTTCACGAATACATCCTCGGCAATGCCAAGAGGACGCGAGATAGAACGATCTGCAAGCTCAAGAGTCATGCAGGTAGGAATAAGTTCCGGAAGAGATAGTTGTTTCCATACTGAATACGGCATCAGATTGATGCTTGCACCAAGATCGGCAAGAGCAAAGCACTCAATCATCCCGGGAAAAACACAAGGTAGAAGAAATTTTCCGGGATCTCCAAGCTTCTCGGGAAGCTTTTTCAACAAAACTGCTGAGCAATTCTCATTCAAAGGAGTTTTAGCCATTTCAAACAGCTTTTCTTTGTTGCTCAGCATATGTTTCAGAGTAGATGCAAACTTTGGCATTAACATGATGGCATCCGCGAAGCTTATGTCAAAGTGAAGTTCTTGGAAAATCTGAAAGAATTTTTCCATCTGATGACTAGCTTTCTCGCGGAGCTTTTGCTCATGTAACCGTGAAGGGTAAGGAAGAGAAGATTTGGATTTCTGATTCTCAACAGGAGCTACAGGAGGTTCAAAAACAACTCCTTGATTTGACTTGGGTTGCTGGACCACTTGAGGTTGGACTACCGAAGGTTGGACGTGTGCGGTACTTCGTGGACTTGAATAATGCACTTTGTCCGTTGTTTCCTTGGTAACTTGACTAAATGCCACAGGAGGAGGGGGCATTGGAGTCGTGGGCCCATTGTGTTTTGGAGGTTCACTTTCCACTACCTTCGGGATAGAAGAAGAAGAGGTAGTAGGAATAGCGGGTCCAGCATATGAAGCACCACTTCGGGTTGTGATCGCCTTTGCATCGCCCCTCGGATTAGCGATCGTGTTGCTAGGTAAAGTACCTGAGCCCGAGGGTCGATCATTTAAAGACTTCTTGATGTCAGAAATTTGGCTGACCAACAACCGATTCATTTCCTCTTGGGATTTCATGAATTGTTTCAACAAGTCATCGGATGATGGTCCAGTTGGAACAATGGCTTGAGTTTGCACAGGGAAATTCTGGCCTCTATTGTTAGGATTAGGGCCTTGATTCTGAAAATTCCCTTGATTGTTTCCATGAGAATACCCTGGGTTGAAATTTCCCTGACCTGGGTTTCTATTGTAATTTCCTTGATGTTGGAAATTTTGATTTTGATTCTGAAAACCGTTGTTTTGATTGAAATGACCTTGGTTTTGAAAACCTTGGTTCGGTCTATTCTGATTCTGATTACGGTTTTGGTTTTGATTGAAACTGGGAGGTCCAGAGTAGTGGTTAGGACGGTGGTTCGGGTCTACAGGAGCACGATATTGATTGCCTCCTTGATTAGGCATCCCGCCCACAGCATTAGCTTCAAAGGGGTTACCATCAGTGGCCATACAGTTGTAATAAGCATGGGGGCCACCACAGGTAACACAGACTTCCACTTTCTTAACTTCAGCAGGAGGTGAAGTTTGTGGAAAAGAGACTTTCTTTTGATTGGAGAGAACCAAAGCTTGGATAGCTTCCGTGAGTTTATCAATCTTAGCATCGGTGCTAGACTGACTCACGGGCGATGAAGAAGAAGAAGGTCCAACACTGACTTGGGAAACAACCGGCTTGCTTCGTGCAGTGCGGACTTTAGACTTGTTTTCGATTATCGCTAAAGCTTCTTTGACAGTTTTGCTGAGGAAATTTCCTCCCGCGGAGGAATTGAGAGAATCTTGATCAGATTGACTCACTCCATTATAGAAAGTATCGAGTTGCATCAACTCGGAGAAACCGTGGTGAGGACATTTGCGAAGCAATTCCTTGAAACGATCCCACGATTCACTGAAGGATTCATCAAACTTCTGAGTGAACTTGATGATTTCATTTTTAAGACTCGTGGTCTTGGAAGGTGGATAGAATTCATTCACAAATTTCTTCACCAGATCTTCCCATGTCTCTATAGATTGAGGGGGTTGTTTTTCAAGCCAAATCCGGGCTTGCCCCTCAAGAGAAAACGGGAACAGAAGAAGCTTAACAGCCTCAGAAGGGACATTCTTATACTTGATGGTAGATGCAATCTTGTTAAACCATCGAATATGAGCATGAGGATCGTCCCGCTCAAAACCGTAGAACTGATTTGAAGTTACAAGGTTCAGTAACCCGGTCTTGAGTTCAAAATTTTCAGCCACGATGGCTGGTACAACGATAGCATCTCCATACCCGTCGATGGGTGCCTGGAGAAGCTCACACATAGGAATCTCATCCGCCATGATAGCGGAAGTAGTGTGAACAGTCCGGATCTCAGATCCGACTGATGGAGCAGAAAGTCTACGAACACGCCTTCTTGGAATCTTGACAAGCTCACGAAATGGGCTTACAGATCTAGAAGAGCGAGTGCGCATACACAAGAGTTAACTCTAAGGAAACTCAGAGTTAAGGAGAGAAATGGAATTATGAAATCTTTCACATGAGAATGAGAATTATGAAGACGTTTTGTAAAAATGGTGGTGAGAAGAATCTTTATGGGTTTTCTGGTTCTGAAACGTCGATATCACAACAAAATCAATTAACACAAAATCGAGGCAAAACAACAGTGAACTTAACCAATAATCCAAAATGAATGGCTTCTTTAAAAAAGGTACACCAATCACAAGGACACAAAGGCAAGTTTTATATCTTTAGTTCGGGAACTTATTATGGTCGCACCCCCAGTTAGGTAGTGCACTGCCTTGGTTTTCGGTGGTAATCTTTTAAGTTGTTAATTATTAGAGAAAACGACGATTCTTTTTGTATTTTTATTTTTGATACATATATAGAAACAAAAGAAAAATATTTTTGTGTTTTATACGTTTTTGCTTGTTTTTGGGTTTTTTGGATTTTTTAGAAGAAAATATGGATATATATATATACAGAGATGGATGATATAAACAATGAGTGAGGATTCAAACAACTAATCTGCTAAAACGGGAGATAAATCAGCACAGCTCCCCGGCAGCGGCGCCAAAATTTTGATCGGTGCTAAACAGTCAAGTCTAAAAGACTAAAAACTGCTCAAACACTAATGCAATTAAGATCAGAGGAGTATAGAGTCTCCCCGGGTCGTTATGTCCCAGCGAGCTATGCAATGGATCAATCAACGTCTAGTGATCGAGAAATTTGAATGAAAAAGGATACTGTGATTATTATAACTAAGGAAAATCCAACAAATTAAAAATGCCTTAAATGCAAATTAAAGAAGATTAAAAAGATAAAACCTATTAAATAAACGCTATCACTATATTTAAAGTGATGAACGTTTAAAACCTAAAACGTACGTTTTAATTAAAATCTACGCGACGTACAAAATAAAAAGTGAAACTAATTCAATATTAACCCTAAAAATATGAAAATGATGTTTTTACAAACCTAATGATATAAGAAAATATTTAGAAAAAGAAAATTATTTTTAAAACTAATTATCTAATTAAAAACTATTTTTAACTAATAATTAATTACCTAAAATACAAGAAAATAGGAAAATGAGCTAGAAAAATAAGATTAAGACTTGGAAAAGTCTAAAATATCAAAATAGACTTTTCAAAACTATTTTTGTATTTTTGTGACTATTTTTCTATTTTCTATGGATTTTAAACTATTAAAAACTAATTAAATTACTAAAAACTACCAAATAAGCTATGAAAAATCTAGAAAATTACTTTTTTCACTTTTTATATTTATCTAAGCCTAAGAAAAATGAAAACTTATTTTTTTGAACCTTTTTCTAATTTTTTGTATTAAATGCTATTTAAAAAGTATTAAAAACTAATTAAAAATAGGAAAAATAGCAAAACAGCTTATAAAAATCTGAAAAATTCAGGGAAACTCTAAAATAATGATAAGAAGCTATGAAAATTAGAAAAACAGGTACTTGTGTACAAGATTATGGAACTGATGTAATAGTGCTTATTGAAATAAGCACAAAATAAGCCAAATGATTAAAACAGGCCACCAACTGTTAACAGAAGTTCTAATAAACTATTTTAACCAAATTCCAACTAAAATCAACAAGCTACAACAACTGAATTGCAGGTTAACAAGATTTGATGATTTGAGATTTTAAGCTAAGAACAGATTATGGTGTTCACTTGCAGACCAGAAATAAGCAATCAAATAAGCTCTAAACTAAAAACCAATGATTGATACCTCAACTAGACCTAGGTGACTACCACTGACCAAAAGACCAGCTTCTAAAAAGCTTAAATAAGCTCTGTGCAAGCTTGGCTAAAACTGAGAAAATCACTCAGTGTCAGCTGAGCTTGTGCAGGGCAAATGTGGCCTGTTTTGAGCTTATTCCCAAGCTTATCCAGAAAGCAAAAGCTAAAACCAATTATGAGGCTCAAAGACAACCAAGCTAACTGCTTATAACCCAAAATTCAGACCTTGAAACCCTTTAATGGACCCTGTGCAACAGCTGCACTTTCTGCATAAAACAAGATTTTTGACATTTTGACTTTTTGAAAACCAATTAACAGTTGACTTTGGTGAAGTTTGGATCCAATTTGATGATTGATAATTAAGTTAAATGATGTAATGAAGCTCTAACAACCTTTGTTAATGACTTTTAAACACCAAATGATGATTTTCTCTTTTTAAAAATCACAACAGTGGACTGTTTAGGCAGTTTTAAAAGATTTTTGACTTTTTTTTTGATTACAGACACTCAAGTGAGACAGATATGAACTAGAATATGATACACTAACTCAAACCAACAAATTTTATCTATTTAGCAGGCCTTGGACTCAGTTGAATTAGCAATACCAAACACTCCTATAATAACTATTTTGCCAATCAAACTGAACTAAACACTGAGCAGCCTTGAACTAATGATCAAATTACACTAATATAGTCTAAATACAGCTATTTGAACTGGTTTGATGCTTATTATCACCACAAATACAGATTTAGCAAAATAACTTGAAACAACTTACAAAGTGTCCTTAGCCACTATGGCTTGAATCAGTGAACCAAAGGATCTCTAACCTATTAATATCAACCCACTAGTCCTAAATAAACCCACATCCAACACTGCTTCACCATTTGACCAATCCCATTGCCATATTGACCCAGTTTGACCTTCGTTGACCAAGTGTCAAATTGAATGAGAACTTGAATGAGAGTTTGCACAAAGCTATGCTAAGCTTATTTAGGCTCAATAGAACTGAGAAACAACTGTGATGAAGCTTTTGAGTGAGCTTTTAACTTTGAAAATTTCAACAGTAGACAAATGAGATCAAATGTAAACATAAACTGAAATTTTTGCTTGAATTAAATCTCAATACTCTTAAACACTTTGATTTGATACAATTTAGCTAAATAATACAAGTCTTACACTTAATTGAAAGGTTTCACATAAAAACAACATAGGTAAAAAATTAAAAACTAGTGGACTCTCCTTTTTGCTTCCCAATGCTGCTTTTTATAACCCAATGCTCTTGTATCTCTCCTCTGAATCTTTCCCATCAGTTTCTAGCCGTTGGATGGCTTGAAATGAATCTCAACCGTTTAAACACTATTTTGGCGCCAAAATGGTAAACTGCCAATTGGGGTGGTTTGAGTGAAATGGGGGAGAGGCATTTAATGCCTTTGGAGTTTGGTGAGGTGGGGGGGGGGACATGGAAAGGTGATAGGGTGAGTTGGGTTGGTGGAGTGGTGGCTAGACATGGTGGGCAGACAAAGGAGAGGGAAACGGGGGAGAAGGGTGTTTGTTTGACTGGGTTTGACTGGTCTGTTGACCAGTGGGGTTAATATTAAAAGGGGGTTCAATTTGTATTATGACAGGGGTCCAAAGGGTTTGAAAGGGTCCAAAATGGGTTTAAAGGTTTTAATAACCAAGGGACCTTTCATGTAATTGCTGAAATTTAAAGGACCAATGCTGCCAAATCAGAAAAGTTATTCCAAGGACTGAAAATGACACTTTCAAAAAGTACAAGGACCAAATTTGCCAAATTGCCATTTTCCAGGGGCCATTTTTGCCAAAATTCAAACTTGAAGGACTAAACTTGTAATTTCTCAAACTTTTTGATATTTTCCACCAAAGGACTAATTTTGACAACTTTTGATTTAAAAAGGACCTTTGGTGACTTTTCTTTTGAAATTCGGGCTCAGGGACTATTTTTGACAATTCTTGAAACTTGGGGGACTGAAACTGCAATTTTTGCAAAATTGATATGTTTTTCATCTGATTTTGATATTTTTGAATTTAAAACACATAAAACACTGATTTGTGATATTTTGATCATTTAGATGTGTTTCTGAGTATTTTCAGATGATTTTGCAGTTTATTTTGTATAAAAATGATGAGTATTTACACACTCATCAATAATACTTCTCCATTTGTGCCTTGATTTTTGCTTCACGTATTGCTGCCCGTTCCCTTCTTTCTTTTAGGAGATCCAAGTTCATTTCCAAGGCTTCATCGTTTTCTTCTATGTTTGCTTCCGCTGTCCACCATGTGGGCATTCCTATTTCGGCTGGGATGACAGCTTCCGTTCCATATGTCAATGAGAATGGAGTGTCTCCGTTACTAGATTTTATCATTATACGGTGTGCCCACAGAACGTGCGATAACTCATCCAGCCAGTTTTTGCTTCTTTCCTCCAATCGGGCTTTTATTCCTTCCCCTAGACTCCTGTTCGCTCTTTCCACCTATCCATTTGCATGCGGATGTTTGATGAAAGCAAAGTGTTGTTTTATATTCATTTTTTCGCACTAATCTTTGAATGGGTTGTCTCGAAATTATTTTTCGTTGTCGGATATTATTTCTTCTGGGGAGTCCGAATCTACACACAATGTTTTCCCATACGAATTTTTTGATTTGGTTTCATGTAATAATGGCAACCGACTTTGCTTCTATCCATTTTGTGAAGTAGTCTATTGCTACTATAAGGAATCTGAATTTTCCGGGCCCTTCCGGAAGGGGTCCTACGATGTCAATTCCCCATTTGTAGATTGGCCATGGGGAAGTGATTGGTGTTAGCTTCTCTTTCGGATGTCTCGGGTTTGGCCTGTGTACCTGACAGTTTTTGCATGCTTGGATTAGCTTTCGAGCATCTTCATGCATGGTAGGCCAGTAGTATCCGGTACGTATGGCTCTGGCCACCACGGACCTTGTTCCGGCGTGCATGCTGCAAGATCCTTCATGGATTTCTCTTAGCACGTAGTTTGCCTGGAGGGGTCCTACACACCGTAACCACGGTCCAAGAAAATACTTCTTGTAAAGTGTCCCGTTAATTACTGCAAACCTATGTGATTTCCTTTGATTTCCCTTGCTTTCTTTTCTTCTGCTGGGAGTATTTCCTTGGCCAGGTACTCATATATTGGGGGTCATCCATGTGTACCTCTCTTCTTCCGTTATTGCTATCATTGCTGCTTCCTCTATTGACTTTTGGTTGAGCTATTCTACCAGCGCTTGCTTTTTCAGATGTGCGAAGCCGGTAGACGTCATTTTACTCAGGGCGTCCGCCTTCTTGTTTTCACTTCTAGGGACTTGTTTGATTGAGAACATTATGAAGTTGTTCAAGAGTGCCTTTACCTTTTCCAGGTATTGAATCATCCCTGATTCTTTTGCGACATATGTTTCGTTGACTTGGTTGGCTACCAGTTTTGAGTCTACGTTTGCTTGTAAATTCTTGACTCTCATTTGTTCTGCTATTCTTAACCCATCTATTAAGGCTTCATACTCAGCTTCGTTATTCGTTGCTCCGAATCGGAACCTTAAGGCGTAAGTGAACTCCGCCCCCTGTGGGTCTGTCAGTATTAGCCCTGCTTCGCAGCCATCTATGCAAGATGAGCCGTCTGTGAACAGGATTCATGGTTGTGAAAGTTCTTCTTCTTCCATCGGTTCGTCTTCTTCATCATCCTTTGGACGTTCTACTATGAAATCCGCCAAGATTTGTCCTTTGATTGACACCCTTGACCTGTATTGTATGTCATATTCTCCTAACTCAATGCTCCATTTCTGCAGTCTGCCCGCAACCTCTGGCTTTGACAGTATTTGCTTTATTGGCTGATCCGTGATAACTACATCTGTGTGCGCTTGAAAGTATCTTTTCAAGCATTTTGTAGCATGCACCAAGGATAATACCAGTTTTTCCATAGGTGTGTAGTTGATCTCCGGGCCTCGCAGGGTTCGACTCACAAAATATATCGGTGTTTGCCTGCCTTCCCTTTCTGTCATTAAGACTGCACTGACTGCTTCTTTTGCTGCCGCAAGATATATTATGAGTTCCTCTTTTTGTTGGGGCGCCGTGAGGGTCAGGAGGTTTGCTATCATTTTTTTCATCTGCTTAAAAGCTTCCTCCGCTTCTTTTGTCCACTGAAAATCACTCTTTTTTGTACACTTCTTGAGTATTTTAAAGAAAGGTAGCGACTTCTCGACGGATTTAGCCAGAAACCTATTTAAGCTTGCCAGCTTCCCGTTCAGTTTTTGAACGTCCTTAAGGCACTTTGGGGATGGGAGGTTTAGTACCGCTTCCGCTTTGTCTAGGCATACCTTGATTCCTTTAGTATTCACAGTGTATCCCAGGAACCTTCCCTCTTCCATTCCGAAGGTGCATTTCTTGAGATTCAGCTTCATGTTTATTTCTCTTAATGTTTTAAAGGTTTCCGCTATGTCCATTAGTATTTCTTCCTCTGAGCGGCTTTTGATTACCAGGTCATCAACATACACTTCTAGGTTTCTACAGATTTTCTTGTGGAAAGCCTTATCTACCAATCGCTGGTATGTTGCTCCTGCGTTCTTTACTCCGAACGGCATTTTGGTATAACAAAATATTCCCTGACTTGTAATGAATGTTTTTTTTCCTCATCTTCCTTTGCCATTTGTATCTGGTGATAGCCCTTATATGCGTTCAGGAAGCATTTGAAGGGATATGCGCAGAGTGATTCGACTTTCCAATCTATCTCCGGCAATGGGTAACCATCCTTTGGGCACACTTTGTTGAGGTCCTTGAAGTCAACGCACATCCTCCAGCTACCGTCACGCTTTGTTACCATCACAGGGTTGGCCAACCAGCTGTGGTAATGTACTTCTTTCATGATTCCTGCATTCACGAATTTTTCCACCTCCTCTTGGAACGCCTTATTTCTCTCTGGTGTATCGCCTCTTTTCTTTTGCCTTATTGGGGTGTATCCCTCACGTATGTTTAAGTTGTGCTCTGTTATGTGCCTTGGAACACCCGTCATATCCGTTGGGCACCAGGAGAATAAATCTAAGTTCTGCTTCAGTAGGTCGCACAACTTCTTACGTCCTTCTATTGATAAGGTGGATCCGATGGCTATGGTTTGCTCTGGATGCTCCGGATGTATTGCTACATGTATTCGTTGCTCTACTTGTTGTTTTTCTACTGTGGCTTGTGGTGTTGATTCAGAAATCATGATGCATTCCAATGAAACCATTCAGCTATTTCGTATTGTGAGCACTCCTCCTTCTACTAGGATTTTTACCATTCTATGCACTATTGAAGGTACCGCTTGCAATTTTCGCACCCCCGGTCTTCCTATAATTTCATTATATGGTGGCGACTGGGATCGAACGATTACAAAGTTCATCCATACTGACGTTGAGTGCTCGTCATCACCGATTTTAGTTAACAATGATATCTGTCCTATCAGCCATATTACCTCTCCTCTGAACCCAATAAGGGGGTTGTGGAGGGCATCATTTGCATTCTTATTTCCGGCCTGAGCCTTTCGAAATAGTGTTCATATAGTATTTCCGATGTGGAACCTCCATCAATGTACATGCGGTGTATGAAGTGCCCTCCTATTTCCGCTTCAATAATCATTGGCCCGTCATTTCCTTCTTCAGCTAGCGATGGGAGTAAAATATTCGGGTTAGGGGAAAAGCTTTGTGTAACCCTTTTTCGCGTTACTCGTTGCTGGGTTTGCACCATTAGGATTGCTAGAGGTTTATCTTTTCCAGGTGTATCTCCTTTTTTGGACGCTTTGGATTGATCCTTTTCGCTGTTTTTTTAGTTCCTTTATTACGTTTGATAGCTTTCCAGTTCTTAGCAATTCTACTATTTGTCTTTTCAGATGCATGCATGCATCTGTATTATGTCCCACCTCTCTTTGAAACTCACAATATTTGTTGGTGTTCCTTTTTTCGATTGGTGTGATCATTGGTGGAGGAGTTTTGAATTTTGCTTTTTCCAACGCCAATATTTCATTTGGTGTCTTGGAGAGGAGAGTAAACCTATCTTGCTTCCTTTCCGTCCTGAGCTGGTTTCTGTATCCTTTTTTGAAGCCTTGTTTCTGCCCAGGTTCATGTGATTTCCATGGCACTTGGGGAAGCGATCTCTTCTTTTCGTTGTTGCCTGCGGCTATTTCTCCTCGTAAGAAAGATGTAGTTACCCTAATCATTTCATCTACCGACTTGGGTATCTTGTCATGCAATCGCTTAATTAACTCGGGGTTAGTAATCCCGTGCATGAAGCTGGAGATTTTCATGACTTCTGGGGCTCCTTTGACATCCCTGCTCTCTGCCTTGAATCTCTTCACGAAATCTTCCGTAGTTTCTCCTTCTTTCTGTTTGATGTGGTGGAGTTCCACAAGATCTTTTATGCATTTCTTTTGCTGAAGGAAATTCGCTAGAAAGACCTCTTTCAACTCGTTATAACTATCTACCGTTTCTGGCGGAAGATCGTCGAACCACACCCTAAAAGATCCAGTGAGAGTGGAATTGAACATGTGGCACCAAGTTGGCATGACCTAGCGTTCCACTTTTGCAGCTGCTTGAAAGATATTTAGGTGATCTTCCGGGTCTTCGCTTCCATCGTATGTCTTTACATTAGTGGGAATTCGCGTCTTCTTGGGCATGTCGAAATAGCGAATGCGCGGAGTGAACGGGTCGGTCTCCTTGCATACCCATGGCCTGGCTAAGTCCTCGTCATCGACATCTGACTTTTTCTTTTTGGATCCAGACCTCCAGCGTTCGCCCCCGCATTCTTCACTTTTGGAAAGTCGATCAGTCCTCCGCGAGTATGCCTGGCTATCTTCGTTACTCCGGAATATGGTTCTGTTCTCCGCGAATAGGAGTTATGGTAACCACTTTCCTCCTCTTTTTGAGAGCCACGACGACTGGATTTCTTTGGATATCTGGAGTATACAGAGATACTTTTTTCCTTATCTCCTAGCCTGTGGAACACATCCGCGCCAACTTGTTAGTACAAAAAGTATGACGGGTTGTAATGGGTGTTAGTGTTGCTTGTTGGATTGGGCTAACAAGCTGTAGGTGGGCTGATCTTGTACTAATCCAAGTAGTTTGATTGAATTCCCTGCACAAGAAGAGTAAACCATTAGCCTTACCGTAGGGACGGACCCAACGATTAGTTTCCGGCGTGAGAGTAAATACACATTTTTGTCAGAGAAATAAGAGTATATGTGTGTTATTATGAGACAAAAAGTTCTACCTTGTATGGGGATTAGAGTCCTTTTTATAGGCGAGGTTTGCCGCTAGGGTTTCCTGATTGCTCGCATATAGTAGTTAGCTGCCGGAGCCGGACCCTTGTCGGACAAGCATCCGTGTTAATCGCGGATGCGGACACAAGATACCTTCCGCGGCCGGAGGTTCGCTCTGCTAAGTATCCTGCGTGCATCTTTTAGTCTGGACTATGGCCAATTTCGTTATTAGGCTTACTGTTGGTCCAGTGTTCGTAGTAATCTCGTTGTTGGGCCTGGGCCCAGTGTGTGTGTAGCACGAATCAGGCCCAGTAAGCCTGCTATACGTGCTATACGTCATCAATTACAAAGCTCTAGTGATTATTTTGTTGTATTTTTTATGTAGTTAAAACTTATTTAGATTCGTTCAGTGATTTGTTGAACTTTTTATCAGTTGAGAAGATACATATAGCCTCTTCTATATGCCCTAGTCTGCAACATCTAAGAACCTCAGATGTACCCAACACGCCCAGGTGTTCTGCCAGCTGTAAAAAACAGCAGCTACAGAACCAATTTATTGGCGATTTTATGGTACTATACATGTATTTTCATCTAGGGTTAAGTTTAGAACAGATTCAGGTCCAACTTAGCTTATCGGGTTGACCCGATAACATATAATAACCCATTTATAAATCTAGAATTGTTGAGCTTGTTGCTCTTATTTTTGCATGAGCTTTTCTTCTCATTCTTATTTGCTATAATTTTGTATGCAAGTGGTTGTTTGTGTCGTTAACTGATGCAAACTAACTCAAGTTTGGAAAATTAAATTTCAGTTATGTTTGGTACAAGGTTTTTAGCCCGCGCTTCGCTGCGAGGTGTTAGGTCACAATTATAATGTAGGCAGCAGAACCACAAAACATATTGAGGTTTCATTGTTGCAAGATATACTCAGAATTGCAATGTACATTTACTAAGCACTTATAATATAAGAATCTAAACTCAGTTACATTATCATTAGCCAGATCTATACATAGCAACAAATATTAAGAAACCAACAATTAAAAATGTAAAATTAAGCGGCAATAGTGTCTAGGACCGACAACAGGATCAAGCGACCGAATAACATCTTTATCGTTCTTGCTTATGTTAGCTATTGCTCTACTGGCGTCTACCCGCAAACATTCTGGTTTGTAGTTGTATCATTGTAAGAGTTCCTATAGCTTTATAGCATACCCATTATCAGCATGTGGATATGCAAAATAAGAGTAATGCGCACACCTTTTGACCCTCAAGGTTATAGTGTAGTTACTTTGTTTAGAAAGTAGCAGGCAAACACCCTTAGATAACAACCAAATACCTATTAAATGGCAGTAGCCAAACACCCTTTTATATATGAGTTCTTAGTTTTGGTAAGGCAATAAGAGGTCGAGAGCTGCTGTTCCTGTTCAATATTGACGACCATGATCATTTTTCTTACGGCTTTTGTGCTCTCAGCAAAAGCAAAAAACTAAAAAGAATTAAAAAGTTTTATTTTTTTTGTAAGTTTGGTTTCAGGTCCAGCTAGAAAAAAATTATGTGTTGTAGTGCACATACTAGAGAGGGCCACGTGGAGCGGTGGAGAAGGCGTATCCATCAATATGAAACCACTAATACAGCGTGTAGCAGGTCCTTGCCAACCTTATGTGCTGCAAAACCAACATATGAGAAATTACAGAGGGCATTTGAGACGTTCCATTATTAGGGTAAACTTCATATAAAGTTTGAGTACACCTGGTTAGGTGTAAGGTCAAATATTTTTCCACCAACGGTAAACGAACATGGTCGTTGGTTAGTTTGAAATTCATAAACAGTTGTTGTTCCTGTCGGTGGATACTCGAGACAATTCTCTCTTGAGCCAAAGTTTACTAGATATCAGGCATTGATACAGGACATTTGTTTGTAGTACTATCCATTGTAGATGTATAGAAGACGCTTTATTTATACGTGAACCACTGTAGTATTTAGCTGCAATCGATATAAAACAAAAAAAATTAATACAATTGAAAATATACATAAATTAACAAACCAAAAGTTTAATTACTAATAACGAAAGCTAGCGTCAGCCACACATACATGTAGCATTTTCAACCTGAGAAGTTGATTGGCCTATATATTAGGTATAGTTACAGGGCGTTTACTTGCAGATTCATTGAGTATACGCATGGCATGCAATTCTTGAGGCATTACATGCTTTTACAAACCACAACATGCGACTACATATGTATATGTTTTTTGGATGGCTTACGTTGATCATTTGAAGAAATCCTCCAAAGATCAGGTAAACAGTTTTATCAGTTATTTTAGCCTATGGACCAATTCTTTTGAAGGAAGTCCTGGACACACGCCAATAAAGGTTTGAAGAGATCAAGTTTGGCCGCTAAAGCACCTTTTAGACCAACAGAGGAACTCACCCAAAGTCAAAAAGTGTTTCTGGTTCTCGCTGGTATCTCATTGCGAGTTCTTACTACTTTCTCACCTCCAACTCGGGTGGCATTTTTCATAGTACTAAATATTTGATCATTGCATATCTTGTAGTTACTTTCCAAAAAGCAAGGCTAAACAATCTTTTGTATTTAGGCATACTGAATTTGATTTTAATTCTTCTAGATAATCAATTTCAGAGGATATTTTGGTTGCTTATTGAAACTGCCTATGCGCTTATTTTAGAGATAAGCATTTTCATGTTGCCCTATAGTCCACAAAAGACAGCAAACACTGTCACTTAAAGTAATAGCTAAGGTATGTTTGTTTAAGCTTATTTCTAGGCTAGTAAGGTTACTTGATTTCGGCTTATATTGCATAATCTTTCCTTATAGGATCAATTGCCTAGCCTCCCCATATTATTGAACACTTGATATGCACTTGAAGTACATATTTCTGAGCACTTTACCCCTTTTAATTCGTCTAAACACTCACTGAGCACTACGCTGCTATAAGCTCTAGTAGAAAAGTATCGGTACAACTTATCCTTAATCCTGAAACACTAACCAAATTTTTTTTAAATAAATCAAAAGGGCAAAAAAATCCTTCGGCGTTGACATAATCCTCAAGCAATAACGACAGCCAACTTCCCAAATGAAGATAATCCCTAATCCTCAAACAACTTATACTAAATTCTGACACAATAACGTTAACCAAAACCATCATGACAACCTACCCAAATAACTACAACCAAGTACCTAAATTCAGATAATCCCTAATTCCGAAGCAACTTACAATTAATTCTAAAAACCTATGGCCAATCCTTAAACAACAATCTGAATAAAAAATTTCGGTAACCGTGCGTAAGCAAACGTTCATTCTGAAAAAATGATCACAAACCAATAAACCTATAGCTGTAGTCTAGATGTGTCACTGTTAATCCTAACACAATTAACTTATGTGATGAAGACATGTTAGCAAATAAGCCGACACATCCCACCAAAGAATCAGTAACAATAAACATGGGCAACTAACCTTTAATCCTAAAACAATAACCGGAAGAATTAAACCATCATACATAATAAATACCCGCATCCGTAAATATTTCCTAATTAACAAAGTGTAACCCTAGGAAATCGAAGCATGCTATTATCGAAACAACTACAGACAATAAAAGTAAACAATAAGCAACCTCTTTGAGAAACCAGAAAATCATAAATCAATTCATATATGAATTGATGTATGAATCAATATTTGAATCATAATAAAAATTTTATTATGATTCAAATATTGATTCATACATCAATCTAAAAGCCAAACCCAATCGACGGTGAATCACTTACCTTCACATATCAATCAAATAGACCCAGTCGTTTACAAGAGAGAGAAAGACAGAGAGAAATCGGCAGACCCAGAAACCTTTGAGAGAGAGAGATAGAAACCGCGAGACGGATAAAAAACAACAAATACCAAGAAAGTGCAACAGGTGGCGTTGATACCAAAACCCAAAGCGTGACAAACCCTAAAGCAGGAGGTGGGTTAACCATGAGGTGGAGAGCACTGTACATTCTACTGTTCATCATCTCGGATGGGGCGGACATCAATAAACCACGAAGATATAAGCAAGAGATCGGACGGATATAAGTGTCGGACCTAAAGCGGGTGGCGGGTCGGGGCAATTGCTGATTGTACTTTATGGGAAATATTAGCTTTTTATGTAGAGCCACTGCTGACATACTATAAATTGAGCATAAGAGCAGTTACATTAATAACGGCATAACACCGTTAGAGGGGAAAATAACGCCGTTAGTGGCGTTAAATCGTTGGAGGATCCGCGTTAATGCACCGTTAGTCCCTGCACGTTATCCCCATAACGCCCGTTGGTGGCAATTAAAAAAAAAAATTCAAAAAAATTTCAAAAGCACTCTCTCAACGGCTAGTAGCCGTTAGATTTTAAAAAAAATTACATAAAACCCCCTAACGGCTAGTTTAAAAAAAAAATAATAAAATAAAAATTCAAAAACATTTTTTTACCACTATAAATACCCAACTAAAACACCATTTTTTTCACACTTCCACAACCCAATCCTCTCAATCTTCAATCTTTTCTTCACTGAAAAAAAAATGTCGGGAGGCAACGATGATACATTCTTCAATCTTCTCGGTGGTGGGTGGAATACCTCAAACCCGGGTTCATCATCTAACCCGAACGTGGGTTCATCTTCAAACCCCAACATGTCTCTTCCCAACCCACTAGGCTTATCAAGCCAAGAAATGTGGCAACAACATCAAACATATCTCTTTTGGCAACAACAAAACCAACAAAGCACCTTAAACTCCAACTTTCAAAACCTACAATTCACACAACACTCACAACAATCACAAACTGAAACACATGATGTTGCTGAGACACCCACGTCTCCTCCAAAAAAAGGAAAACGTCGTGTTAAACGAAAATGAAAAAAATCCAAAGACCCCGAGCCCGAACCAATTGATGACGATGAAGAGGAAGTTGTCGTTGCTAGGCGTTGGACTCTCACAGAGGAAGAATTACTTGCAAGGTGTTACATAGCTGTTTCGGAGGATCCGAAAGTTGGAAAGTGCCAACCCAAAGATACGTTTTGGTATCGGGTCAGAAATGGGTTCAATAGACTCAACTTTCAACGGCGCAACAAGGATATGATGTCAAGCAAGCGGAAAACGTTGAACGACATATGCACAAAGTTCAACTCTTATTACAGACGTGCGCAACGGGAACAACGAAGAGGGGAAAGTGAGTTGGATGTGATGAAACGGGCAAAGCAATGGTATCGTGAGGAAACCAAAGCAGCACCGTTTGGTCTCGATGACGCTTGGGAGGTTTTGCGTCATTATAAGAAATGGGACACGCCGGAACCGGTTGATTTAACCGGCGATGTGCCAAGCCAAACAAACGAGGCTTTGTTTGGTAATGATGAACAACCACGCCCCATGGGAAAGAAACGTGCTACCAAGAAAGCAAGATCCGAGAGCACGACAAGTACTGGGGGAGCAAGCACCGGAGGAACGAGCTCGTCAACTTAATTCACCGAAACTATGGCAAACGAGTATCGTATCAAACGTGAAATCGCCGCAGCGGCGTATCGGGCCCAACAGGAAAAAGATGAAACAATAACAAGGTTGGAGGAGTTGAAGTTTTTGATGACGGATACTGAAGGGAAAGATCCAAATGTCGTGGCTTGGATCAATGACGAAAAAGACCGAATCATCAAAAAATATAACTTGAAACCTCGTCAGTAGATTGTATTCTCGTCATTTTCTTTAATTTGTTGTAACGTTTAATTTGCAGTGTGTTTTTTTATTTCGTTGTAATTTTTTTTTTTTTTTTTTTTTTTTTTAAATTTCGTATTGTAATATGTTTTCAATTTTAATGATATGTTTAGTTTAATAAATGAAGTGTTTGTTTTAGTTTAGGGGTTGAAATTGAAAATATGAAATGTTAAAGTTTAACTTGGGATGTTATTGATGTGAGTGTTTTTTGAGGATGTTAAGGTGAAATGTTAAATCTGATGTGACGCTCACGTGGACGTGTTATTTTATAATATGCTCTAAGATATTTTTGAGTGATATGCTATTTGAGACGTTATTTAGTACGGTTCAAAAACCGTACCAAAAGGATTTACAAACATCTCAAAAGCCTTTTTTTTATGTAGTAGTGGATCGATCTAATTGTTTGTATTGTTGAGCTAGTGTTAGTAGTTAGTATTGTATTTAAAATCTTGATCGGATTGGTTGGTCAACGGTTTTGATTTGTAATATGTATGCATGTTGTTACGATATCGGGATTCGTCTTTTATTGTTTTTTTTCTCTGGTTAGTAGATTGTTGATATTGTATGTGTACATGCATGTGAATTTAGTGTTTGGATTGCATTTTGCGCTTGATTACCTTGCATCTGTAACGATTTGCGTGTGTTACGTTTCTGTTACTTGACTTTTAACTTTGAGCATGTATACTTGATAATTCATTACATCGTTAATTCTATAAGATTTACTAAGCTTCGATAATGATTTCCTTTAAACTAGTTGCAATAGGCTAAAGTTTAAATTACGTTGAGTAAAAAGCCACTAGTGTCATTGCAAATAATTGATTAAAAAGCCACTAGCTTCAATAATTGATTTACAAATGTCATTGCATAAGCTGGTTTATTTTGATGTTGAATCACTGTGTCAGTATACTTCGTCACGTGCAGTTGTTTTTTTTAAAGCGTATACATGAGCGTATCAACCAGGTGCACATGGAGCTGCATTCAGCCTATTGTTCTTCATGTTTGCAACAGCCTGTATTGAAAGTAAATTTTTGGGGTCCTAATTAAAAGACTAGCTTTGGATCTTGTACTCCCATTACATAAGTATTATAAAAGATTGTGGCATCGCTAATTTAGTCATTGATGAAAAACTAGGTGTTGAGTTAGATCAGTAGGGTAGGGTTGACCTGACCCCGAACTCGAACCCGATAAAGCTTATTGGGTCGGGTTAAATCAGGTAAAAAATTTTGTCAGGTTGGTTTGACTCAAACCCGATAGTGTTATCGGGTCGGGTTATGGTTAGATAATCAATGTTATCGGGTCAACCCGATAAGACCTGAAAATCAACGTTTAATTTTCTAAAGATTCAAAATGGTTTACCAGCTAGTAAATTGAAATTTATTTTCTAGTTATTTTATGCTTAATGCATTGTGTCAAGGCTGATAACAATGTTTCAACGAGCTTTTTGTGATTCATTGATATACAGTAGCTTTTTAGCTAAGTTTCTTTTAGAAATAAATGCTCTTGACTATCCAAACACTACCACTTACAAAGCTTAGCTTGTTTAGAAAATCTGAAAATGTTGATGTTTGTACCCGATAACCCGACCCGACATAACCCGAACCGACAACCCGATTCTTAATTGGGGCGGGTTTCAGGTCACGTTTTAAAAATTCAAAACCTGACCTGATAAACCCAATTAATAAATTCATTACAGTAGCTTTTTAACCGGGTCATACTTTGAATATTTGCTATTTTTTGTCCATAGTTTGGTTATATGGTGGACCAAAAAATTATGAAAATTGATTCTTCATTCTTCACATGCTAATTACCTTTTCATATCTTGAAGCTAAGTTGAGTCTTGTGTTCAATAACAGCTTATATCAGTTTTGTTACAACTATAAACTAAGTAAAAATGATGTCACTTTGACATAACACCTATAGAGCATACATATATAGATTACTTATTCTTTTATCATTTGCTGTTATCATTTGCAGGATAAAAATGCCAATTTCAAGTAGTAGCTCAAGCTCTGATGAAGATGATGATGACAATGATATGATGATGTTGATGTTCTTAAAAGAGTACACAAACGTTTTTGTTGATAGATTCCCGTGTAGAACATAAGTGCTTAGCGGGAAAGAATATATTCAAGAAGTAGTATGCGGGAATCCTATCGAGTGTTACGAGTCCTCTAGAATGAAGCCTTATGTATTTCTGAACTTATGTGATAGAATAAAGCAGTTACGTTTATTGAAAGATTCTAGGATTGTTAGTGTAGAGCAAGGTATGGCAATGAGGTTACGGTTTTTTATGTCATGGGACGAGACAAAGAATGGTGTCTGATCGATTTCAACATTCAACTAGGACAGTTCTTTATTGGTTTAAGAAAGTGTTGAGGGCATTAAAAGCTTTTGACCTTATGGTTGTTAATTGGTAGTCTCATAGCCTACTTAGCATCTTTTTAGTAGAAACTTCACAAATTTTAATTCTGTCTGCAAATTCTGCCAAATGTAGTGCAAGAGGACTTAATAACATCTACGCTAATTGTCTAGATACATCATGAGAATTATATAACAAAAAGTTATCCCGCCTAAAACGTGATAACTTGGGTTGTGGTATACTTCAACTTGGATATAATATGATGGCCAAGTCAGAATTATAGTGTGTATTGGCAGTATTGCTTAATTTATGTT
Source organism: Chrysanthemum seticuspe (assembly GCA_019973895.1). Classification (NCBI taxonomy): domain Eukaryota; kingdom Viridiplantae; phylum Streptophyta; class Magnoliopsida; order Asterales; family Asteraceae; genus Chrysanthemum; species Chrysanthemum seticuspe. Next base: position 155,530,562 of record BPTQ01000002.1, on the reverse strand, counting down.
TATCAACCACAAACTTACCTATCAATCTCTTTCACACATTCTTAGTTTAACGTTAATTTCGGAAATGAGTTGGTGGTTCTTGCATCTTTCTTGAAGTCTTGTGATTTGCATAGTGGAAGTTGAGGAGCAACGAGGAAAATTGCAGTTGACATGTTGATTTGCTATGAAGTTGTTTGGTCTTTAAAGGGAATATCGTTGCCAGTTTAAATAGGAGATTAGAGATATTTCACATTAACGATAGTTGGTTCTTGGTGCAACCACCTTAGTAGATATTGTCAATGAGACTGTCTAACAAAATAAATGAAGATGCCGAAAACATGCTGTTTTAAGTTTAATTTCATCCTGAGTTTGTACCTATGACTATCTGTTTTTATGGGAAGAGATTGATTGAACTTTAGTATAGTCTATAGAGTTGTACCTTTGTTATCTTCCATTTGGAGCAAATAAAATAAAATAAAATTAACCAAAAAAAAAAAAAAAAAAAAACTTTTGCAGGTATGCTTGCAATCCATGAATACAAGTACTGAGTGACAAATAAAAGTTATTGTTGTAGCATCATCAAGTAAATCAAATGTCATTTAAATAAAGCACCTAACTTTAAGTAGAAATTGTTTAAGGTTGATCAAGTGTAATATTATTTTTTTAATAGACTTGAAAACAATTGGATGGATGAATGTAAATTGTAGTGATGAATTGCTTATAGATATACAAATTTATACATGCATCGTAAACGGTCCTAGAGCTATGTATCTACAATGTGTGGAAAATGGAGACTGTCTATGTGTTGACTAATTCTCGGACGTCATTCGTTTTATTTGCAGAAAATGTATCAGAAAACTCAGCTAGGACTGCTCTAAATTCGTCACCAGTAATGGTTTCTTTCTCCAGTAACACATCTACTAGTGTGTCTATTGCATCTCTGTTGTTCCTTATATGTGATTTTGCTATCTCATACGCCTTCTCGATTATATTTTTCACTGATGCATCTATATCTTCTGCAAGTTTTTCGGACATTGAGTTTCTTGCTAACATCCTTAGTACTAAATCACCACTCTGTACTGCTGGATCAATCAACGACCATGGCCCGATCTCTGACATGCCAAATCTCGTAACCATCTAAATAAATGAAATTTATGTGTTACTTTCTTCTATTTGTAAGGAACAAGCCTTCTATTCTAGAAAGTGTGAATATATGAACTGCTGCTTTGCATTTTAGTTCAGATTTACTTTCTGACTTTTGCGGTCAAACAATCCTCATTATATTTCAAAGCTTGCATGACTTTGTGATGATATACATATACACTTGATGTTTATGCTAAACACTACAACCTAGTTTAACTTGTTTTAAATGAAAGTATACCTATGCCAATTTAGGTCCTTAGTTTTCCAAAATTTTACTGAAAAAGTCAAAATAGATTTATCAAAATATTGAGGTTATACCTGTCTTGCTAATTGGGTAATTTGTTGCAAGTCCCCTGCTGCACCGGTGGTGATTTCTGGTTCACCAAAAATGACTTCTTCTGCTGCTCTACCTCCTAGACCACCTACTATTCTAGCAAAAAGTTGCTGCTTAGAAGTCAGTGACGGATCATCAATAGGCGTAAACCATGTTAGTCCACGAGCTTGACCCCTCGGGATCAATGTTACTTTTTGCACCGGATCATGCCCTTGAGTCAAAGTCCTGCAAGCACCAAAAGAACTTATAATTCACACCAAATGGACCAATTATATTGCATCAATGTGTGGTGAGAATAGTGAGATGACTACTTACGCACAGATTGCATGACCGATTTCATGATATGCTACTAACGTCTTGCTCTTTCCATCTGTCATCTGAGTTCCTTCCATTCCTGCAATGATTCTATCAATCGAGTCATCGATTTCTTTTAAAGTAATCTTATCCTTTCCTCTTCTTCCAGCAAGAATAGCTGCTTCGTTCATTAGATTTGCTAGATCAGCACCACTGAACCCTGGGGTCCGCATGGCAATCACACTTAGTGACACATTTTTGTCAAGCTTCTTGTTCTTGCTATGAACTTCTAGTATCTCTTCTCTTCCTCTCACATCTGGCAGACCAACACTTACCTGCATTCACCAATATCAAGATCAGTTAAAGATCATTCCTTTTAAGTACAAGATCATTCTTTTTGACGTCAAATTTTCTGGGTACTATTTTTTTTTAGCGGGATTTTTTTTTCCTTATATATAGTACCAACCTGTCTATCAAACCTTCCTGGCCTAAGCAAAGCGGAATCAAGAATTTCGGGTCTATTAGTCGCAGCTAAAACAATGACTCCACTGTTACCGCTGAATCCATCCAATTCTGTTAGAAGCTGATTCAATGTTTGCTCTCTCTCGTCATTCCCTCCACCAATTCCAGTTCCTCTTTGCCTTCCAACAGCATCTATTTCGTCAATAAAGACCAAACAAGGTGAGTTGTTTTTTGCCTTGTTGAATAAGTCCCTTACTCGAGACGCCCCTACACCTACAAACATTTCAACGAAATCTGATCCCGACAGTGAAAAGAAAGGTACTCCTGCTTCTCCTGCTATGGCTTTTGCTAGTAGTGTCTTCCCGGTCCCTGGTGGACCCACTAGAAGAACACCTTTTGGAATTCTAGCACCAACTGCTGAAAACTTTTCTGGGGTCTTGAGGAACTCTACTACTTCTTGGAAATCTTGTTTTGCTTCATCAACACCGGCTACATCATCAAATGTTATGCCTGTATTGGGTTCCATTTGGAACTTGGCTTTGCTCCTGTACATTTAATGAATTTTTAGATATGACAAGCAGACAAGATGAACGGGATGTGCAACGGGTCAAATTGAGATTGGCTGAAACTAGTAAATTTAGTATGTGTCAAAAGCGGCCGGGTTGATTAACAAATACTTTTTCTTTGTTATTATTATTATTCAAACATCTTTCTATAAATAATAAATTTTTTAATTGTGTTTACAAAATATTATTCAAACAATAACCTAGGTATGAATAGAAAATCTTGATGTTGTATGCATTAATATACTCCTGTTTTTGCATTTGACTCGTCTAATATAGGTACATGGGTGTAATATTATTAGTTGATCATACCTTCCTAGTCCAAATGGCAAGTTAGGCCCTCCAGGTGTGTTCTGCGATGAAGATCTTAAGAGTAAAGCTCCCAAAAATAACAACGGAAAACCTAAGTTGGCCAGCAAGTCAAGTACAACGGCTGCTATATTCATTTCCATTGGATGAGCTGCAAAATCAATTTCTTTTTCTCTTAGTTTCCTAACAAGTTCTGGCTGCAATCCAGGCAACTGAACCTTAACCCTTTGGATCTTATCAAGAGCCGGATTAAATATCTCAACAATCGCAACCGTCCCATTCTCAAACAAGTCCACCTTCTTTACAACACCTTCGTCTAGGTACTCCAAGAATCTTGAATATGACAATCTACTTGAAGCTGCTGCAACCGGGCTTTCTGGTTCCGCTCTTGCTGCAGGATGTACTAATGCACCACTGCTTGATCCTCCTATGAGGCTCAAGCCAATAGTTTTTAGCATGTTTCTTCTGTTGAATTTGGTGTCTGAAGCTGGTTTTGTACAAGGGCTATTTCTAGTATCTTTTTTAAAGTCTTGTGATTTGCATAGTGGAATGTGAGAGGCATAAAGGGAAACTGCAGTTGACATGTTGGTTTTCTGTGATTACGCTAATTCTGATTTGTTTGGTTTTGGAGGGAATATTGCTGTGATATAAATAAGAAAATAGACAAGAGATTGTTCTAGCAGGAGTCCCACTTGATGTGGTCATTTGGTGGTTTATGGAACTAACACATGTAGTATTCAAGAATCATCTAGAGGTAACTTCATTGTGTTAGATCACTTAGATGTACTAATATGTAATTTGTACCATGAAAATAAGAACATTGAGGATGTGATTATTATGAACATACTGTAAGATTTAACTATTGTCATGTTGTGTCAACCATACACTTGTTTGGCAACTAGTAAAACACAAGAACTTTACTTTTGTCTTGTTATAAAGGCATATTCGACATGTTCACAGATTTTCAAACTAAAATTGCATATTAGCTCAATATAATCTTTTTTTAGCTCAATATAATCATTGAAAAACTGAAAGAATATGTCCATTGATACATTTAATGTTACTAGCAGGCTACCCGCGTAATGCATCGTTCGATACCCTGTGATTAAATTTTATAGTGGCATGTACACTCGGTTTTATTGCTGATGTTTTAGATGTGTGTTAAAGAGATATGAAATGGTTCGTGTTTATTTATATAGTGGATGCGGTTATATGTTTTTCAATAATCATTACTGATAATAATGATTTTTAACGGTGATACATTTTTAACAATGGGGTGTAAATGATTTAAAAAATGTATTTAATTTAGTGGAAACGTCGGCATTAATTTTGAATAATGGGATGTACTGAATTTTAAGAAGTCCTCTTATAGTAAGTGTGTAGGCTTATTTTTTTAAGACTTCATTTTTCAGAATGACCTAAATGCATTATAATGTACTTAAGATTACTTATGTGACATAAACCACAAATGTGACTAACTATGTTACATTTATACAACAATGGTACTCGCGCGATGCAAAAAAAGGCATTTTCATATATACCCAAAAGTATTGAATTTTCTCATTAAAATTTGCATTTTATATCAATTACTTTTACATCACCGAGATTGTTGAGGGAAACTCCATAGGCAATTTTTTTTTTTACTAAATTAATGAAACTCCATAGTGTATTTTCTCATGTGTATAGCACATGGGTAAGTTTGTGATATATAATTTGTACAATATATTTAATAATTTGTATTTTTCACTTAAGAGGTGTATTAAAATTTACATTAATGATTTTTGTTGACCAGTCAATATATGTATATAGTTATGCAAAAGTTAATTGTACTTAATGCTATCAGCATCAGCACCAATACAATTTATTTTTGTCAAACATAACCTTTATCATATGTACTGCTAAAATTTAAGTTTTGAGGCATTTAATGTTAGAATATTGTGTTTAAATTGGTTGTACTTGATGCTTTATTTCTTGTATTGCTAAATTTTTAAGACATTCAACTATCTGAGTGCATTTAATGAGCAAAAAAGGGCTTTGCGCATTTTAATTTACTTGCAAGGTACCCGCGCGATGCGGCGGCGGATATCCTGTAATAAAATTTGTGGCGTTGAATATCTTTTAATTTTATGTTTCAATAGCTTTATAAATTGTTAGAATTTTATATTTGAGTAACTTTAATCATGCTGGTCTTTTAAGTTGTGTAGGTTATGTTTTTATGCTCGTGTTTTAAGTGCTTGGGTTATTGGATTTTAACAATAGATTATTAGTAGCTTCATTAGATTGTACCATGTGATAAAATAGTTGTGTTTTTTGTGTAAGAGTGTGATTTAAGAAGATTATTAATTGCAGATGTTTAATATAAATTGTTGCGCATAAATTAGTTGTACATCCAATAACCCAAGCACTTAAAACACTTTGAACCAATGGAAATTTAATATTATTAAATCTTTTTATTTTATTCAAAAGGGCAAAATAATAAAACACTTTTTTTTTAAATAAAAAAACGACTTTTAAAACCCTGGATTTTTATTTTATTTTTATTTTTTATTTTTATTATTATTATTTTTTTTAGCATACATGTTTTTTCTGGAAAAAATGGGGTGCATGTGTGTTTTTTTTGTAATATTGTAAATTTATATATGTTTTTTACGTACAGTTATTTAGACATTAAACTTGTTTTGCTTAAAATGATAATTGCACATATGTTTTTAATATACATTCTTTCATCGTCGAAATTTATAACAAAAAAATATAAATATAGAGTAAATTGCATTTTTTGTCCTTGTGGTTTGGCCAAATTGCAGGTTTGGTCCCCATCCTTTCGAAAGTGCAACGATGGTCCTCATTTTGAAGTTTTGATTGCATGTTTGGTCCCTAGCCAAACTTAAATGACTAAAATACCCTCATCTTCTTCCCCTTTAATTTTCTGATTATTTTTTTCTTTTTATGTATTCATCCAATAACTAAAACATATACAAGAACCCAGATAATATCAAACACTCCCACTTTCAAACACATACAAATTATCCAAGCACATATACAATAACCCAGATAATAACAAGAATATAATATCCAAGCAACCCAGGATAAAGATTAAAATGATTTCAACACATACAAATTATCCATAACCATTCAAAAAAGCCAAACCCACCTATTTGTCGCTTAAAAAGTTTATATGCAAAATCACTATCGAAGGATCTTGAACTCCCAAACATAGAACACCTCAAAATGTAACAAACGGCCAAGATAAAAAAAAATCATCAACTCTATTTCCTAAATTTATAAACTTTTCACCATCTGAGAATCTTATACTCTTCCATACAAAACAAAGGGCCACCATTTGCAAGCTGATCCTGTGCAATTAGTTCTTAAGGTGCCTAAATCAAATCTCGCACCAGGGTATCACCAACCAAGATTCAGTAAATAAGAATCACATGAAAATTCCCACTTTGCTCAAAATCCAACAACAATGCACAATATCTACAGAGCTGTCACTATTATCCCCCAAACCTAAATAGTTAAACCAACAAACCACCTTAAAGCCACCACCACCACCACACCGCCGCCATCCACACTACACCACCCACCTCAAAACACTCCCCACTCTCCCCTCTTTCCGATCCACTAGGTCACGCGCCTAAAACCCTCCCCCCACCTCTCGCTAACCACTCACGCGCCACCACCACCTCACCACAACGCCACCACCAGTTCTCTTTTTGTGTTGTAAACAAAGGTAGGTTAAAACCCACGAGTTTTGACTCATATTTCTTGATAACTCGTGGCTGAGTCACGAGTTGACTCGGTCACATGTCGGTTTGGTTATTAAAACATGGGAAACGATTTCTTGGTATTCGTGTTGGAGTCGTGTGTTGCGTCGTGACAGCCAAACCGAGAGCTTGGCTCTCGGTGAGGGCTTATTTGGTTTGCTTGTTACTTGGTCTTGAGTACCAAGGTCTTCACGTGAGGTTTAGGATAGAGTAGATGGCCGAGAGTAGGTGGTGATGGTGATGTTTTCTCATGTTGACTATTAAAGAAGATGAAGAACATCCTTTCTTGTGTGTTGGTGCGTGGGAGAAAACAAAAGGAAGAGAGAGAGACAAATGAAGAACATACTCTCTGGGTGCTTGGGTTCTTGTATATGTTTTGGATGAAGTAATAAAAAGAAAAAATAATGAGAAAATTAAAGGGTATTTTAGTCATTTAAGTTTGGCCAGGGACCAAACATGCAACCAAAACTTCAAAATGAGGACCATCGTTGCACTTTCGAAAGGATGGGGACCAAACCTGCAATTTGGCCAAACCACAGGGACCAAAAATGCAATTTACTCATAAATATATAAATGTAACATCTAAATTTATAAACAACCAAAAAGATAAAGAATATACACAAAAGTTTGATATCAAATGAAATTCAAATAAAATACAAATTACGTTATCCTAAAACATGTGTGCACTTCTCAAAAAACATGTGTGCACTTTTCAAAAACATATGTGCACATTTCACTTTCTCTTCAAAACATATGAGTAGCGTTGAAATAACATATGTGCACGCTTTGTTTTCTCGTCAAATTCATTAGAACATATGTGCACGCCTTTGATAACATATATGCACAACTTCTAAAAACATAGGTGCATTCGTTGATCATCTTCATCACACGCCGTCTTCCCTATGATTGAGTCATCCCCACTGAAACAAATATATAAAAACAAAAATAGAACTAGTTATATCAAATTATGCCATGTTAAATTAATTATAAAACAAAAATAAATAGAGACTCGCAACTAATTAATCATAATCTATATAGGTCAAGAGCATCACGAAGTTCCACGACACATGTACAATATATGGTTGAAAGCATCATCTAATACGTACACTATTCGAAATGCTTTAGCTAGTTCTAATATTCGAAATGCAAAACCCAGGCCATAATGCAAGATAAGCTAAGCCTTTTAAATATAATACAATCATAATAAAAAGTATACAAACTGCATTATGTTAATAAGACTTTATCCCAATTATACCATGACCAAAAGATTGTCCCATACAAAACATTCACCATTAGAGCAGCTAGCAATTCAAAATAATAACTATATAAAAAACTAAAGCAATATAATTATAACTAAAACTAAAAGAGAAGAATATGGTAATAGCTGAGACATATTCCCAGTATCCCAGATAAACATACGAGTTGACTAAAATACTAAGCCCACAAACTACTACTTTGACCGGCCACAAATGGTACATCAAAAGCAAAATATTAACAAAACTTTCATGTTATCATTCATTTACGTAACTAACATAGTTTCAATAAAAAAAATACGACCAACATACATTCATTTTCGAGTCTGACATGGTTTATGTTCCACAAAATCGGTTTGTAACAAGATCTGGTGGTTTCGTTGTTGGTTGCTCATATTTGTGACGGGTAGTGGTGGTGATAAGGAGGGTGCGGCACACAACATCCCTGCTTTTTGTTTTCTGATCTGGATCCACCATGTCAGGCGGCGCCACCAAGTAAGAAAGACAAACCAATATCACAGCCGGCGCCATAAACATCAAACAATCCTTTTCTTTAATCGGATTTGTTTCATTTTTATTGATTAGTGGGTAGTGATGGTGGGTCAGTCGGTTGGGTGGGGTTTATGTGTGTTTGAGGTAAAGAGAAAAAGAGATATGAAGATAAAGAAATAGGGGAAAAAATAAGAGATGATGCAATCAAGATCCGTATTTGGTGATATGGTTGAGGAACAGTTATCAAAAATCAAATTGTGGTATTCCGGAATTACCCTTTCATTATTAAAAATACTTTATCAGCCTTAACAAAATAATACCCCATCTTTAGTTAAATTACAATTTTGGCACTTTTAATCTTAACCTTTGATTCAAATCATCCAATGGTTTAGATTAATTTATATGGTTCTGTAAAGTTCTGTACAAAAAAGTGGTTCTGCATTGAACGCTACTATATATATATATATATATATATATATATATATATATATATATATATATATATATATATATATATATATATATATATATATATATATATGTATATATATATATATATATATATATATATGTATATATATATATATATGCTTAAAATATATATTTGGAAGTCTTAAAAATTTAATAAGAGAGAAGGTCTAATCTTTATTATAAGATAGTATAGATACAACATAGGGTGAGTTACAACTAAATGGAACTAAGTTTAGATCAGCAAGTAGGGCTATAAACGAATAGGACGAACACGAACAAAGCCTTGTTTATATTTGTTCATTTAATTTTAACCAGACAAATGAACGAACACGAACGCCTAAGCGGACGAATTTTCTTGTTCATGTCCGTTCATTAAGAAATGAGGTTGTTCGTGTTCGTTTATGTGCGTTCATTTAGACATTAAACGAACGTTAACAAACGAACATAAATGAGCATATGAAGATATACATAATATTGTACATTATGCATTTAATGATTGCACTTTAGACATATATGAATGAAATTAATAATGAAAGTAAGGTGATATATGAAATTAATATAAATATGGATAAAAAGAATATTAGCATTGCTATATCCTCGTGACATCTTTTGACTACTTATCCTCCTACTCACATAAAAATTATAAATCGCCAGTTTTCTACTTGTCAAGATCCTGTAAGTAAAAGGATTAGTAGAAATGTGAAGTAGGAATAAATATCATTTCTCACTACACATCAGAATCTAATTAGCATTACATATTAAATGGTTTACAAAGAACCAACTTTTCACGATTTTCACTTTTGATTCACAAGAAAAGTCTGATTTTTTTTCTTCCTGTGGTGTGGCAGATCTCCAAGAACGTAAATGTCTTTTGGTTTCCTGTGGAAGTTTTATTTTAATTTAGCGAGCCTGTGCGTTTATATATATATATATATATATATATATATATATATATATATATATATATATATATATATATATATATATATATATATATATATATATATATATATATATATTAACAACAGTACTCCCGTTAGTGTTAACGGAATTGGGTCACACGTTGGGCAAGTGACTGAGTTTCCAAGTCTAGGTACCATGCATTTTGCACCTTTGGAAATTCAGGGTACTAGGAGGACCTAAATAATCAAATTTAGCGTATTAAAATACAATTTGGATATTAAAAGACCAGTCGCTAACAAAGTTACAAGCAATAACTATGTCATTATGGATTTACACTTGCACCCTTTATGCTTCATTCATCGTTGAATTGTGTCTATTATTTCTTACAAGTGATTTCATAGTTTTTGATGTGATTATTTACCTTGCTAAGTTCATTCCATGTGAATTGGTTCTTTTATGAAATTCAGTTCTCACTTCATTTTGAAATATGGTATACGATAATTACATCTAAGTAAATATCATGTTGTGTCTGTCATAAACTAGTCTTCAATAGTCATCTTGTTATCTAGGCAAATTATAATGGAGTGCACACTTTAAGCCTGCCTTATACGTTCTATACGCCTTTTGTGGATCATGACCTCTCACAATGCACTCAATCCACTCTAAGTTCTGACTCTATCACACACACACATAAATATTGGCATTTCAACAATATCATGACTAATTGGTTACAAGTCAATGGCAAAAAGAAATGAAAACTTCTACATGGAATGATATTTGTGAATAAATGGCTAATAACCTATTAAAGCACTATACTTGTCACAAATATCAGTTCGACGTAGCGAACTAAAAAAATAGCTCTTTTAGACATTAAACTTGATATTTTTGTCTTCCTTTAAGTATTATTACCATTTTACCCTTCCAAATTACATAAATGGTCCCTGTAAGTTTGCGAAAATTGCATCCGTCGTCCCTAGGCTAAATTACATAAATGGTCCCTAGTCTTTCATCAATTAAGTAGACAACATATATGTAGTAGTTTGACTTTGGATGGAATCATATATCTGATTGACGATGGAAGCATAAAACCACACCTTCCCTGTTATCATCCAGCAACCTATTTAATGCTTCCAAGACATCAGACGGGGCCAAATTAAGCTCATCGAGAACTATCCAATATCCACGTCTAACAGCCTTAACCAACACCCCTTCTTGAAAAACAAGTTTTCCAGTTGCATCAGTTATGTTAGAACCCAAATATTCTTGTAAATCAGTGTGTTCATGATTATTAATCCATACAAACTCATGACCAGTTGTTGCAGCAAGATACTGAACAAGACTAGTCTTTCCACTAGATGTGGGCCCCTGCAACAAGACTGGATACTTTCCAACAAATATAGCACGAGACAAACTGCAAAGTTGCTTCCTCACACTTTCAGTCAATTCATACTTCCCCACAAAATTATCAGAATTCGAGTCCTTCACAGCATCAAAGTAACTATCAAATGTGACATGTTTGGGTGCTTTCCGGATAAATATTCTTCAAATCAAAATCCCAAATATCAATCAGATAAAAAAACCAACCACCTTTATCCAAATATCAAACTCCCAACTCTAGTAACACCACTGCTACATCCAAATATCAAAACCAACCACCATTTAACAATTACCACTGTGAATCTCTAATTGAGATCATTTCAATCAACTGGCATTTTGAATGTGTGTGTTAAAAAACTTGGAAGAAACACCTTCATCCCAAGTCCGAGCCTTTTGCAGCGAAACATTAGGTGCGACTGCCACAAGATCAGCTCCCACAGATAAAGAAGCGAAGTGTCGCCATTTTTGACCGATTGACTTCATTGTTGGTGTTCTTTGTTTCAACATAGCGTATGCCATTTTTGGTTCTTTTTTTAAGGTGGGTGTTTTGTTTGTTGTCGGTCAAATGGATATCACAAGTTTGGATTTATAGAAGGAGAAGAAGAGGCAACAGAATCATGTTTTGACTTTTGGTGAGATTGGTATTGGGCTTGAAATGTTGTTGGGGGTTATTTATATACTTGGGACAATGGATGCAATTTTTATAAATTTAAGGGTAAAATAGTCATCACAATTTATTTTTACTTAAAGGAAGAAAAAAATGTCAAGTTTAATGTCTAAAAGAGCTATTTTTTTAGTTCGCTACGTCGAACTGATATTTGTGACAAATATAGTACTTTAATAGGTTATTAGCCCATGAATAAACTAGTTATAAAGAAATTCATCTAAGTATTTTTTTTTCTACAAACTATTACTCAAAAACAAACTATCAAACAAAACTTCTAAAACTAAGAGTCAGGTGGTGGCTCAAGCCGTTTCGCCACTCACCGCCACATTGGTATTTCACATTTACACACCAAGCCGTTTCACCATTTTGGGCCTCAACATTATAATATTTTTTTTTGAAACAAACTAAATTTTCATTACAATACGAAATTTAAAACATACGAAAGTTAAAAAAAATACGGAAAAAAATAACAAAGACTACATGCGTTGATATTTTTTGCATGTTGATGATGTATGCTTTGTCATCTGGAAAATCAGTGGTGCTAATCGTGAGGCGGCTTCCTGCGGTGCTCGACGTGGTTTCCGATTTGGTTTCTTTCGAGGGACGTGGTTTGCCGAAGGGACGTGGTCTCGCATCATCGACGAATAGATTGGCATGTCCGGTGAAATCAACCGGTTCAACGAGGTCAGACGAAACCCACTTGACGTGTTTTTTCAATATTTCCCATGCCTTGTCTTGAGTAAACGATTTTCCCGTTCTTGACTCATCACGATATCCTTCCTAATACCGGCCAAAAGATCGACATCGTTTTCCCCACTCCTACTCAAATATTTTAAACGGTTGTAGATAACGTTGAACTTTTGGCAATTAGGGTTCAATGTTGCCCACTTCCTCGTCAACATACCCTTGGTACGTTTGTGGAGGGAAGATTTGTTGAACTTGAAAAGAACCTTGTACCAATACAATTCGTCCTTTTGGTCATTCCGAGTTGGTTATCCTCAGAATCCGCTAACATAACACTCGGCTAATAAAACTTCCTCTGCCGCCGTCCAATGACAATGAGCTCGTGGGGTCGGGTACCTTGATCGTGTTGCGTTTTACGGCTCGTTTTTTTCTTCGCCAGACGTGGTTTCTTGTGGTGGTTGCATCGATTATGTTTGTTGTGATGGTTGGAGTTGTTGTGGCGGATTTTGTTGAAGATTTTGAAATTTTTGTTTAAGCATTTGCTGTTGTTGAAATAGTTGTTGTTGATGTAATAGTTGTTTGGGGGTGTATGACGACATAGAGCATTGGCTACCAAATGGAGGATCACTGGTAAGTTGTGAAGAAGATATTGAGTGTCTACGAAGGTTGCGAAGGTTTTGACGAGGATGATTGTTGCGACATATTGAGAAGATTGTTGAAAAATGGATCGTTAGGTTGTTGAGACATTTTTTTTGAAAATGGAACTAAACGTAAATATTACGGAGAATTTTGTGTGTAAAGAAATGAAAGTAGAAATGGAAGTAATTTTGTGTAAAATGATTGTATAATGGGTTTAGATATAGTGCAAAATGGTTGAGTTTTTTAGTTAGAAAGGGTAGCAAATGGCGCTGCACGAGTGAATTTACATTTCAAATGGCGCCGGGTGGGCAGTGGTGCCAGAGCGGCGACGCCGTTTGGCTTTTCACGTCGAAAATGGTGTCATTCTAAGCCAACATACCGTTTGCTCTAAAAAGATGCAACAAATAAAAAATAGATGCGTAGTTAGCTATTTTATTGTCCAAGTTTAGATTTCCATTACGACTTTAGCTATATTAAACTTTACCTTAAAAAAAACTCCGAAATGATCTAGTGGTAAGTCGGTTTGAAAGCCTAATAAGAGCCGAAAGTTCGAACTTTGTTGAATAGCCATCTAAGAATAACAAAGAAAAATATCAGCTAAACCTCATTCAACATAACAATAAAAAACTCGTCCCCAATTTACTTAAATAGACATCTTCCCATTTATTTATTCATATAAACTAAAATCGATAAGGTTTTTCCTATTCAAGTTATCTGAAAGGCGATTTTTTTTAATCTGCCAACACACTGTCGACCTGCCAAGGTAGTTTTACACACTATGTCAATGCAAAAAAGTCGAGGGACTATTAATTAAACATATAGACCGTTTCCCTGAACTTGATACCAATATATATAAAAGCGTGTGTAAATAGGATAACCCAAAAACTTTCCCCCAAAATCTGAAAAACCGATCAAATTAGGGTTGAACAAATGGGTCGGATATCAATCGAGTCAGCAAAAACAGTATTAGAAGTGGCAGAATTGGCTTTCAAAACCGTGGAATTCTCACATAACCATCCCTTGCCCCATAAAAGTGAACATCCTAAAGATGATGATGTAAAAAAGCCTTCTTCCGAATTGGAAGGTTTAAGGATGGAGAATGAACGGCTTAGGGCTTTGCTTCAAGAGAATGTTAAGCTGCTTCAGAATATCTCTGAGTCTCCTTGTTTGTTACAGGATTGTCCTCCTGATGTATGTTTTTTTTTATTATTAATTAACATAGGTTTATGATTAGAATTAGATTGACTTGAATATATTAAAAAGAAATACTATTATGGGTTAGTGTTGTAGGAGGTTGGATTTCTTAGTTGAGCTTTTAGAAGTTATTAGAATACGAATAAGAGTGTTTGAGTTTCAAAATTGATACGGTTTTGTTAGGATGGGATATAGCGATATCTTTAGAGTCAACCTGGGTTAAATAGATGGGGTTTTTTTGACCATGTATCCCCTTGACTGTTTTCGACCCTTTCATAGCCACCCCCAAGGTGTGTACCTAGCGAGGTTGAGACCTCATGAGGTCAAGTTTTGTTGGTAAACTTTTCAAACTTGGTAATGATTTTTTTCACTATTTGGTAAACGAGTTGAAATGTAAACTTATACGGTTAACTATACATGTAAGAAAGGTGTAGATGCGCATTGGAATTGGAGTAGTGAATGCAAGTTTGATAATATTAGGTGTCAGAAAGTAGCTTTTTAAAATAATTGAGTGAATTAGCTTTACGGGTTTAGTTGCATTAGCTTTATTTATAGTGTCGTTTTGTTGAGACTTTTATGTAATTTTTTTGCAGCTGCATACTCGTATTATGGATACCGTGGAGTCTCCGAAGTTCTTAAATCAACTTAAGACCTTTCATAAGGATTCAGTTGACGGAATACCTGGTAAATGATGCCTCAGCTTATTTGTTTCAGTTGCGCTATAAGAATTTGTTCAATCAAAGGTAGATGAGTTTTGACAGTTGTTGATTACATTGTGTGGTTTCTCTTTTGTTAGGATTGGATCTTCGTGTAGATGAAATTTTGATTAATGTTGGTCGTGAAGAACCAAGTTTGTGGATTTGGGTCTCTGACGAAATGCTGCATGAGAACGTTGAAGAGAAAAGTGGGATTGATAATGATAATTATGTTGTTATTAGCCAGGAACAGGTGGTGGATGCCATTGGCAACTTTATGGCAAGATGTGCTCTGATGAATCCGAAAGCTGCGGTAATAAACATTCAAACTCTTTTTAAGATTTTGAATGTGTTTCCTGAGAAATTCTTATACGTCCTCAATTTCTCACGAATTATTCATTTTCTGGAAATGCAGAATATGTCACCTGAGGAGATGCAGAAGAGTAAGTTATCTAGTTTTATCTAGTTTGTGTAAATGGTTTGTAGTTATGAGCTCTTTTATTTCATGAAATCTTTCTTGAACATAGTAGTCATCTATTCTGAAGCAGGTACTCTACCTTTGTCAGTTAGTTTCATTTATTCTACAGGGTATTCCCGTGATTCTATAGCACATTAACTAATTCCACTAGGCCTCAGACAATGATTTAGAACCTAAAGCTTTAACTTGCTTCTTGATTGGGTAGGAAAAGGCTTATAAGGCTTTAAGTTTTGACCTTGACCATTTAATCTGTATCTTGATCTGTTAGGGAATATGATTAAAGCTCTAAGTTTTGACCTTGATCCACCGATAGTAATTGAAGAATGAATGGATGAATAAAAAATGATCAAACTCGTAACGTCCGTCTTTGGTAAATATAACTAAACAGTCGAATCTGAACCCATACATCAGTTAATTATAACAACCCTAATCTGACTTGCCTGTAACTTTAAGTGCAGTTTGAACTTCTACTTTGTTGGGCTTCTAAATTATTATATGTAACTTTGAATATATAATTAGTTTGTGCCTACAATTGTCATTTTCTGATTTAGATTGAGGTAAGTGCATGCTTTAATCTCTGAACTTGCACAGGGCTGACCAAAGCTTTCCGTAGTATGAGCAAGTTTGAGAAGTTAATGGAACTTTGGCATGCCGGGCAGCTTTTCTATTTGATGGCAACATGGGGACTTACTCTGGCAGGGTGAGATTTTGCTTATTCTAGGCTTTTTTCCCCATTTGGATTTAAAGTGGTAGTAATATGGATTTTAAACTGCTTATCTTTATGAACTCGGTGTTCATAGGCCAGGCAAATGGGCTATTTCTGTTTTGGTAAATATTAGTTTAAAACGTTTAGCCTTTTTTTGGCTTGAGCCCACCACCCCACGTATTCAACCAGGTAAAACCCTTCCATTTGGGAGGTTGGCATGGCCACTTCATGTGCGTTTGCATCAGGCATGGTTCGAACTTGAGACCTTTCACACTTTGGTGAGGTAGTCATATAGACCAGTCCCATTTAGCCATTTCATTCATTGGAAAATTACTCTTGAATATGGGTTATTTAACAATTGTCCAACTGAAAAATTGAAAAGTAAAATAAAATGTTTATCTGGGTTTCGAGCATGTCCCTAAGCCCCTAAATCAGAGACACAGACCAAAGCCGACCACTAAACTCGTACTTTATTTTTGTTTCACCTGAAAGACAGACCCAAATACCAACTGGATCTGGTGGGTTGTTTAATTGACTCAAATTATGAAACACCCTTTATATTTGATACAAAACAAATTTATGTTTCTTTACGGCCTAAAAATTCTGACATTTTGTTGATAGACTAACATCAAATGAAAGCATTTAAGAGAAATAAAGCCATGAAATAAGTAGTTTATGAAGTTTTTAAATATACTTTCTAATATAAGGATTTCTTGAATATTCTATGGCGGCTTGTTTAATCTCCTTAGCTTCATTGAACAGGTTGTACCAGAGTCGAGCATTGTTGAGAGTTGCTGCTAGGGGAGTCCATTCAACTGGCAAAGTTGTTATGAAAGCTTTTTAAGGTGTGAATATCAGATGCCCTCTTTGACACAAAGTGTAAATATATGTATGTGAAGTCACTCAGCCCCTGCAAAATTTGAAGAATTATTTATCAAGCTTGGTTTTTAATTTATTGTCATTGTAAAATTCGCTTGCTTAACTCGAAAATCTCCATGTAAATATATCATTGACTTGTGTTTTCATCTTTTGGGTTTGCGCATATCTGTTAGTCTATACCATATGTTATCTTGGGTTGTGCTGGTTTTCTGGGTTGAACATTGAGCTATAGCCTATAGGTACTCTGGTTTGTTATAGTTAAGAATAGTTTAAGGAATAAGGCTGGTTTTTAGTGACGTGGTAGACGCTAGATTGCTGATTGATGGTTCGAGTTATCTTTCATTCCATAACATGAACAAAATGCGTAGCTGATAAAAGATGAAGGAACTTATGTCATGCATAAGCTGTGCAATCTTATGGTTGGAGAGCAAGACAAAGCCTCAAGCGGTGGCAAAAAGTATTTATAGATTTATAGATTTATATCTGTTAGTCTATACCATATGTTATCTTGGGTTGTGCTGGTTTTCTGGGTTGAACATTGAGCTATAGCCTATAGGTACTCTGGTTTGTTATAGTTAAGAATAGTTTAAGGAATAAGGCTGGTTTTTAGTGACGTGGTAGACGCTAGATTGCTGATTGATGGTTCGAGTTATCTTTCATTCCATAACATGAACAAAATGCGTAGCTGATGTAGACAAAAGATGAAGGAACTTATGTCATGCATAAGCTGTGCAATCTTATGGTTGGAGAGCAAGACAAAGCCTCGAGCGGTGGCAAAAAGTATTTATAGATTTATAGATGTATATCATATTTCATAATTATGAGTGGTAAACATTACTAAATCCAAGCCCAAATTCCAAATATTAGCAAATGCAATCTCAAATATTAGTAAATCCACTAAGCATAAAAAAGCGCTATCATGCTTTCTGCTTTTGCGCGTCTTTTTATGTCTCAACTCACACCGTGCTTAAAGATGACACCTTGGTGTATTTTGTAACTTTGAGGCCACGCCTTGGCGGTACCTTTTAGAACCCTGAGTATAAGTTAGCCTTTTAATTTGATGTGCAAGAAGTGTTTTGATTTGTGTAGTATTATTCACATTTAACATTTGTCAATTAATGGGTCAGAGTCGCATGATTGATAAGATAATTGGGCACTGATAAGATAATTGGGCACTAAGGATTGTTGAGCAAAGATTTTGTTAGAAGCTTAAACTATTTTTTTCTTCTTTATCTCTTCTGTCAAATAAGTTCTTATCAAAACGGGTAACCAGGTCTTGCTTAAACACCATCTTCATCTCTAAGCAGGAAAAACTAAAAAAATTAAGAGATACATCATAAGATGATTTGTAATATGCGTGGAATGTACCTGTAAATTTGAAAGGTCACAGCCCAGTGAGCCAAACACACCAACAATATGATGTTTTGATCTTCTTACAAGAAGAACGTCTACCCGAGCTTGATATAACGATACTAGTGTATCGTCAATTTTTTAGAGAAGGATTTTACTCGAAAAATACTAACACGTCTAATTAAAATATTTGGTATGTTTAAATGTACATGCTATGATAACTTTTTTTTGTTGCAAAAGGTGATATATATATTGGCAAACTTTTACAACAAGAGAATAACTATAAGCTGATGTTGGACATATCTCAAATCAGATATTAAACAGACATAAACAAACTAATAAAAACTACCAATACCATATAAACCATGGCCTTTGTCTGATAAAGCTTATCTTAGACAACAACCAATACAAAGGACCAAGAACACCATCTTTATCCTTCTTTAAAATCTGTCTTCTCAAACTAAAATTCACTTTTTTAAGCACCTACCATCTAACTACATTTCCTTAACTCCATTCCACCAAGACCACTCATCCTGCCATCACAGTAGCCTAGGCAGAAATGGAGAAAGGCATCAGTAGGCACTCATAACCCATCCATGGTGTGTGTGTGTGTGTGTGGGGGGGGGGGGGGGGGGGGGGGGGGGGGGGGGGGGGGGGGGGGGGGGGGGGGGGGGGGGGGGGGGGGGGGGGGGGGGCTCTGCCAAAGCAACCTACATTTCCCTCTCAAAGAAGGGCTTCAGTTGCTTGGGAACACACACCCTCCATGATGACCAACCATTACCTCCTTGGTTATGTATTGAAAGGACCAAAAAGGATCATCTTTCACTGCTCTCTATTCCATTTATCATACATCACCCCCCCCCCCCCCCCCCCCAACCACTTACCCTTCACAAAGATAAGCCTTACTTTATGGTACATTTCTTTGAATTAGACCTCCTATTGATACTACATAATCTCTTAAACTTCCTCCCTCGACCAAGTTTGAAGAGAGAATGGGTATCAAATAGGTACAGTCATACCAAAGAAACTCCAAGGTACAATTAACTAAATCAATGTAGTGGTCTGATATATCATATATAAAGCTTAGAATTTATGCTCCATACATTCAAAGAGATTTCAGAAAGCCTCTCCAGAACATTGAAATGGAATATGGACCTTGATAGTGCATATACCAAACACCCCTTTATGCAGACAATACCCCCTTTATGGACCTTGAATCAATCAATGGTATCAATTTTGCAATTCCATAGAGTAGAAACTTTATTCACAGCCTGAGATTTTTTGATTTTAAGACCCATTAGCTTGTGCTTAACACTGTCACAAATTAGCCTGCATATGACTTGCCAATCTCTTTCTTCATCCCTAAAGGTTCTACAGTTCTTTTCTTGCCAAATATAACAGATTGTAGCACCAAGAGAAAGTCATTTAATGATACTCCAAATGCTGTTGTTACAAGGCATTCTTGAAAGACTACCAATAATACTGTGCCATTCTGTATCATGGATTTGAACATCCATCATAGTCTTAATTGCACACCAAACCTTCTGAGAGTGGGAACATTGAAAGAAGAGATGATTATGAGACTCCACATTGCATTTGCATAGACTGCACATCATCATATCATAAATATGGACAACACATGATCCTCTTACCAAATATCGAAACATGAGTCGAGTATACGTCTAAAGTTTTAAGCATACTAAATCATATTACTCATTTTTCGTTACGTTTTGCTAATATGTGCATGACCGTCTCTGAGTTTTCGGGAGCCTTAAGCAAAAAATGTTATATAAATTGTTTTAATATTATATAAGATACAATGCAAACAAGGTATATGAAAAAGTTATCATTCAAGCATATTTTTTATAGAAATTTTTTAACCGGATTTTCGTAGTCAATTCAACACCTATAAGCGTCCAGATGATAAACACAAATACGCGCGCGCCACGGGGGGGGGGGGGGGGGTGCATTGCCAAAGCAACCTACATTTCCCTCTCAAAGAAAGGCTTTAGTTGCTTGGGAACACACACCCTCCATGATGACCAACCATTACATCCTTGGTGATGTATTGAAAGGACCAAGAAGGATCATCTTTCACTGCTCTCTATTCCATTTATCATACATCACCCCCCCCCCCCCACCACCAACCACTCACCCTTTACAAAGATCAGCCTTACTTTATAGTACATTTCTTTGAATTAGACCTCCTATTGATACTACATAATCTCTTAAACTTCCTCCCTAGGCCAAGTTTGAAGAGAGAATGGGTATCAAATAAGTACAGTCATACCAAAGAAACTCCAAGGTACAAGGAACTAAATCAATGTAGTGGTCTGATATATCATATATAAAGCTTAGAATTTATGCTCCATACATTCAAAGAGATTTCAGAAAGCCTCTGCAGAACATTGAGATGGAATATGGACCTTGGTAGTGCATATCCCAAACACCCCTTTATGCAGACAATACCCCCTTTATGGACCTTGAATCAATCAATGGTATCAATTTTGCAATTCCATAAAGTAGCAACTTTATTCACAGCCTGAGATTTTTTGATTTTAAAACCCATTAGCTTGTGCTTAACACTGTCACAAATTAGCCTGCATATGACTCGCCAATCTCTTTCTTCATCCCTAAAGGTTCTACAGTTCCTTTCTTGCCAAATATAATAGATTATAGCACCAAGAGTAATGATACTCCAAATGCTGTTGCTACAAGGCATTCTTGAAAGACTACCAACAATAGTGTGCCATTATGTATCATGGATTTGAACATCCATCATAGTCTTAATTGCACACCAAACCTTCTGAGAGTAGGAACATTGAAAGAAGAGATGATTGTGAGATTCCACATTGCATTTGCATAGACTGCACATCATCATATCATAAATATTGAAAACACATGATCCTCTTGCCAAATATCGAAACATGAGTTGAGTATACGTCTAAAGTTTTAAGCATACTAAATCATATTACTCATTTTTCGTTACGTTTTACTAATATGTGCATGACCGTCTCTGAGTTTCGGGAGCCTTGAGCAAAAAACTTTAAACAAGGCTTACAAAAATTAATGTTATATAAATTGTTTTAATATTATATAAGATACAATGCAAATAAGGTATATGAAAAAGTTATCATTCAAGCATTTTTTATAGAAAATTTTTAAACGGATTTTCGTAATCAATTCAGCACATATAAGCGTCCAGATGATAGACACAAATATGATGTGTTACGCTTACCAAAACGACTCCTAATCACTTATAACAAAAGAAAATCGGATTCACAAAAAATTATTACAATATTGACATTAGACAATAAATTTGTGTGCATGTCTTATGAAATCGAATCAAAGAAGGTAGGTTTTTCTTCTTCTTTGGTTTTGTTAAGAACATGTCATGTCACATGACTCTCGAATTATTTGAACGTCTTACAAATGATTAATTCTGTAAGATATGTTTTCACTTTATGACTTTTTTTAAAACATAATTATGTGTATATTATTATACACGGAGGAAAACTTTGAGGTTCTTCAAATTTAGAGGCTGGCATGGCACATTGTAATTGTAAAACTTGAAAAAAAAATTCCTGTTATTTTGAAAGAATGCAAATGTTCAATTAACGGAAAAAGTAGACGTTATAAGTTTATCCCTTTTGACAAATTCTAAATTGTTTATTATCTTAATTATAACGCGTGACGACATTTAAGAAGTCCCGATTCCCCATCTTACTCTAAATACATCACACGCATACGATAGACACCGACACCTTTGATAAAAAATAAAATACACAAAAATAATACTCGGTCTTTTTTCCAAAAACAAAAAAGAAAATATGTAAAACTCATTCTGTGTTGTGACAAATCATTTAGCGGAAAAATAATATAACTATATCATTTAATCATAGTCAAATGTGGTTGTTCCATAGAACACTCGATTTTCTCATAGAATGTGTCCGACAATAAGTATTATACAATGTAATAGTAACTATTATATAAATGAGAATTATACAGGGTAATACTCGGGGTGCAAACAAGCTGAGCTTTTATCAAGCAACTCGAGTTCCAGCCGAGCTCAAGCCCAATATATTGGCTCGAAACATATAATGAGTCGAGCTCGAGCTTTTGATGGCTCGGCTAGAGCTTTTTCGAGCTTTAAGTAAATAAGGGTTAATTTGAATATTAACCTAATTATAAATAAGTATTCAAGTTATGGGAATCATTTTGCTCAAGTATTCAACATATATGAAGCTTATGACGTCTCGTGAATATATTTTGTTGAACTATTTTAGACATTCGAACCTTAACTACTATTTACTTATTATGTTTCATTTTAATGTTAGACTTGTTTCATCTTTTTGACTCTTGACTCTTGAATGTGTGGCATTAGGTGACAATTTAGTCACATTTTGTCCAAGTTAGATACGATTCATTGGTTCAGATGTATGTCCCTTTTGTAGGGTCTTTATATGAATTTATTCATTGGGTACTGTATTGTATTTGTTCTTCTATTCAAGTCTAAAGTCTCAACTCCTTAATCAACTTGTTCAGGAGTTGGAATAGGGGTATAAATGTGTAATCATGTATTCATATACATATATTCGAGCTTTTCAAGCAAAGCTCGAGCTTTGCTCGAAACTGAATCGAGCCGAACTCAAGCCTAGATGGTTAAAGCTTGACGAGCTATCGAGCCGAGCTTGAGCCTAGTTTTTTTTTTCGAGCCGAGTTCGAGCTTTGTCAAGCTCGGGCTTGGCTCGACTCGGTTACACCCCTAGGTAATACCATTAAAAAAATATCATATTTATTAAAAATTACTTGTAGCGAATTTAAAAAAATATTTTTATAAATACTAATGTTGACATTTTTGTCTTTAAGTGAGTAGTAAAAATCTGTGATGACCATTTTACCTTTCGGATTTTTGAAAATTGCATCCACCGTCTTTAGGGTAAATTACATAAATAGTCCCTGTCGTTTGGAGAAAATTGCGTCCACCGTCCTTAAACTTTTTTTTTTTTTTTTTTTTTTTTTTCCAAAATTTGGTTTTTGAATATTTTTTCAAATTTCTTTTTCATTTTCAAAAAACTTTTTATTGTTTTCGTCCATTTTTAGTTTTTAAAAACTTTTTTTCTAATTTTTTTTGGTAATTTATTTTTGGCGCACGTGATTTTTTTTTCCGTCACATGTGAAATTTTTTTCGGAAACTTTTTTTTGTCATAAGTGAATTTTTTATCGGAAAACTTTGTTTATTTTTTGTCACCAAAAAAAATTCTAAAAAATGATATTTAGGAAAAAATGTTTTCGACAAAAAGTTTCCGACAAAAAATTGAAACAGAATTTCGAAAAAAAATTGGAAAAATATTTCCAACGAAATAAAAATTTTGGAAAAAAAGAAATGATAAAAGTTAGAGACGGTGGATGCAATTTTCTCCAAACAGCAGGGACCATTTATTTAAATTACCTTAGGGATGTTGGATGCAATTTTTGCAAACACACAAAGATTATTTATATAATTTAAAAGGGTAAAATTATCATACTATTCACATAAACACAAAAATGTCAACATTAGTACTCACAATAATATTTCTTTTAGTTCGATATTTAAAAGAGTATTTTTGAATAAATATGATTTTTTTTAGTAATATTACCCAATTATATAATATGACCGATAATAAGTATTATACAATGTAATAGTAACCCAAGAACTTTGGTTTAGTGATATGTGAGTTCCTGGTAATTTAGAGGTTGTTGAAAGCCTCGCTGAAAGCATTCGCAAAATATATTATTAGATAATGTGGTATAGATCATCGATCATGTGGCCTAGTGGTAAGTGCTTAGGTTGTTAAGCGAGCCACTAGTGAGAGTAGTACCGGGTGGGTGACCTACCGGGAAGTCCTCACTTGTGGTCCACATGCTTTGTTGATATTTGCAATGAGGATTTGCGCCCCTTAGACTAAGCCGCTGGGGGTTCAAATCTGAGCAAGGTCGGGGTTTTCATCCGGACGTTACTCCAGCAAGGAAACTTGTTTGGAGGCGGTACGGTTTCCTCGCGGCACTGAAGCCACATATCGTACCTGCGTGGACCCGGTTAAGACAACATAGACTGGTCGATGTGGGGTTAGGGCCCTCTTACGGGAGGGTGGTGAAACCTAAGTTGGAAAGTCACCTGTAAAAAAAAAAAGATGATGTGGTATAGGCTATGTAACAAAAAAAAAATAATAACAAAAGAACGAGAATTATAGCTTATAATAATAATAATTAAAATAAATAACTGCATACCAAAGAAATGGTTTAATAAACAATTTTTAATTTTATAACACATGGCATAGAAAACGAGTAAGTCTAGAACACAAAACAATAAATATTCGTTTTGTTTTAGCATAAATTTCTAGGAACATGACATTACACTCTTTTCATACAATACAAAGTCAAATTACGAAGCTTCACTCCATGTACTCTTTTACTAATTCAACAATCCTATATATAATATCAAGATCTAGATCACAAATGAAAATACAACATTGCACTTTTAGTACAGTCATCTCTTGATAAGTTGATATCATGGCAGATCACCAAAGAATCCACCCTGATCCGGTTCAGCCAGTAACTCATGACCTCGAGTCGCAAACGAAAGCCACTGTACCATTAGTGCCTAGAGGCTCACCCAAGTCTGATAACTCAAACCACGTCGAAAAATTTCCACCACAACATCGAACCATCCCGCTTCAGTACTCAAAACCACCAAAGAAAAGAGGCTGCTGTTGCAAGTTCATATGTTGGATGTTATTTATCATAATAGTATTAGTACTCAGTGCAGGCATTCTAGCAGCCATTGTATACTTCGGGTTTGATCCAAAAATACCAAAGTACTCGGTTGATGGGATGAGTATTACTCGGTTTAGCCTTGATAATGACAGCAGTCTATACGCGCAGTTTAATGTAAACATTACAGCAAGAAATCCGAATACCAAGATTGGGATATATTATAAAAGTGGGTCCAAGCTGAGTGTTAGTTATATGGGAACACATCTTTGTGAAGGTTCATTGCCTGTATTCTACCAGGGTCATAAGAATACAACGTTGCTAGATGTGGCTCTAACAGGCCAGACCAGGGATGCTACTGGTTTGATGAACTCGTTACTGGCTCAGCAACAGACGGGAAGTGTTCCATTGGTTCTAAGGGTTAAAGTTCCGGTAAGGATTAAGCTTGGTAACTTGAAGTTGCCAAAATGGAAGCCGGTCGTGAGGTGTAGGCTTAATGTCAATAGTTTATCGGTTGACAATGCTATTAGGGTCACAGATAGTAGCTGTAGTTTCAAGTTTAAGTTATAATTCTTTCCGAGTTATTTCATGAGGCCGGTTAGAGTGCATTTTTTCAGCGTACTTATAGGTGATTGATGTCTTCCATTATTGATGCGACCATGATTCATTTATGCTTTAGGTGTGTAACTATTTTTATATGTTCAGATTATTGTACATATATATATGAGATAATAAAGATCATTTTTTCGTTATTTCATACTTTTAGACATTGATGAAGCACTTATATTTGACGTATGTTAGAATCAAATAATAGCTACCGAGGGCCCGTTTGGTTTGTTGCTAGGAATGACAATGGGTATCGGATTTGGAATGAGATGGAATGATAATGGGTATGAAAAAGTGTATGATTACGATTGTTTATGTTTGGTTGATAAAATATGGTATGAAAAAGTGTATAGATATTTGAATTTTGTAGTGGTAAAAAGATGGCCCCACGGGAATGGATTTCATAGACACCAAATTGGTGTGTAATGAATCTATGACTATGATATACCCATTTCATTACCGGGCCCACAAAACAAAACAAAACAAACACTTGCTATGACTTTGAAAGTCATAGTTTCATTCCCTTTTATGGGAACCAAACGGACCCTGAATTCAGATTTTGGAACCAATAAGTTGTTTTATAAACCAATCTCCTTTATCTAAAAACCTTTTAAAGTTTTATAAACATCATTCATAATCAAAATACATTAAGGGTATGTTTGTCAAAAATAGATTGTGCTGATGCTGGTGCTGTTGCTGATGCTCATGCTGTTGCTGTTGCTTAAAAAGATTATAAAAAGAGATTATTTTTATAAGCTACATGAAGTAACCTTTTATTTTCAGAGATTATGGAAGATTTTTTTTTTTTTTTTTTATAATCTCTTATAAGTTACGTCTGCCAAACAAAGATTATTTTTTAAGTAGCTTATTTTTTGAAAAAATAAGCATAATCTCTCCATAATCTTGTGTGCCAAACATAGCCTAAATTATGAAGATGTTTAGTATTATAGACCTATTGATGCTACACAAGCAGGAAATAGGTCCTTACTATGGTTTACAAGTTTTTAGATCTCTTCATTTTTTATTAACTTTTTCGTAAACCACTATAGTATATGCCTTTAGTACAACAAATGAGAAACTTAAATACAATTTTCTTATCTATAAATGTTGTTTCACTTAAAGGACTAGACGAATACCCGCACAAAGCGATGGAGTATATCGGTAAATAATTATACTTACGAACTTGGTGTGACTCTTAATACAACACTTACAGATTCAATTTGTAGTCATTGTGAGAATATACTTTATGGGTATTAAACTAAAAATGATAAAAAAAGGTGACGATTAAACAATATATAAAATTTTATTTAGTGGTAGATGTTATCATTTTTAATTAAAGAGTAATATAGGTTTACATATTACTCAAATTTAAGGATTTTAAGTTTAAAGAAAGTTGTGCATGCATTATAAGTAGTATATATATTATAACTTAAGAAACTAAGTTAAATCATTTTCCATGTCTACTTGATGTATGTTTAAACAACTTGATAAGAAGTATACTAAAACAGTTTAAACAATTTAACAAAACAAAGTTTTTCAACGTTTAAATTCTTATTTGAATAAATCAAAGAATTTACTATGATTTTTTGCGGAATAACAATCAATAGTTGAATGACAATGTACGACGATCTTTTCACTTTCCTAAACACAAACCTAAGTATTGTGTTTAAGTAAAAGCTTTGTTAACCACCGAAGATGTTAAAGGACTTAGTTTTAGGAGGAATAAATGCTCTAGTAAATGCTAGCATATTGATGAACATTTACTCATTTACAACATTCCTTTGAATAAACAAATTTGAGGTGGATACCCGTAGGTAAAAAATAGACGTGTCAAGCATCTAACTAGAAAGGTACACTGGTATCTTACTACATTAGATGCTTCTATTCTTGTGACACGCCCAACCTTGCTTTAGGGTACACTGTTGTCAAATGTTTACCCTTTTTATACCAACTATTACGCTTTGTTGACTTTCTTTGATAACTAGCTTTCACTTATCAATTCAACTAAATTTTCGCCTATTTGTTTGAGCTTTTAGGAACTTAGATACTTTTCCTAAGTATCTAAGTTGAAAATGTATTTGTAGTTTGAGGAGATCAAGAGGAGTTAGTGAGCTATTGTTATCACTCACTAACTCTGTCATCTTCTTCTTGGTTCTTAAACTTAACTCTAAAGATGATTCATTGAATCTTCTACATTCATGGACTTTATTTAGACTTAGATTTTATTTTATTTACAACTTGAGAATCATTGAGCACTCAATTGACCTAACAATAAAATGTAAAAAGGCTTCAAAAGTCATAAACGTTCGAAATGCTTTCTATATATAGGACTGGACGGAGTGGGAGCCATCCATCACTCGCCACCCTATAATCGAAGACCTACCTCACGTGCGTCTAACAAAAAAAATGAGGATAGAGGTGACTCGGTCACCTCTTGGTCTGTGTGAAAAATTGGGCCCCCTTTGTAAGTAACGGTTGTGTATGTATAAAAAAAAATCCCACCACCCCAATTTTTACTTATAAATACCATTAACTTCACCATTTTTAAACACAACTTCAACATTTTATACTCTCAACATTTTTTACTTCTCATTTTAGTTACAAAAATGTCTCAACAAAACACTCACCAAAACACCAAGCGTCAACAAAGTAAAACTACCCGAAACACTCATATGACACCTGAAGGAACATCTGCTCTCGAAAATGCTCAACCATCAAATGAACTTACAACCAAAATCATACTATTGTAACCAACCTTACCAAAACCAACCATACCAAAACCCATACCCACAAGAAAACACTTTTAGCCAATTCTCAAAACCAAACGCTTTTAGCCAATTCTCATCACCAAACGCGTTCCCATTCTATAACCCCAACTACGGCTCATAAACCTATATTGGTGGTTCATCATCACAACCAAATACGAACCAACCTATGTTTCCCATTCATCCATTTCCATTTGACATCCATTTTTCTTATGTAGGTTTTTGACTCCATTTTTCACTTGACGTCCTCATCTAGGAGGAGCTAACGTCAAGGGGAGTTTTGCATTTGGGATTCATAGCCCGCCATATTGTCTCTTCGACACTCTTTTTGTTTCGACAAAAAAAGGGAGAAGAGAGTAAAACTTAAAATATTTTTCAAAACCCTGAAACATCTAATTCTTAAGTTTTACTCATTGTAATTTTATGTTTTGTCATCAACAAAAAGGTGGAGATTGTTAATACAAATAAACCGTAAAAACTTTAATTAATATTTCTCGATCTCTCTATGTTTTGTCTATAACAACATAAAATTATATCAAGTAACAATCTAAAGATTACATGTTACTATATCTATTTTTACTACTTACTTACATTTTATCTAGTTAAGTATTTGTTTGTAATAATAAAAGATATATGTAAATGTGTTGGACTATCCATATACCCATAACCCATGACCCATGGACCTTGACCCAAAACCCATGGCCCATGTGAATTGCATCATGTATGACATCAAGTTAGGTAAAATCCATGACCCATTACCCAAAGTCCATTACCCATAACCCAAAGTATGTATTGCATTATGCATGACATCATGTTGGGTACCCATGACCCATAGTCCCTGACCTATAACAAAAAACCGGGTTTGTGACCCAAAATCCGAACTGGTTTACCTAGTGTGCCGGATCCCTGAGTTTACACCGGCCGCATCCCTTTTCAAGGGATTCGCCGGATCCGGGTGCACAGTAGTCAGTTAGACTATAAATGGTGAGCCATTTCTTCCTTATTTCTCACATTCTCATATATTTCTTCTCTGATTATTATATCTCTCTAACCTCATATCCGAGGATCATTCTTGTAGTTTTCTTTCTCTTGTGTTTCTCAAGGTTCTTTTTTCAAGACAAGATCACGTTTCTTGCGTACGAGTCATCCATTCTTCAAGAGAAGAGTTTGCTCGGCTTCTTCATCACCTCAAGACCATTGAGTTGTTTCTTGTTGTTGATATATCTTCTTTTATTCATAAAGTTAGTTGTGATAGTTGTGATCGGATTGGTTCTTCCGTTTGTGTTAAGAACTCAGTATTTAGGTTTGTACCGAAAAAAGTGTAAGCGAGTTGTGAGGTTTCTCCAACGGTTGAATGAGCCTGTTGACATAGTGCTTAAGAACTCTCGAGTTGGATACTCAGGGAGTAGAGTAGGGCAATGCAGGTGTCCTTATAGCCGAACCACTATAAATCATTGTGTCACACTTCTATCCTTTTCTTTCTTTACTATTCTCGTATTTATTTATTTTCATACTAACTTGCATTATCTATATCTCAACATCCAAAGGTTTCACATGCCATCAATCTAAAGTTTTATAAACTAAATTTAAATTGGTAAAAACTATTCAACCCCCCTTCTAGTTTTGTATAATGTCAAACAAACATATAAGCATCATATACATCAAAACAAAACATTGAGCTAGTCGTCACATACCTTATCTAGCTCCACAACTCTAGTACAAGTCGGATAGTCATTCCAAACTAGCTTCTTAATAAACCTTAGTCCAAACTACTATAATTCAAGTCTCTTATTACTTCACACAAAATATACGTAACACATATATGTTAGAAATCGATATAACAACATGTTATCATCATTTTACTTACCTCAAATCCAAGCTAATAATGACAAAGCATCATCATCATCATCATCCTTGCATCCTAAACCTATTCATACAAGTATTAACATTTAAGCTTACACTACAAATACTAGAGCTATGGTTCATACAACCATAAGCTTATTTGTTAACATCTCAAATTTGCCATATATTGATCATATGACGATCAACCCATAAAATTATTAACCTTTAAACCATGTAGAACTCTTTGCATGATTACTAAAACCTTTAATTAGCTTAAAACACCCTTTTTACCCAATTCCCCTAAATTAGGGTTCATAAACCCTGATTTCCCAATTCGTCAATTAAACTAAATTAAATTCACTTACTTGATGATAGTCATTGCTAAGCTTCAATTCTTGATTAGAAACCCTCAAGTTAATCTATTTTATTCTTAGCATCTCTTTCTCTTTTCTTAGTTCGTATCACAGGAACACACACCTCCAAATGTGGAGTTATCCAAAAGTGAGATATAATAAACCAATGATGACTCAGCAAGAAGGGAAATTTAGTCATTTAAATTTGGCCGACTTAGTCAATACGATGTATCCATTCTCATGGATACGCCGTATTGGACTAAAACATACTTTAAGGCGGATACGCCGTATCCATATATTGGATACGCCGTATTCATGTGAAACCTACCAATACACCATATTCATAATTCTGAATACTCCATATCCATACCTATCTCAATACACCATATTCACAATCACCATAATACATAAGTACACACACTTATACTTAGTCAAACTCGTCTAGGGTCATACCCGTTAGAAAACGGTTGCGGGTGTAACAAATATTTTGATATAGTCAAATTACTTGCCTCATATCCAAGCTAAATAAACCAATAACATCACCATCATCAAAACCTATTTTCACATAAAAGCAATATCAATAACAAGGGTTTACACAGCCTATAACTTACCCAATTTCCACCCTATATCATCATATGATCATATCTTGATCATATGATGAAACCCCCAAAATCTCTACATAAACCCTAACTCTTAAACTCATCAATTAAACTCAAGATATAAAATTGCTTACTTGTATGATCATTGCTATGAGTTTATCTCTTGAATTAGAACTCTAATTTCTTTACCATTTATTATCAAGTATGCCATATTTTTCCCTCCCTCCTTGGTTCTCTCATCCCAACACACACATACCACATTCTGGATATTTTTGGAATAGTCAACAAGGTCAAAAAGGGGAGGTACTTATCTAAAATCTGGCACCACTTTGCCTAATTGGCAATATTACTCCCTGAAGTCTCTTTTCTTATATTTGTGACACATTATATTTTCTAGTTTCATATTACATATACCTAGACTTATTGTTTGACTATTTATTTGACTAACCAGTTATATTTAGTTCAATAGATATAAGGTCTTAGTCAACTATCCAATGGCCATTTAACATTAAATAATTAAAAACCTGTTATAATTCTCATTTTCTTTGTTTATTTATTATATTTTCTCGTTTTGTTTAGTTTTCCTTTTACTCCACTAGAACTGAAATTTCTCAATAATAAGTAATTTGTGTTAAGTTATATAAATCTTTTTTTACCACGGTTTGAATGTAATACTCAAATAGAGTTTGCATATTTTACATAGGTACCAAGTAAACATGAGATTGTTAGGCTACACAGAATGGTAGATGATGTCTCATCATCATCATACCCCGTCACATGCCAACCCCACTAGGGAGGGCGTGAAACACACAAACTAAAGGAGAAATGGTGAGGAACCTCACCATTATTGTACCAATGAAAAAAGAGGGAACGGTCAATGGATACTTGCAATAAACAAAAAACTTTTTAAACTTTACAGTTATATTACCTATAAATACGCTTAAACCTCAACATTTTTATATACAACTTCTCATTCTATTTACATAATTTCTCATTATATTCACTATTTTCTACAAAATGTATCAACAAAACATTCCAAACACTAAAACCGCAAAACGTCGACAACAAAACGTCCAAACACACAATTCAAATTTCCGTCTCAGTCCTGCTCCACCGAAAAACTTTCGAGCCACGTAGTTTGCTTACAGAAACAAAAAATACCAAAACCAACCATTCGTTGCTCCCCAACGATACCCACAATTCGAAAACCTACAATACCCACAATACGATCCATATATTGGCGGTTCTTCACAACCAAATATTGACAGATCTTCATCACAACCTCAAACCCCACGTATGTCTCCCATTCACCCATTTAATTTTGATGAATTTCTAATGTACTCACCTCAATTTGAATCGTCTATGCCTAATACCGTTGATGACGAGCAGAAAGTTGAAGAAGACATGACCTCAAAGAATAAAGTCATCAAAAAGACGTCAAAAAAAGACGGCTAAAAATGACGAAGAAGTCGGGTGCATTTCATTAACCCCTGATGAAGAAATTTTTTTATGTGTTTGTTCGCGATAATGTATTCATTATTGAGTCAGTTTGGTGCAAAGGTGGGGTTCGTGTTGTTCCCTTATACTTGGTTAGAATTAACCACAAGGTTAATCTAATCAAGCTCCATGGCTTAATAATGTTGTTTGAAAAACAGTTTAACAAGTTTAAACGTCAAGTAAAATAGACACAAGTTTTTCAATGTTTATATTCTTATTAAAAGTTAATCAAATAATATATTACCCAAGTGTTTGCGGAATAACATTTGGGATTGAATGACAATGTATGGTGTACTCCTCACTAAACTTAAGCTAAGATTAAGTATAACTATGCTAACCAACTGAGCTAACCTCAGGGACTTAGTTGTATTTGGAGGAGTAAAAGGGCTTGTGAATGTCTAAGCATTTAGTGCACAAGCTTAACCCTTTCACTCCACCTTATGATTGCTATTTATACAAGTATGAAATACAACCGTTATCCTAAAAGACAAGAATGACATAAGCCTTAGATGACAAAATACCTTACGTATTTAATCTCTGTTACAACAAGCTATTTCTAGTAAGGGATATGTTCACTTTCCTAGTGTCAGTGTTGACACACTCTTGGTCTTTTATCCATTCAGGGTAAGTTGACCTTTGTAGACAAGGACACACACTTATCCTTAAAACTTATCCCGCTTTACCCCGCCTTTACTTCAGTCTTCAAGTCTTCATGCTTCAATTCTTCAATCTTCATAGTTGGTGAGGAAAATGGGAATTCAGTGAGCTATTGTTATTACTCACTGAATCTATCATCTTATTCTTTGACTTAGGTATCATTTACTGAGTCCCGCCTCACTGAATGGAAAACCCTTTTTCTTAGGCTTGTCCTGAGCTTCTTAAAGATGACTCACTGAATAGCTGTTCATTCAGTAACTTGTGTATGTTTAAGGTTATTAAACACTTAGGTTACTTTATCTTCAAATCCTTGTTTCAGGAAGCCTGGGGAATTCACTGACCTAACAGTCTCCCTCTATTTGGATATAAACATAGCCTAAGTGTTCTACGTTCAGTGTGAGTGAGCAAAGGTCTTCTACTCACACTGAAGGTTCTACAAAGAAACTAAAGGACATTGAATAACATAAAACATCATCATTAATTATAAATATATTACAAGGTCCTAAGTTACAATGCGAAAAAGTAATGGATAGTTGTGTTGCAACATATGTTTGTTTCAGTCCAACTAGTATTCAAGGGCTTCAATCTTAGGTTTATTTGATTTCAGTTTGTCCTGATCAGGGTGTTCACTAATCTTTGTCCTCAAGTCATTAGGGAACCTTTTTTTCTATGGGCTTTGAATTTGAGTGGCCATCACCAGGAAGCCAACCATTGCTTCAATCCCTGCTTTGTATATATCACTCCACCTTTGGAAAGTAGGCTCCCCAAATTCATTAGTGAAGAATAGACCTCTCTCAGGTCATTTAATGGCCAGATGATTCAAAAATCTAACTCCTTCAGGGAGGGATCTGTTGCAGTCTAGGACATGGATTTTGATCTCTGGTTCACGCTCCAGGATCTTCCTCTTTCTCCTAGAGGCCTGAGAGGGGGCATGTTGATTTGCTGGGTCTGAGAAGAGATTGAATGCCAAGATCTTCAAGCATTTTGTTTTAGTTTCTCAAATCTCTTGCTCAGTGCATCCATGAAATTTTTGACAATATCATTCTTCTTCTTCTCTATGACGGGACCCAGTTCATCCAGTTCTGTTATTCCAAAGTCAGAAAACTTGAAGGGATCATGAACCTCAAAGGTTCATTTTTCAGGACCTCTATAGACACTGAGGACTGCAGGTTTTGTGTTGGCATGAATTCTGATGTCAGTAATAGGTTCATGCCTCTTTCTGTTTGTCATTACCCAGTTGTAATGATCAATTATTTTCTATCTTATCTCAGCCAACCTTTTCTCTCTTTCATCCTTCTTTTTCTTTAGGGCAAGCAGTTCAGCATCCTGAGCTTCTTTGAACTTTTTACCTGGTTGACCACCTGCCAGTGTCTTAGGATCAATGCCTAACTTTTCAGCTTCTTCATGAATGACTTTGACCAGTGCAACCTTACTTATCTTTTCCTCTTCAGCCACTTTCTTAGCAAGTTCTTCCTTTTCAAGATAGGCACTCATCTGTTCCGCAGTCAGATAGTATACTTTACCATTGATTTCATACGGGGTCCTGATAGGTTCATCAGGGTCCAGTCTAATAGTCTTGGAAGCAGGTACCAGATTTTGTTGCTCAGGCTCAAGCGTTGTCAGAATGCCTTTGCCTTTATCAAGGGGAGTGACTGATGATAATGATGATGGAGTTGTTGATGATGGTGTTGTTGTACTAGGTAGAACCTGTGAGACTGGTACTGCTGGAGTTGGCTCCCCCTCAGTGTGAGAAGGAGTTGGTTCTTCAGTGGCATTCTCCCCCCCCCAACTGTTGCTTAGAACTCAGTGAGAGCAAGAGTTGGCTTGGGCACTGAAGTTGAGGGAGCAGATTGACCCTTGAAAGCTTGATAGATTTCAAATACCATAGACTTGATATCTGAAGTGTCCTTCTGAAGACCAGTGAATTTCTCCTCAAGATTGGCCTAAGAGGTCTCCAGTGCTGTCATTCTAGGCCCAAGATTCCAGGCCATAGAAGATGAAGACTTAGCCAGTTCAACCACATTTTTATCCAACGAACTAAGAGAGGACTGGATTCAGTGGATTGCCCCTACTGATGAACTTAGACCCTGGACATTGAAGTTGTTGAGCATTGTGATGAGTTCAGTGAGGCTTGATGAGTTCTTCACATAAGTTTCAGTAGCCTCAAGCACCTTGTTGTTCAGGACAGGGTCTTGTTTAACTGCTTCTTTGATTTGGTCAAGCTTGGTGTGAGCATCCTGAAAAGCTTTGAGGAACTTTTTCAGATGCTCATCTAGGGTGTGGAGAGAATGGTACATATGTTCCCTGTGTTCACCATTATCTTCAAAGTTCTCAACCACAACAGCTTTGAGATCAACATAACTAGCAGCAGCCTCCACATGCTGATCCCACAATTCATCAGTGACACCATCATACAACTTCTGAATTTTGTCATCTGAGGCTTATGTCAGTCTTGTCTTTTGGGATAACGGTTGTATTTCATACGTGTATAAATAGCATTCATAAGATGGAGTGAAAGGGTTAAGCTTGTGCACTAAATGCTTAGACATTTACAAGCCCTTTTACTCTTCCAAATACAAATACGTCCCTGAGGTTAGCTCAGTTGGTTAGCATAGTTGTACTTAAGCTTAGCTTAAGTTTAGTGAGGAGTACACCATACATTATCATTCAATCCAAAGTGTTGTTCCACAAACACTTGGGTAATATATTCTTTGATTAACTTTTAATAAGAATATAAACGTTGAAAAACTTGTGTCTATTTTACTTTACGTTTTAACTTGTTAAACTGTTTTTCAAACAACATTACTAAGCCATGAAGCTTGGATAGATTAACCTTATGGTTAATTCTAACTAACTATAAGGGAACAACAAGTGGTATCAGAGCCAGGTTCACTTTTCTAGTGTCAGTGTTGACACACTCTTGGTCTTTTATCCATTCAGGGTAAGTTGACCTTTGCAGATAAGGACACACACTTATCCTTCAAACTTATCCCGCTTTACCCCGCCTTTACTTCAGTTTTCAAGTCTTCAGTCTTCATAGTTGGTGAGGAGTCTGGGATTCAGTGAGCTATTGTCACTACTCACTGAATGCATCATCTTCTTTCTTGGCTCAAGTATCATTCACTGAGTCCTGTCTCACTGAATGGAAAACCCTTCTTCTTAGGGTTGTCCTTAGCTTCTTAAAGATGACTCACTAAACAACTGTTCATTCAGTTACTTGTGTATGTTTAAGGTTATTAAACACTTATGTTATTTTATCTTCAAATCCTTGTTTCAGGTTGCTTGGGGAATTCACTGACCCAACAGTTCGTGTATCCGAAGATAGCTTCGTTGGTAAAACGAGAATGGAACAAGGGTTTTGGACGACTGTTTTAGAGTACCTTTATTAAAAATGAGGGTTACCGGTTTTCGAACCTACGATTCATTAAACAGGAAAGGGAAGAATATGCGCCCTTAAGTGGCTCAATTTTGTGAAGTGTACGATAATGTCATGTGAAGGGCGACGCAGAGTGGAGTTGGACACGAGATTACACTAAACAGACACTTGAAGAATATCATGCTGAATATGGAGTACCTTTTACACTTTAATGTATGGTAGGTTTTAAATGATTCTCCGAAATGGAAGGGGCGGAAGTTCCAAAATTTGAAAAAGCGCAACAGGAAAAATTCAAGACATACAAGTCATCGAGGTCTACTTCGTTCAACACAGTGCAGTCAGGAGATGGTAGACGAGGAGGAAGAGGATGTGAAGGAAGTTCGCGACCAATGGGCACGTTCAAAGCGAAAAAGAAAGTGACGACATCATCTGCATCGTCTGTAGCTGACACTGACAAAGCGTTGGCTAGGTTGATGGTCACGAAATATGCAAGTCAAATCGAATCGTTTCAAATATAGAAGAAAGAAGATGACGCTGCCTTTTTGGAGATCAAGAGGAAGGAGATGGAAATGCAACAAGAGAAGATCGAAATAAAGTGATAAATGTTGGCCATCCAAGAACACAAACAATGACATCTTCTATATGAGCTCTACTGAGCACTTGAGTGGACTCGACCTCCAAAGGGTAATGCACATGAAAGAGGCAATCAAGGCGAAGTGGAATTTATAATATTAATTTACGTTTTTACTTTCGTACGCTTTAGTTTTTAATTATCAATGTAATGTTTTTTATTTATGAATAAAAGTTTAATTTAGTTTTTAATTAAATTTGTTAAAAATTGGGTTTGGAGGTGAAGAGAGTGGTGACCATTGTGACTAAAAGGTGAAAGAAATGATAATGTGTTGAATGGTGATGCAACGCTAATGTGACGGGGTGTTATAATCATTTTTTCTAGTCTTAGCTCGGAAGAAATGTTGCTCTTTGGAAAGTTGATTATTTAATCTTTATGTTATTGACTTGGGGTCAACTTGGTATCTTCTTTTAGTTCTTTCCTTAGTATCACCATTTTACTTTTGAGTTCTTTACACATTATATTGTACCCGATGAACCTTTAGTGATTAATCTTTAGCACTTTTGAAAATATAAGGCTAAATCACCATTGCTAGTGATATGGAAAGTGAGTTATCCCTGTCGATCACTAGATACTTTTTAGTTCTATGCATCATTGAATCAAATACTAGTAATAATCTTTGGAATCCAATTTCAGCTACTATTTCCTTACGGTACTGATGGTTTACTAAGCATTCAATGTGAAGTGTCTCTTCAACAAGTATTTTTCTGTAAGAAATAAAACTAAGTGATTGTATATATTTTGCATTATCGTTGGATTATTAAAAAAATGGAACAACATGAGATGAATATCTTTGTTAGAATTTGACACTTTTTTCATAAACTTAAGACTGTTAGTTTGGACAAAACTGTTGTTGTTTGGAAAGTAGACTAAACAATAGTTATGTAATTGACTAGGAGTCAATTGTGTAGCATTTGTGAGACGAATATGGAGTCAGTTGACCATTTATTTACGGGTTGTCCGGTATTTATGGAGGTGTGGCATTTGGTGTTCTCTTGGTGTCAAGTGCCGTCTTTCTTCGCGTTCCATGTTCGGGATCTGCTTTGTTTACACTTGACTGCTAAGAGTGGTACTCGCGCTAAAAAAGCGTTCTATGGGGTTATTTTAACGGCGGTTTGGAGTATTTGGAAAGCTAGGAACGATCACATCTTCAATCAAAAGGAGGTATCGGTCAGGAGAATCACGGAAGAGATAAAGGTCATGAGCTTTTTGTGGATTACTAAACGAGGTAGGATGACGGATATGACTTGGGATTCTTGGGGTAGGTTTGATTCACTAAAGATGGGATAGGCTCGGGGATTGGTTTTCATAGTCGGTTGTGTTTTCTTTATGAGTTCTTTTCGGTCATTGTATTCGGGCTGGGCCCTCGGATTGTTGTTGGCTAGCTTCTTGCTAGTGTTTTATATAGTTTGTTTGCTGTTCAAAAAAAAAAGATAGCACTTATTTACTTTTGATTTCTTTATTCATTAGATTGTACCAGTTTACCTTTTAATTATCAATCTTTGACAGTTTTGAAAGAAAAAGGCTTAATAACCACTTCTGGAGATTAGGAAAGTGAGTTCTCCCAAGTCCCACTCACTAGTTTAAGTAATTTGCTGTTATCAAACTTGTCTGTTTTGGAAATCATAATACGGAATCTGTCGAGGAAATGGCAATGGCATCTTGTAGCACGAGTAAACCGGGAACGAAGGATCACGGATTAATCGATGTGGTGTTTTCATGGTCAGTTAATGACGTGCTTAACAGAAATCTTTACAAGGATGAGGTTAGTTATTTGGCTGTTTTGTATATCAAAGACATAATTAAGAGTTGAAGTGATCAATAGTTTAAGAAATACAATTTTACTTTAATTTAGCCCAATTAGTTGTGATAATAGTTATGGTCTAAATTTATTAACAGGTACAGAAAATCCCAGAAACGTTTTCATCAACAGATCATTACACCAAGTCGTTCATCGACCCACTACTTGAGGAAACCCATGCTGAGCTTCTCTCCAAAATGAATCTAATATATCATGCATCTACTCGTGAGATCATCAGTGTATCGAAAATTAAAGGTAAAAAGTCCCCGAAACACCACTTTTATAGCATAGCTTTGGAAATAAAGAGCAGCATTGAAGATTATGAGCCTGAGGTGGGAGATCTAATTGCTTTGACGAATGGAAAACCAAGATCCGCTGAGAGTCTGAAATGGCTAAATGGAAGTCCTTATGTCATTGCTATGGTCCAAATGGTCACGGATGAAGTTCATGAAAAGATCCAAGTTAGATCCTCAAAACCCATTCTGTTTCCCGCTAATGAATCGAGCAATGGAGGGAAATTCATGTTTTATGCAGTTCATCTTATGAACGTAACGACGAATAATCGTATCTGGAAAGCTTTGCACTCAAAGTTAGATGGCAAGAACATGAAAGTTATCAATAAAGTGCTCCAAAGTGATCCGAAGGTACCAAATAAGTTTATGCAACTTTTTTTTTCTTCTTTTCTCAATTCTATTCATATTTACATGATCTGAGTGTCTATTTCAGGCTAGTGAAAGATGTTCACTCTGCTCCATTAGAAAAACCAAGAAATATGCTTTACGGAACTTGCAACCAGTTATTAGCACCTCAAATCTGAATTTATCCCAGGAAAACGCGGTGTGGAGCTGCATTGCTTCAAGAGAGTGTTTTCATCAGGAGACTGTAAACCTCATAAGAGGCCCCCCAGGGACGGGAAAAACAAAGACAGTTAGTTGTCTTTTAAATGCTCTTTTGAAAATGAAATGTCGCACATTGACTTGTGCACCTACCAATAATGCTGTGCTAGAAGTTGCAGCACGTTTAGTCAGTCTTGTAACAAGCTCACTCAAGAAAGATACTTATGGTTTTGGAGACATAGTTTTATTTGGAAACAGCAAGCGAATGAACATTGGTGGATTCCAAGAACTCAGTCAATTAGTGTTTCTTGAACATCGGGTATCTGTTCTTGCAGGTTGCTTGTCTCCTACTTCTGAATGGAGAACCAATGCAGAATCAATGATACGTTTACTTAAGCACCCAAAAAAGGAATATAATTTGTACTTAAGTACTCAAAGCAGGGATGATGATGAAGATATCAAGCACTTTATCAAAAAAAGATTCAAGGTTCTTGAAGAAAATTTGACAACTTCAGTAAGAAACTTGTACACACATATGCCAACTTCTTTTGTTACATTGAAACTAGCAGAGAAAATGAAGAAACTTATCAACTTAGTTCAATCCATTGGAGCTTTGATTCCAGAAAATGATCGGATAATAAACATCCTCCAAGAGGTTAACAATTTCAAAAATAAAGTGACATCTTCGACCAAGATTCAAGTGATCATGATAAAAGAGTTCCTTCAAGTTCTTGACGAGGTCCTTTTTGAAACCGTTAATTTCCCTAAGTTTAAAAGTGACAGGCCAATCGAAAACTTTTGTTTGAAAAACGCATGTTTAATCTTCTGCACTGTCTCAAGCTCAATAAGACTACACGCCCTTAAGATGAAGGTTGAACTATTGGTTATTGATGAAGCTGCTCAACTTAAAGAATGCGAATCTGTTATCCCTTTACAACTCTCTGGTCTGCGTAATGTTGTACTTATTGGAGATGAGAAGCAACTCCCTGCAATGGTTCAAAGCTGGGTATATATGCAATCTTTCCATTTTTTATTTCATTTTAAAATGTGCACTAGAAACTATTCGTCTCATGTAGGAGTTGTTGCAGATATGTAAGCATGCGGAGTTTGGAAGAAGCTTATTTGAAAGATTGGTGTCGCTGAAACACACAACGCACCTACTAAATGTCCAATATAGGATGCATCCAATGATAAGCATGTTCCCAAACGAAGAATTTTATAAAAAGAAGATACTTGATGGTCCGAATGTAAAAGAAAGAAGCTACAAGAAACAGTTTCTAAAAGGGAACATGTTCGGAACGTACTCATTTATTCATTTAACCAATGGAAGAGTCGAATATGACAAAACTAGAAGTGGGAGAAATATGGTAGAAGTAGCTGTGGTGTTAGAGTTAGTTACACAACTTCATGAAGGTAACATTTTTATATCTACTTTCAGAATATTACTTCATGTTTTGATTCTCATTGAGTTATTACACACAGAATCTAGGGTGAAAAAACAAAAAATTAGTGTTGGTTGTATTACGCCGTACAAGGCTCAAGTTTTGGCGATACAAGAAAAACTTGGGGACATATATGGAACCAAGGAAGCAGGAGAAGGCGATTTTTCTGTGTATGTTAAAACTGTTGATGGGTTCCAAGGCTGTGAAGAAGATGTGATAATCATCTCAACTGTGACTGGAAATGGGAGTGGGTCGATTGGTTTTCTTTCTACACCTCAAAGAGCTAATGTTGCCCTCACCCGAGCGAGGTAAAATACACAATTTTAGAGGTGTAAATATCAACACATTAATGGGTCTATTCGGGTTATACTTGATTGGGTCATATTATGAAAACAAAAAAGCAAAGTAGCTAAAAATGAAACGGGTCAAATGGGTGTAGAGCAGCTCAAAGTGTATTTTGAATGCACAACCAGAGAAATAATATTATTGAAATATTTAACTTTAAAACAAAGTTATTGAAATATTATTACTCTATCTGCCCAAATATCGTGCGTGCAAGAGTTCTAAAACTAGTATTTTTACTATTATATTACATTACAGTACAATATAATACATTAATAGACCTTTATATACTGTTACTAAGAAAAACAATTAAACCTGATAAGATTTTTCTACAAGTTTTTAAATTTTTAAATTTTGAATGCGATGATTTCTATGAATGTTTTGAATATATATGCAATTTTTAATCTTTAATAATAGGGACAACAAATCAAAAGAACCAATTAACCAAATCTCTGTAACTATACATTAGTAATTATTTAGTGCTGAGTTTAATTTTTTATTCGTTTTGCCATGCGGCCAGCCATTCAACTTGTTTTACAACTTTGTACCATTTTGACTTGTTGCCCAACCTGCATGATTTTGCCTATTTCCACTATACACACAAATTTGCGAATTGTGTGGTGATGTTTTCAGATAACGGGTCTAATCTTTCAATTTGTTAAGGCATTGCTTGTGGATATTGGGAAATGGAGATACTTTAATGCAAAGCAGCCCAATTTGGAGCCGACTATTGACCAATGCCAAGGATCGATGTTGTTTCCATGTGGGTAACGAGGACAAGACTTTGCGTCAAGCGATTAACAATAGCTTTATTGAGCTTGGACAATTTGACAATCTACTCGATATGAACTCTTTACTTCACAAAGAGGCTAAGTGGAAGGAAAGACAAAAAAAACTGCAAGTTTATTATACAAATATAGTTAATCATACTCTTGCATAAAGTCATCAACTACTTGTTTCTTTTGTTACAGGTTATATTTAATGATAGTTTCTTGAAGTCAATACGCAAAATAGAAAACCTCAAATATAAAAAGGAAGTACATTCTCTATTGATGAGGTTATCAAGTGGGCAGCATGTGCATGGAGTTGATAAGGTTAGCCAAGATTCTGTATTGGTGAAGCAATCTCAGGTGAACTCTAAAGGGCTAAGCCTTGTTTGGACTATAGACATCAAGAAGGAAAACAATCAAACCATCCAAGTTATACAGGTTTGGGATATCTTGCAAGGTACTGCAAAGCTGCAACAACTGACAAGACGTATTAACAAGTTTTATAAAAGTTATAGCGACAAAGCACTGAACTACTGCAAAGTAAAGCACTACGATGGGTATGTATTTTTCTCTATTCGATAAAATAAAACTGAAGCTATAGTAGTATACTGACAAATATTATTTCTATCTGTTTTTTTATTTTGGAAGGAATTTAGA
Organism: Chrysanthemum seticuspe; assembly: GCA_019973895.1. Lineage (NCBI taxonomy): Eukaryota > Viridiplantae > Streptophyta > Magnoliopsida > Asterales > Asteraceae > Chrysanthemum > Chrysanthemum seticuspe. The sequence goes on along the minus strand of BPTQ01000002.1, from coordinate 155,486,996 downwards.
GGTTCCAAAGATTTGGTCAAAGGTCGATGAGCATGAGAACTTATCAAATCGAATGGCTGCAATGAGTTTGGTAAAGGAAGCTGGGTCTATAGCATCGCCATCGTCAGGGGCGGCTCAAACCATCTGGAAGCGTAAAGCGAAGTTTTAAAATAAGGCTTTTCGATTACTTTTGTAAAAGTTTTTCAAATGATTGTATTAATGGAAACTTTAGCTACCAAAAAAAACTATACAATATTTATAGTCAACTGAAGATTGAAAAATAAAAGATGAGTACGAACTTCCTTAATCTGACAATCTAGAAGCAGATCGGTAAAAATTAACGTCTTCACATAGACAAACGACCTAATATGAATGGTTAACCGAATGTATGTTTTTGTTCATGTTTGTTTGTTAAGAAAAAAAGTTTTTTTTTTTTTTTTTTTTTTTTTTTTTTTTTTTTTTTTTTTTTTTTTTTTTTTTTTTATGTTTATATATCCATACGTTAAACAAACGAACATAAAAAAGTTGGCATAAAATTCATTTTCGTTTTGTGCATGCTCATGTTTGCTTGTTTATTTGTAACTATTAAACTAAAAAAATTCAGAGTATTAAATATTATATTTACAAAATAAATGAACATAACATACATAAACGGACAAATCACCAAAGGTTCACCAACATAAAAATGAACATATGAGCCATTTGTGCGAATTCGTTCATTTAACTACATGAATGCTATTTTTCATATTTATATGACATGGTCGAACTTCCAAACTAAGGGTTCATAGAACATTTAGTTATGTTACAATCCTGTTTTGATGTTATTGAAAGTTGCAGCAATAAATGAGCCTAGTCTCTGTTATTTTAACAGGTTTAGTACCAAAGGCTTAAGGATTTCCCATGTCAATGTGACTAACTATGTATGCAAGGCGCCTTAAAAATGTTGAGGGCTATTTAATAGTGTTTGACAATTTCTTACGAGTGATCTTAGCTTTGGTCCTCCGGAGCGTTAGGCTTTCTCTAGAGTCCCTTAGCTGAAATAAGACAAAGCATTGTTAGCTTGACCCGTGTGTTAAATCCGAGACCAAGCTATGGTGTAACAATTTACATTTTGAGGTCATTATTTAATTATGTACTTTTGCCTTATTATTTTATTTTAAAGTAAATTTACTTTTACGACTAACCGGATAAGTTCACTCGCGTACGTGTTAAACGTATATTTAATTTAAACAGACACTACACTTTTCTCAGTGCATATTTTATGCATTTTGGTTTCCTTACAGTCATATTGTATAAGTCACATTTCACTTTTTTCATTTTTACGTGAACTTTGCACATTTTACGTTTTACGCATTTACGGTCTACGTTTTAAGTTTTAATGACGTTAAGCACTCCGATAAACTCATGTCTCATCTCAAATACTAAAATTATATATTGTGACAAGTTATAACATTTTTATAAGTTTTAGATTTTTATACTACCCGATTTTACATTTCGCGTTTTAAAAACTTTACGTTTTCAACTATCGGTATCAAACTACCCGCTATAACCTAAATTCTACTAAACCTTACACATCACCATCATATGTCACACCTCAAATATAAAACAACCACACTTGTCCACATTTTAGAAAGAGTAAATTACACCGTTCGTCCTTGTGGTTTGCGTTGACCGCAGGGTTTCGTCCTTTGACCAAAAAAGTTGCACCGTTCGTCCTTAAGTGTGAAACGTTATGCACCGTTCGTCCCTCCATCCAACTGGGCCCACCAATCCCACTAACGTCAGTTAACTAAGATTTTTAAAAGGGTATATCCGTCATTTCCCTAGCAACACAGTTATGCAATTCTATGAACAAGGACGAACGGTGTAATTTACTCTAATAAAAACAAAATCATAAACACATCCTAACCCATATGTTCCATCGTTTTCTTCTATCTGTCTTTCCATCTCTCTCTCTTTGAATCACACACAGAAACATCAAAGTAGATGTTTCTTCCTCCTTTTTGAAGGTCAACCAATCTTCCATCATTTTCACCATCTCCCTAAGGAAACCTACCACCATAGCCGTCACGAGGTGGCATGAGACGTAGTTGTGATAAAAGGGACGTGAGCCAAGAAGGGTGTCACACTACAACCAAGAAGATAAAAAGAACACAAGACTTCCTTAATGTACATCTATAAATGGAATCGAGTTTTGACCCAGGTTCATTCACATCTCACACACAATCACCAAAAATTAGGGTTTTCAAAGATTAATGGTTTTCAAAATTAAGAGAGGGGTTTTGTTAATTGAGGTGTTAGAGGCGTAATTTGAGTTCCAACTGTATCAAATTCAAAGGATTCGTGTGCTAATTGGAGTTTTTCTTGTTCGGTTCATCCACAAGGATAATTATTTATTGTGTTTTAAACATAAATAATAATTGATTTTGTTATTTTAATTTTTCCTTTTAGTCGAATGTATAAGAAAGATTAAAATGATGTTTTTGGCCTAGTGTTGTTGACGTTGCTTGTTGTCGGAAAGAGGGGAGAGTGGGGAGTGTAGCAGAAGAAACCCTGCAAGCACACGGGTTAGTAGCAGAAGAATTACATGGTGATCTTGGTAAGCTTTCAAGATCAACAATCTTGAAAAAGTTCAAAAAGGGTGAAATACGAGTACTAGTGACAAACGAGTTATCTGCTAGAGGTTTAGATGTATCAAACTGTGATCTTGTTGTTAATGTGGACTTACCTACTGACTCGGTTCACTATGCACATCGAGCTGGAAGAACAGGTCAGTTAGGCCGAAAGGGTTCGGTCGTAACGATTTGTGAGGAGTCGGAAGTTTTTGTTGTCAGGAAGCTTCAGAGGCAACTTGGTGTTCCGATTCAATCTTGTGAGTTTGCGGAGGGTAAACTTGTTATGCAGGAAGCAAAGTAGAGGCTCTTTTGTTTGACATTTTTATTAGCCTTCTAATATGATTACTTTATAAAAAGCCTCTAATATAGTCTTTGTTTATCTATTACAAATGTTGGTAGTATTTTGACTAGTTATCCAAGTTGTTTTTGCTTACACTATGTACGAGTTAAATGTTGTATTTATTTGAAAACAGGTAGTACCAGTTTTGATATTAAAACAGGTAGTACCAGTTTCTAGTACCAGTTTCCGATCTACCACACACAAATTCGTCATGATTTGTAGCGCGTGTGTTGCAAAAATGGAGTCACAAGGACCCGATCTACCACTTTAGAAGGGTGGTGAGATTTGGTGGTGGCGCGTGGCCGGAATAGTCGCCAGAGATGGTGACCGGAGAAAGATTCCGGTGACCGGATATTAAGAGAGATAGAGAAGTAAATTTTTAAGAGAGAGAGTGAAATACCCCTTTAAATTGTATGTACTTGGATTTAATAAATTGTATGTACTTGGGAAATGACCGAAATACCCTTTTAAAAACCTTCGTTAACTGACGTTATCTTGAATTGGTGGGCCCAGATGGACGGAGGGACGAACGGTGCATAACGTTTCACACTTAAGGACGTACGGTGCAATTTTTTTGGTCAAAGGACTAAACCCTGCGGTCAACGCAAACCACAAGGACGAACGGTGTAATTTACTCTTTTAGAAAAGTGTGTTCCACTTTGATGCATGTATGTAGTCATTTTAGAAAACCATCTAACTAAACTCACCGACTCATATGTTACATACATTTATTCCTAGATCTCACAATAATATATCTCACCATCCTCATTTCTTTGTTATCAACGAGCCAAACACAACACAAACATATTAAAATCTTGGTCTTTGCTAGTTGTTGTCATCTAGGATTGAAGGTAGTACTCGTATGCTCTTGTTCTTGGGTTTATCCCACCTCAAACACCATCAAATCTCAATCAACATCAATTTTATTGGGTTAGGGGCTGAGTTCATCAAAGAGTTTTCAGGGGGTTTTACATAGATTTTTGGTTATTATTACAAGTGTTTTAAGGTTTTGTTATAAGATTGAAAGATTGGTTCATTGTTTGGTTTTGTTAGCGATTTACTAGGTTTTAGTTGTTCCTGATTTGTTCTTGTTCTTGTATTTTTCACCACATATATTGTAAGGAACCATTATAAATTCATTTCACTTCTTTGATTTTATATATTTTACATACTTTATATGTTTTATACATTTATTCGACTTGGTTATACATTGTACATAGTTTGTAACATTAGAAAACATGTTTTGGACTTGATTTGTAAAAACAGTTTTGGATCAGGGATTCAAATGGAATTAACTAATCAAATAATAAGGTATCTGACATTAGGTAAAAATATAGGGTTGTAGGTCTTTGTCTTAGCTTCTTTTCGTCGGGTGACTCGACCCGTAACTCCTTCTTTTCGTCGGGTGACTCGACCCGTAACTCCATCCGATGATTTAATTAGAAAATAAACGGTAAACTAAGTCAAAAACTGCACACTGAACTTTAATGGCTAAAACCTCATAAAGTTATTAAGAACCATCTGTTGGTATTCAATTGAATTGTAGGGACCCTTTAACTTAAATGTGGCTTTTTTAGCGGAATGAAACGGAGTTGTAAAACTTAAGGTATCGTCATTTTAGTGGGACTGTTTTAGTGCTGTTAGAAATCAACTTGGGTACTTAAGGGTAAACTAGTAATTTCACTTAGGTTATATAACGTTTGAGACAATGGGACACACAAGTATGTTTATTAAACTCGAAAACTTTTCCAAGGATGTAAAAACCGAGTCATAACTCTTTATGGTTTAGGAATAACGAATTTATTGAGTCGGGTAAACTTTCTAAAAACCTAACAGCTTTTAACATAGGACTCTTGAAACTATATATACTTGTCAAAAATTAGTCCCTAAACTTTTATAAAGTTTACAAACTTTATGTACAATGGTATAATCAATATAAAAACTTTATAAAACTTATTTGCATACTTACTTTATCATTTTTGAAACCTAAAACACAACTGTTGAACCTTAGACCTTGATAGATCTTTGAGCGCTCGTGGATCGTTAGTAATGCTTATGTAATCACAAACACTTGTATTCTAAAGCGGAAATCAAACACAAGTAAGAACAATTGTAACTAAGAATACTTTGATCCTCTATGGATCTTTTAATAAAACTAAAACTTGTTTTTCAAACTCGTACATCATACATTCTGATGTGTTCCTTTTATAGATAAGGAACCCTAAACCGTTTCCCAAGAAACGTATAATCATAAAACTAAAAGAGACATACATTATCACTTCCTAATAAAGTTCATGCATATCCTAACTAACTATAAAATACGCGGAATATCTATATCCGCAGAAACAAACTACGCGGTTTTACTACTTCCGCAGAAACACTTCTTCAGCAGAATCCAGCACTTCAGCAGAATCCGTCAGCATTAACATTAGCAGAATTCTTATTTAGTAGAATTCCCAACAATCCTCCCCTAATCTTGAATTTGACATGGTTAAGTTCAAGATTCTTGATAGATCTTTAACACTTTAGAACAAGAGGATTGAATTCGAACATCAGCAGCAAAGAAGCAAAACAACCACATTTCTATGATGGCAAAACTGTGAAACTTCAGATCTTTGCACCAACAAATGACAAAATGTACATCAAAACATAAGAGTTTCATACTATTCTCATCACATCCAGGTGTGTTAACTCCTGTGAGAGGTGAATCATTGAAAATAATGGATTTAATGTCTCTTTACCAATAGCCATTACTACTGGAGTAGCCAAATGTTTACGTTCGAAAACGATGGTACACCGATAACCATCTGATTATTAGCAAATCAGCAGCTATAAACGGATTTGAAATGTTTTTACCTGTAGCCGTTTGCTCAGGACTAGTCAATTCTTAGATGAAAGAATCACCTTTGGTGAATTGATTACCCAACATGGTATTCCACTGCCTTTACCACAAGCCATATACTTGTGGGCTGGCCAATTCTTGGATTCCAAAAAGGAATAAGCCATGGTGAATTGATGACCATACAACCCTCAGCAATTAAGCATGGGTGAGTTGCAGACCCTATGGTTTTTAGCAAACCATTACAGCTATCAACAGATTTGATGTGTCTTTACCAAAGCTGTACCCTTTGGACTAGCCAACTCTTTGATGGACACAAGGCACATCTGGTGAGTTGATAACCATCAACAGAGTTATATACAACAAACCTGAAAGAAAAAAGTGAGACAAACAAAGAATATACACATTTTTTTATTTTTTTTAACTAATAATTAAACAAAGAAATAAAGGATAAGAATAAAACAAAGAAAGAAATGATACAAGATACCAGAATCAAGTAGAAGCTTTGTGTTGCAGAAGCTTGGACTTGATCAACCCAATCAATTGTTCAACATGGGTCATATCATTCCCCACTGGATCAGGAGGAACCTCCAATTTCCTTCTAAGCATACGTTTCAGCAGTTTCATGGACAAAGGATAATGCTGATCTGAAAACATACATACATAAATTCCACACTTTGTCTCCACAATATGCACATTTGGAATAGGGTAAAATCTTCAAGTATCAACCTTCCACTTATGTGAATTCTTCCAAATTGAATACCCTTTACCATTTGGAAACTGAGAGTCAAAAAGAACTTGAAGATCTCCCAATAAGTACAAACCAGAACCCTGTGGTGTATGAGTGGTATAATACTGTGTGACAAGGCCATGGAGAGTAATCAAATCTTGCCTATCCACCAAATGAAGGATGTCTTTCAAGAAAGTACACTGCATAGATGAGTTATCCTATATATGGTGTTAAGCTGTCCATCAGTCAATGTCCATTGTGTCAACACACCATAAGAACCCTCAGGAAAAGTTGCAGAAGAACCCACTTTGATAAATGTTGTATCAGCAGCCTTTAGGTCCAAATGCTTATAAGAACCACCCTTGTGAGATTTATGAACTCCAGAGGCCTTCTTCCCAGCTAATCTCACAGATCTTCTGATGGCAATGTGTCTCCTTTTGGACATCCTTTTCCTCCTCCTACCAGGTACATAAATGCCCATAGATAAAGAAGATGGTACCTTCTCAGATGCACCAGAGGCATCTTCAGTAGGAATAGAAAAGGTAGAAGTAGAGGGAATTAGAACAAAACCACCCATTGCATACAATTCATCAAGCTCTTCTCTGTCCTGTTTAGCTCTAGCAGCTTCTTGTTCAGCTCTCCTAACCATATCAGCTCCTTCTTGTTCAGCAGATGCAGAAGAAGGAATAGTATCATGCTCAATAGTGCTAGTAGGCCCCTTTGGATCCATAGATATATCAGCAGCACTGGGTGAAGCTCCAAAAGAAACAACAATAGGTTCAGCAGATTGTACTCTCTCAGTAGAATGTACACCTTCAGTAGGTTCCTCAACAGAAATAGTATGAGTGCTCTGCTGTGCTCTATCATCAACAAAAGAAGTCACAATCTCAACAGTCTTGGGTCTTTTGGCTTTTGGAGCATCCATACCACCAACAATCCTTTTCAATTAAGAAGCTGGTGTAATATGCTTCATAATCCTATGATACATACTGATCAAGTCAGAGTCAGATAAAGCCCAGACTTGCTTCCTTGTCAAACCAGAGTTATAAAGAGCAGTACTCTGATTATACACCACATTCCTCATATAAGTTTTCTTCTGTGCTGCAGTCTATGGTTTCTCCCTCTTAGCTTTAGCCTTTTGTGCAGCAATAGCTTTTCTCTCTTCAGCTGCAGCTATCTTCTTTTGTTTTCCAATGGCCATCATTTATGCAACAAAGTTTTCACTATCAAAATCAGCTCCTAAAATACTTTGAGCAAGGGTAGGATTTGAAGCAGCTTGAAGAATGTAAGAATCCCATTGCTCATCAGTAAAATGAATAGATTGTGCATCCAATTCTCTTTGTATTTCAGGAGGCAAATTGGTAGTAAACTGATCTGAAAGCTTTTGTGCCAATGCCTGACTCTTCATCAAATCTTCATACTCTTTTAGCATTCTGGCTTGCTCGAACCTTTCCTTTTCAGTTACAAGATCTGGACCAAGATCTTCATCAACCATAACTCCTTTCCCTTTGTCAGAAATGTCCTTAGCAGGAACATTGGTAGCAGGCTCAGTAGAAGAATCCTCATGAAGAATTTCAATAATTGGAACTGTGTCAATATTCTCAGAAGAAACACCAATTGAAGCATCAGGAGTAACATGCTGAGAAGGATATTCAACAGGTGTAGGAGAGACAATATCATCAGGATTCAGAACAAAAGTTCTCCCAGCAACAAATATGACATGAGGATCTTCTGAAGGTATAGGACATGGTTGTTCTTGCACAGATGAAACATGACCTTGTTTAGAAGCAACATCAACCATTTGTGCATCAGTAATTGTAATATCATCAACACTTGGCACCTTAGAAGATTCAGTGGAATCCTTTCTCAAAGACTGTTTTCTCCTTCTTCTTTTAAACAGAATAGGTTCCTTTTGTTTTGAGGATTCAGCAGCAATTAGAGAAGAATCATGAGTCTGTTGAGCAACTTCAGCCAAGAATTCAAGAGAATCCAAATGTATATCCTCCTGCTCTTCATCAGAGGAAACCACAAACTTCCTTTTTCTGTACTACCCAAGTTGAGCTTCTAACTCCTGAACCTTCTTATTCAACCCCACTATCTCACCACCAAGTGAGGATTTGGTATCTGCAAGCTCCTTTCTGAGATCATCAACCTCTTTCACATACTTGTTCAGCAAAGCATATACAGAGGTAAGTGTAATAGGGTCCTCATCTCCACCAGCAGATTGCTCAGTGGTAATGGGAGCTTCATTGGGCCTTTAAGGAGAAACATGTACATGCTCAAAAATAGGAGAGCTTTCAACAAAAGGCTCTCTAAATGGACTAGGTGTGGTCAGTCTAGTAAACTCGGGTTCAAGCTCATCAGGAGCCACAGGAGTAGGTGATTGACTAGGACTAGGTGACAGAGGTAAAGGTGTAGGTGGAGGTTGGCCAGGAGAAACATTTGATCCTTCAGCAGTCATGGAAGGTCCCTCATCAATGCAACAGATGGATTACCATCAGCAACATTACCCTCACCATCAGCAGCATTGCCATGTGGCAACATAGCTTCTAGCAAAGGGTGATGTGTCCCAACATGATGAGTTTTCATGGAAGCAAACAATTTAGCACTAAGAGATCCTATGGGATAAAAGACTCTGTCTTGGGTTGGTATGTCTAATATCATTTGTAAAAACCTAGGGTACATTAGAAACTTATGCTTTTTCTTTTGAATATTTTCAACCATATTATCAAAAATAAACTTAGAGAAATTATAAGTTAAACCCTTTGAAAGACATACAATACTACAACCCAATTGGGTAGAGAATTGATCCCACCCTCCTGACTTGTTGCTTATGCACTGAAGTAATGTATGCACCAAAAACCGCCACATGGGGCAAAACTTATTCTTGTGCCACATATCTGTGTTAGTACTTTGGTATCCAACAACTCTTAACCCAGCAAGTATCTCTTCAGTGTTGGTGTGATATACCCCACCTTAATCATCCAAACGAAGTTGTGTCCTAATCAAATCCCCAGTCACCACGTACTCATTTCCATCAATTGTTGCCACAATTTCTGTGTCACTTCGTTTAGTAGCAGATGCCCAAAATTGTTCAACCAACGATTCAAATATCACATTTGTAGAATGTGTTAGAGCATAGTGAATCTTGGAACGCTTCAAGAAATCCACCATAGGTTCATACAGTTCATGTCCCTTTGCTTTTCCCAGAAAAGCACCCTTGTTGTGATCTTTCTTAAATGGAAGTGCCGCCATGTGAGAAATTGTGAGAATAGGTTATGAATTAAGCAAATGGAAATGTGTTTAAATTGATTGAAGAGGGAATCAGTTGATTTTGAGCGAAGATTATGCGAAGTAGGTTATAAATGGAAGTTACCCAATTATGGTCAAAAATATCGGAACAAGTCGTTGACCAGATCTGACGTGTAACTCCAACCAATTTCAAAATTAACGCTTCAGCAGAAGGGATGGTTAATCTGCTGATGGAAGTCAATCAGCAGAATCAACTCAAGTGTAAAAGTATCTCCAGTAAATATCTTGAGTTTTACTGTGCCACCCAACTCGCATGAATTACATCAACCCAAGACTTCGCCTATAAGATAATCCTAATACACAATTATCACATATCAATTACCCCCAATTTACTTCAAAACCCTAATATCTCAATAATTCCACAATCAGCAACAACAAACATGTCTACCAAACCAGAAATCATCAATCTAACTTCCTCCTCCTCATCATCATCATCCAGTGATGATTCACACCCATTGTTTCGATACCCTCATCAAGATGAACCACGACCTTTGAAGTCCCCCTTTCTCCCTTCTTCTGAAGATGATAGTGTAGTGAATCCAAGTGATTCATCTAGGGGCTCTGATGACTCCACAGAGCGTCTAGAGCCAATCTTCAATAGATTGGTGAGAGAGGAAGAGGAGAGGACATCAACATGTGTAGAGAAGCCCCAACCAAGGCCACGTGCCAGAAATCCACCACTCCCAAAGACAAGAGAGGTGGTGATTGGTCTTCCTACTCCAGGATCTGGTGCTTCATACCATGGAAGTAAGGGAAAGGGCAATGAGGCAGAGGTGAAGGGAAAGGGAAAAGGGAAGGTGGAGTAGAAGATGGTGTGATGCTCTATGGTGGAACGAGTAGATGGAACAACTGAAGATTTCTCATATCACAAATGCATCCATCATCGTTTTCATCAATCCATCCTTCCATTTTCATCTTCAGCTTCTTCATCGTACTGGTCATGTATATCCACCAGCTTTTGTAATAGATGATAGGAAATAGAATATGTTTGGTAGATTTTGTATAGGGATGGTATTTTATTTCATTTGAAGTTGATTGTAAGCTGTAAATTGTTTCTTGACTTAATGAACAACATCTCAATGATTATCACTTGATCTTTACTTCAGTACTTCTCTTCAGCAGTAACAATGAGATAACTTGTGCTTCTCTTCAGTAGAAACAAGTTTTGAGCTTACATGACCATATTCCCATTTAATCAAACTTGATGAACTTCAACTTAAGATTAGTAACTGCTCATAAAGGCATTCTGCAAAATAGACACAAAGAAGCAAACAAACCAAACCAAAACATACAAGACTAAAAGATCATTAGCTGGTTAGTGTTAGCAAACAAAAACATAAACAATAATCTACAAAATTTACAAGATATACAACTACAATCCTCCCCTGAGGCATATGCCGCCCCTCAAACCTTGCAGTTAAGGGTTAAGCATCCCAATATGGACAACTAGGTGTTGAAACCTGAGTCCATCAAAAGCTTTAGTCAATAAATCTGCCACATTATCATCTGTGTGAATCTTAATCACCTTTATCAAATGTTTTTCATATGCATCTCTTATAAAATGGTGCCTGATCTCAATATGCTTAGTTCTATTATGAAAAACTGGATTTTTAACTATGCATATGGTACTTTGATTATCAATAAAGATTGTGGTGTTCATGAAATTAAACCCATAATCCAGCAATTGATTTTGTATCCATAGTACCTGACCACAACAATTTGTAGCAGCAACATACTCTGCTTCAGTAGATGAGGTAGCAACAATAGTTTGTTTCTTGCATTGCCAATAAATCAATCTTCTTCCAAGAAATTGGCAACCTCCAGTTGTGGATCTCCTATCCAGATTCGCACCAGCATAATCACTATCACTATATGCTTCCAACATAAAAGGAGTCTCTTTTGGGTACCAAAGACCTAAATTGGGTTGGCCTTTTAGGTACTTGAAGATCTTTTTGACTGCATTCAAGTTGGAAGTAAGTGGAGTGACCTGATGTCTAGAACAAGCACTCACAGCAAAGGTAATGTCTGGCCTAGAAGCTGTTAAATACATTAATGAACCAATCATGGATCTGTATAAGTGAACATTCACAGCAGGATCTGGTTCAAAATTGTTCTTTGGTTTTGGAGCTTCATAAGGTGTAGTGGCAGTTCTGACATTTTCCATATCAAATTTCTTCAAAATGTCTCTCACATATTTATCCTGACTGATAAAAATACCATCAGGTTTCTGCTTAACTTGTAGACCCAAAAAGAAAGTAAGCTCCCCCATAGCACTCATATGAAACTCTCCCTTCATTAACTCCTCAAACTCCCTGCACTAAGCTTCTTTAGTGGAGCCAAAGACAATGTCATCCACATAAACTTGTACAAGAATGATGTCTCTGTTATTCTTCTTTAAAAAGAGTGTTTTGTCAATGGCACCACTTCTGTAACCATGCTTCAGCAGAAATGCAGATAGCCTAGCATACCATGCGCTTGGTGCCTGATGTAGTCCATAGAGAGCTTTTACAACCTTGTATACATGCTTTGGATGATCTGGGTCTTCAAATCCTTTGGGTTGAGTGACATATACCTCTTCTTCAATTTCACCATACAGAAAAGCACCTTTCACATCCATCTGATAAACCATGAACCCCATATAAGAAGGATGTCCAAGAAGATTCGAATGGCCTCAACTCTAGCTACAGGTGCAAAAACTTCATCATAATCAATGCCTTCCTCTTACCTGAACCCCTGAGCCACTAATCGTGCTTTGTTTGACACCACAATACCCCTTGCATCTCTTTTATTCTTCAAAATCAATTTTGTCCCAATTGCAATCTTCCCATCAAGTAGTGGTACCAGTATCCAAACCTGCTGACTCTTGAATTGTTGCATCTCATCTTGCATTGCTTCAAGCCAACTTGAATCTTCAAGAGCTTGAGAAACACTGGTTGGTTCCACTTGAGAAAGAAAGCAAGCAAACAGACAATGCTTAAAGTCTGTGTGATTGTTCCTTTGCTGGTTTGAGACATAGGAAAGAAAAGCAACTTGACCAAACTTTGAACTTGTCACAGTACTTCTAGTTCGAACAGGTGCTTGAGGATCACCAATAACATTTGATTGAGGATGAGCAATGTTGATCCTTTTTGTATCAGTGGTGTCAAGATTGTTCACAGTTGGTTCAAAATCACTGTCATAGGAAGGTGAGGTGAAGATTCCAGCTTTGGGTTGGTGATTACCAAGATCTGAAGGACTTGGAAATTGTGTATATGGTTCTTCAAATTCTATGGACACACTAGTAGAAATGAGAGTAGATGCAACAGGGCTGTCAGCAGATTTGGTGATATCAGGAGAAACAGAAGAACTGTCAGGAGAATCATGGTTTCCACTGACTGCTTGTGCTGATTGTCTGATTAGTGCCTCAACCTCTCTTGCAAACTCCACACCAAGCCTCTCAGCTTCTAGATTGGTTGCATGCTCTTGCTTCTTGAGTCTAGCAAGGTCCTCTGCATAGTGTGACTCATCTCCATGCTCATTGGAAGTTACTTTAGAATTATCACCTGCAAAATGGTTAGGGGAAAAGGAGGGTACAACGATTGGTTGTTCATCATGCTCAAACTCACTATCTGAGTCATCATCCAGGGTACCTGCATTGTCAGTGGGAGACTCTTGTGCACCTGCAGATTGGTTAGCAACATATCTAGTATAACCCAAGTAACCAGTTAAGTAATCCAGGTCAAAGGACCAAACATGACCTTGACCCTGAACATTAGGTTTATCTTCTAGGTATCTTAGGTTAAGAGTCTCCTCAATCTTTCTAGCATTTAAATTATATACCCTATAAGCCTTACTATGAGCTGAATAACCCACAATATACCCCTCATCAGCTTTCTCATCAAATTTTCCCAGTGGATCACTAGTGTTCAAAATGGTCACTTGACATCCAAACGGTTTGAGGTAATGAATATCAGGAACTTTCCCAGTGAGAAGTTTATAAGGTGTCTTGAAATGAGGTCTAGTAATTGAAACCCTGTGCAAAACATAACAAGCAGTGCTTACTGCTTCAGTCCATAACATAGTGGGTAATTTAGAGTTTGCAAGCATGGATCTTGCTGCCTCTATTAAGGTCCTATTCTTTCTTTCAGCAACCCCATTTTGTTGTGGGGTTCTTGGATTGCTATAGTCCCCTTTTATCCCTTTAGACTTATAGAGTTCTATTAATACAACATTTTTGAACTCTGTCCCATTATCACACCTAATACCTTTAACCTTTTTGTTTAGCTGGTTTTCAACAAGGGTAATGAACTCTTTTAAAATTTGAGATGTTTCATCTTTAGTTCTCAAAAAGAATACCCAACAAAACCTGCTATAGTCATCAGTGATTACCAGGCAGAAATACTTGTGATCAATACCCCTGATTTGGGTTGGACCAAAGAGATCCATATGCAGCAACTGAAGTGGTTCTGAGATAGTGCTCATAGCTGTAATGGCTTTGTATGAGGCTCTGTGTTGCTTTCCTTTGTTGCAGGCAACACAATTGTGTTCATTGGTGAAGACTTTGGAAGGAAGTCCTACAACTAGACCAAGTTTAGAAAGCTTTTTAATGGTCTTGAAGTTCACATGAGCCATCCGTCTATGCCATTTGGTAGACTCATCCAGGGATGCTTTAGCCACCAAACATGTTAGGTCACCTTCTGGTTGAACATCATTCAAATTGAATGTGTATAAATTGTGGCTTCTGGGAACTCTCAGCAGAATGGATGTATCTTCTGGAAGTGTGAAGTCTTTAGAGAGCACAAGACATTCATCCTCAGAGAATAATACTTTGTTCTTGGTGTCACAAATTTGTGATACTAAGAACAAGTTGAAATGTTGCAGTTCCTTTACATAGTACACATTCTCAAAATCCAAATGAGGTGTTCTGATGGTGCCTTTCCCAGTTATTCTACCATCTCCTCCACCAAAAGTCACATTGCCTCCTCCTTCTATGGGTACAAAATTATGCATCTTCTCTTTGTTTCCTGACATGCTTCTAGAACAACCACTATCTACAATGCCTACATCTTTACTCTGAAGAGGATGATCCTACAACAACAACAAAATAATATACAAATATTAGTACACTATGGAGACTCAAGTCATCACTGACTTGAGCCTGCCTTGTGGATCATAAGATTTAGGCCATGTAGATGTATAAGATCCACCATTGTTCTTGGGCCTCCTTTGAAAATTAGGTCCCTTTTTAGTCCAAGAACAACCTGATGAGGGCTTCACAGCAGTATCCCAATATCCCCTTCCATCATACATTGAGTCAAAACATTCAGGCCAATAACCATTTTTAAAATATGAACTAGTTAGTCTCACATATGGTCTAGCAACAGATCTTCTCCAACCAGAATTGTGTTTGCTGGTTTTATGAGTTGCTTGTGGGACAAAAGATGGTATATCATTAACATTTTTCCACATTGGTCTAGGTTTCTTTTTACTAGCACATACACCCATTCTTTGCTCATGAAAATTACAATCCTTAATCAAATGAAATTTACTTCCACAAACAAAACATTTCTTCTTTTTAGAAGATTTATTCAAAGTGAAAGATGTCTCATTACATGTAAAAGCATTCAAACCACAAACATTAACAGAATTGTTTTTAACAAAATTAAAGACATTATTTTGCAAAGAATTAAATGACAAGTATTCAGAGGAAACTGTCTTGGAATATGATTCCTCAGCAGCAACTCTAACAGGCTTGTAGGGAGTCTTGGGTGAGGTCTTGGGAAGGTCTGACTTTTCACTTGAATCACAACTGGTATACGTAGTAGACCCTTGGTCAGAGGACTTGTCACTGTCAGAACAAGAGACAAAGTCATTAGATTTAGAATCAAGGTCTGGCAAGTCTCTTGACTTTTTTCCATAAAGATGGTGTGATCCATCAAAGTCAATTATGATGGAAAGGTCAGTGGGCATATGTTCTCCTCTAATAGGTCCAGGTACCGCATGTAATTCTCCTTCTTTTACATAATTAGCTAATCCTACTGGTGTAGTTTTATGCAGATCATTCCTAGCTTCTAAGCCAACATATTTTTGAAAACCTAAACCTATCCCAGAGTTGACAGATTGACTACCATAAAGAAAGCTAGCTAAATTCTCACCTGAAATTAACCATTCTTTATGTCTAGCTACTTCCTCATCTAGATTCTTTTTCAGCACTTGGTTTTCTAAAACTACATCAGCTTTTTCTTTCTCAGTACGTTTTAAATCAATTTTAGTACATTCCAAATCACTTTCTAACACCCTTATCTTTTCATCATAAGCAAGTTGATTCTTTTGAAACCAATTTTTTTTGTCTTTCTACAGTTTTTAAAGCCTTTTTGTAAGCCTCAACTTCGACATAACATTCATTATATTTAGGTTTCAGTTCATCATAAGCTTCCTTAAATTCATTATATCTTTCACTACAACCAAAAACACAATTATGTACCTGAGAGATGCCCATTAAGGCAACTTGATCATGCTGATCCTCTGTAGTACAGCTTGCCAGCAATCCACTCTGCTCAGAATGAGAAGCTTCATCATTGTCAGGCTCATGCACCTTCCAGTTGACATGGTCATCCAGAGTGACCAAAGCTTTGGAGGATCCCGTTTTGGTAGTTCCAGCTTCCATTTGATTCTGCTGATAGGTAGAATACCTAACCTCATCACCAACCTTCCTATCCTTGAATTCTCTTGAGAAGTGACCCATCTGACTACAAGTATAGCACTTGACTTTCCTTCTGTCAAATCTTGCTGGATCTCTTCCTTGGAAACCAAACTTTCTCCCAGACTTACTCTCAAACTTCTTGATGTTCACTGAGATCATGGCTAGTTGCCACTTCAAGTTCATCTCTTCCATATCAAGTGGATCCACCTGTTCAAAATCCTCAAAAGCTAGTTGCTGTTGATTTTCATAATCAACAACAAACGAGTGAAGTACATCTTCCAATACACCACTGTTTTTAGGTTGTGAATCTGATGTAGTGGTGATGTAGGATGATGATGCTGAGGAAATTGGGCTTGGAGCATAAGTCATCTTATTTGAGGAGGTGCTAACAAAAGCTGAGTGAGTGGGAGTGGATGATCGAAAGGGACTTCTGACATCAGGCTCAAGAGTTTTAAGTCTGTTGTAGAGATCATCAAAAGTGACCATATCCAGCCCACCTTTAGCTTTGAGTGCAATGCTTACTTGCAACCAAGATGGAGGTAAAGATCGTAAGAATGCAATCCTCATTGTCTGGCCTCGCCTTCATCTGATTCAATTGACTCAAAATCCTATGGAACCTGTCATATCCCTTGTGGATACCTTCTTCCTCAGAGATTTGGAATTCTTGAAACTGCTGTTTCAGCAATGATTTCCTCATCCACTTTGACTCATCGTTCCCACCAAACCTAGCCTTGATTGCCATCCAGATTTCCTTAGCATCCTCCATGTAGTGAAAGTCACCCATGTGATCATCTGGTATAGCCTGAAGGAGAATGGTTCTAACTTTATTCTCTCTCTGAACAGCCAGTATCTCTTCAGCAGTTTTGGGACCAACGATGGTAATAACACCATCAGCATCTTTGACGCACTTCTTCAAACTGTTACCCTTAAGCGCAACTTCCCAAAGATTCCAATCAATATTGGAGATCCAATTCTTCATCTTCATAGCCCACAATTCATACTCCTCTTTCTTGAGGTATGAGAACTTTGCATTGCTGTTTGTGAGATTGAGTTGTTGCAAAGATGTGGTGTTTTGATTGTGAGTAACTTCTGTTTCATCGTTTGACCCAGGCATTGTTATGGTTGTTTTGGTTGTGAGGGTGTAAAGAAAAGAATGTTCTTAGTATCACAGAGACTCTCCCGAGGCTATGATACCACTTGTTGAACCTTAGACCTTGAGAGATCTTTGAGCGCTCGTGGATCGTTAGTAATGCTTATGTAATCACAAACACACTAATAGAAAGTCTCTATTACTTGTATTCTAAAGCGGAAATCAAACACAAGTAAGAACAATTGTAACTAAGAATACTTTGATCCTCTATGGATCTTTTAATAAAACTAAAGCTTGTTTTTCAAACTCGTACATCATATATTCTAATGTGTTCCTTTTATAGACAAGGAACCCTAAACCGTTTCCCAAGAAACGTATAATCATAAAACTAAAAGAGATATACATTATCACTTCCTAATAAAGCTCATGCATATCCTAACTAACTATAAAATACGTGGAATATCTATATCCGCAGAAACAAACTATGCGGTTTTACTACTTCCGCAGAAACACTTCTTCAGCAGAATCCAGCACTTCAGCAGAATCCGTCAGCATTAACATCAGCAGAATTCTTATTTAGTAGAATTCCCAACAACAACGTATTATTTTTAGGTTGCTCATAGGGTTTTATCGGCTTTCTCGTTGTTTTATTTGTACTCTCGTTACCACATTACTTAAGGTGAGTAATCACAACCCCTCTTTTACTATTTTCACTATATTTTCTGGGTGAAATGCATGACTTGTATTTTTATTTGAACCTATGACTTATTCTGGACCCTTTGGTACATTTTGAACTTATGACTTATATTTTTACTTGAACTTTTTGAAATTGATTTTGAACCTTAAGATACATTTTGAAATTATAACTTGTTTTTAACTTATAATGTGTCGTATGCACTCCAATTTTAAGTCTCCCTTGTTTAGAGCAGTACCAAGTCTCTCTTGTACAGAGCAGTGCTACATCTCCCTTGTTTGGAGCAATCTTGATTTAATAGTACATAATAGTTGTTATGATGTACTGTTCATACATTTGCATCGTTAGACCCCGATTGGTTTGCCGTTCCGACTCCAATTTATACGTACCATTCGTATGGCTACCTTGTTTGGAGCAGTAGATAGTATTGATAACGCTATTAGATGTCGGCCAACCTCTCATTCCTATGTTCAACGGAATGCATATTATTAATTTTTGAGGCCTATGCCGCATACTTTATTATATACGAGGTGCTATTTTTGTGAACTATTATGACCACGTGTGCTTGACTATAAGATGTACTATCTTTTATGCAATGGTTTGTGAAACCATACGTTACAAGTCTTGTATGGACGGGACTTGTAACTGAAAGGGTTGAAATCACCTTTGTTATGTGGACCTTGTCTCAAAAACTTGGACTTACTTTTATTATGGAAATACATGTGAACTCATATGTTACATGTCTTGTATGGGGGGACTTGTAACATGATGAGTTGACAGGATATTTGTCATGAAGACTTTCTAAAAATAAATATTTTCATATTATATAAAACATGTGTACTCACCAACTATTTTCATAGTTGATCCATTCTCTCATGCATTTTAGATGGTCGCGAGTAAGCATATTTTATGAGACAATTGCATAAAGGAATTTTCACATGTCATCTTTGGTCAGACGCTATCGTTTGAAAACAAAACTTTAAGTTTTAATTGCCGAGGTCGGCTAAAAGAATATTGTAATAATGTATTATTTCCTTTAATCTTGATTATGGTATGTTTTCTATATTTCTTTTGCGATGTATATTGATTGTGTCGCACCTCGTGTTTGACATCCGGTATGCTCTAAAGTTTTAGTGAGATAAAGTAGGGAGAGAAAGAATACAAATATTTTTTGAACACTCAAAACCTAAATCAAGAAATCCTTGAAGGTAACTTTAGTTCCAATTGGAACAACACTCTACAGGAGGCGTACAAACTCCTCCACCCTCATCATGGCATTCACATTGCACCATGACGGATTACACTCATTCGACTATGGGATGCATCCCATGTTCAATCTTGATATGGTCGGGTTGGATAATAAGAGTTCATTCTGTAGAGGTCTTGATGCCAATGTACTTGAATACATGTGATTGTGACCATTATGAACAAAACATTGAATGCTTTGTCTAACCCTATTTATTTACCCTTTGCTTTATATAAATGCATGATGTATTGGCAACATTACGATGATATTAGGGTTATCTCATGATTTTTTGAGGATTAAGATGTATGAATAAACTTTGATACACCAAATGCATGTATATTGTCGTGTGAATGAGTTGTATTAATTAATTCAACAAAAAAGGTTTGTGTTAGTACATATGGATACATGATCCAACAAAAAAGAAGTACATGATTCAACCATGCCAAATCATCACATATATTAACACATACATCTTTATAATGCCTAGAATGCATATTGATAAAAAAAGGTTATACACGAAGTTGCTCACGATGCTGATGTTGAACAAGAGGTGTCAAATTATATATATGCACTATAATATTACATAATTTACCCTTGCAATTAGAATATAAAAACATAGATATTTATACTTATTAGAATGCTGATGATCATCATAACACTATTAAACATTCTATCATAAACATCATCATCATCATCCTGTTGATCACGACTAAAAAATTGCACATTACATGCTCTTCAATCATACAAACAAATTCAGCAACACACTTTTTTCATTTGCTGAAACAACCTCAACATCCTTATCAAAAAACTAATCTTAGTTGGCAGGGGCGGAGCCAGAACTTTATTGTCGAGGGGGGAAAATATAAAAAATTTTAGATACTACACTAAAAATTGGTCCTTTGGGAGGGTGATAACGCTACACGCGTCATTCGGGGTCAAAAGAACTTCCTTTTCGTCGAGCAAGTTTTTCAACACCCTAGGCAGTGAACCTAATCGTTGTAGTGTAGTATTAGGGTAAGCCACGGGAATTGATATCGTTCTCTAGGGGAATAGGAATGCTAGTGAGAAATTACTACGCTAAGGTTGGGGTTGAGGAAGATTAATTTTTTTTAATCTTTTTTATGTTTTTTTTAGGAAATGGAAAGGTACGAATCTCGGGGTTTGGATTTGGGGGTTGGTATTTCTACCGATTACTTCTACTATCTAATTATCTAATTATCTAATTAACTAAGGTGAGGGTAGTCTATGTCTAATTATTGTGTGCTCGTATGATGATTTAAAGATGTGTTTACTTAGGTTTTATTACTCCTTAATTATCTCCTATTGATGGTTGAATTGTCACGTCCTTATTCTTAATCGCGTTGTGTGTCTAAGTTCGTAGGGCATGCGTTTATCCCTAACTCTTTGAAACTACCAAAAGGTATCGCCTACAAAATCTCTAGGATTTATAAACTTTAACTCTAAGGTACTCTTTGGATGGTTTAGCCTACAACAACTCTAGGTATTATAAACTAAGGTTCACAAAGATTAATCAAGCATTAACTATACAACGGATGACCTATCGCATTACTAGATCATTAACAATTAAGATAAGAGACAACCAATCAATATTCAATAATTAAGTTTCATATTCCCTAAGCAAACACACAAGTAAATTAGCTGGACATGGGGAACATGCAAGCATACACACAAGTAATTGAAGACATAATTAAATTAATGAAGTAAAACACTTATCTTGATGTAAGATAGGGTTTGGAACCCTAAAATACTGTACAAGACAGCCTTGGTTCGTTTTAGGTTTTTACTCCAAAAGACTACACACTAAAAACTAAAAAATTCGGATTCTATATATAAGATTACATATGCGACGGCGTCACCCTTTGATTTGTGACGCCGTCGGGTCGCCGTCATTAGGGTTTCGTCTTGGCCACGTTAGTCTTGCGACGGCGTCACCTTATGCTTGTGATGCCGTCCCCTTCAGTCTTTGACGTCGTCTGGATCAAATCTAGGCCATCTGAGTTGCGACGACCTACTCTTTTAAAACCTGACACCGTCACTTGTAAATAAGCAATTTGGCTACTGAGCCGTCACAAAAGTGATGCGACGGCGTCGCAGATAACACCTGACGCCGTCCCCTTCAGTTCCAGCAGCTTGAGTGTCTTGATTCTTGACTTTGGCCATTTTCCTCGTATATTCGCGCCTTTTCGTCCGAATAAGTGTTATTCTAGCATTTTGCCTTCGAGATACCTAAAAAGTGCAAAGGAACGATATTAAGTAATAACGGATACAAAAGTGATCAAATAAGGGCTTAAATGACCCCTCAAAAAGGTACATTTTAAAACCTTATCAAATATCCCTACACTTGGTATTTGCTTGTCCTCAAGCAAATGTGCTTTTAGTCAATTAATTTATAAGTTAGGGGTCATGAAACATTAGTTTAGAATAATCCACAACACATATAAGCCCCGCAAAAGTCATAACAAGCACGAAAATTACATACTAGCACCTCACATGGGGTGTTTGGATACTCACATCTCTCGGGTGTATATGAAATATAACAAGTTGGAAATGGAAGATAAACACTCATTAACCGGTCCTAGTAGATAGATTACTATAGGCTTGAGACTAGATCAAACCTCCATCGCTTTGGCGAAAGCAACTAGGAAAGACTATCAAAGAGGTCTTTTAAAGGGTTGTAATGTTAGGCTAACAGTAGGGAAACAAAAGGTTTAGTGGGATAGGCTATTTAGTGGTGGCAAGTCAAAAATCTTTATGTTACAAGCATGCGAAGAATGGCGTTGCTAAGCCAAGACTAGACACTCTAAACTCTAGATAACTGAAACAAACAAACATAAATTAAAGATAGATGTAGAATGGTAGCCCTTTTTTTTTTACACACTATTTTTTTCTTTTTCTATTTTTTTTTCGATTTTTTTTTTCATACACTTTTACTCTACCATCCTCTATGGTAACATCAAAATCATAGAGATTTATAGGCACATCCCTACACTTTAGTTTTTTTTTTTTTTACTCTAACACTAATTTGACCCGAATTGAAAAGATCAAAACACTTGGAGTAAATTATTACGCAAATAAAGAGAATTTGAATTTAACGTTCCCTTCCCGTCATTTCATAAACTTTAACTTTTCCCATGAGTCCCAATCGTCCCAAAACTGTATACAAAGGATATGACCCGACTTAGCAACTTATGCAATCAACTAGATAATTGAACTAAGGGTTTTTAGGGTGATAACAATAATGCACTAAAAGTGAGTGCATACAAGGTAGGCTAAGGCGATTTGGGTGTACATTTGTGGGTGGGGTGTAAACAATGCTCTTCATTGATATTCCGGAAAACCGAAACATCACGAGAACCGCGAAAAGGATAGGCTCTGAGGGGTTAACTAGGGGTATCGTGTACTAAAAATGAGTACAACGCAAAGGTGTGGGGGAATTACTCAACCGATGTGGAAGAAGTAACTATATTACGGGTATCAAACAAGGGTTATCCTAATGCCTCTTATCATTTAGTTATTCCTAACTACACAAGTGTAGTCTTACTAGCGATCTCGGAATGCATCACAAAACAAGTTCTAGAATCTATTATACTACCGGTTCACACACTAAGCATTAAAGATGAATGCTTTAATTCCTATTAATCTAAGGGCGATCCTCACATTTTGGGTGGAATTTAAGTGGTAAAGGGTTTTTGTGCTAGTCATATAACCTCCTATCCATGAGACGCTTTATTAAGACTAATGGCCCACTCCTATATGTCATGAAAATTTTTAAATTTGGTGCCAAAATTACCCTAACCGACATTTTCTTATGGTTTATTACACAAATGCAATTGGACAAAGCAAATAATCAAGGATAAGCATAGTTTCAAAGTTCCCATTTTATTTTCCCTCCCTACACTTAAACTGAACATTGTCCCCAATATTCCCCGAAAGTATCAAAGTTATGATAATGGAAGGTAATAAAAGATGAAAGAAACTAGTACTCCCCTGATTAGCTCGGTAGGATCCGTGTAAAGTGGTGGTTAAATTTCTTCTAGAAGAACGTTTGCGTGAAAAGCTCATTCTCATCTTATGTATCTTCTTCTTGATAAATTAAACCTACACACTTGAAGAAAATAAACGAAACCTTCGCGTAAAATCGGCGGTAATAATATATATAGGACTCTACTAAACTAGGATATAATGCTTGTGGAATGGTTGTTTACAGAATTTCTAGAAAATTAAGACCTGGAAAATTCCAAAAAATTATAAGTAGTTCAGAAAACGAGAAAAAGTAATCAGTTGTTTTTGCTCCTTCCTGACGCCGTCAGGTTATCTTGACAAAAACTGGAGTGCGATTTTCTGGAAAAAATTTTGGAAAAATTTACATATTTAGAATCTGGAAAAATTTCCTGCAAAACATCCATTATGACTCGATACAAGCATTTGACTCGAACAAACACACATGTATATCTTTTAATTAATTGAAATTCTCATGTTTACGTTTCTTTTGAAAACGTGTGTAATCCTCCCTACACTTATCCTTTATGTAAAATACCTTTATATGTAATTAAGACGAGGTTAAAAACAAAATAAAGCATTTTTACAAATTTAAACATGAGAATAAACAATCAATAAAAGATATATGACACAAACAAGCAAACAATTAAGCATGGGTTGCCTCCCACGAAGCGTTTTTCTTTATTTAAGAGTCTTATAGCTAGACTCGTAGTCGTGCCCCTACGTGGTCTCATTTTGCATTCTCAATGAGAATTCTATCATGTTGACAAAATTTTCATCGACTCTATACCTAGGCCCTAGGGTCAAGCAATCCTTATAATAAGGCCTCCTTCTTTCCCACATGAATTTATAACCTTTTTCAACATCCTCCTTGCTTTTGTCCTCAAAAGCTCTAATGTTGTCTCGTTCAACAAGGGATAGATGGCCATATTCATTCATCTTCCAAGGCATCCTATAAGTGATCTCATCATTTCCTTCCTTAAACCTAACCGTGCCATCATACTTGTTATGGCTCATGTTAGATGTTTTAACAAACAGCTTTCCTAGCACTACTTGGGATAAGCTATAGTCAATGACGCATCCTACATCTTCTAGGACCACAAAATCAACTAGGTAGGTGAAATTTCCTATAAAGACATGTACATCCTTGACTCTTCCCACAAAGTTGCAAACTCCACCTGGATACTTAGGGTCTCTCCTAATCTTAAGTCGCTCATTCATAATGTCATTGTAAACAGCAGATGACATCACATTAATGGGAGATTCTGTATCTATGTAAGCATGTTCGACATTCCTATATCCGATCATACAAGGAATTTTGAGGTTCCAAGGATTTCCTCTCCTAATCTTTGGACATATCCTAATGATGGGTGATCGGGGATTATTGATTATGTATTGATGATAGGCAACCTCTTCCTTAGTGGGGTAAAGATTAAAATAAGCACTATCCTCCTCATTCACATTTTTATTTACTAAGTCATCTTCCGAATTACTGTTGATCATGGAGCCAACTACAGAGGCGCTGACCACTTTCTCAACAGCTTCCCTAATTGTGCTATCGAATACCTTCTGCAAATCTTGAAGGTCGGTGTTTCTACTCACATAACGGATTTGGCGGTTGTGTTGGTCATTGGTTTGGGTTTTGAGTGAAAGTGATTTATTTGGTGGTGGGTTGTTGAGTGGTGGTTGGTTATCACCTTCCATCATGAAAAGTGATGAGGTTACGAACAAAGGTCACGAAGAAGGGGGATAGACTACGAGGAAGCTAAAAATGAGAAAAAATTTACTTGATAGGAATCAAGCAAAGAAACCTAAACGAGGTGGACTCCTAACTAGCTATTCTATTCCCCGGCAGCGACGCCAAAAACTTGATAACGCTACACGCGTCGTTCGGGGTCAAAGGAACTTCCTTTTCGTCGAGCAAGTTTTTCAACACCCTATGCAATGAACCTAATCGTTGTAGTGCAGTATTAGGGTAAGCCACGGGAATTGATATCGTTCTCTAGGGGAATAGGAATGCTAGAAATTACTACGCTAAGGTTGGGGTTGAGGAAGATTATTTTTTTTTTTATCTTTTTTATGTTTTTTTAGGAAATGGAAAGGTACGAATCTCGGGGTTTGGATTTGGGGGTTGGTATTTCTACCGATTACTTCTACTATCTAATTATCTAATTAACTAAGGTGAGGGTAGTCTATGTCTAATTATTGTGTGCTCGTATGATGATTTAAAGATGTGTTTACTTAGGTTTTATTACTCCTTAATTATCTCATGTTGATGGTTGAATTGTCACGGCCTTATTCTTAATCGCGTTGTGTGTCTAAGGTCGTAGGGTATGTGTTTATCCCTAACTCTTTGAAACTACCAAAGGGTATCGCCTACAAAATCTCTAGGATTTATAAACTTTAACTCTAAGGTACTCTTTGGATGGTTTAGCCTACAATAACTCTAGGTATTATAAACTAAGGTTCACAAAGATTAATCAAGCATTAACTACACAACGGATGACCTATCGCATTACTAGATCATTAACAATTAAGATAACAGACAACCAATCAATATTCAATAATTAAGTTTCATATTCCCTAAGCAAACACACAAGTAAATTAGCCGGACATGGGGAACATGCAAGCATACACACAAGTAATTGAAGACATAATTAAATTAATGAAGTAAAACACTTATCTTGATGTAAGATAGGGTTTGGAACCCTAAAATACTGTACAAGACAGTCTTGGTTCGGTTTAGGTTTTTACTCCAAAAGACTACACTAAAAACTAAAAAATTCGGATTCTATATATAAGATTACATATGCGACGGCGTCACCCTTTGATTTGTGACGCCGTCGGGTCGCCGTCATTAGGTTTTCATCTTGGCCATGTTAGTCTTGCGACGGCGTCACCTTATGCTTGTGACGCCGTCCCCTTCAGTCTCTGACGTCTTCTGGATCAAATCTAGGCCGTCTGAGTTGCGACGACCTACTCTTTTAAAACCTGACACCGTCACTTGTAAATAAGCAATTTGGCTACTGAGCCGTCACAAAAGTGATGCGACGGCGTCGCAGATAACACCTGACGCCTTCCCCTTCTGTTCCAGCAGCTTGAGTGTCTCGATTCTTGACTTTGGCCATTTTCTTCGTATATTCGCGCCTTTTGCGTCCTAATAAGTGTCATTCCAGCATTTTGCCTTCGAGATTCCTAAAAAGTGAAAATGAACGATATTAAGTAATAATGGATACAAAAGTGATCAAATAAGGGCTTAAATGACCCCTCAAAAAGGTACATTTTAAAACCTTATCAGAGGGGGAGGGCAAATTACAAAAATAACCAGAAATTTTCAAAAATTTACACTAAAATTGTTTTTCGTCGGGGGGTCACATGACCGCCCGGACCCCCTTTATGTTCGCCACTGTTGGTTGGCAACCATTTCAATAAGAGATTCTGATTTTCCACCAACACCTGAAACTTCATCAAGCGGAGCTTCAAAATAAATTCTCTCAACATTTTTAAGATCATTAAAATTATCAGAAACACGTCTATATTCAGGAAACTCTAGTTCAACATCAACCAAACGAAAATAAACAGGCGCTTTCGTGTTTCGTTCATGAATTGCAAAGAACTAACATTCAATTATTCTACCATGATGTGTAGTGTGCAAGATCATAGAGATCACCTACCTTGGTGATTTGAAGTGTTTCATGTAGTCTCAAGAAGAAGATCAAGATCTATAGTTCGATTTGTTGATAATCCATTTCAAATCAAGAAGTTAGTAAGCATACGTGTTTAATTATGTAAGCCTCTTGTGGTAACACCCTTGACGAATTGCGTTCAACGTCCCTTTATGACTTTCCCGATCGTCCCCTCGAGTCAGTATCCGGGCTCCGGGACATTACTACCACCGTGACTATCGACCCGAGGAAAAAAACAAACGGGCTAAAGTGAGGAGCTCTCTCTCTATCAAGTTGATAAACTTCGGAAAAGTCAAAAAGACTGTATTCACCCCCTCTACGGTTCTACAGAGATGACAAGAGGCACTTTGTCCATATTCCAAGTTGGATCCTATAATGCCACAATGCTAAACGCACTTGGAAGCAACTAAGCAAGGTCCTTTGATTTGGGAGTATAGCAGGAGCCGAACCAAGCACTCTAGTAGACTGAGTTTCAAAATGTGGTTGTACAACAATCAACTAATATCGTTGTTGGGCATGGTGAGACACCGGCTATGAAGTGGTCCAAAGGGCCTGACGTTGATCCGTATACCTTTGCGGTTGGGCCTGTTGGGCTGTCCATATTTGATGAGATAACAATAGGGCTCACTTGGTGGTTTTTGTTGATGATAAGCATTTGGTAATATAGTCTCATGTTCGGAAAGTTGACCCGACTGTCCCAGCTGACCCAAAGTTCCAGGTTGACCCGCCTGGCCATCAGTACCCGTATGACCAGAAATAATACCAGGCTAACCATTAGTACTCGTGTGACCATTAGTACTCGTATGATCAAAAATAATACCATTAGCACCATGTTGACTAGTAGCACCATGTGGACCCAAAAGAGAATTATGCAGAGCTGTTGCAAAGGGAACACTATTGATTGGATGTTGGGTCAGTGTTACATTAAAATCTGCTGGGCCTGTTAAGTGAGCAACATGGCTTGTGGGAAATGCAACTAGTTTATTGGGCTGGTAATAGCCAAAAGGAGGTGATGACCCAGTGTGAAAAGCAACATGATTTGTCAATGTTGTGCTAAGAATACTATTAGACTGCCCCATATTATTAACACTAACACTAGCCCCAAGTTTAGTCAAAAGGTCTTGTTGTGATTTCATGAATGCCAACAGTTGGTTATGTGACATATTTAACGAAATGGGAGGCAAGGATACAGTTGGACTTAGAAGTACTATTAGACCATAATGAATTGTTACCATTGAAAGCACCTCACGAATAAACTTACAATGTTTGCCAAAATGACAAGAACCTTTGGCAAAGTTAAAACAAGGTTTGTTAATCTTGACATGTGCATTAGTAGGGGGTCGAGTATTATTACCTAAACTAGCCAACAAAATCATAAGAGATGAATCAACACCAATAACTTGAGCCCGCGACTTCATCCTCATATCTTCGGTGGTGAGCATCGAATGAACCGTCTAGCTTGAGATCCGGGAAGGGATCCTGATGAGCAATAATAGTTGAAATATTATCATACTTCTAGTATAAAAGTAACCACATCATCATTATTCATAGGCGACCCCAGACTAGTCAAGATAGCCACGATATATTCAATCTTACGAAAATATGCATCAATACTCAAGTCACAAAGCTTCAAAGAATGCAATTCCGCTTTCCATGAAATAGAGCAAGTGTGCTTATGTCATGGAAGATTTCAGCAATGAGATCCCAAGCTTTCTTAGCCGACTGAGGGTCCTCACCGATAAGGCATTGTTGAAGAATTTTAGACAAAGTGATGAATATCCATGAAAGAATGACAATATCAATCTTTAACCATTCCGCATCCGGAGGTGGTACGGTACTTGTGGTTGCTTCACCCGTGCCTAAAATACGGTCCAAAAGACCATAACCATTATAAAGGTTTTTGAAAAAGTAATCCCAAGATGCGTAGTTCATCTCATCAACATCCAACTTAACGGGAACAAGATTGGTGAGGTTGTGAATGGTCATTAGTTTATCGGAAAGCAATATCACGGGTGGAGGTGGGGTATCACCGGTCATGTTTTAAAGCTCTAGGGTGCGGTTTGTGATGAGGGTTTAATGAAACAATAACGGTTATAGTAATATTATTAGGGATGTGAAAGACTTTAACGCTCAGTTCTCGAGTTGAAAAGGAAGAGGAAAGTAAAGGAAACGGAAAGTTTTTTGTGTTCTTGAGTCTTTTTTAAAGGAGGAAAGGGAAACGGAAATGAAATAGAGAGGAATATTTGATAAGTAAATCTTCCTCCCACTTTTGGGAGGAAAGGGAAAGGAAACGGAACAACATATTGTGTAAAGACTAATATACCATTTTTAAACATTTGACATTAATAATTAAAGGGCATATATTTAATTTGAACAACTTATTTTCCTTTTCCTCTCACTCAAGAACATGATTATGATTACTTTCTTTTTCCTTTCCTCTATCTCAAGAACATAACAACTAACATTTACTTTCCTTTTCCATTTCTTTTCCCTTTCCTATTCTTTTCCATTTCCCTTCCTTAAAAACTCGAGAACTGAGCGTAATGGAACAGTAAGTGAAGTAAGGTTTGGTAAAACACAAATTTGACTTTCTCTTAATAATGAACCATGAACAGAAACCTTACAAACATAATATAAGGGGCTGTTTGATAAAAGAATAATGATTTAGCACTGAATGATTCGAAACCCTGAATCATTTAGTAACTCTGAATAAAGTTGGTTCTGAATGAAAATATGACGTTTGACAAATTTTCTGAGCTAGTAACTCGCCTATTTAAATTACCATATTAACCTTTCGTACAAATATCATTTTTTTCCCGTTATTACTTATTAGTTATTTTTAATATAAATTTATGTTTGTTAAATTAAACTATTACTCAACATGTTTATTCTTGTGATTTTCAAGTATTTTAAAATTGCTATTTGCTCATATGTATGCCATGCATATTAAATATCAATATGTCTTCAATGAAAGGGAATAAAAGAATGGACGAAAAAAATGTATACATATCAATATAAATGATAGATGTATGAAGTTTTACTTATTATCACGTAACCCTTTATTAATTGATTTATTAATAATAGTTAAAATATAAAAAGATGTGCAAGAGGAGCGCACAACATATTGTTACTGAACGAATTTGTATGCCTTGGATGATGCTTCATTCAAAGCTAAATAGAATGATACAGAGGCATGCAAAAATTTAACAAACACTCATCACCTCTTACCGATTCAACATATGACCCTTAATGACCAATTAAGAGGCTATCAAACAAGCCCTAACACTTACCACAAGTCGACTGGAACAGATGAAGGACCAACGATCAACTTGAAACACGATGTAACTAATACCACAAGTCCACTGGAACCAAATTAAGAACTAACGATCAACTTGGAGCAGCAAACCACGACGACTGGTTATCACAAGTAAACCAACGATCGTCGTAACAAAAAAAATAAAAATAAATTAAAAATAAATAAAAAGCAATCCCAAAACCGACAATTGACAAAAACTGGTTAAAAAAACGACAGGGAGGTTTAGGGTTTAAGGATCGGCTTTTGTGGCTATGTAAAGGTTAAGAATTGACTTGTCTTGCATATATTGAACCAGTTACGTAAATAGAATTACAACGAACAAACTAGAACTTGGGCTTGAGCCCAATACAAATAATAACCCAATACGACTTAATAATATAGACTAATAGAGCCCACATGTGTTGTTGTGTTGAATTATTATGGCATGTCCCTGTACACCGGTTAAGGAATTTGTAGAATTATATACCATGGATGCCAATTATTGTTGTTACATAGAATTATCTTTGAAGAATTTGTATAGTTATTGCCCTGTATTGAACGAACATGATTCTTTCCTTGTTTTTTTAGTCTCTAGAAGTTTTGGTGCTTAAGAGATGTGAAAGATGAACAAAAAGAAATTTATTGGGAAGTGAAAAACAAAAAGATATATGAGACGTGAGATTGTAAGGAGTATAGGACTTATGTTTAGAGATTGTAAAGGAGGATCAATTTTAGTTATCATATTAGAATTGTAATTTGACTTGTCATTCATTAACACATCAATTATAATATATAATCCCAAGGGCGTAGTCGTCTAACATGTTTAACAAGCACAACAAGAAAGGAAAAGCCCGGTTCAATATAGTTAAATTTAAACGATAGGAAGACCGAAAGGGAACGATTTAAACCAATGGGCATTTGGCCAGCGATATACTTGAGATAGTTATGTCCCAAAAAATGAGTTTGTGGGTTGAAGGGACTTAAGTACAAATGTTGTGGTTGTGTGAGAATGGGCATATTGTCATTCGTGTGAATTCCCCATTTATTAGGGTTGTAAATGAACCAGACGAATACAAATGGAGTCTTGTTCATGTTAGTTCGTTTAATATTAACCGAACAAATAAACGGAAACAAACGCTGAAACAGACAAATTTTGTTGTTCATATTCGTTTATTAAGAAAATGAGATGTTCTTGTTCGTTTATGTTCTTTCATTGAGACAATAAACGAATATAAATGAACATGGACAAACAAACATAAACTTTATTAAATTATGCATAATATATTGTTTTATAAGTGTTGTTTTATTTAGACAAACCAATTTTAAAATTATACAATTTAAAAATATGATATACAAACATAAATAAATAAATAAACATAAACGAACGTAACAAACGCATAGTCAGACGTTCGCGAACATAAATGAACCGACACGACTTTTGTTCGATAACAAGGGTTCCAAGAACGTGTTCGATTGAATTGGTATCAGAGAACGTATTTTCTGTTTGATTGAAGATGATGAACCAAGAACGTTCCAAGAAGCAAAAGTCTCAAGCAAGTGGATGGTTGCTATGAAACAAGAGATTGAGTCTATCGAGAAGAATGAGTCATGGGAATTAGTTGAAGCTCCGGGTAATGTTAATCCTATTGGACTAAAGTGGGTGTTCAAAATTAAAAGAAATCCGGATGGTTCAATTAATAAGTTTAAAGCTCGTTTAGTAGTAAAGGGTTATGCTCAAAAAGAAGGAATTGACTATGACGAGGTATTTGCACCCGTAGCACGGATTGAAACGATACGTTTATTGATCTCATTGGCCGCGAAAGAAGCATGGGAGCTACATCATTTGGATGTAAAGTCGGCTTTTTTACATGGAGAACTAAAAGAGCAAGTGTTTGTTACACAACCGGAGGGGTTCGTGAAGAAAGGAGAAGAAAGGAAGATCTACAAGTTGAAAAAGGCGCTTTATGGACTTAAACAAGCACCAAGGGCGTGGAATACAAAACTTGATAGAGAACTCAAGCAAATGTCTTTCAAAAGATGCCAACACGAACAAGCGGTGTATGTGAAGAAGACAAACAAGTCAATCTTGATTATTGCGGTCTATGTAGATGATCTCTTAGTAACCGGTTCGAAGCTTAGCGATATTGGTGAATTTAAGAGACAAATGCAAGAAAGGTTTGATATGAGTGATTTGGGAAAATTGAGCTATTATCTTGGCATTGAAGTAAAGCAAGAGGATTCGAGTATCTCAATAAGTCAAGAAAGTTACGCAAAGAAGATCTTGAAAGATGCTGGGATGCATGAAGCGAATCCTACTCAATGTCCATTAGAACCTGGAATGAAGTTAAGCATGGACAAGGAAGGAAAACCAGTTGATGCAACTCTGTTTAGACGACGAGTTGGTTGTTTAAGGTATTTACTACACACTCGACCTGATTTATCTTATTCGGTTGGTTTGGTTAGTCGTTATATGCAAGAACCAAAAGAATCACATATGGCAGCTGTGAAACAAATACTAAGGTATATCCAAGGTAGTTTGAATTTTGGAATACGATACAACCAAGAGAAAACCAAGGAGTTAGTGGGGTTTAGTGATAGTAGTTTTGCTATGGACCAAGATGATGGTCGAAGCACAACTGGGCACGTATTTTATCTAGGTAAATCACCTATCACTTGGTGCTCACAAAAGCAAAACACGGTGGCTCTATCGTCTTGTGAAGCTGAGTTCATGGCTGCAACCTCAGCCGCGTGTCAAGGGATATGGTTACGTGGATTGTTGAGTGAAATAACCGGAATGGAAGAAAGAGTGGTGGTCTTATTTGTTGACAACAAATCGGCTATTGCACTTATGAAAAATCCAGTCTTTCACGGGAGAAGCAAGCATATAAACACACGTTATCATTTTATCCGAGAATGTGTTGAAAGAGGCCAAGTACAAGTTGAGTTTTTAAGAGGTGAGTTACAACGTGCTGATATTCTGACGAAAGCTCTCGCAAGGATTAAGTTCAAGGAAATGCAAGAGTTACTCGGAGTTGAAGATCTCCCTATCTCGAGTCAGAAATTAGGGGGGTGAATGTTGGGCTTATGTCTGACCCGAGCTTATGGGGCAGCAGCCATCGACCCAAGTCCATGGGGAATGTCGGTTCTAATATAACTAGAATGTTAGAATTGTAGTAGGATTAGGAAAGCATGTTCTATTCCCTATATATACAAACCGAGCTGTGGTTTGTCATTAGTGCATTCAATATCAGTTTTTGTAAGCAAGTACTTTTCTGATTAATTGGAGAGCTTATTCCAAGTAACGTTCAGTGTTTATTGTCTATTTAGTTTCTGTGCGTATTTTCTGTTTGTGAACCGATCAGTTGTGGGTCTTGATTCGTCAACTGCTGATTACACCAAGTCGTTCATCGATCCATTACTTGAGGAAACACATGCTGAGTTGCTGTCCACAATGGAACTAATATCTCGTGCATCTACTCGCGAGATCCTCAGTGTATCGAAAACAATAAAAGATAAAGAGTCTCCTAAATACTACTTTTATAGCATGGATTTAAAGACGACGAGCAGAAATGAAAATTATGAGCCAGAGGTGGGAGATCTCATTGCTTTGACGTATGGCAAACCAAGATTGGCTCATGATCTCAGTAGGGTAAACGAAAGTCCATATGTCATTGCTCTGGTCCAATGGGTGGATGAAGTTCATGAAAAAATCAAAATTATATCCTCAAATCCCATTTTGTTTTCTAGGAAAGAATCGAACAAAGGTGGGAAATTTATGTTTTTTGCAGTTCATCTTATGAACATGACAACGAACACCCGAATCTGGAAAGCTTTGCACTCTAGATTGGATGGGAAGAATATGAAAGTCATCAATAAAGTGCTCCATAGTGACTCCAAGGTACATAAATTTTTTTCCCTTTTTATAATTTTTATTTCAAATGAGACTAAGCATAGATTTATCAATTCAGGGTACTGAAAGATGTTCACATTGCTGCAATAAAGATACTAATTCATCGGACTTGAAAGAGGTCATGAGCACCTTAAATCTCAATGCATCGCAACAGACAGCGGTATTGAGTTGCATTACAGCAAGTGAATGTCGTCATCAGGAGTCTGCAAACCTCATATGGGGCCCACCAGGGACGGGAAAAACAAAGACGGTTGGTTGTCTTCTACTCGCTCTTTGGAAAATGAGATGTCGCACACTAACTTGTGCCCCTACAAATAGTGCGGTCAAAGAAGTTGCAGCACGTTTAGTCACTCTTGTAAGAAGTGCACTTGACAATGGTACTTATGGTGTTGGAGATATAGTTTTATATGGAAATAATGAGCGAATGAAAATTGATGGTTCCCACGAACTCAATCAAGTGTTTCTCGAAAATCGTATATCTGTTCTTGCTAGCTGTTTGTCTCCCACTTATGGTTGGAGAAGCAATGCAGAATCAATGATACATTTACTAAAATACCCCAAAGATGAATATGATTCATACTTGAACGCAGAAGAAAAGGAGAATGATGAAAATAGAAATGACGAGGAGCGGATGATAAAATCATTCTCGGAGTTTATCATTAAAAGATTCAATGTTCTTGAAGAAAATCTGACAACTGCGGTTAGAAACTTGTACACACATATGCCGACTTCTTTTGTTACATTAGAGCTAGCAAAGAAAATGATGAAAGTCATCAGCTTGATTCAATCCATTGGAACTTTGGTTCCTGGAAATGATGGGATTCAAAACATCCTCCAAGGTGTTGACAATTCTAAAGAAAAGACAATGACTTTGACCAAGATTCAAGTGATGAGGAAGGAGTTCCTTCGAGTACTTGACCAAGTCCTTTGTCAGACGGTTTCCTTCCCTAAGTTCAGAGATGAGCAAGCAATCGGAAACTTTTGCTTGGAAAAGGCGTGTTTGATCTTCTGCACTGTCTCAAGCTCAATCAGATTACACACCCTAAAGAAGAATATTGAATTGTTAGTAATTGATGAAGCTGCTCAACTAAAAGAATGTGAATCTCTTATCCCGTTGCAACTCGCTGGTCTTCGTGATGTTATACTCATTGGAGACGAGAAGCAACTCCCTGCAACAGTTCAAAGCAAGGTAAATGCATTCTTTATAATTATATTTATTTCACCATCTGTCATATTAGTATGAAAAGAAGTCTTATGCTAGAGTTGTTGTAGATATGTAAGAAGGCGGAGTTTGGAAGGAGTTTATTTCAACGATTGGTGATGCTAAAACACACGACACACCTACTAAATATCCAATACAGAATGCATCCGATGATAAGCTTGTTTCCAAACAAAGAGTTCTATAACAAGAAGATACTTGATGGTCCTAATGTAAAAGGAAGAAGCTACAAAAAACAATTTCTTAAAGGGAAAATGTTTGGACAGTACTCCTTTATTCATTTAACCCAGGGGGAAGTTGAATTTGACGAAACTAAAAGCAAGAAAAACATGGTCGAAGTAGCGGTGGTCATTGAGTTAGTTACAAAACTTCATAAAGGTATCATTTTTATAGCTACTTTTGTAAACTACTTCATGTTTTAACTTTCATCGAGCTACTATTATACACAGAATCTATCACGACAAACCAAAAGATTAGTGTGGGATGCATAACGCCGTACAAGGCTCAAGTTTTGGCCATACAAGGAAAACTTGGGGACCGTTATGGAACCAGAGAGGCAGTAGAAAGTAAATTTTCTGTAAACGTTAGAACAGTTGATGGATTTCAAGGTTGTGAAGAGGATGTGATAATCATCTCAACTGTGACAGGAAAAGGGAATGGGTCAATTGGTTTTCTTTCAACGCCTCAAAGAGCGAATGTTGCTCTAACCCGGGCAAGGTAACTTACAGCTAATTTTTAACGGGTCATATGTGTAGAACCAAATATTGTAGCTAAAAATGAAACTGCTCAAATGGGTCAAACGGGGTTGCAAGTCGCTCAAAGTGTATTTATAATGCATATAACAACTTATAAGTTTCTAGTCAAAGAGGTAAACTATTCCTGAAACATTAAATTTTCATAATCCTATATCGCACACTATTTATCTAATAAAAAATAAAACTCTGGATAAATCGTGCTTCAGGTCTACCCAGCCCGTCCGTACAAAAAATAACATGTATGACCAACTTTAACCCGTTACCCAACCCACATAACTTTCCTATTTTACTACCTTTATAAATCTTTCAGATAATGTGTGGTGAGTTATTTGAATAAATGTTTTATTCGTACAATGTTTTGTAAGGCATTGCTTGTGGATACTGGGAAATGGAGACACACTCATGCGTAGCAGCCAGATATGGAAGCGATTAGTGACCGATGCCAAGGCTAGATGTTGTTTCCATGAGGGCAATAAGGACAAGACTTTGGATCAAGTGATCACGAATACCTTAATCGGGCATGGGAACTTATCAAATCGAATGGCTGAAATGAGTTTGGTAAAAGAAGCTGGATCGATATCATCATCATCGTCTAAGGCCCCAAGCTAAACTTAAGGGCACAAATTATACTCGTATTCCTTTTCAAAATATAATAAGTTTATGAAAATGCTGAAGTTACACGAAACTTTATTTAATATTATGCTTAACTCAGCTTGTAAGTTTGTATTTATATTATCATTGATAATATAATTTATATTGTATTAACGATGTCACTATAATTCTTGTTGCAAGTGTTCTCTACTCCATACAAACTCACCACAACTCGCGCATTGGCACTTAACACCAAGACATGTCCTTGGCATAGTCTAATTCTGGCCTGAAAATCCTGGTCCGGTCCACTGATCCCAATTTGATTCATAACTTTCAGTACAACATACAATAATGCGTATGGAGTAATTTCGTAGTTACAACTTTGTGTTTTAAACAATATTGTTTTCTGCAGCCTATTTTGCTATTTATGTGATACTGATGTTTGTATAATCACCTCTAAAACATGCGAAACACCTCCTTTGTAAATAAACTTCTATACTCCATATAAATTACCAAATCAAATAAAATATTTGAATTATTTAATTTAACTTTAGGCTAAATTTGAAACAAGACCATTTGTTTGCTCAATAATTTGAGTTGTGTTATAGTTTTTAATGGAAAGTGCGTTGTAATAGGAAAGTTCACCAGCTCTACTTGTATATCTATTTTAGAAAATCTCCATTTCAGTTTCAGATGTGACTTTCTAAAATTCTGATGCATTAACAACTTTTAGATGGTTGTGCTCTTTCACAACTAAAATGAATAATTTACAAGTTTATAGTATGATATTATTGCAAAGTAGTGTTCTCATAGGAAAAAAAAAATTACAATGATTTGGAGTTATCAATTGATAGATCATATATACGTCTCCTCTCTCCAAGATAGAACAAACACTTTGATTCTTTATTAAAATACACTAATCTTTGTATACATGTGTTGTGTACGCTAACTACCTCAAAACAAAAGATGGTCGAAGAAACTGAAGACAAGTACTTGTCGTAGCTTGCTAGAGAAGAAACTTATATAGGAAGTATTGGTGAGATTCTACACAGGCCGGCTTTCTGTCTCGGTCGTTCTTTCCAACCGCTAGAGTCCAGTTTCCAGAATTCATAAATTCTTAATATAATGTTTTAAACTCTAACGATCGTCACACGAAATTTGTTCATTAGTCATTTACCTGTTGTTTTCTCACTATGTAATGTGGTTTGCTAAGACATTTGAATTGTTTTTACTCCAACTAACACCGTTGTTGTTTGGAAATAACATATACCACTTATAATGCACGAAGTCACTTCACTCTTAATTTTAAGACGTACAAGAAATTAAGCATGATTTACAACACTTTAATGCATCCAATTTTCAGAATTACAACAAAGTAAGCATACTGTACAATAAAATAAAGCGTGATGTCATTTTAAGACCAAAATTTTATCAAACAACATTAATGGTATTAAAAACACCCCTTCACCAAAATTACAACCACTTAAGCACAATGTACAATAGCTGCAACCAATTTTCAGATTTACAACAAAATAAGCATAGTGTACAACTAAATAAGCATGATGTAATTTTCAGACTTACAAAATTAATGTTATTAAAGTGGTCAATGTTATTAATGACTATAATGACAACTACTTACAAGAAAAGAAACATAGTGTACAACATTTTAATGCACATAATTTTCAAACGTACAAGACAAGAAGCATAGTGTACAACAAAACACAATATTAATGCTATTTAATGTAGTAAATTATTTAACTGGTCAATAAATACAGTTAATACAGTTATTAAAACACCCCTTACATAAGAAATACAAATTATCAAGCATATTATACAACCAAATTAAACACAATTTCTGCATTAAATTTCACTACTGCAAATAATAAATCACATTATACAAATATTCAAGCCCGAACGGGCAACGGGCCAAATGAGCTTGAGCCCGCGAATGGGCGCGGACCAAACGGGCTAGAGCCCGAGCAGACACGGGCCAACGGGTTCGAGCCCGAACGGGCACAGGCTATACAAAATTCTTGATATCCGTAAATTTATTGTTAAAAACAACATAATAAACTAAAATACATTATTCATCGAAAAATTTTATTTCAAAGTACCCTCCGCTGCAACGCGCGAGTACCCTGCTATTCTTATTGACTAAGGGTCAACTTGGTATCTTCTTTCCTTAACAACATCATTTAGCTTTTGATTTATTTAGTCATTCATTTGTACCAGTTATCCTAATATAATTTTTTTATCTTTCGCGCATCTGAAAATGTATATAAAGCTTAATCTGGTGTCTATTTGCTATGCATCATACATACCAACCATTTTTAGCTAGATAGTGATCAAGAAAGTGAGTTCTCATAATCATAAATATAATTTCTATTTTCAAAATGGCAACATCTAGTAGTAGCCGCAGACAACGTGAAACAAACGATCAAGAACTAATCAATGTGGTGTTTTCTTGGTCAGTTAAGAATGTATTCAACCAAGATCTTTACAAGGTTAGTTAATAAATACACTCAATTTCACTTGAATATTTTTTCGGAATTTATGGCCATCGATGAGAGTTTCACAGTTGATAAATGCGTATAAGATTCACTTTACTTTTTCTTCTAAACTTAGGAACAGGTGAAGAAAATACCAGAAAAATTTTCATCAACAGCTGATTACACCAAGTCGTTCATAGAGCCACTACTTGAGGAAACACGTTATGAGTTAATGTCTAAAATGAAAAGTATCTTTAGTGCACCTACTCGTGGGATCATCAGTGAACCAACATATTTTAAGATCTCTAAAGGTTACACGTATATCGTATCTTTAGAAAGAAAAAACAGTAGTGGGTATAAGAAAGGGTCTTACGAGCCCAAGGTGGGTGATCTCATCGCTTTGACAAGAAAAAAACTAAGTTATATCGATGATCACAATCATGACATTGGCTATGTCCAAAAGGTCAAGGATGACGATTCTGATACAATCCAAGTTCTAACCTCAAAACCGATTGTGGTTCGCGGGAAAGAATCAAACAATGGAGGGAAATTCGTGTTGTTTGCTGTTCATCTTATGAACATGACTACGAATACTCATATCTGGCAAGCTTTGCACTCTAAACTAGATGGGAAGAACATGAAAATTATCGATAAAGTGATCCAGAGTGACTCGAAAGTAAGTTTAGTTCCTTTTCTCTTAATTTGAATTCATATAAGACTAGGTGGATGTTTAAATTTGCCTCGTTAATGATTAATGCAATCTGAAGCCAAACTAATCAGCTTTTAATGTTTGGGTAAAAAAATTATGCTTCAGATTATGTGTTTTTATATAGTTAGTTAAAAAAATAATCAGTTTCATATCAAAACTGATTATGCAAGGGTGAATTAAATTGCTTATGCGTATTTGCAGATTAATCGTCTGATCGTTGTGTTGCAGATAACCAAATTAATCTAAAATGCAATCCCAAATTAAACACCCCTTGCTTACCGATTTTAAGCTAATATAAAAGCCCCTCATAACCATTTTTAAAATACACATTAAAACACACCCTAAAACCAATTAAGAAGCTAAGATAGTGGAGTGCTATTTCAGGTTAGTGAGAGATGTTCACTCTGCTGCATCGAAAATACCAAGAAATCTGACTCAATGAACTTGCAAGACGCCATAAGCGCCTTTGATCTAAATACATACCAGCAAACCGCCGTATGGAGTTGCATTACCGCAAGAGAATGTTGTCATCAGGAGTCTGTAAACCTCATATGGGGCCCACCAGGGACAGGAAAAACAAAGACGGTTGGTTGTCTCCTATTTGCTCTTTGGAAAATGAAATGTTGCACACTAACTTGTGCCCCTACTAATAACGCCGTGTTAGAGGTTGCAGCACGTTTGGTGAGTCATGTAAGAGATTCACTTGAATATGATACTTATGGTTTTGGAGACATAGTTCTATTTGGAAACAGGGACCGGATGAAGATTGATGTTTTCCAACAACTCAATCAAGTGTTTCTTGAGCATCGCATATCTGTTCTTGCTGGTTGTTTGTCACCTACTTCTGGTTGGAGAAAGAATGTAGACACAATGATACGTTTACTTAAAAACCCGAAAGACGAATACAGAGAAGCTATCAATCAAGAAAAGTTTGAAACCAGAAATTTCGAAGGCAGAAGCACGTGGAGAACAACTACTTTAAGAGAAAAGGTGCCGCTAAACACAAAAAGCAAAGAGAATGCATTACCTTTTGGTGATTTTATCAAAAAGAGGTTCAATGATGATAAAGAAAAGCTAACTACTTCGTTTCTGAACTTGTACACACATATGCCAACTTCTGTTCTTACATTACAACTAGCAAAGAAAATCATTAAAATTGTCAGCTTCTTTCAATCTATCGATAGTTGGTCCGAGTTTAAAGTGATGAGGGAAGAGCTCCTTCAAGTACTTGAGGAAGTCCTTTCTGAAACCGTTTCTTTCCCTAAATTCACAGATGATCAAGAAATTGCAAACTTTTGTTTGAAAAACGCTCGGATGATCTTTTGCACTGCCTCAAGCTCAAGTAGATTGCACACCCTTGATAAAAATGTTGAATTATTAGTGGTTGATGAAGCTGCTCAACTTAGAGAATGTGAATCTTTAATCCCTTTGCAACTCTTTGGTGTTCGTGATGTTATACTCGTTGGTGATGGGATGCAACTCCCTGCGACGGTTAAAAGCCAGGTATATACAATCATTTCCATCTTATTTATCACATAATTTGTGCACTATATCTGGTATTTGAGCCAAGAATTGTTGTAGATATGTGTGGAAGCCATGTTCGGAAGGAGTTTATTTGAACGATTGGTGTCTCAAAAACATACGACCCACCTACTACAGGTCCAATATAGAATGCATTGGAAGATAAGCTTATTTCCAAACGAAACGTTTTATGGCAACAGGATAGAAAATGGTCCAAATGTAGGAGACATAAGCTATGAAAAAAAGTTTCTTGAAGGAGACATGTTTGGATCATATTCTTTCATTAATTTATCCCAGGGAAAAGTCGAATTTGGTCATAATAAAAGTAGGAAAAACATGGCGGAAGTAGCTTTGATCGCTGAGTTGGTTAAAAGACTTCATGAAGGTACTTCTTCAAATTTTTACTACATCTATTTTCCATAAAACTTCTTTTAGGTTTTGATTTTTTGTTATATACACAGTATGTGTTGCGAAAAAGCAAAATATAAGTGTGGGTTGCATAACACCTTACACGGCTCAAGTTGTTGCAATAGAAAGTAAACTTAAGGATATGATTTATCAAACCAGAGAAGATGGATGTGACTTCTCGGTGAATGTTAGAACTGTTGATGGGTTCCAAGGTTGTGAAGAAGATCTGATAATCATCTCAACTGTCGCCGCAAAAGGGAGTGACTCGATTGGTTTCCTTTCTACTTCTCAAAGAGCAAACGTGGCTCTAACCCGAGCAAGGTAACCTACAAAAAAAGATTGAAAATTTGTGTGATGAGTTTGTTTAGTTATGTGGTCTAACTTCTTAACTTTTTAAGGCATTGCTTGTGGATACTTGGAAATGAAGACATTTTGAAGCATAGCAGCCCAATTTGGAGGCAATTAGTAGATGATGCCAAGAAACGATCTTGCTTCCATGAGATTCACGAAGACAAGTCTCTGGCTCAAGTGATCAGTAACACGCTGGTTGAGCTTGGCCAATTTGATGGTCTACTCGATATGAACTCTCTGCTTTTCAAGGAGGCTAAGTGGAAGGCAAGATTATACACCCTTAAATTTCTCAATGGAAAAATCTCAAAAAGGAATCAAGTTTCACCTTTGCTCCACCTGTCACTCAAATTTTTCAAAGAGGTTGAACCAATCAAATGTCAATTTTGTACTAATTTGCGGAACTCTTTGAAAAGTTGGCTTGCAACCTGCAGGTGTATATTCTGAATTGTTGACATGGCAATATGGCATGCTACATGTGCTACGAAATGACACCATAGTTGTATAAAATTGATGGCGTGGATACCATTGTGTATATATAGTTCCTGTTCAATGACATGTTTTCTTTCTATACAATAAGTTTGATACTTTTGATGATAATTCTTGCAAAAAGAACTTAACTAGTTTCTTATGTAATAGGTCATCTTTGATGATGATTTCTTGAAGTCAATGGGCGATATAGAAAACCTGGTGACTAAAAAGGAAGTACATTCTCTGTTATTGAGGCTTTCGGGTGGACAACGTCTCTACCAACCCGTAAAAGCTAGCAAAGATCCTGCTTTGATCAAGACAAACCGAGTGAATAGTAAGGGGCTAATCTTGGTTTGGAGCAT
Organism: Chrysanthemum seticuspe; assembly: GCA_019973895.1. Lineage (NCBI taxonomy): Eukaryota > Viridiplantae > Streptophyta > Magnoliopsida > Asterales > Asteraceae > Chrysanthemum > Chrysanthemum seticuspe. The sequence continues at coordinate 155,443,685 of BPTQ01000002.1, read as the reverse complement.
AGACATCATGGAGGAACACATGCAAACTGTTCAGGTTTTGAAGGTTTGGGATTTATTGGAAGGTAATTTTAAGCTGCGACATGTAATACAACGTATAAACATGTTACATCAGGAATATAGCGACGAAACAATGAACCGCTGCCAAGAAAAAGACTATGATGGGTATGTACTTTCCACTGTATTTTTATTTTTCTGGTATGTTGATACATTTCTCCAAGTTAAACTAAGGAGTTTATTTTTTTACTTTCTAAACTTTTGGTAGGAATTTAGAGATTCCAAAGATTTGGTCAAAGGCCGATGAAAATGAGAACTTATCAAGTCGACTGAGTGCAATGAGTTTAACAAAAGAAGAACGTTCTTCATCTCCATCATCATTGCCGGGGTTCTTGCGGGGTAAATAACAAATTCGAGTCTAATTAAGTATCCTCACAAAGCAAAAATGTCATTTTGTAATATCGTGGTTGGAGGTTGTCAAATTTAGATTTTATTTGTGTCAATGCTAAGCTTGCGTTTAGTTGGAAAACATTTTCTTTCATTTCCTATTTCTTGTTTTGTAGGAAAAGGGAGGGGAGTTTTATTTCCACAAAACAATGGAAAATTTAGAAAACGCGTTTAGTTTGAGAAACATGTGTTTGTGTTTTCCATTTTGCAAAACTTGAAAACATGTTTAAGTGTTGTTTTCTATCTCAATTCTCTATTCACATTTGTAATATTATAAAAACATCTTCAAAACACAAAAACAATTATTATAAACTAACAAACTAAATTATTGAATAACTAAAAAAATCTAATACGAGAAAATAAAGAAATAAAAAAGTAAAAAATAACATCAAATAACTTGAAAAAATCTTCAAGCGACTATATTTCGACTTAAAAACATTAAATTCGACGTAAAGTAAAATTTCCCATTTCATCCGTTTTATACGTTTTTATCCGTTTTTGTATGTTTTTTTTTCCATTTTGTACGTTTTTATATGTTTTTAAACATTTTTATTCGTTTTATTAGAGGTGGCAAACGGGTTGGGTCGGGTTGGGTCATGGGTCATAGGTCGTACATGTCCTGTTTTAAAAATGGGTCTAACGAGTCATGGGTCAGATGGTTTGCGTCGGGTCGAACCACTAAATTATAGTGTTTTCATCCATTGTTTACGTTTTCGTTCGTTTTCTTACGTTTTCGCCTGTTTTATTATGTTTTCTTACGTTTTTCGTCATTTCGTTTATGTTTTTTTACGTTTTCGGCCGTTTTTTTACATCTTTTTACGTTTTCTAAATTATAGTGTTTTCTTACGTTTCGCCCATTTTATTATGTCTTCTTACGTTTCGTCATTTCGTTTATGTTTTTTTTAACGTTTTCGGTCGTTTTTTACATTTTCTTACGATTTTTTACGTTTTCTAAATTATAGTGTTTTCATCATTTTTTTTACGTTTTCGTCCATTTTATTACGTTTTCGTCCGTTTTTATAAGTTTTCGTTTGTTTTTACGTTTTCGTCAATTTTTTACACTTTTGTCAAACAAAACCGATAAAACGTAAAAATCGGACGAATACGTAAAAAATAGACGAAAACGTAAAAAATATATACGAAAACGTTAAAGAACAAACGAAAACGTAAAAAAATGGACGAAGACGTAAAAAAATGGACGAAGACGTAAAAAAGGGTCGAAAACGTAAAAACGCGAAAACGTAAAAATCAGACGAAAACTTAAAAAATTGGACGAAATTATATAAAAACAGACGAAAATATAAAAAATGGATGAAAACGGACGACAACGTAAGGAAACAGACTAAACGTAAAACAACGGACAAATACGTAAGGAAACGGCCTAAAACGTAAAAAAAATGGATGAAAACATAAAATAACAGACAAAAACGTAAAAGATGGACGAAAACGTAAAAAAAAAAGACGAAAACGTAAAAATTAAGACGAAAACGAAAAAACCAGACGAAAACGTATAAAAACAGACGTAAATTTAAAAAAAACAGACGAAAACGTAAAAAATCAGAAGAAAATGTAAAAAATCGGAAGAAAACGTAAAAAAACAGACTAAAACGTAAAAAAAAATAGACGAAAACGTAAAAAAAACAGACGAAAACGTAAAAAAAACAGACGAAAACGTAAAAAAACGAACGAAAACGTAAAAAATCGGACGAAAACGTAAAAAATCGGACGTTATCATAAAAAGACAGACGAAAACATAAAAAAATGAACGAAAACGTAAAAAAATGGACGAAAACGGACGACAACGTAAGGAAACGAACGAAAACGTAAAAAATCGGTCGAAAACGTAAAAAAACAGACGAAAACATAAAAGAACGGACAAAAACAGACAAAAACGTAAAAAATAGGAAGAAAACGTAAAAAATCAGAAGAAAACGTAAAAAACAGATGAAAACGGACAAAAACGTATAAAAACGATTAAAAACCGACGAAAACGTATAAAAATTGACGAAAACGGATTAGGGGTATTTGAAAGGAAAATAGGTGAAAACAAAAAAAAAATGTTTTGTAGTTTTGTGTATTAAAGTTGGAAATAGGAATTTTGTGTTTTGTAGAGAATTTTATTTGAAAACGTTAATTTGAACGCGATCTCTGTTTTCTTTGTTTTCCACAAAATATTTTGTGGAAAACAAGGGTGTTTTCCCTCAACTAAACGCACCCTAATTGTTCTTATTATTCAACTTCATGTTCCCTTACTTTTGTTGCTTAATATTAAATTATTATTTCTAATAATTTTTAGAGGTTTAAGGTGTGTATCTCGTCTTTGATATCGGAGTATAGAAGGTCTTTATTCAAACGAAATGACCCTCTACCAGTACCATGCATGGTATTTTTATCATATTTTAATGCTAGTGGTTTATTTATTGAGACAATAGGACCCTCCCTATTTTACAAAGGGGACCCTCTTTATTTTTTATTTTTCTTTATTTTATTTTATTTTTTTTGTCTCTCCCTTCTGTTATTGAGGCTTTCGGGTGGACAACGTTTCTACCAACCCGTAAAAGCTAGCAAAGATCCTCAATTTTTTACTGGGACAAGAAAGAAAGTTAGAATGGGTCATTAGCCCCTCTACTTTGTGTATATTTCATTATGAACCTCTTTTTGTTTCTTACAACGACCGGTGTTTCATGTCAACTAAATTTACGAGAAAGACACAATTGAACATCAACACAGCAAACACTCTCTAAACAGAACAAGCCATACTTATGCTTTGTTACGTCTGTGTTTAGTTTCTGGTTTTTTGTATCTGGATCGTGGGTTAAAGAGGGATGGGAAAAGGTTTCTTGAAGAGTGGTTCGAGTGGTCAGAAGAATAACACGAGTCAAAAGGGTTTATCGAGTTCGCCTTATGATGTATTTAAACAGCCTCAATCGAATGAAATTCCAATGAACAAACGGATCAGCTTGTGAATGGGGATGGTCATTTGAATGAAAGATCGGACTCACCTATGGAAAAGATTACCGAGCAGGTTTGTAAGAGTGCGTGTGATGGCAAGGCTGGTCCTAGTACCAGTGATAAGAATGTGTTAAAAACGGGGACTCAATCAGGTTCTAATCCTTTATCTTTTGCGGATATGTTTAAAGATAAAACACCCATGAAGACCGTTAAGATTTAGGAGATGAGAAACGATGATTGTGTGGCTGGTGCTAATGTCACCATCCCTTTGGAAGTTTTCGATGAGGTACGCTCTAGATTCGCTAATACGTTGTATGGATATTTCATTGGTAAGAGACTCGCCTTCCCGATAGTGAAAATTACGTAAGAAATGCATCGGTTTTCTGTTCCAATTTGAAACCAAATAGGGTATAGAAAGGGTGTTGGAAGAAGGTCCATGGTTGATTCGATTGGTTCCTATCTTTTTGAATGTTTCGACTCCAAACACTAAACTTACAAAAGATGATATAACTTTAGCTCCTGTTTGGGTTAAACTCCATAATATTCCGGTTGTCACGTATTCTGAGGTTGGTCTTAGTTTGATTACAACGCAGATTGGTCGTCCGATCATGCTTGACTCATACACGAGTACGATGTGCCTTAAGTCGTGGGGTCGTACTTCCTATGCTAGGGCCCTTGTGGAAGTGTCATCAAAGGAAGCTTTACTTGACTCTCTTGTGGTTGCTATCCCTACCCTAATGGGTTAGGTCATTCATTGGAAAAAATTAATATTGAATATGAGTGGAAGCCGCCAAGATTTGCGACTTGTAAAGTATTTGATCATAATGATGATGGATGTCTTAAGAGAGTGAAACCGGTTGTGATTGATAAACCGTTGGTTGATGAAGAAGTTTCGTTGAAGCTAATAAGAAGAAAGGTAAAGGTAACCTTCAGGGTACTAATCGTTAGGTTGATGGGATTCAGTTTCAAAAGCCTAAGGTTTCGTATTACTATAGGCCGGTTACTAAGCCAAGAATGGAGGAGCATCGACGTCTGAGCTTTCTGTCCAATCGAATACAGGTTCACCAACGGTTAACGTAGGTTCTACTTCTTGTAACGAACCTACTACTGATCCTACTAGTAGTACGGCTCCATCCCGGGATGACCAAGGTAAGAATAATAATCGGGTGGATGATATCAACTTTGTTGATTTGAAGAACAGTTTTGATGTGCTTGTGGAACAAGATTCGGTTTTGGAACCTATGATTGGCACTACGTATACGCCTAAAGTTATCTCTAGTTCTTCCAAAACTACGTCTCCATCGCCTATGAAGAATACTCCTATTGTTGACAAAATTGGGGAGTTTGAAAAGCTTATTATCGATGGGAAAGCTACCCTTGTGGATGATGATGGTAAACCTATTATGAAGGTTGTTTCTTCAACTAAGGTGGGTAGTAACCCATTCTCTAAGGTGGACAATGTGGTAGTTTCTGACAGCGAGGATGATGAAGTTTTTGATGATCACATTGGGACGTTGTATTATGGAAGTGGTGGTAAGGAGCAGAGTCTTTATAAGCAATGGAAAGCGGATACAGGTGAGGGCAAAAATTATGATGATGATGATGATTTTGGCCTCTCTCCTGCTCAGTTAAAGGCTGCCGAAATTCAAGATTTTTGTCTTAACTAGGTTGTTTTATATTTTTGCATAAATTGTATCTTTATATGCTGGTTTTTGGTTTGGAGGTCTATAGTTGGTTGTAGCTAGTTGTCATTTATTGCATGTCATAAATGATTTAGTGGTTGTGTCAAGTGATTGCTTGCGGTTAATGTAGTACCTCAGCCACATTCCATTGTACTTAAATATTTTTTTGGAGTAATATATTTTACCAGGTGAAATACCCTTTACCCAAAAAAAAGCCATACTTATGCTCCATCCATTTTAAAATAAATGTCTACTTTTATTTTGCATAAAGTTTTAAGAAAATTTCACAAACTATATTCTCCACCAATCAATTACCTACTAAATTCTCATTTGATTTGTTAAACACAAAGTGGATATTTATTTTGAAATAACCTAAAATAGAAGGCGCACATTTATTTTTGAACAGAAAGAGTATAACATAAGCAAATTCAAAAGCTATTTCGTCAATTACTTATTTTAAACAGAATGTAAATATTTATTTTTAAAGAAAAATATAAGCACAAAAAGTATCAATCTCAAACTAGAAATAGCTTTTCACATCGAAGGAGCCTAATTTGCATAAGGGCACCTCAAATTTATGAGACGGTCTGCATCTAGCGATGTTAGAATCAATGTTTTGAAAATGGGGTCTCCAATCGACCCAGTCGAGTCACCGGCTCGACTACCGGGTTAACCCGGTATTCGACAAACAATCAAAACATTATTTCCAATGATACAAAAAAAATTAGATATATATAAATCATGATTGTTTCATATTTCGAGCATGAAAACCATTTACTAACAAATATAGCATGTAAAAATAAAATTACATTGCAAATATATATAATTAACTTGCTTGTTTGTAAAAAAAATGAAAAAACCAAAACCCAGTAGGGTCTCGAGGACCGGGTTAACCCGGGTCGCTTCAAACCTGACGGGTTTAACTGGGTTTGGAAAATAAGAAACTCGGTTTAGTTTGACCCCTTTTTCTGACCGGAACCGGTTCAGCCAGTTGAACAGACCAGGTTGAACCGGGTTTCAAAAGATTGGTTTGAAATTTTAAATTCATGTTGATTTCCAAATGTAAAAAAGAAATAAAGGAATGCTACATCCACAAACAAACTTTCACAAAATCATCCACAAAATGGCGTGTTAGCGAGTGACTGGGATGACATTTTTCTCTCTTTTCATTGATTAAACCAATCATCTCTTGACACGTCATTTTGTGGATAATTTTGTGAAAGTTTTTATGTGATTGTAGCATTGCTCAAAGAAATGATAAATTCAAGGGTAAAAACATGTGAACAAACCAAACTAAAAGGACTTAAAACCAATGTTTCCAAGATCGGTACCCTACCTAGGATCGTTTTCGTATTTGCAAGATCTTGATCATAAGATCAGATCAGGATCCTAAGATCCTACTATAATGTCATTCTTTAATAATATTTGTAATATTATTCAAATATATAAATTATTATATCTCATAAACACAAAATTATATGAATGCTTAATAGAAATGGTGTCCTAAATTATGAATATGGAATGTTTATGAAGAATAACATGTTATTTTTCAAATTATATAAAAACATAATGCATAACTTTGTAGTTTTTTAGTATGCGATTCGAGAAAAGTAAGATCGGATCGTATTAGATCTTAAGATGGGATCCTATAAGATCTTAAGCATGTTAAGATCCTACGTAGGATCCGGATAGTTTTTGCTTTGTAGAATCGTAAGATCTTAAATCCTAAGATCATGATCGGGATCTTTAAAACTATGCTTAAAACTACTTACAAAAAGAAGGTGTTAATTTATGTGAAACGTGGTCACACGTCCTTTTGCCAACTTCCTTATCAACCGACTGACTCATTTTCATATCTTCATCCCAGGAAAAAATAGTACTTAAAAAAGAAAGAAAAGAAGAGATGAATGGAATAGTTGAATTATTGCCAAAAGAGTATTGATACATCGTGCTAAATCTTGTTGCTTGTTGCTTGTTGCTTGTTGCTTTTTGAAATTCTATATGCAAATTCAAGTCAGCAGGGCCCGTAAGAAGTAAGTTTTATCAATTCCCTTAATTATTGTTTCTCGAGTTTTTAGATAACTTGTCTGCTTATTCAAAATGGGTAATCATTAAACCTGATGGTTGAACTTTCTATACTTTAGTCGACTAGTTTTGTAATTATAAAGTACAACTGTAGATAAGCAACCCCAAATATAAGTATTAAAACTACACATTGAGAACTTTTTATACTCTAGTGGACTAGTTTTGCATGGACTTATATCATTTGACTATATTTTTCCAAAAACTATATTGATGTTGCTGTGAATTTGAGAACTTTGTATTGAAAACCTTATGTTGCTTTAACGAATTCAAAACGGCTCATAAAGAGGCCGTTCTTTGTACCTGGTGACTTTGTGATGTCACGCCCCCGGTTACCATTCTACTGTGACATTTTGGGGGTGCGACATAAACCAAGGTAAAGATACAGGTATCTCATCGAATTCTTTTGTCTTAGTATTGGCAGATCGTACGAGGACAAGATTTGGTGTGATGTTATCCCTATGGATGCTTACCACGTACTCTTAGGACGTACATGGTTGTTTGATCGTCAGGTGATGCATGACGGTTATCAAAAAACCTACACTTTCAACCACAATGATAGATGACTCGTTCTCACTCCAATGTCTTCAGTCACCACTTCAACTAAACACCTACAACCTTTGAAACTCTGTTGAAAGCATAACAACAAGAGTATTATTCTATTACATATTTTATTCTTATGGGTCTTGATGAAACTGAACCTAACCCACCAATCACTCCTAACCCCCATTTCCAGCCTTTACTACAATCATATAGTTATGTATTCCCGCTGAGAATCCCTCCGGGTTGCCACCCATACGTACCATTCAGCACAAGATTGATTTATTCCCGGGTCGGTACTACCTAACAAACTCGTTTATCGTTCGAACCCCCAAGATACAGACGAGATAAGGAAACAAGTTAATGGGCTATTGCAAAAGGGATTCATACGTGAATCACTTAGTTGATGTACAGTTCCCACTATACCTGTCCCCAAAAAGAACGGAGAATGGCGAATGTGCATGGATAGCAGGTCAATCAATAAGATAACCATTAAGTACCGTTTTCCAATTCCCCGACTAAATGACATGTTGGATGAGCTCTATTGTGCTACCATGTTTTCTAAGGTCGATCTAAGGAGTGCTTATTATCAGATTAGAATATATGAAGGAGTGAGTAGAAAAATGCTTTTAAAACAAAAAGAGGACTTATATAAATGGCTCGTTACACCTTTCGAGTTTTCCAAAGAACCGAGTACTTTCATGCGTTTGATGAAACAGGAAAAGCCTTTTTTGGGCAGGTTTGTTGTCGTTTATTTTGATGTCATCCTCGTGTTTAGCAAAACTGAAGGTGATCATCAATCCCACCTTCATCAACTGTTTGGGGTGTTAGATTAGGATAAGCTCTATGGGAATTTGGACAAATGTGAGTTACTCACTACTCAAGTAACCTTTCATGGTTATTTAGTATCTGCACAAGGTATTCAGGTTGATGAAAGAAAGGTCCAAGCTATTTGGGACCGGCCAGTTTCGCGATCTATTCGTCAGGTTTGAAGCTTTCATGGTCTAGCTTCCTTTTACCGATGTTATGTGAAGAATTTTAGCACCCTTATAGCGCCCATGACTGAAATTACTATGCTAAAGCAGTTTGACTGGAACCCGTCAGTGCATGCATTTGAAGAGCTCAAGAAACAGTTATCTTCAACCCCGATCTTGGACCTTCCTTGTTTTGATGAAGTCTTTATGGTTGAAGGTGATGCATCAGGAGTGGGAATTGGTGCTGTTCTGTCACAATTGGGCTGATCGATTGCCTATTTCAGCTAGAAACTAAATGAAGCAAGGCAACGATATTTGACTTATGACAAATAATTTTATGCTATAGTCAGGGATTTGGACCATTGGGAACATTATTTGATCTCCAAGGAGTTCATATTGCAATCTGATCATTAGGTACTCAAGTATATTCAAGGCCAACACAAGTTACGCCCACGACACGCTAAGTGAGTGGAGTATTTACACGCATTTCACCATTAACCACAAGTCAGGAAAACTAAACAAGGGAGCCGATGCTTTATCTCGCAAATATACTTTGGTCAATTCACTATGCCAAGAGTTGTTGGGCTCAAACTACTTCCACAGAATTACCCCTCCGATCATGATTTTGGAGAACTATTTTCTGGCTGCCAAAATCACGCCACGAGTGAATATCATCTCTGTAATGGTTACCTTTTCAAAATAAACCGGTTATTTATTCACATGCATAGCATTCGGTTGTTGTTGATCAAATAAACTCATGAGGGTGGATTAACAGGAATTTGGGTAATGATAAAACTCTTACAATGTTACAAGATCATTTTTTTCCCGAGATGGTATGTGATGTGGAGCATTATGGCTGACGTTGTTTGCCTTGTCACCAAGCCAAAATTCACTCGCCTCCCTATGGCTTGTACATGCCGTTACCAGTACATGTTGCCCCGTGGGAAGACATTAGCCTTGATTTCATCATTGGTTTACCTAGAACACAATGCCAGAAAGATTCTATTATGATAGTGGTTGACCGGTTCTAAAAATAGCTCATTTTATTACTTTTCATATCACCTATGATGTTGTTCAGGTAGCAACTCTCTACTTCAAATAAATAGTTAGACTCCATGGAATCCCTTGTTCAATGGTTAATGACCGGGATGTCAAGTTTCTTAGTCACTTTTGGGTAAGTTTATGGAGGAAAATGGGTACTGAGCTCAAATTTAGTACTTCAGTCACCCCCAAACCAATGGGTAGACGGTGGTCACTAACCTCACCGTCAGATCTCTACTAGATCGCTTATCAATACTAATCTGAAATAGTTGAAGAATTATTGCCCCAGGCTGAACTTGCTTATAATAGAGCTCCCAACAAGACCACCGATCGTAGTCCTTTCATGGTTGTTTACGGTTTCAATCTGAATACACCGTTAGACCTTGTTGTTCCTGACACGTCAACTAAATTCAATCAGGTAGCCAGTGATCGAGCAACTGATATTAAGGCTTTGTATCAGCTCGTATATGACAAGATCAATAAGTCAAATGAACTCATTAAGTATCGCCGCGATAAGGGACGTAAGCACATTCTATTTCAACTAGGTGATCTAGTTTAGATCACTTTCAAAAGGATCGGTTTCCATCCAAGCGTTGTTCCAAGCTTAGCCCCAAAGGTGAAGGTCCATTTAAAATCCTAACCAAGGTTAACGACAATGCCTAAAAAGTAGATCTTCCGGGATCAGTGGCGACTACGTTCAATGTCAATGATCTTCAACCTTACTATGACCCAGACGAACCTATCCTTAGTTTGAGGGAAAACTTTCTTGAACTTGGGGAGGATGATAGGGAGAACCCTCCTTGAGAGCTGATTCATGTACATGTTAGATGCATGTTTCAAGATACGAGTAAAGTGGCACACGGATGAGTCAGCTTGATTCAGTCAGATTCCATCATTCAATCACAGGCTTTCGCCTCCATGTGTGCTACATACCAGTCAACTTATAATTCCCAAAACAATTTATTTCCATGTTATTTTATGTTTATTATATTATTTTATTGACATTTTCAAAATAGTTATTTGCTTTCCCTAATTGTAGCTACGTGGGTGGTTATTTTTCTTTTTCTCTGGTATGTAATGTAGACACTCATGAATGAGAAAGACAGTTCTTGATTTTCCTAAAACTCTTTATCTTTGTTTAGAGATTGTTTTATTCCATTGTTATCCTCGTTTTTGGCAGCATTAGGAGGTGATCTTGGAAACTGATTTGGAATCTCGTGGTGTGTATGTACCAAAATTTCCAAGTTGGTTTTTGCTCAGCGAGATCTTTGAGTGGTGAACTTTGTATCTCATAGGGAACGCTGTTCTTAATTTCTTTATTCAGGTTGATCTTGGATCCACTTAATAAGCCGCTGGATCATTAGTGCTTTCAAATGTTTTATGTCAAAAAAATTCGAATTTGATTTCTAGGCCTGTCCATATCCTTTGTTTTCAGAGCTCGAATAAACGAAACATCATGGGTTGTCAGCCATCTTACATGTGTCAGCTTGATTTTTATTTCTTTTTCTTTTTTATACATGAAATCCCACCTACTTTGTATTATTAATAAGCTATCATCTAATATTTTTTTCTTCACCATGGTTAACAATTAAGGTGGCAAAATAAGTGGTTCGGGTCGGGTCACGGGTCAAGATGGGTTTGCTTTTGGACGGGTCCGCGTCTAGATGGGTCTTCTAAAAATATGGGTCTAAATGGTTCCGAACCTAGATGGGTTGGGTTTGGGGGTTTTGATCGGGTTGACAAGAATTTTTTTTATAGTATAAAAAAAATGAATGGCTAGAATATGTGTTATATAATTGCAAAATCTATCAAATACCCAATTATACTCATGTTTTACTATATATTTACCCAACCAGACCTATGTTTCACCAACTAAATCGACACCTCTACACATAAACACCAACACCAACTATACCTCTATCTTATAAATTGTATGCCGTTCCACCCATCATCAATCTCATACCTGTAAAACTAGACTTAGATAAGCTAAACTACTCATCGTGGTGTTATTTCTTTTCCAATCACGGTGAATGACTTGATGACTTAGATCATGTCAAGGGTAAAACATCCACCAGTAAAGGTCCTGCACCACCACCAACAGCCGAATGGCTCAAATTTGACTCTAAAATTAAATCATGGATTTTTTAATAGCCTTGGACCCCTTGTTTCTCACCTCGTAAAGGGGAATCCAAAAACAACTAAAGAAGCTTGGGATTTCATTGAAAAAATCTTCCATGACAATAAACGTACCAAAACAGTTGCTCTACGAGGCGAACTACAACTTCTACAGATGGGAGACTGATACGAACCTATCTCATACTAGGATCGTATCGGTTCACAGCTACTAATAGGTACTGAATTAATAAGAATAGGAATAGGATAGTTTTTATTGACAGTGGCCCAGTTCGAGAGGGGCAAGATCTCCTTTTATAAGAGAAGAAAAATATGAGAAACTAAAGTGATGATCACAATGATAAAGAGACCTATTATTTATACTAACCTATTCTTATAATTAAGTATGGTAACTGCTAAAATCAAGTGTGGTAATTGCTCCCTAATTTCTTGGTTAACAATCACTCACTTGATTAAATTCAGCCCGTTGACCATCAATTGTTTTGACCTAGTCGTTTCAGCCAATTCCCAAAAATAGAATTCAGCTGCTCCATATTGGCAGTTGTGACCCGGTTTCTTTTTTTGGAATACACCTTCAGTGGGTCTTTATCATTACTTCCCTCCCGGTAAAACGCCTTGTCCTCAAGGTGAAATGCAGGAAATTGTTCAGCTACCAGATCACAAGTTTCCCACGTAGATTCTTCGATGGGACGATTACACCAAGAGACCAACAATTCTAAGTTTGGACGGCCTGCTTCATAAACCCATTGATGACTTATAACAGAGCTTGGTTGCAAGTCAATTTCCCAGTCTTTGGTGATGGGTAATGGTGCAGCTGGAACTGAAGAAAAAGAGCCATGGGCAGGTTTAAGCATTGAGACATGGAAGATCAGGTGGATTTTAGCTTCGGGTGGTTGTTCCAACTCATAGGCAACTGGAGTGACTGTTTGTTTAATACGATACGGGGCAAAAAACCTTGGGGATAGCTTCTCGTACCAACGTTTGGCCAGAATTTTTCGATGAGGTTGAATCTTCAGGAAGTCAAAGTCACCCACTTGAAACGCGAGTTCCCGTCACTTCAAATTTTCTTGATTTTTCATCCGGTCTTGGGTCTTCTAGAGGTTTTATCGAAGAAGCTTCAACATTTCATCCCTATCAATTAATTGTTGTTCCAGCTCTGCATTTTTGGTTTCCCCTACAACATAAGGAAACAAAGAAGGAGGTTCCCTGCCATAAACAATAGAAAATGGGGTTGTAACGGTGGATGTGTGGTAACCGGTACTATATGAGTATTCGGCCCATGGTAACAAAGTACTCCATTTGGTTGGTTGTCCACTAGCAAGGCAATGAAGGTAAGCTTCTAGGCAATGATTTAGAACTTTGGTTTGACCGTCCATTTGAGGATGGTAACTTGTACTCAATTTTATCTTGATCTGACTTAATCGGAACAATTATTGCCAAAAGTTGCTAAGGAAGATAACATCTTGGTCAAAAATGATAGAGCGGGGAAAACCATGCAACCTAACTATTTCTTTGCAAAATATTGTTGTTTCCTTTGGTCGTGAATGGATGAGAAAAGCAGAGAAAGTGAACATATTTGCTTAGGCGATCAACCACAACTAAGATAGTATCGAAACGGCTTGATAGAGGTAAACCAACGATAAAGTCCATGGAGATATCCTCCCAAATTTGGTTTGGGATGGGTAGGCGTTGAAGCAAGCCGGCGGGAGACAGAGTTTGGTATTTCTTTTGTTGGCATATCACACATTCTTGTACAAAATTTCTCATATCCTGTTTCATATTTGGCCAATAATATTGAGAAAAAAAGTCATTCATATGTCTTTAAAAGTCCCTCATGACCACCGGCTGGGGTATCATGTGCTTCTTGTAACAACTTAAGTGTGAGGGAAGATACGTCTGGTATTACTGATTTTCAGGTTTTTAGTACATATAATTTTTACCGGAAGTACGGATACTCTCGGGTCGTTCTCCCAACGAGGGTGAAATGGATGATCGATTCGTTGTTTAAAAGTTACGGTGGTTTGAATGAATAAAGGGAATTTTGGTTTTTGGTTCTTAAAGAAAACGTAAATTAGAAAGCAAATAAAAAGCATATAAAACAAGAAAGCTAAACACAAATAAGCTAAAAGCAATTAAATAATTAAACTAAAGTTAACGATAAAAGATAACAACTAAAAGTAACGAACTAAAATATGCTAAGCAAGGGAATAAGAAATATATGATGAAAAGATATACTTGTTAAGCAAATTATCAAGATACTTAAGTGTGGTTTATTATTTCAATTAAGTCCTTTATTGATGAATTAATATCTTTTACAAATAATTATTTTGTCACAATGATTTTTCATAAAGAGATATCAATATCTAGATTAAAACCCAATTATTTTCACGGCTTTTGCCCGCTTAAACAACCAAAATTTCAATCTAAGTAACTTAAAATTACTAACCAATAGATTTTCTAACTTTTGTAAAACCACACTTGATTCACGGAATAATCTACTCAACAAGTATATAAAAAGCCTACTCACTAAGCATAGCAAACCAACACATAGCAATTAATTCAATAAAAATAAACATAACTACTACACTAAAACTAATAACTAGTAAAGATTCAAAAAGTAAAGAAAGTAGAACCCGGGTGACAAAACGAGAGGAATAAAACCACCCGATCAAATAAGCACAAATTAACACAAAAGTTTACAACTTTATTAATCTTATCCACTAATTAGTAAGTAAAGTTTAAAACTTTATTCACCAACAAGCTTAAAAATTACTAAAGTTTAAAACTTTATGTATTAAAATTGCTTAAAGACCCTTAAGCTCCGGCCTTAGCGGTAGAGATGATGATAAACACAAAAAGATACAAACTTTAACAAAGGTTAATCAATAATAAGCAACAATAAGCACTACTACTAAATGTAAATAAGCTAAAAATGATCTAAAAATTAAAAAGATTCAAATTTATAACAAAAACTATTAGGTCTAAGTCCACCCGAAGCTAAGTTGTTCTATCCAAAGATTAAACGCGAATCGGGTATATTTAAGGACTAGATCTACATGAACAAGCTAATAAATAGCTTATTGTTCAATAAAAACTTAAAATGTTGCAACATTTTTATGAAAAACTTGATAAAACTAATAAATCTAAATAATAATAAGCTAAAAAAATAGAAAATGTGCTCTCAAACTTAAGAGATGTCAAGGATTATTTGTATAATAAGCCGAACTTAATAAGCTCATGCATCTCTTTTGTTGTTTGAATCGAGCTAGAGGATGAAGAAAAGAAGAGATAATAAGACATAATAAGCTAAAACTTATTAAAATGTAAACTTTTTATAAAATAAGTGAGATAAAAACTATTTATGAAAAGTATTAAGGAAAGTTTAATAGAAGAAAAACAAATAAAAGAGCTTAATGGATAAACTTATAGAAAAAGCTAACCCAAAAAGCAAAACCTAAATAAGTTATAATAAGCTAATATAACTTAATAGGTAAGAAAAGAAAAAGAAAATAAAGAAAGACATGAGAAGAAGAAATAAGCACTTAAGTAAACCATAAACATAACTTTCATTAATAAGTTAAAAGAGGTTTAATACAAATAAGCACTTGTAAATAAGATAGAAGAAAAAGCTAAATAATACAAAGCTTAGAAGCTAAAATATAAATGCTACTAAATAAAAAGAGTGTGTGAAAAAAAAATTGCAAGTAAAAAAAAATAAATGTGACTCATGATCCTCGGATTGGTGCTCTATATTTATAGCCAAAGCTTTGATTCTTGAACCTTCTGATCATTTCTCGTATTCCTTTCCTCGTACCTATGTGACAGCTTTGCCACGTGGCAGCTATTTGTTGGAGGAAGAAATAAATGGTGGGCGAGTGGGTAAATGGCAGAAGCAAAACAAGGGTACACGCGCTCCTTTGAATTATTTTTGAGGCGTTGAGTATCACGAGGACTTGAACAACTTCAATATGAATATCAATTCATGGCAACACAGCACGTGGCAAGGCAACATATGAGAAATGCAATTTTCATTTGATGAATTACATCTTATATCACATTTTGGGCTTGGACAGATTACAACTAGGCTTCAACTTGGAGATTGCACTGTGGGCTGGGCCTCAAAATGGAGATGGACTGTTGGATGTGAACTGGGCCTCGCATCTACATTAATTAAAAATATTTGAAATGTGACAAGAGTTGGAGTAGAACCCATGACCTCTTGCTTAGAAAGCATGCACCCAACCACTAGACCAAGA
This sequence comes from Chrysanthemum seticuspe, assembly GCA_019973895.1. NCBI lineage: Eukaryota > Viridiplantae > Streptophyta > Magnoliopsida > Asterales > Asteraceae > Chrysanthemum > Chrysanthemum seticuspe. The sequence continues at coordinate 155,427,584 of BPTQ01000002.1, read as the reverse complement.
GCCTTTTTATGTTAAGTCTTTTGCATTTAATTCTTTTTATTGCTCTTTCACTTGATCCGAATTTTATGTATTATCTCCAAAATAATCTTCGTTCGAGCTCCGTTCGACCTTACACCATTCCCACTCTTGCCTCAATGCTCCAAATAAAATTATCATTGGTCCGTAATTTCGTGCTCCTTCCATTCTCGTGCTCGTTTTTGTCCGGATTTGTCTTTTCTTTGTCCATTTTGCAATATCCGTTACCTGCACATACATAAACACAAAAACACAAATATATATGGCTTTAGGGGTTAGTTTTTGGTCTTTTTGGTCCGGTTTTGATAAAGAAAAAGGTATATGTTTTCACATATACCAATTACCAAACACCCTTGATAAAACAAAATTTGATTTGCAAAAGAAAAATTAGTAACGGACGAAGGGTCCTCATTCATTTTGCTGATCAGGTGGTTTGTAAATAGATCCATCTGCAACCCATCTTTAATATCAGCCACCTCAACACAATAAAGCACAATGAGTGCCAATAATTCCCCTGAATGGGGTCGACGAGATAAGGCATCAGCCCCTTTGTTCTCTTTTCTGGCTTTGTAAATGATTGAAAAATCATAAGGCATGAGCTTAAGTAGCAACCTTTGTTGCTCGATAGTGGTAATGTGTTGCTCCAATAGAAACTTCAGGGTATAATGATTGGTGCGGATAAAAAAATGCCGACCAAGCAGGTAATGGCTCCATTTTTGTACCGTGATGAGTGTGTAAATACTCATCATTTTTGGTCAAATCTGAACTGCAAAACATTTAAAAACGCTCAGAAATGCATCAAAATACTGAAAATATCTCAAAATTGCATTTTATATGTTTCAGATGCAAAATGTTTAAAATCAGATGAAAAACGAGCTAAGTTTGCATAATTGGCAGTTTCAGTCCCCCGACTTTCAAATCTTGTCAAAAATAGTCCCTGAGCACTTATTTTAAAAGAAAAGTCACCAAAGGTCCTTTTGAAATCATAAGTTGTCATAATTAGTCCTTTGGTGAAAAATTTCATAAATTTTGAGAATTTACAAGTTTGGTCCTTCAAGTTTCAAAATTGGCAAAAATAGTCCTTGGAAGTTTAAAAATGTCTATTATGGTCCTTGTACTATTGAAACTTGTCGTAATTGGTCCCTTGGCATAACTTTGCAAAATTGGCAGAATTGGTCCCTCAAGTTTGGAGAATTGCAGTTTTGGTCCTTGTATTATTTAGAAACAAAACACCTTTGGACCTTGACCCTTCCCATGAGCCTTGAACCCTCCTTTTGAACCATGACCCCCCTGCCAAACCACTTGACCCCCTTGACCTGTGAACCCCCCCTGTCTAATATATTAATCCCTAGTCAAACCCAGTCAACTCCCGCTCACGGGTTCCCTCTTCCCTCATCATCACCTACACCTGCAACTCCTCCCTACTCCATCATCATCACACCCACCTTATTCCTACCCTCCAAACACCCCAAGCCAAATGCATTAAATGCTCCTTTCCCTGTCCAAGCTATCAGAACCACTGGCAAAAATCATTTTGGCGCCAAAATTCTCATCAACGGCTAAAAAGGTTTCCAAGCATCCAAGGGCCAAGATTAGAGGTGGGAAAAGCTCAGAGGAGAGAGGAAAAGACTTTTGCTATAAAAAGGAGGAAGAAGAGAGAGTGGAGAGAGTAGTTTTTTAGTTTTCAGTTTTCATATATGTCGTTTTTAATGTTTAAGTATTAATTAAGTTCCAAATTGTAGCTTTAATCTTCCTTGTATTGAACTCAAGTTATTGTCTCAGTTGTAACTCATTTCAAGTTTTAATTTAAAGTTTGATTAAAGTTTCTTATTTTTAAATTTTCATCTTTTTATTCAGTCTTAATTTTCTTAACCCAGGCTTCAATAAGCTTTATTATAACTCAAATAAGCTTACTAAAGCTCTCCATAGCTTTTAGTAAGCTTATAATTCAATTTTAAGCATAATTGCCTATGGTCAACGAAAGTCAACTGTTGGGAACTTTGGGTTAAACAGTTATGGAGTTGGATATTGGTTAAGTTGAGCTGGACTTGGGTTGAAAGTGATTAAGGATAATGGTATTCTCATCTCTGTTACAAGCCATAGTGGCTAGGACCACATGTAAGCTCCATTCCTAAACAAGAATATTGCTTAATCTGTTTCTGTGGTATTTACTTGTTGTTTCTGCAGTTTTTAGTTCATATTCAGTAGTTGGATTATAGTTTCATTATTGAAATTGGTTAAATTTAAGTATAGGATAATATAGATTGCATTATAGTTTTGATAAGGGTGTTTGGTTCTAGCTGTTACATTGAGCTAGAGGATTAGAAATCAGTTAAGATCTGATGCTTGAGTCTCACTTAGGTATAATGGAGTTAGTTCAGTCATAAAATTGCACCTTAGACCCACAAAAGTCAAAATCAACTTGAAACTGTCCTATTTTCATATCTGTTGGAAATTAGAAAATCAAAAGCTTGCATTGTGTTCATAATTCATAGGAGCAGCTTAATCAAACCTTGTGATAGCTCATTTCATCATTTTCAGTTGATAAATCAGAATCAAAATTCATTTTAGTCAAAGTTCTTAACCTTTTTTTTAAAAGTCAAAAATTGGTTCAACACAGTTTTTCCAAATCTTTGTAGATCTTTCATATCCTCAACATTGATCAAGGGGTATTGAGACTTTGAACTTAACAAGTTTAGCTGGTCTAGTTTCTATAACTGATTTTTGCAAAACTTTACAGAAGCTTCTTAAGCTTCAAACAAGCTTGTCTAATCAGCCTATGTGCCCTGTGCACTGACTCAGTGTATACTGAGTGTGCACAGGTTTTGTGCAGAGCTTGTCAAGAGCTCATTTGAGCTCATCTCAGGCTCAATTTTGGTTTTTAAGTAGCTAGTCAGGTCTACTTTAGGTTCCAACTTCTTGTTTTCTGATTCAGCTTATTAATAAGCAGTTGCATAAGCTGAAAGTTAGCACATTAGGACTGATTTTTACTTGTTTGATTTTGGACTCATAAGCTTATAGCTGGTTAGCTTGAGGTTCTGAGTAGCTGGAACAAGTTGCTTTCACTTAGTTATAGCTTAATCTAGCTTCTGCTTTCATTTGTTGGTCTTTAGAGCTTATTTGCTTATTTTTAGTGCTTATTCTCATTCAGTTTGCACTGCAGCCTCATATTCTCACACATAAGCTATTGTTTTTATATTTTTCATAGACTTAGAATATTATTTTAGACTTTTCCTGAATTTTTCATAATTTTCCATCACTGTTTACTATTTTTCTTTATTTTAATCAGTTTTTTGGCATTTTTATTTAGCTTTTAATACAATTAATTCAGAAAAGCTTCAAAAAAATAAGTTTTCAATTTTCATAGATTAAGATAAATATAAAAAGAAAAAAAATAATTTTTCCAGATTTTTCTTAGTTAAATTTGTAATTTTTAGCCATTTAATTAGTTTTAAATAGTTTTTAAATCATAGAAAATAGAAAAATAATCAGAAAAATACAAAATTAGTTTTGAAAATTCTCTTTAGTTGTTTTAGATTTTTCTAAGTCATAATTTCACTTTTCTAGCTTTATTTCATATTTTCTTATATTTTAGGGTATTATTAAATAGGTAAAAATAGTTTTTAATTAATAATAATTAAATAAATAGTCATAAAAATAATTTTCTTTTTCTCAAAATTTTCTATTATCATTAGGTTTGTAAAAATTTCATTTTTATATTTTTAGGATTAATACTGTTTCAATTTCACATTTTCTTTTGTACGTTACGTAGTTTTTAATTTAAAAAAAGAAAAATCAAGAAAACATCATTTTAAAAATAGTGATAGCGTTTATTTAATATAATTTAGCTTTTTAATTTTCTTTCATTTTTCCTTTGTCATCTAGTATCAATCACAAACCTTTTCCCGTTCATTATCACCCGATCACTATACGTTTGGTGATTCAGTCGCACAGCTCGTTGGGACTTAACGACCTGAGGTAAAACTATACTCTCCAGATCTTAATTGCATTGGTTCTGAGCTGTTTGAAGTTTATTACGGTTGACCATTCACAAGTGGTTGATTTGTGTGATAAAACTTGACGGTTTGGACTCGATCAAATTTTGGCGCCGCTGCCGGGGAGCTGTGCTAATTATCTTACGTTTAGCAGATTAGTGATTTGAATATTCACTCCTTGTTCATACCATCTATATCTATATATATTTTCTTATAAAAAATCCAAAAACCCAAAAACATCTTAAAACGTTTAAAACACAAAAATATTTTTCTTTTGTTTCTATATATATAAAAGATAAAAATACAAAAAGATTTGTCGTTTTCTTTGTTTAATAATAACAACATAAAAAATTACCACCGCAAACCAAGGCAGTGTACTACCTAACTAGGGGTACGACCATAATAAGTTCCCGAACCAAAGATTAAAACTTGCCTTTGTGTCCTTGTGAGTGGTGTACCTTTTTCAAAGAAGCCATTCATCTTGTGATTATTGGTTTAAGTTCACTGTCGTTTTGCCTCGATATTGTTTTAATTGGATTTGTTGTTATATCTACTTTTCAAAACCATAAAACCCAAAAAGATTCTTCTTACCCCATTTTCATAATTCCTTTCATAATTCCCTTCCTTAACTCTGAGATTTCTTAGAGTTAACTCTAGTGTATGCGCACTCGCTCTTCTAGATCTGTAAGCCCATTTCGTGAGCTTGTCAGGATTCTAAGAAGGCGTGTCCGTAGACGTTCTGCCCCATCAGTCGGATATGAGATCCAGACTGCTCACACTACTTCCGTTATCATGGCGGAAGAACGTCCTATGTGTGAGTTTCTCCAGGCACCCATCGACGGGTATGGAGATGCTATTGTTATCCCAGCCATTGTGGCTGAAAATTTTGAACTCAAAACCGGGTTACTAAATCTTGTAACCTCAAGTCAATTCTATGGTTTTGAAAGGGATGATCCTCACGCTCATATTCGATGGTTTAACAAGATTGCATCTACCATCAAATACAAGAATGTCCCTACAGATGCTGTCAAGCTTCTTCTGTTCCCATTTTCCCTTGAGGGGCAAGCCCGGATTTGGCTTGAAAAACAACCCCCTCAATCGATCGAAACATGGGAAGACCTGGTAAAGAAATTTGTGAACGAGTTTTATCCACCTTCCAAAACCACGAGTCTTAAAAACGAAATCATCAAATTCACACAAAAGTTTGATGAACCATTCAGTGAATCGTGGGATCGTTTTAAGGAGTTGCTCCGCAAATGTCCTCACCACGGTTTCTCCGAGTTAATGCAACTCGATACTTTCTATAATGGAGTGAGTCAATCTGATCAAGATTCTCTCAATTCCTCCGCTGGAGGAAATTTCTTGAGCAAAACTGTAAAAGAAGCTTTAGCGATAATTGAAAACAAGTCTAAAGTCCGCACTGCACGAAGCAAACCGGTTGTTTCCCAAGTCAGTGTTGGTCCTTCTACTTCATCGCCCGTGAGTCAATCTAGCACCGATGCTAAGATTGACAAACTCATGGAAGCAATTCAAGCTTTGGTTCTCTCCAACCAAAAGAAAGTTTCTTTTCCACAAACTTCACCTCCTGCTGAAGTTAAGAAAGTGGAAGTATGTGTTACTTGCGGTGGCCCCCATGCCTATTACAACTGTATGGCCACCGATGGTAACCCTTTTGAAGCAAACGCTGTGGGCGGGATTTCTAATTCAGGAGGCAACCAATACCGTGCTCCTATAGACCCGAACCACCGTCCTAACCACTACCCTGGACCACCCGGTTTCAACCAAAACCAAAACCGTAATCAAAATCAGAATAGAACGAACCAAGGTTTTCAAAACCAAGGTAATTTTAGTCAAAATAACGGTTTTCAAAATCAAAGTCAAAACTTCCAACACCAAGGAAATTTTAATAGAAACCAAGGTCAGGGAAATTTCAACAAAGGGTATTTTCATGGCAATAATCAAGGAAATTTCCAAAATCAAGGCCCTAATCCAAACAATAGAGGCCAGAATTTTCCTACACAAAATCAAGCCATTGTTCCAACTGGACCATCATCTGATGAGTTGTTGAAGCAATTCATGAAATCCCAAGAGGAAATGAATAGGTTGTTGGTTAGCCAGATTTCTGACATTAAGAAGTCTTTAAATGATCGACCCTCGGGCTCAGGTACTTTACCTAGCAACACGATCGCTAATCCGAGGGGCGATGCAAAGGCGATCACAACCAGAAGTGGTGCTTCATATGACGGACCCGCTATTCCTACTACCTCTTCTTCTTCTCTCCCGAAGGTAGTGGAAAGTGAACCTGAGGCGACAAAGGACCAAGTGCAACCTACTAGCTCACAAAGTACAGCACATGTCCATCCTCAAGTTGTCCCGAAACCCAAAACCAAACCTGGAGTTGTCTTTGAACCTCCAGTTGGGAACCCCAAATCCAAAACTTCTATTCCTTACCCATCACGTTTAAATGAGAAAAAACTCCGCGAAAAAGCCAGTCATCAAATGGAAAAATTCTTTCAAATTTTCCAAGAACTACATTTTGACATAAGCTTTGCGGATGCTATCATGCTGATGCCCAAGTTTGCATCAACTCTCAAACACATGTTAAGCAACAAGGAAAAACTGTTTGAAATGGCTAAAACTCCTTTGAACGAGAACTGCTCAGCAGTTCTGTTAAAGAAGCTTCCCGAGAAGCTTGGAGATCTTGGAAAATTTCTTCTTCCTTGTGTTTTTCCAGGAATGATTGAATGTTTTGCCCTCACCGATCTTGGTGCAAGCATCAATCTGATGCCTTATTCAGTATGGAAGAAACTTTCTCTTCTAGAACTTATTCCTACCTGCATGAATCTTGAGCTTGCAGATCGTTCTATATCGCGTCCTCTTGGCATCGCCGAGGATGTATTCGTGAAAGTAGGAAAGTTCCATTTTCCAGCTGACTTTGTGGTTGTTGATTTCGATGCCGATCCTCGGGTTCCCCTCATTGTTGGACGAGGATTCCTAAGAACGGGCCGTGCTCTCATTGATGTATTTGAGCAAGAAATCACGTTACGTGTGGGTAATGAAGCTGTCACCTTTAACCTTGATCAAACTTCGAGGTACTCCTCAAACTATGATGCTGAATCGGTTAATCGAATCAATTTAATTGATATTGCTTCAGAGGAGTACTCTCAAGAGTTTCTTGGTTATTTTCATAATTCTGTGAGTGGGGATCCCACCACATCTTCTCAACCAATTATTGCCAACTCTTCCCCCTCTCTTACTCCGTTTGAGGGAGGTGACTTCTTTCTAGAAGAGATCGATGAGTTTCTTGCTAATGATGAATCGATTCCGCCAGGAATTGATGGTGTTTATGATTCGGAGGGAGATATCCTTTATCTTGAGCAATTGTTAAATGAAGATCCATTACCGTCACTCCCTCCGAAAGAGATCACGATTGAGGAAATCAAATCAGTACAAACATCTACTGAAGAATTTCCCGAGGTTGAACTTAAGGACTTACCTCCTCATCTCGAGTATGCATTCTTGGAGGGTGATGATAAATTACCCGTCATAATTGCTAAAGACTTAACTAAGGAGGAAAAGACTGCTCTCATAAAGGTCTTGAAGTCACACAAGCAAGCAATTGCTTGGAAACTCTCCGACATTAAGGGTATCAACCCTGAGTTTTGTACTCACAAAATCTTGATGGAGGATGACTTCAAGCCAGCAGTCCAACATCAGAGAAGGGTGAATCCTAAGATTCATGAGGTTATCAAACAAGAGGTTCTCAAACTTCTTGATGCCGGTTTAATTTACCCGATCTCTGATAGTCCTTGGGTCAGTCCCATTCACCGTGTTCCAAAAAAGGGTGGCATAACTGTTGTCACAAATGAAGAAAACGAGTTAATTCCGACTCGATTGGTTACGGGATGGCGTGTGTGTATTGACTATCGTAAGTTAAACGAAGCCACCCGTAAAGACCATTTTCCTCTACCCTTCATGGACCAAATGCTTGAGAGATTAGCAGGGAACGAATACTATTGTTTCCTTGATGGTTTCTCGGGGTATTTTCAGATCCCCATTGATCCACAGGATCAAGAAAAGACCACATTCACCTGCCCATACGGAACTTTTGCCTACAGACGTATGCCTTTTGGCCTATGTAACGCTCCTGGCACGTTCCAACGATGTATGATGGCAATTTTCCACGACATGATCGGGAAAACAATGGAGGTGTTTATGGATGACTTCTCGGTCATTGGGGACTCATTTCAAACATGTCTCTCCCATTTAGAAAAAAAATGCTAAAACGGTGTGAAGACACCAATCTTTGTCTAAATTGGGAGAAGAGCCACTTTATGGTCAAAGAAGGCATAGTCCTTGGCCATAAGATTTCCAAAAATGGGATTGAGGTTGATAGAGCAAAAGTTGATGTTATTGCCAAATTGCCTCATCCTACTATCGTCAAAGGTATTAGGAGTTTTCTAGGTCATGCCGGGTTTTATCGTAGATTCATACAAGATTTTTCTAAAATCGCTCGGCCTATGACCCATCTTCTTGAAAAAGATGCTCCTTTTATCTTCTCACCTGAGTGCATCGAAGCTTTTGAAACATTAAAGAAAAAGCTTACGGAAGCACCCATTCTAGTTGCCCCCGACTGGGATTTACCCTTTGAACTCATGTGCGATGCAAGTGATTTTGCTATCGGTGCAGTCTTGGGGCAACGAAAAACCAAGCATTTTCAGCCTATCCACTACGCAAGTAAGACTATGACTGAAGCTCAAACCCATTACACCACTACAGAAAAAGAATTATTAGCTGTGGTGTATACGTTTGAGAAGTTTCGGCCATAATTATCTTGACCAAATGCGTGGTGTATACGGATCACTCGGCTCTCAAATATCTCTTTGCAAAACAAGATGCAAAGCCGAGATTGCTCCGTTGGGTTCTCCTCCTACAAGAATTTGATATCATTATACGTGATAAAAAAGGAGCTGAGAACCTGGCTGCTGATCATCTGTCCCGTCTAGAAAACCCTCACCAGAATGTGTTCGAGAAAAAGGAAATAAACGAAACATTTCCTCTCGAAACACTCAATGTGGTTTCTTTTCTTGGAGACTCTTCTACCCCATGGTTTGCTGACTTTTCAAATTACCATGCGGGTAACTTTGTGGTGAAAAGGATGTCGTCCCAACAGAAAAACAAATTCTTTAAAGATGTAAAACATTATTTCTGGGACGACCCCTACTTATTCAAAATTTGTGCGGATCAAGTCATCAGGCGATGTGTGTATGGTCAGGAAGCCAATGACATTCTCAAGGCTTGCCATTCTGGACCTACTGGGGGACATCATAGCCCCAATTACACTGCCAAGAAGGTGTTTGATTCCGGATTTTATTGGCCCACGATTTACAAGGATGCCCACGAATTTGTCAAAACCTGTGACGCTTGTCAACGTCACGGAAATATCTCACAAAGAAATGAAATGCCGCAAAACGCCATTCAAGTGTGTGAGATTTTTGACATCTGGGGCATTGACTTTATGGGGCCATTTCCTTCGTCTCGCGGTAATAAATACATACATGCCCAAGTTGTTGTGAAATTCTTAAAATCTCTTTTTGCTAGGTTTGGAACTCCACGAGCTATAATCAGTGATCGTGGTACGCATTTCTGCAATGACCAGTTTGATAGAGTCATGCAAAAGTATGGTGTAACTCACCGTCTCTCTACTGCGTACCACCCCCAAACAAGTGGGCAAGTAGAAGTTTCCAACCGAGGGATTAAAAGAATTCTGGAGAGGACAGTAGGCGAAAACCGTGCCTCTTGGTCGGATAAGATAGATGACGCACTCTGGGCCTTCCGTACAGCTTATAAAACACCCATCGGGTGTACTCCATACAAGCTAGTGTACGGGAAGGCGTGTCATCTGCCGATTGAGCTGGAGCACAAGGCATACTGGGCCTTGAAACATGCCAACTTCGATATTCAGACAGCTGGTGATCACCGGAAAGTTCAAATGAATGAATTAAATGAACTCCGTGATCAAGCATACGAAAACTCTTTGATCTACAAAGAAAAGACAAAGAAGATTCATGACTCAAAAATCAAAAACCGCGTTTTCAACGTCGGTGATCGAGTCCTTCTTTTCAACTCAAGATTGAAGATTTTCTCGGGAAAACTAAAATCCCGCTGGTCTGGACCATTCACCATCACTAAAGTATTTCCTTATGGAACCATTGAGTTATCTCAACCCGATGGTCCAAATTTCAAAGTGAATGGTCATCGAGTGAAACACTATTTTGGAGAGGACATTCCTCCTGTGGTTGTCCCGGATCTACAAACTTTCCCCATGAACCAATGAATGCGGGGATCGAGTCAAGCTAGCGACTCGGGGATCAAAAACAGTAGCACACCATATGGGTTTTCACCCATATTTCTGACTTCTTTCTACTTTCTACCACCCTAGTGTGGGGGAGTTGCCCCCCGCTGTTGTATATAAGTTTTCTAAAAAAAAAAAAAAAAAAATCAAAAATAATGGCCGTAGTATTTCTCTTTTACGTTCTATGTTTCGGCATAACCGCCGGTACTTTGAATATTGAGGGCAATATTCATTTCTAGTGTGGGGGGGGGGGGAATTCTCACGAATTTTATCATGTAATTATACCGCCCAATTCCCCCATTTTTGGCCAATTTTTTTTTTGGAGTAAGTGTTTTGCACTCACTCAGATTATGGTTATCAGTCCGCCATGTCTAATAAGCAAAAGGATTGGCTAATCCAGGAGCAAACGGCTCTTGGTAAAGATATCTCAAATCCGTTGACGGCTTGCAATTTTCCCAAAATTGTATGGTGTTCAGCTCGCCATATCTTTAATTAGTGAAGAGTTGGCTAGCCCGCAAGTTTATGGCTTTTGGTAAAGGCAGTGGAAAACCATAATTGGTAATCGACTCACCAAAGATATTTTATCTAAGAGTTGGCTAGTCCAGAAGCAAACGGCTTCTGGTAAAGACAAATCAAAACCGTTGAAAGCTGGTGATTTGCTCAAAATCATTTGGTTATCAGTGTACCAAGGTTCTTACTTGAACTGAAACAATTGGCTACTCCAGAAGTAATGGCTTTTGGTAAAGAGATTCAAATCCATTAAGTTTTTCTCAAAAGATTGCTAGGGACTAGTAATAGTTTAGTGTGGGGGATTGATGAGTGTGTAAATACTCATCATTTTTGGTCAAATCTGAACTGCAAAACATTTAAAAACGCTCAGAAATGCATCAAAATACTGAAAATATCTCAAAATTGCATTTTATATGTTTCAGATGCAAAATGTTTAAAATCAGATGAAAAACGAGCTAAGTTTGCATAATTGGCAGTTTCAGTCCCCCGACTTTCAAATCTTGTCAAAAATAGTCCCTGAGCACTTATTTTAAAAGAAAAGTCACCAAAGGTCCTTTTGAAATCATAAGTTGTCATAATTAGTCCTTTGGTGAAAAATTTCATAAATTTTGAGAATTTACAAGTTTGGTCCTTCAAGTTTCAAAATTGGCAAAAATAGTCCTTGGTAGTTTAAAAATGTCTATTATGGTCCTTGTACTATTGAAACTTGTCGTAATTGGTCCCTTGGCATAACTTTGCAAAATTGGCAGAATTGGTCCCTCAAGTTTGGAGAATTGCAGTTTTGGTCCTTGTATTATTTAGAAACAAAACACCTTTGGACCTTGACCCTTCCCATGAGCCTTGAACCCTCCTTTTGAACCATGACCCCCTGCCAAACCACTTGACCCCCTTGACCTGTGAACCCCCCCTGTCTAATATATTAATCCCTAGTCAAACCCAGTCAACTCCCGCTCACGGGTTCCCTCTTCCCTCATCATCACCTACACCTGCAACTCCTCCCTACTCCATCATCATCACACCCACTTTATTCCTACCCTCCAAACACCCCAAGCCAAATGCATTAAATGCTCCTTTCCCTGTCCAAGCTATCAGAACCACTGGCAAAAATCATTTTGGCACCAAAATTCTCATCAACGGCTAAAAAGGTTTCCAAGCATCCAAGGGCCAAGATTAGAGGTGGGAAAAGCTCAGAGGAGAGAGGAAAAGACTTTTGCTATAAAAAGGAGGAAGAAGAGAGAGTGAAGAGAGTAGTTTTTTAGTTTTCAGTTTTCATATATGTCGTTTTTAATGTTCAAGTCTTAATTAAGTTCCAAATTGTAGCTTTAATCTTCCTTGTATTGAACTCAAGTTATTGTCTCAGTTGTAACTCATTTCAAGTTTTAATTTAAAGTTTGATTAAAGTTTCTTATTTTTAAATTTTCATCTTTTTATTCAGTCTTAATTTTCTTAACCCAGGCTTCAATAAGCTTTATTATAACTCAAATAAGTTTACTAAAGCTCTCCATAGCTTTTAGTAAGCTTATAATTCAATTTTAAGCATAATTGCCTATGGTCAACGAAAGTCAACTGTTGGGAACTTTGGGTTAAACAGTTATGGAGTTGGATATTGGTTAAGTTGAGCTGGACTTGGGTTGAAAGTGATTAAGGATAATGGTATTCTCATCTCTGTTACAAGCCATAGTGGCTAGGACCACATGTAAGCTCCATTCCTAAACAAGAATATTGCTTAATCTGTTTCTGTGGTATTTACTTGTTGTTTCTGCAGTTTTTAGTTCATATTCAGTAGTTGGATTATAGTTTCATTATTGAAATTGGTTAAATTTAAGTATAGGATAATATAGATTGCATTATAGTTTTGATAAGGGTGTTTGGTTCTAGCTGTTACATTGAGCTAGAGGATTAGAAATCAGTTAAGATCTGATGCTTGAGTCTCACTTAGGTATAATGGAGTTAGTTCAGTCATAAAATTGCACCTTAGACCCACAAAAGTCAAAATCAACTTGAAACTGTCCTATTTTCATATCTGTTGGAAATTAGAAAATCAAAAGCTTGCATTGTGTTCATAATTCATAGGAGCAGCTTAATCAAACCTTGTGATAGCTCATTTCATCATTTTCAGTTGATAAATCAGAATCAAAATTCATTTTAGTCAAAGTTCTTAACCTTTTTTTTAAAAGTCAAAAATTGGTTCAACACAGTTTTTCCAAATCTTTGTAGATCTTTCATATCCTCAACATTGATCAAGGGGTATTGAGACTTTGAACTTAACAAGTTTAGCTGGTCTAGTTTCTATAACTGATTTTTGCAAAACTTTACAGAAGCTTCTTAAGCTTCAAACAAGCTTGTCTAATCAGCCTATGTGCCCTGTGCACTGACTCAGTGTATACTGAGTGTGCACAGGTTTTGTGCAGAGCTTGTCAAGAGCTCATTTGAGCTCATCTCAGGCTCAATTTTGGTTTTTAAGTAGCTAGTCAGGTCTACTTTAGGTTCCAACTTCTTGTTTTCTGATTCAGCTTATTAATAAGCAGTTGCATAAGCTGAAAGTTAGCACATTAGGACTGATTTTTACTTGTTTGATTTTGGACTCATAAGCTTATAGCTGGTTAGCTTGAGGTTCTGAGTAGCTGGAACAAGTTGCTTTCACTTAGTTATAGCTTAATCTAGCTTCTGCTTTCATTTGTTGGTCTTTAGAGCTTATTTGCTTATTTTTAGTGCTTATTCTCATTCAGTTTGCACTGCAGCCTCATATTCTCACACATAAGCTATTGTTTTTATATTTTTCATAGACTTAGAATATTATTTTAGACTTTTCCTGAATTTTTCATAATTTTCCATCACTGTTTACTATTTTTCTTTATTTTAATCAGTTTTTTGGCATTTTTATTTAGCTTTTAATACAATTAATTCAGAAAAGCTTCAAAAAAATAAGTTTTCAATTTTCATAGATTAAGATAAATATAAAAAGAAAAAAAATAATTTTTCCAGATTTTTCTTAGTTAAATTTGTAATTTTTAGCCATTTAATTAGTTTTAAATAGTTTTTAAATCATAGAAAATAGAAAAATAATCAGAAAAATACAAAATTAGTTTTGAAAATTCTCTTTAGTTGTTTTAGATTTTTCTAAGTCATAATTTCACTTTTCTAGCTTTATTTCATATTTTCTTATATTTTAGGGTATTATTAAATAGGTAAAAATAGTTTTTAATTAATAATAATTAAATAAATAGTCATAAAAATAATTTTCTTTTTCTCAAAATTTTCTATTATCATTAGGTTTGTAAAAATTTCATTTTTATATTTTTAGGATTAATACTGTTTCAATTTCACATTTTCTTTTGTACGTTACGTAGTTTTTAATTTAAAAAAAAGAAAAATCAAGAAAACATCATTTTAAAAATAGTGATAGCGTTTATTTAATATAATTTAGCTTTTTAATTTTCTTTCTTTTTTCCTATGTCATCTAGTATCAATCACAAACCTTTTCCCGTTCATTATCACCCGATCACTATACGTTTGGTGATTCAGTCGCACAGCTCGTTGGGACTTAACGACCTGAGGTAAAACTATACTCTCCAGATCTTAATTGCATTGGTTCTGAGCTGTTTGAAGTTTATTACGGTTGACCATTCACAAGTGGTTGATTTGTGTGATAAAACTTGACGGTTTGGACTCGATCATACCGCCATAACCAATGCCAACAACTCCTTATTGTAATCCGATCTAAATAGGTTAGATGGGAAAAAAAAACCTTTCTGAAATAGACCAAAGAATGATTATCTTGTAATAATATTGCTCCCACGCCATCCGACAAAGCATCACACTGTATAATAAAAGGTTTTGAGAAATCGGGTAATCTCAGAACTGGTGTAGAGAGTAAAGCTTGTTTCAAGTCATTAAAGAATTTAAGGGCCTCTTCTGACCAAACAAACCCATCCTTCTTGGTCAATGCAGTGAGAGGCCGGGCTATGAGACTATAAATTCTAACAAAGAGCCTATAATACCCGATTAACCCGAGGAAACCTCTCAATTCCTTTACTGTTGATGGTACAGGCCAAGACCTAACTATTGCTATCTTTTATTCTTCTACACCAACTCCTCTTAAGTTAACCACATGACCAAGGAACACAAATTGTTCTTGCTCAAAGCAATACTTCAATAATTTGGCAAAAAATTTTATTGTCATGAAGCAATTTTAGGGCCTGTTCCAAATGAAACTTGTGTCGTTCCATACTTTGGCTGTAAATTAAAATGTCATCAAAGAGCACAAGTATGAAACCTCGTAAGTAAGGATGAAATAGATCGTTCATGATAGCCTGAAATGTAGAGGGAGCATTAGTCAGACCAAAAGGCATGACCTTGAATTTGTAGTGACCCGAGTAAGTGCGAAAAGATGTTTTTTTTACATCATGGGCTGCAAATCTAATTTAATAATACCCTGATCATAAATTGAGTTTTAAGAATACCTTAGCACCATGCAATTCATCAAGTAACTCGTCAATGTTGGGAATAGGGTATTTATAGGCTATAGTTATCTTGTTAAAGGCACAGTAATTGATGCACATTCGCCAAGAATTGTTTTTCTTCCTCACTAGTAATATAGTGCTTGAGAAAGGGATTCATCGGATCCGTTAGTTTGCACTGGACGGATCCCTTGGGTAAGGGATCCACCGGAATCGTAGGTACTATAGGAAGTTTTCCTATTAACAGTGAGCCATTTCTCTCTTGCTCACTACCCCTTTTAGACATCTCTTCTCTCTATGTTCTAACCTCTCTAACCTAAGATCCAAAGGATCATTATATGTAGTCTTCTCTTTGTGTGATTCTCTAGGTTCCTCATAAAGGCGAGATCACAACCTCTTGATGACATGCAAGCTCAAGGTCATGAGTTGCTAAGCTTCGTCATCATCAAGACCACATAAGTGCATCTTGTTGATAGTTCTTCTCTCCCTCCATTAGTGTGTCGAGTTCAAGGCGTTGGTGTATAGTGCCAAAGGTGTACATTCGATATGGGGCGTCGATGTATATTTGTGTAGTTTGGGTTAAAGGATATTGATATCATTTAAAGTGTTGTAAAAAGGAGTTTGTCTCTTTTGGATTATAGTGTTGGGTAGTAGTTCCTCCTTTGTAATGGAACTCGATATCTAGCCTTGTACCGGATAAAGTGTATGCGACGTTGTGATAGGTTTGATTCTACCTCATGGAATAACTCTCTGTCTAGCCTTGTACCGGATAAAGTGTAGGTGACGTTGTGAAGGCTTCTCCACCACATTAAGGAGCTTATGTTGTGTAGTGCTTAGAAACTCTCGAGTTGGGTACTCGGGGAGTGGAGTAGGGCAAGGAAGGTGTCTTTGTAGCCGAACCACTATAAATACTTGTGTCGTGGTTTTGTGTTCCTTTACTCTTTATCTCTTTGCATTATTTATGTATATGTCTATCTATCAATATCCAACACACGATCTAAATGGATTAACATAAGTCGATCTAAATACTTTAAAACAAAGTTTTAATGGGCAAAACTATTCAGCCCCCCCCCCTTCTAGTTTTCCACACTTTTTCTGCAAAGGCTCAATATAACACCCTAAAATTTGAATTAACGTTTTAATTATTTACCTTTATTATACCCTAAAGTTTAAACAAATAATTAAGTGACATAATAAATTATACTATAGATTAAGAAATAAAATACAAAGTTAAGTAATCTTAATCCTATCCTAAATAAGAAAAATGACACACACACTATTTAACTTTCACCTCACACGTTTTCTGTTTAGATAAGAACTAAGAGTATATTCTTGTTTCAATAGAAAGATATGCATGCCCCCTAAATAACATAACACGCCATTCCCTTTTATTCCCCACCTTCACACTTTTTTCCTCTCTCCAAACCGTATAATACATTTGCTCTTCATTCTCTTCTCAAACTGAATCAAAAACAAACCTAAACAAGTTCCATTAGTAACTGCCAAAGATCCAGGACGAAAGCTTGTAGCAGGTGTTGGTGACCGATTGTGTGAAACCTTTGAGTGATCGTGGTGGCGTTAATCTTCTTTTCCTGTGATCCTATTTGATTCGGCCTAGAGGTACTCTAACCTAGCCATTGTTTTGTTTCTTTCCTTGTAATCATGATGTCGATTCTTGTTTCTTCTTTCATGTCGACATTTCCCCTTTTGTTCCAGCCCTATATTGATTTTGTTAAACCTGTTATGATCACTTAATTACACATTCAATATGGTACACAAAAACTGGAAACCCTAGACAATAATTAACAAGGGCTTTAAAAGAGTTAGGGCTTGTAGTTGTGGATTTGTAATTCTGGCAGATTCGTAACTCGTATAGAGAGGGCTGTAAATCAAGTTATACTATAGTATTTTACACGTTTCTTGACACTAAAAGTAAGCTTAAGATTCCTACTTTCTGAATATGTAAGCCTCTTGGTTGTTGGAGGTCGGGAAAGTGGTCGTTTGATTTTTACAAGATTGGTTGTCAAATCTGGGAATTTTTAGTCTGAAATCAGTCTGTGTTTATTATTTTTAGTTTTCAAACCATAACGATTTAGGATTCCAAATTTTAGTAGGAGAATATTCAAAATGTATCTTAGTACTGTATATTTTTGTGAATTTTTCTGGAAGGTTTTAATATGTTAAATACATGCAAAATTTTTGGGTATACCATCAGGTCACTTTCTAGACAGGTTTGAGACAACGATTTTTTATTTGATACTTACACTATAAGAAAAAAAATCTATAACAATTATGGGAAGTACTAAACATATATAGGTGTCATTGATCAAACTTTGGGAACCTCAGGAGATTGTTGGATATGTCATAAAAATCATAAGAATATGAACCAGATTTACATGAGAAACCCTAAAAACATGTTAATAAATGACAATAAGTACTAAAATTTGTTATGGCTTATAAATGAACTTATAAATAACAAAATGGTCATTAATTCGTTTAGATTCACTGAAGAGGGAGTATATTGTGTTTCCTTGTGTTCACTCTTTCATTTGCGTTAAGATACATATATTCTACCCTTTATTATAAGGATTTCTCATGATATTTTGATCCTTGACTTTCGCACCTTTGTTATCATGATCCGTATCATTAGCTCATTCATTATCATTAGCCATTATTGCTATCCCATTTGATGTGATATTTGTTTTTCCATCCCATTGACATGATATTCAGTTTAGTTAGACTTATCTTTGTTTGGACATATTTGATTCGTTATGCTTTGGATATTCTTTGTTTGATCTGTTGCCCGAGCTATTAACTAGTCATGGAAGTACCATGATCATGTCATTGTGGCACCAATGGCATGACACTTTATATGGAGGTGTGATTGATCCATGGTGTTTCCATATTTGTATAATGTGCACTTGGCCATTATGATATGTATATATGCATTGTCTAGTACTTGTATATATATGATTTGTTTTGTAAGGAGTGTATGGATGCATCATAGGTACTTTGTTTAGTTCAGTTTATGTGAGTAGACTTGTGTGTGCCATACACCCCATTTCACCTTTGTTTAGGTACATTAGGAGCTAGCTACTCCATGTACACATTTGCTATGATAGGTTATGATATATGTTTGGATATTTGGTTTAAGTCATGTAACATGCTTTAGACATATGTTATGAGCTTGTGGGCATTTCCTTCTTATTATTTGATTCCTTACTATTCTTTTGATTTCTTATTCGTTTGATTCTTATGACATATGATCTCTTTGTTCAGCAGGTTCTTATGATTCTACTTTCACATACTTATTCATGTTTAGTTATTTGTTTGTTTATATTTGTTCACTGAGCGTTTGATAAGGATTTAAAACGTACACTTTTAAGGGGTCATTTAAGCCCTTAATCTCCCACTTTTATATCCGTTACTGCTTAATTTCGTTCATTTTCACTTTTTAGGTCTCTTGGAAGCAAAATGCTGGAATGATGCATTTGTGGACAAAAAGGAGTGAATATATTAAGAAAATGGCTAAGTCAAGATCAAGACACTCAAGCTGCTGGAATTACACCTGACGGCGTCCCAAATAGAGGGCGACGCCGTCCCTCTCTACGTAATTAAATTTGCGGCGACTCAGTATCCTTTTTGCTAATTTACACTTGACGGCTTCAGGCTTTGAAGAGTAAGGGCATCACGAAGACTTTTCTTCTCAGACGGCCTAGATCCAGATTCAGACGACGTCGCTACTGAAGACTGACGGCGTCACAACCACAACGTGACGTCGTCCCAATGATGACTTGGCCAAGACGAAACCCTAATGACGGCGATCTGACGGCGTCCCAACTATAAGGTGACGCCGTCGCAGATGTAAAATTATATATAGAAATCGAATTTTCAGAATTTTAAAGAGGTAGACTTGTGGAGTAAAAACCTAAAACGACTTAAGTCCGGTTTGGACTGTATCTTAGGGTTCTCATACCCTATTTTACATCAAGATAAGTAATTTACTTCATTGATTTCATTATGTCTTTGATTGTATGTGTGTATGCTTGCATGTTTAACATGTCCTTAAAGCCATTTTCACTTAGCGGAATTGTAGACTAAACATCCAAAGATAACCTTAGAGTTAGTTTATGAATCCTAGAGATTTCGTAGGCAATAACTTTAAGGTAGTCTCAAAGAGTTAGGGATAAAAGCATAACCTACGACCTTAGGAAACACAACGAGTTAAGAATAAGGACGTGACAATTCAACCACCAATAAAAGATAACTAGGGAGTAATAGTATCTAGTTAGACACATTTTTAATCATCATACGAGCACACATCAATAGACATAAGACTACCCTTAGTTTATATAATTAGATAAGTAGAGTAATCGGTAGAAGTACCAAACCCCCAAATCCAAACCCCGAGATTTTACCCTTAGCTTTCTAAAAAATATAAAAAGATAAAAAATAATCTTCCTCAACCTCAAACCTTAGCGTAGTACATCTCTCACTAGCATTCCTATTCCCCTAGATAACGTTATCAATACCCGAGGCTTACCCAATACTACACTACAACGATTAGGTTCACTGCCTAGGGTGTTGAAAAACTTGCTCGACAACAAAGAAGTTCCTTTGACCCCGAACGCGTTATACGCGCATCAAGTTTTTGGCGCCGCTGCTGGGGAATAGAATAGCTAGTTAGATTTCTATCTCATTTAGGTTCCCTTGCTTGATTCCTATCAAGTAAGATTTTTTTTCTCATTTTTAGCTTCCTCGCAGTCTATCCCCCTTCTTCGTGAAATTGTTCGTAAACCCCACCACTCACCATGATTCGCATCTTTTGCCATAGAAACTTTGCACTACCCGCTCCCAATCCCCCTCCCAATCCCAAAATAGAAAACGTAATCCCACAAAACCTTTCACCCGTTCACCACTTTGGAAATCACCCAGGGCATAATGAAATAAATTGGCAACAACATAGTCCTTTCTATGACTCGGATTCCGATGAAGAATTTGACTATGGCGAGGCACTTGATAACGGGGAGGTCATCGATGAAGTTAATTTTGAAATGGAGGAAGACCCCTCCCAATGCTTTGACCCTAGATGTATAGTTGAGGTTGATGGCTCCTTTAACATGCAATTCCCTTGTAAGATAGGATTTGAAAGTTTTGATGCTAACTTGCACTCATTCTTACCTTTAAACTTAATCTCAAGAAATCTATATAATAAAATTAAGGTGAATGAATTAGCCTATCAAGGGGACAATGTTGTTGATGCGGTCACTTACTTGGATGTGTTTGTTGGAAGTTTTGCCTATGTGGTTGAATTAATGGTCTTAGAATATTTAGGAGAATTCATTGATGGAATCCTCACTCAAGTAATTTTTGGAACAAACTTTAAGAGAATGACTAGGTTGAATGAACGGATGATTGATGGTTTAATCATATTCTCCGATGGAGTTGAGGATTTTGTCTATCAAATGCCCCATACGTATCCTAGGTTTAAGCACAAAGATATAGAGGCATGCAATCGGATGGCTCCCATTCCGATACTGAGTGAAAGAGATAAACAACGGGGACTTAGGCATACTTAGTAAAATAATGAAAGGTACTATAAAAAATTCCTAGAGTTAGGAGATGAGTACAAGAAAAGTGAGAAAACATTGGAATGGCTTAGATATGGGCACGTAAGCGTGCACGAGACCACGTAGGAGCACGACTTTGAGTCTAGCTACAAGACTCATAAATAAAGAAAAGCGCTTCGTGGGAGGTAACCCATGCTTAATTGTTTGCTTGTTTGTGTGTCATATATCTTTTCATTATTGTATGTTCTCATGTTTGAATTTATGAAAAAGCTTTATTTTGTCCTCGTCTTAATTAGATATAAAGGCATTTTACAAAAAGGATAAGTGTAGGGAGGATTACACACGTTTTCAAAAGAACGTGAACATGATAACTATGATTATTGAAAATGATATATATGTGTGTTTGTTAGAGTCAAATGCTTGTATCGAGTCATAATGGATGTTTTTGCAGGAATTTTTCCATATTTTAAAGGTGTAATTTTTTTAGAAAAACGCAGCAGACCAGTTTCGGTCAGGATAACCTGACGGCGTCAGGATCATAACCTGACGATGTCAGAAGGAGCAGAAACAACTTATTACTTTCTCTCATTTTCTGTGCTAATTATAAATTTTTGGAAATTCTCAGGTCTTAATTTTCCAAAAAATCTGCAAACATCCATTCCACAAGCATTATATCCTAGTTTAGTAGAGTCATATATTGTTTTACCGCCGATTTTACGCGAAGGTTTCGTCTGTTTTCTTAAAGTGTGCAGGTTTTATTTATCAAGAAGAAGAACCATAAGATTGGATAGAGCTTTTCACGCACACATTCTTCTTGGAAAGAATTTAACCACTACTTCACACGGATCCTACCAAGCTAATCAGGGGAGTACTAGTTTCTTTCTCTTTTAATTACCTTACGTTATCATAACTTTGATACTTTCGGGGAACATTGGGGGCAATGTTCAGTTTAAGTGTAGGGAGGGAGAATAAAACGAAAACTTTGAAACTATGCTTATCTTTGACCATTTGTCTTGTCCTACTTCATTTGTGTAATAAACCATTATAAATATTTGTTAGGGCAATTTTAGCGCCAAATTTAAAAATTTTCATGACATGTACGGGTGGGACTTTAGTCTTAATAAAGCTTCTCATGGATATGAGTTATATGACTAGCACAAAAAACCCTTTACCACTCAAATTCCACCCCAAAAATGTGAGGTTCGCCCCTAGATCTATAAGAATTAAAGCATTCTCCCTTAATGCTTCAAGAGTGTACCGGTAGTATAATAGATTCTAGAACTTGTTTTGTGATGCATTCTGAGATCGCTAGTGAGACTACACTTGAGTAGTTAGGAATAACTAAATGATAAGAGGCATTAGGATAACCCTTGTTTGATACCCGTATTATAATTACTTCTTCCACATCGGTTGAGTAATTCCCCCACACCCTTGCGATGTACTCATCTTTAGTGCACGATACCCCTAGTTAACCCCTCAGAGCCTATCCTTTTCGTGGTTCTTGTGATGTTTCGGTTTTTCGGAATATCAATGAAGAGCATTGTTTACAATCCACCCCTAAATGTACACCCAAATCGCCTTAGCCTACCTTGTATGCACTCACTTTTAGTGCATTATTGTTATCATACTAAACCCTTAGTTCAATTATCTAGTTACTTGCATGTTTGATAAGTCGAGTCATATCTTTTGTACACAGTTTTGGGATGATTGGGACTCATGGGTAAAGTTAAATTTTATGGAGTGAAGGGAAAGAACGTTAAATTCAAATTCCCTTTATTTACGTAATAATGTACTCCAAGTGTTTTGATCTTTTCAATTCGGGTCA
This sequence comes from Chrysanthemum seticuspe, assembly GCA_019973895.1. Lineage (NCBI taxonomy): Eukaryota > Viridiplantae > Streptophyta > Magnoliopsida > Asterales > Asteraceae > Chrysanthemum > Chrysanthemum seticuspe. The sequence continues at coordinate 155,404,854 of BPTQ01000002.1, read as the reverse complement.
AATTAGTGTTAGAGTAATAAAAACTCGAGTGTAGGGATGCTCCTATAAATCCCTTATATTTTGATGTTATCGTAGAGGATGGTAGAGTAAAAGTGTATGCAAAAAAAAAAAAAAAAAAAAAAAAAAAAAAAAAAAGGGCTACCATCCTATATCTATCTTTATATTTATGTATGTTTGTTTCAAAGTTATCTAGAGTTTAGAGAGTCAAGTCTTGGCTTAGCAGCGCCATTCTTTTCATGCTTGTAACATAAGATTTTTGACTTGCCACCACTAAATCGCCTATCCAACCAAACCCTTTGTTTCCCTAACCGTAAGCCTAACTGATGAGTGTGTAAATACTCATCATTTTTAGTCAAATCTGAACTGCAAAACACTTAAAAATGCTCACAAATGCATCAAAATACTGAAAATATTCCAAAATTGCATTTTATATGTTTCAGATGCAAAATGTTTAAAATCAGATGAAAAATGAGCAAAGTTTGTATAATTGGCAGTTTCAGTCCCCCAAGTTTCAAAAATTGTCAAAAATAGTCCCTGAGTCAAAATTTCAAAAGAAAAATCACCAAAGGTCCTTTTAAAATCATAAGTTGTCAAATTTAGTCCTTTGGTGAAAAATATAAAAAGTTTTGAGAAAATTACAAATTGGTCCTTCAAGTTTAAGAATTGGCAGAAATGGTCCCTGGAAAATCTGAAAATGGAAACTTTGGTCCTTGTAATATTAACACTTGTCAATTTCAGTCCTTGGAGCAACTTTGAGATATTGGCAGCCTAGGTCCCTACAGTTTCAGAAATTGCATAAGAAGTCCTTGTACTTATTAACCTTTAAACACCTTTTGGACTTGTCAAAATGGCAATTGACCCATGCCTACCCAAATTGGACCCTGTCACTAATACCTTTGGACCCTTTCTATTATTAAACCCTCAGTCAAATGCAGTTGACTGCTTTTCCCTCCCTCCTTCACGAGATACCCATTTCCCCATCATCACAACCTGCTACACTTCTGCTAACACTCCACCCCCTTCATCATTCCTACCCTCTACCCTCCTCCAAACATATAACTCAAGGATGCATTTAATGCTTCCTTCCACCTCACTCCATCCCACAAGCTGCTAAAATGGTTTTGGCGCCAAAAGTACTTGAATGGCCAAGATTAAATTGAGACATCCAATGGTCAGTTTTAGTGATGGGAAATGTCCAGAGAGAGGAGAGAAGATGATTGGAGCTTATATAAAGCAAGGAGAAGCAACAAGAAAAGGAGTTAGTTAGTTTTGTAGTTAGTGAGTTTTCTTTTAGTCTTAATTTAGTCTTTCAGTTTTTAGTCTAGACTTTATGTTTCTGGCTCATCTTTAATTTCATTGTCATTTTCCTTTTCATGTAATTTTCATTCTCAATTAATGCAATTTACATTCAGTTTTTATCTCCAAATTTTATGCAGTCTCAATTTTCTTTAATATGTTTTTCTGTCTTGAATACTTGTGCATGTTCTGGGTTGGAAAGCTTGTTAGAAGTCTTAATTAAGCTCAGTTTAGTCTGTCATGAAAATGTATGAGTTGGTCCTTACAATCTCAAATTAACAAATCAATGTTAAAAACCATTTCTGCCCGTAAGGGGTGTTTGGGTTTGGCTCAAGCTTGGGTCAAAACCCAATTTTTACCCACTTTGACTCTCAAGGTCAAAGTGGTTTAAGGTCTAAGTAAGTTTTTAAAATTATGTTTAGCTTAGAGTACAAAGTTTGCAAGTTTTGGCTAACAAAAAAAAATCACAAATCTCTTTCTGTCCTGCACACTTAAACAGCAGCTGTACCTGCTGTTTCACATGCTTCTCCACAACTTATTTTTGGTCCAATCTTTTTCCAAATAACTTTTCTTAAGTCCTCACATACCCACCTAGATATAGCTTTAGCTTATTTGGCACTTAGGATAGTTTAGCTTAATTATTTTTGCACTCAAAATCTGTCCAAACTCACTCCAGTAGCTGTTTTACAGCAGCCTGCAGCCCCACTAAGCTTGTTCATGGCTTATTTATAAGCTGTTCCAAGTTTTTTATAGCATCCCAAGTAGCTGTTTAGGTAGCCCCCCATCCCTAGTTTGCATGTTAAGTCTCCTTGTAGGATTAGGTGCTCAGTAGGTAGCTTAAAATTAAGCTCTAAAAAGCCCCCACAGCCACTGTTTTGGTGTCCATATCAGCAGCCTTGGCACCTAGTTTTTTTAGCTCATTAGTAATCATTGTTAGCTTATTTAGGTTTACCATATGCCTTTTAGTTAGACTTGATAGATCATAGTTTAATTAGTGCTATTGTTTGTTGTTTAGAGCTTATCCTTAGCTTATTAATATTTAGCAGCCTAGGTCCCTAGTTTTTTTCCTAACATTATCCCAACTGCTTATTCTCCATTTAGCCGTATTTAATTCATTTGTCCTTTGCTCATTCTAGCTTAACTCAGTTCATGATTGCTTGTTCAGTGCTTATTCATCATTCATTGACTAACTTATTGCTTAAATGTGCCTTAAAAATCTGTTAAGGGGTGTTTGTTTTTGCTTCTCTGTTACAACTGTTGGAATAAGCAGTCTCCAACTGCTTATTTCCAAGGTTTGGTAAAAGGTGTTTTTACAAAAAGTGCTTATTTTGGTCCTATAATTAAGTTTCCAAAAGAAAATTTCAAAAAAAAAATAAATAGCAAAAAGGGTGGGGAGGCAGGCTCGAACCTGAGACCTCCCACCCATTGAGAGTGACATAATGTGTACCTGTAACCAAATGCGCCCTTGGGTCTTTTGCGTTTAGTTATGCAACTTAATTCCTTTTATGCCATTCGTAGTACTTATAGCTTATTGTCTAGTTAGCTTCTTATCAGCTTATTCCAATAAGCTGGTATTTCCATTTTATTTTTCTTAGGTTCACATTATCATAAAGTAGTTTCTGTGAAACTTTCAGATTTTTCCAAATTAGTTTGGTATTTTTTATAATTAAATTAGTTTAAATTAGTTTTTAATTCGCAATAAATAATTTAAAACTCAAAAAAATACCCGGCTTTTTCCTAAAATTTTCTTTTGTCATGTAGTACGTAGGAAAATTGTTTTTACATTCGTAGGACTTTTATTTCACAAATTTTACGTTTTATCTTGCGCTCCAGCGTAATTTTTGTACATAACGTACGTTTTCATTTTAAGTCACGTTTTTAAGTAATTTAAGTTTACGTTTTAATTAAAATAGTTTATTTAAGTTATTTTGTTTTATAAAATCACAAAAACATCATTGTAAAAATAGTGATAGCGTTTATTTAATAGTTTTTATCTTTTTAATTTCCTTTAATTTGCATTTAAGCCCTTGTAGTTTATGTGTTATTTCTGTAGTTGTAATAATTCAAATCCCTTTTCCGTTCAAATTCCTCGATCACTATACGGTTGATAATCCATTGCATAGCTCGCTGGGACATAACGACCCGGGGAAACACTATACCCCTCAGATCCTCATTGCATTCGTTCCTGAGCCGTTTTAAGCTTGTTACGGTCTGCCATTCACAAGTGGCAGGCTTGTGTGATAAAGCTTGACTGTTCTGGAGCGCATCAAATTACAACCCTTTAAAAGACCTCTTAGATAGTTGTTCCTAGGTGCTTACGCCAAAGCGGTGGAGGTTTGATCTAGTCTCAAGCTTATGGTAATCTTTGTACTATGACCGGTTAATGAGTGTTTATCTTCCATTTCCATTTACAATATTTCATATACACCCGAGAGATGAGAGAATCCAAACACCACTTGTGAGGTGCTAGTATATAATTTTCGTGCTTGTTATGACTATTGCGGTGCTTTAACTTGTTGTGAATTATGTTAAACCAATGCTTTATGCCCCCTAACTTATAAATTGATTGGCCAAAAGCACATTTGCTTGAGGACAAGCAAATACCAAGTGTAGGGATATTTGATAAGGATTTAAAATGTACACTTTTAAGGGGTCATTTAAGCCCTTAATCACCCACTTTCATATCCGTTACTGCTTAATTTCGTTCCTTTTCACGTTTTAGGTCTCTTGGAAGCAAAATGCCCTAATGATGACTTGGCCAAGATGAAACCCTAATGACGGTGATCTGACGGCGTGGCAATCCGATGGTTCGACCTTCCATGTATCTTGCGTGCATCTTTTGGTCTTGACTATATCCAATTTTGTCATTGGGCTTACTGTTGGTCCAGAGCTCATAGTTATTTTTATCGTTGTTGGGCCAGGACCCCGTGTGTGTATTGTACGTATTGGGCCTAGTGGGCCTGCTATACATACTATACGTCATCAAGTCCCCCCAGTCTAGTGTGTGCACTGCGTGCGGGTATTGCCGCATGCGGTGGATGTTACTAGACTTGAGTCGACTGAGCACTTTTTCTCTCCGTGCCTTTTTTGAAATGCCCTTGTGATGCTTCCTTGTTTTTAGGGATTGCCACGTCATCTAGTCCCCCCCAGTTTGGCACATTTGCTTGAGGACAGCAACAACGTGACGCCGTCCCAATGATGACTTGGCCAAGATGAAACCCTAATGACGGTGATCTGACGGCGTCCCAACTATAAGGTGACGCCGTTGCAGATGTAAAATTATATATAGAAATCGAATTTTCATAATTTTAAAGAGGTAGACTTGTGGAGTAAAAACCTAAAACGACTTAAGTCCGGTTTGGACAGTATCTTCGGGTTCTCATACCCTATTTTACATCAAGATAAGTAATTTACTTCATTGATTTCATTATGTCTTCGATTGTATGTGTGTATGCTTGCATGTTTAACATGTCCGGCTAAATTTCTTGTGTGTTTGCTTAGATCTATGAAACCTAGTTATTAATTATTGATTGGTTGTCTCATATCTTAATTGTAATTGGCTTAGGAGTGCATTAGGCCATCGTTGTGTTTTTAATGCTTGAGTAATCTTTGTGAACCTTAGTTTATACTCACTTAGCGGAATTGTAGACTAAACATCCAAGGATAACCTTAGAGTTAGTTTATGAATCCTAGAGATTCTGTAGGCAATAACCTTAAGGTAGACTCAAAGAGTTAGGGATAAAAGCATACCATACGACCTTAGGAAACACAACGCGTTAAGAATAAGGAAGTGACAATTCAACCACCAATAAAAGATAACTAGGGAGTAATAGTATCTAGGTAGATATATTTTTAATCATCATACGAGCACACATCAATAGACATAAGACTACCCTTAGTTTAGATAATTAGATAAGTAGAGTAATCGGTAGAAGTACCAAACCCCCAAATCCAAAACCCGAGATTTTACCCTTAGCTTTCTAAAAAATATAAAAAGATAAAAAATAATCTTCCTCAACCTCAAACCTTAGCGTAGTACATCTCTCACTAGAATTCCTATTGCCTTAGAGAATGATATCAATACCCGAGGCTTACCCAATACTACACTACAACGATTAGGTTCACTGCCTAGGGTGTTGAAAAACTTGCTCGACGAAAAGGAAGTTCCTTTGACCACGAACGCATTATACGCCCATCAGCGTTAGCTCAGCCACATTTTCTTTTCTCTGCGGCAGGTAATAAGCGGGATGTTAGGATTTGAGTGCTGAGAGTAAGAGCTCTTAGATGACCAACCCATGATAGTTTTCCTTTCTTTGTATTATGTTTTAGACTAATGCATTTGGATATTTTCTTTCATTTAGACTTTGTTGGATTTGTATTTTGGAAGTCAATTTGTTTTGCATGACTTATCATTTTATTTAATAAAGTCTTCCGCTTGCGTTTATTGTTCTGTTGACGCCATAAATGTGACATTTGACCTCTTTTCGGGGTGGGGTGTTACACTCGATGACCAGCCTTGAAAGAGAATTTGTTCTGTGACATCCATGAGTTCGTCATTCATCATGCTATTATGAAGACTTCAAAATATATTGCAACACAAGATTGGTTGTTCTCACAATACTGATCCCATAGGTAGAAGTGAAAGTTTACAGCTTTAACAAGGAACAACGGTTTGTGAGTATTTGTAGTAACTGATACTGATTATTTCTGATGCGGGAATTGAATTCAAGTACCTCAGGCACAGTTTGGTTCCAACTATTAGCAGTATTTACTATTAGGCCCGTGTAGTTAGTTATAATTGGGCCTAACCTATTTCTCTCATGTAATATGTATTTATACTCTCTTGGTATTCATTATTGAGTTACGGGGAATAATATAATTCTACATGGTATCAGAATACCAGGAATTATCCCTAAAACCCTAAACCTAAAAATCTTTTGTCCTTACTTTTGTTAACCTATCATCCTCCACAGATCCTATACAAAACAACTCAATGTACATCCAACCATTAACCATTTTTATATCCATATTAAAACAAAGGTTAAAACATTCAACACATCTCGTGAATCACAAATAACATATTTGCATGCATTAATTATTCTGGTGCTTGCTTAGTTCCCATAATTTACATACATAAATCACGTAATCTATCATTGTCTTCATTGTCTTCAACCTTCAACATGGTGACAGAAATCTCATCAACACCCACCCAATCCAAATTTGCAAAGGTTCTTGCCACAACCAATTTCAAACTGCCAATTACCATCGATGCCGACAAGCAGAACTATCCGAATTGGAGTGATCTTTTCATGATTCAACTTTGCGAGTGCAAAGCGCACGAATTTATTCACCCACCTGCGTCCAGTAATACACTTGCAAACACAGCCCCTCCCACGGATGAGAGGCTAATCGTTGACTCTATCATTCACTCATGGATATATAGCACCATATATGAGCCCCTCCTCGAACGTGTTCTCAAATCCAAACCTAAATCGGCCAAAGATGCTTAGGATGTTTTGGAAAAGATTTTTAAGGACAACAAAAGGTCAAAAACAATTGAGTTAGTTGGTGAGTTATGCGGCCTAGATAATGGAGACCTCATAGTTGATGCATACTTTCGTAAGATTGACAATATTGCTACACATTTGAACAAACTTGGTTTGAGTGTGACCGAAGAAGATCTTTTAATGTATGCCATCAATGGACTTAGTGACAAGTACGATCAAGTTGCGCACGTTGTACTCAACCGAGATCCTTTCTTGGATTTAGAGACGGTTTGCTTCATGCTAACTATGGCCGAGACATGATTGAATAGAAAAACTAATGGCCATTCTTCCTCGCGTATCTCTAGCTCCTCCCCTACAGCCTTGTTGTCTCACACTTCTCCTCGCACCCCAAGTACTAACTCCACTCGAAATAATACTTCACCATCTGTGTGTCGAAATGTTTCTCGAGGCTATTGTACATATAGGGACCGGTGTAAATTTTTACATGATAATAGCATGCGTTGGAATGGTTGTGGGTACTTACATGCAACACAATCTGAGAATGGCACTGGTTATACTAGATATGCTTCGTTTGGACCTTCACCAAATTCTCTTAGTACTATGGGCCGGGGACAAATTCTACAAGCATACTCATAATTATTTCAGGCTCATAAGCAACTTCTAGCCCAATCGGCTCAAACCTAGAAGATTCATTCAACCCAGTAGCGTCTCAAGTCTATTTCACAGTCAACGCGTAGGTCCAATGGGTCGGTTGGTTCAGGCCCAACAGTTGGTCAGCAGGTGCAGTCCCATGTGGCCCAGTTCGACTTGACCCAACACCATCAACAACAACATACATGAGGATGTAATAATAACCAGGAGACCGTGTTACCACAAACGTTTAACACGCTAACATTATAGGATTTTGGTTAAGCCAGGTGGAATATGGATACAGGTGCGTCTTTACATCTCACTTCTCGTGCAAATAATTTAAGGTTCTATTTTTAATGAGCGCATTTATCCATCTGTCTTTGTTGGTGATGGTGCATCTATTCCCGTCACTAACACAGAACATAACACTTTGCCAAATCCATATCGCCCATTACACCTTAAGCACGTTCTTGTCACACCTCATATTGTTAAAAATTTAATTTCTGCGTAAATTTACACGTGACAATAAATGTTAAACTGAATTTGATGCTTTTGGTTTTTCTATGAAGGACTATTTAACTCGCAAAGTCCTTCTGCGTTGTGATAGCACCGGCGATCTATACCCTGTCACCAAGCCAACCACCTCTCCCCAAGCTTTTATCACGAGTCAACATACATGGCATCAATGACTATGACATCCTGGAAGTGACGTGTCACGGTATCTTATTTCTAGTAATAGTATTTTGTGTGATAAAACGAAGTCTCTCGTGCTTTGCCATGCTTGTCAGCTTAGTAAACACGTGAGACTTCCATTTGTAAGTTCGGATTCTATTGCTGATTCTCCTTTTGACATTATTCACTCAAATTTATGGACTTCCCCACTTCCGAGTATTAGTGGAATAAAATACTATGTTTTGTTTTTAGATCATTTTTCTCATTATGATTGGATTTATCCTTTGCGTCATAAGTCTGACACGTTTAGTAAATTTTCTCAGTTTCGTGCTTTTGTTAAAACCCGGTTTAAATTCGAAATCAAGGCTTTCCAGTGTGACCATGGTGGCGACTTTGATAACCATACTGTAGAAAACTAGAAGGGGGGTTGAATAGTTTACCGATTAAAAACTTTGTTTTGAAACTTATTGAAAGATCAATTGATATTGATCTTAAGTATGTTAATGAAATATGCAAGCAATATGTAATAAGTAAATAAGGAAAGAGATGATCAAACCACAACAAGTTGTTTATAGTGGTTCGGCCTACAAGGACTCTTTTTCCTTGCCCTACTCCACTCCCCGAGTCTCACACTCGAGAGTTTAACTTCACTAGTCAACAAGCTCCTTTCACCGGCGGAGAAAACCTTTACAATTCGCTTACACTATTTCCGACACTAAGCTAGATGTCGAGTTCTTTCCAAGGGTACAACTACTCCCACACACAATGTATTTTGAGGACTAAAATACTAACCACTCACACTCACAAGATTATGATGGTTTGATACAACAATGAAGTATGGATCAACACTAGATCATACAACACTAAACAAACAAGACTTCCAACTTCTCGTTGAAGCTTGAATATGACTTGATCTTCTTTGCTACAAAAGAGATCACTAATATGATATGAAACTGAATTAGAAAGGTTAGAGAGAAGATATGTATGAGAGTATGTTAGAAAGTGATGAGAAACTACTTGGCTTGGCATTGCTATTTATAGCCAAATTGGACAGGAGCGTCCACGGACGGCGGACCCCTTAAAAGGGTTCCACCCGTGTACCATTTTGGTATCGTCGGTCTGACAGTCAAGATATCAAATCTTGCCTAAAGTCAACTCTATCTAAGTGAGATTGTGCAAGATATGAAGAGTATAAATCTTCACAAAATATCTAATGGAATCTTCTAAAGATTTCCATGATGTAATACATGATGTCAAATGTTGTATTACTATTTATAGAAATATGCAAATGCTTAAGTAGTGTTTGGTTTTAAGAACCTAACACATTCTACAAACTACTATCATACATAATGATTAGAGTCATATCAAGATGTTACTAATCATAAATGTAAATGCTTGAATGATGAATATATTGTTTGAGAAAGCTTGTTTTAATATCTAATAAACTTGACAAGCTTTAAGCTTTTATAAATTAAATTTACTTTTGTCGTTAACAAAACTTAGGCAAAGATCAAAAATATAAATAACGTTTAATGACGATATTTGTATTAACAATCTCCCCCTTTTTGTTGAGGACAAAATATAAATTTTATTTTTATAAAAGGAACAAAGTTTGTACAAGAGTTATAAAAATATTAGTTTTAGAACTTGAAAAGGAAATGATAATACAAGTGTATACTTTTTTTTTAAGAAAAGTCAAGTATTATCAATGAGGGTTCCTGTTTGACTTTTAGAAAGTCAAATGTATGCAGTTTGACTTTTTCAGAAAAGTCAACTATAAGTAATTTCAAAGTTCTATATTTCTCCCCCTTTTTGTCTCAACAAAAAGAAGAGGCTATGCGGAATGTAATGAGCCCGAGCTATTATCTCCCCCTTGTTCAAAGCTCCCCCTAAATTGGGTGCTTTAATGGGAAGATACATGGATTGTGAAAATAAAGCTACAAAAAATTGTTAGTAATAATGATCATTCACAAGCATTTCCAAACACTATGTAATGACACCAACAATATAATAAACAACATTCATTAGTTAAAATTTTTTCATGAGTAAAGATCATGAAAAGAGAACACAATGATGTGTTTCTATTACAAGAAAATAAAAAATATCCTAAGAAAGCAAATAAAAGAAAGACTATTCTAAAACCATCCTAAAGTGATGGTGGATTGGAAAGAGCGTTGAGACGCTCAAGAATGTGGTTAAGGATGAACCTCATTTCTTCGTGGAAGTCATGGACCATAATCCGGGTCCGTTCCACGGTTTGACCCGTTTGCTCACAAGTTGAGCAACCATGCCTTGGAGGGTAGTAAGTTTGGGGAGGTTGTGGTGGTGGAATGGTGGATGTGTTGGTGGTGTTGGGGATGTTTGGAGTGGTCATGATGGATGCAAGCAAAGCACTTTGCATTTGCATTGTCTCACTTAAGTGAGAATCCACCATGCCTTTGAATTGGTGGAGGTTGTGGAGTTCGGCTTGAATCTCCTCTCTAGTGGGATTGTCATCCCACATGCACTCCGGAATGTCCTCAATATGAGGGGACATTGATGATGGAAGTGGATGATCTCCGTATAAAGGACCATGAATGTCCTTGTGAATGGGGTGGAAAAGGAGAGGTCTTGGCCCTAATGGGGCATTTGGGTCAATGGATGACCGAGGTGACTCATGAGCGATTCGCTCAATTGTGCCAAAGGATGGCAATGGTGGTGGATGACTTGGCCTAGGAGGCAAGTCCTCCAAGTCCTCTAGGAAAGGATTTGGTGATGTTGGTGGAGTTGAAAATAACTCCATGGGAGTGAGTGTGGGAGACCTTGGTGAAGGTGGTGAGGGTGTTTTGGATGTTTGGATGGGTGCCGGTGGAGGTGAAGTAGGTGTTTTTGTTGGTGGTGGAGTGGTGATCACAATGTGTGATGAAGTGGGTGTAGCTAAGGTAAGATGTGTATCATCCCTAATGGGAGATGAGATGGTGAGTGGTGAAGATTCGGATGATGAGCTAAGATGAACAAAACAACAAGGCCTTACGCTCATTCTAGCGGTTTTCTTGCAAGGTTTTGGTGATGATTTAGTCATTTTTAACTTGGGTTTTGATTTGCTAGATAGTAGTGAGAATGAAGAAGGTGTGAGGATGATCATGGTAAAGCCTTTCAATTTATAGAGGTAAGAAATTGTTGAGAAATGGTTTGATTTGATGTTGAACCATTGAAGAGATGAGGTTCCTAATGATTTGGAAGTGGGTTGAATGCTAGTCATATCACCCAAGTCAATCCATACAAAGAAGATGGAGTGAAGAAGAAAAGATATGCAATAAATGTGTTCTAGTGAGTGGAATTTCCTAATATTCAGATTACCCACGGATTTGAAGGTACCAAAAATTTGGTTCCTTCATTTATGCCAAAGGGCTCCTTGGGTGGATTTTTCAAATTTTTGAATTTTGGTGGGAAATGGATTTCTTATATCCCTTAGTGAATAATACTAGTTCTAATAACAGTATAAACTAGTTAAGATTGATTTATAAGTGATGGAAGATAATTTGGAATCACGAAAGAGTCGAAATTCAGAAAATTACCTGGAGGATCCACGACACCAAAATTATACACGGACGGTACCCTAAAAAGGGTGCTGTCTGGTCCGCCTGTACAGGTATGGCGGTACCAAACTACATAAAGGACGGTACCAAAATTATGGTGCCGTCTGATCCGTGGAGTGCTGAAATATGGACAGAGTTCGTTTTTAGGTGTCGGGGAAATTTCTGAAACCTGAAATTTTTCTCAAAACCTGTTATACTAAACATTTCTAGTTAGGAAAAGTAAATAACACATATGTAAACATAGTGGAGCATAGATTTTGAGCAAGGCTTATTGATTTTCACAATATAGTGAAAATGGGTAAAATTTGATAGCATACTTGTGCTATCCCCCTGCATGAGATTGTTAGCATACACCATTGTTTCAAGTTATATTATCATCCTACATAATAAAAGCAACTAAATAGTATCAAACATTAACGATAATGCATTGTTCCAAACACTCCTTAAAGTACCCTTATTTGTCCAACTTCTTGTAAATCTTGTTCATCATCCTACCAAGGCACTTGAACATTCCCTTAGTTTGTTTGAATTCTGCTGATTCATTCTCAATCTCGGGAAGAGATGCGTAATACTCTTGAGGTGGAAGATGAGAGCTTGGAAGACTATCCTCGGAGCTATTTGATGATGATGATGAAGGAGTTGGAGGTTTAGCTCTCTTGCCTTTAGTCTTAGCAACTCGAGCATCACTCAAAGGTACGAAGATGTGAGGGACGAGTTCATAGTGAAGGTGCATCCCTTTTGGGGTTGGTGGAATTGGAGCGAAGTTTCTATAGAGACGGGTGAGAAGCATCCTGTATGGAAGAGCAACCGATCCTTGAGTTGGAATATCAATCATTCTTCTAGCTATGTAGTAGGCTAAGTTGAATGGTTGTCGGGTGGATAAGTTGTAGAGCATGTGACATAGGCAGGCGTTTAAGTGATCCCTATTTCCTATGGTGCTAATGACGTTGGCTCTAAGTAGTTCCTCCCATTTCTTAAATTCAGGCTTAAGTTCATTTAGCTCCATTCCATATGGATCTCAGTTTACCTCTTTTCCCTTTCGGGTAACTCGGGTTGCATCACTTTTTGGGTTAAAAAGGTGTTCATGGATGACATCCTTTTCGGCCAAACGGGTTATGTAAGGAAGAGAGCGGTCATTGATTGTATCAAGAGCCATGAGTGACCACTTATCCGTGTAGACACAAGTTCCTCGGTTGGGAATTCCTAACACTTGAGCAAAGTTGCTTAAGGTGATGGTGTAGTTATTTTGGTTGATTCTAAACCTAAGACAGAATTCATCATCGTCTTCATCACTAAATCCGGTCACACTAGCATAGAATTCTAACATAAACCTAGGACAAATTGGTTCATCGATGTCAAGAAGGCAATCGAATTGAATGGCAGCTAGTTCTTCACGAAGATTTGGTATTTTCAAGGAAGTATGAGTGAATGGTTCTACCCTCATGGAAATACCTTGATTCTAGACTCTTAAATATTTCTACTTGTTCCTTGGTAAGTCCTTTGGTTTTGTGGTGTTTGGGAATGTAGTTAAGGGTGTCTTTGTGATCATAGAATCTTGCGGCTACCATGGTTATTCCTAAGGACAAGAATTAATATGTTAAGAAATTTAAAATAAATTTTAACGTTTTTGATTCTAGTGTGTGCCTATATGAAAACAATTTGGAGTTGCGGTTATCTCGACTCATTTTATGCACAAAATGGTTTTAGTGGGGTGTTTGGCAAATACCATGAGATAACCCAAATGCTCCTTATTCAATGTGGCTACATTTGAATATACCCGGGAGTGCATATTAGTTATGCAATACCTTTAGTATTCAAGAGCATGCAAGTGATGAAAATTCTAACGTTTCTATTTGTATTAGCAATGAAAAATGTTTTCCTACAAGTGAGAAGCTTTTCAAAACTTTTGACATGGGGTGTTTGGTTGTTTGAATAAGGCCTTATATTTATTATCTATCAATTAGTGGGAAACATGATTTGTTTATGCAATATGATAATGTAGTACCTAATTTCAATGACTAGTTATGCAATTTGCCAATTGAATTCATATTTGGTATAAAAGCATACATAAAACCCCATGTAATGATTTGTGATAGTTTTGTGCATAAATAAGAATCCTAGACTCAGAATTAAGAGATGAAATGTAGTTAGGATACTTACAATGATGTTATTTTCAGTGATTAGTGAGTGGGAAGATGACAATAATGAGCTTGGTTTAAGTTTTACACGTTTTGGTAAGGTGGGTTGTGAGGAAGAGGATGTTATGTATATAGTTGTTTTGCTTCTGTAGACACCACGGACCAGACGGCACCAAATATTTGGTTCCGTCCGTGTTGTCGTTTGGTGCCGTGGCTACAGTAGCAGATATAAGGCAAAATTGTTTTGGTTTGACTATTCTAATGTTTTAGGCTATGTTTATCCTACATGTTTGGTTCCATTAACCCTAAACCAAGTCTAAGAAGATTAAAAGGTTCTCGTTTAAGAGGTTTAGTAAAGATGTCGGCAATGTTGTCTTCGGAGGATACTTTCTCGATTGAAATGTTTCCTTTTTGAACATTGTCGCGAAGAAAGTGATGACGGATTTCAATGTGCTTTGTACGAGCATGTTGAACGGGATTCTTGCTGATATCGATGGCTCCTTTGTTGTCGCAAAGTATCACAATGTCGTTGAGATGAATTCCGTAGTCTACGAGAGCTTGCTTCATCCAAAGAGCTTGTTGACATGCTTTTCCGGCTGAGACGTATTCGGCTTCAGTAGTAGAGATGGCTAAAGCCGTTTGCTTCTTTGCAAACCATGAGGTGAGACAATGTCCAACAAAAGTGCAAATACCACTTGTACTTTTTCTATCGACATAATCACCGGCATGATCCGAGTCGGCATACACTATGGTTTCTATACCCGTTCCTTTGGGATACCATAATCCTAAACACGTTGTTCCCTTAATATATCTAAAAATCCTTTTTAATGCTTCTAAGTGTGATGCCTTTGGGTTTTCTTGAAAGCGAGCACATAGACAAACACTAAACATAATGTCGGGTCTACTAGCCGTAAGATAGAGTAGGCTACCGATCATTCCTCTATATTTAGTGTTATCTATGGATTCACCTTCTTCGTCCTTGGTGAATTTAGTGTCCGAGGACATGGGTGTTTTAGTTGGTTTGGAATCTTCAAGACCAAATTTCTTAAGCATGTCTTTTATATATTTAGATTGGTTAAAGAAAATACCATCATCTAGTTGTTTGATTTGAAGTCCTAGAAAGAAGTTTAACTCACCCATCATACTCATTTCAAACTCGTCATGCATGATTTTAGAGAAATCATCACATAGCTCTTGACAAGTTGATCCGAATATAATGTCATCAACGTGTATTTGAACAATAATAATTTGCGATTCCTTTTTCTTAGTAAAAAGAGTATTATCTACTAATCCCATAGTATATTTGTTATCAATAAGAAAAGTCTTAAGACGGTCGTACCAAGCTTTAGGTGCTTGTTTAAGGCCGTATAATGCTTTCTTGAGTTTGAAGACATGATGTGGTTTCTCAAAGTCGGTAAAACCGGGAGGTTGAGCAACATACACTTCTTCGTTAATAAACCCATTAAGGAAAGCACTTTTAACATCCATTTGAAATAATTTAAAATCATAAGCACATGCATAAGCAAGTAATATTCTAATAGATTCAAGTCAAGCTACCGGTGCATAAGTTTCATCATAGTCAATTCCTTCTTGTTGATTATAACCTTGTGCAACAAGCCTAGCTTTGTTTCTAGATACTACACCATTTTCGTCCATTTTGTTTCGAAAGACCCATTTTGTTCCAATTATAGTTTGATCTTTGGGTTTTGGAACTAGTTTCCAAACATCATTTCTAACGAATTGGTTTAATTCTTCTTGCATGGCAATTACCCATGATTCATCTTTTATTGCTTCATTTATGGTTTTTGGTTCAATGGTGGATACAAAACAAAAGTGATTACTTTGATTTTGAGCTTGTGATCTTAAGGTTCTTTGATTAAGTTTTCCTATGACCTTTTCTAATGGATGACTTTTAGATTCTTTTATGTTGACAATTTCCTTATTTAATGGTTCATCTTCCTTGTTATTATTAATTTGACTTTCAATTATTTGACTTTCAACTAAGTCATCATCTACCAAAGGTGATGTCTTAGAGGGAGGTGGACTTTCGTCAAATGTTATGTTCAACGATTCCTCGACTATCATTGTTTCTTTATTTAGGACAATGTAAGCTTTACTAGTTTGAGAGTAACCAAGAAATACACCTTCATAAGACTTTGGGTCAAACTTGGTGAGATAATCCTTAGTATTAAGAATAAAACATTTACAACCAAAGACTTTAAAATATCCTAATGTTGGCTTTTTACCTTTATAAAGTTCATATGGTGTTTTGTTTAGGAAAGGACGTATTAGGACTCTATTTAAAATATATGTAGAAGTGTCAACGGCGTTACACCAAAACTTTTGAGGAATGTTTTGTTCATTAAGCATTGTTCTACTCATTTCTTGAATTGTTCTATTTTTACGTTCTACTACTCCATTTGATTGAGGTGTTCGTGGAGCGGAAAAGTTATGTGTTATACCATTTGTATCACAAAAGTTTCCAAATTGAGTTTCGTTGTCAAATTCACGACCATGATCCGTTCGGATCGACACAATTTTGACACCTAGAAGATTTTGAATTTTCTTGCTAAGTATTTCAAATTTATCAAAAGCTTCATTTTTGGTTTTCAAAAATAACGTCCAAGTAAACCTTGAGTAATCATCTACTATGACCAAAGTGTATAAGTTGCCTCCATAGCTTCTTATAGCGGATGGTCCAAACAAGTCCATATGTAATAATTCTAGACACTTAGATGTGGACACCATATTTTTAGATTTGTGACTACTATGTGTTTGTTTACCAATTTTGCAAGCGTCGCAAAAGTGTTGGTCATATTTTAGTTTTGGTAAATTCCTAACCAACTCTTTTGAAGATAGGTTTTGTATAAGTCTCATATTAGCGTGACCTAAGCGTCTATGCCAAAGAGATGAGCTATCGTCTAATGTTGTTAAGCAAAGTTTGTCATTATATGTTTTATCTATTTTCATGACGTATATGTTATTTTTCCTAACTCCTTTAGCTATGGTGATACCATCTTTTAGTATTTTACTACCATTTTCATCAAAAAGTACTTTATACTTTTTATCACATAGTTGGCTAATACTAAGTAGATTAAATCCTAACCTATCCACATGAGCAACATTTTCAATAGTTAGAGAGTTATGAGCAATCGTACCTTTGCCAATGATTTTGCTTTTGAGATTGCTACCGAAAGTGACATTACCTCCGTCATACTCTTGGTATGATGAGAAGAGACTTTTGTTGCCCGTCATGTGTCGTGAGCATCCACTATCTTTTATCCATTCATCAGGTTCCAATTCAACTTTCAAGCATACCTAAGAAGCAAATAACTCAAACATTTGGTCCCCAATATCTCATGGGTCCGTTTGGGTTAAACATACCATTTATTTGATTCATGTATGGAAATGATGGGTAAGGGTTCCATGGCATGTAATCTGGAGTTTGATATGGTCTAGGGAAGTTTTGATTCCAACCGTTGTGTTGGTAGTTAGGTTGAACGTTGTGGTTGCTCTTAGGAAAGGGGCGTTTGGCAAAAGAAGTTTTATATTGTTGTTGAGTAGTTTTTTATCTAAATTCATTTTTAACAAGTCCTACTCCTGATATAATGGCTGGTTTTAGTTTAACATTATCATTGGTTTTCTTTGTTACTTTAACAAATTCAGTACGGTCCGTATTGCGAACATTCTGTTCTGCTTAAGTACCCGCGGTACCATTTTGCACAACGGACGGAACCCTTATTTTGGTTCCGTCTGGTCCGTGCTGTACTGCATCAATTTTGACAGAATGTTCGTCCTTTTCGGCCGTTTTGTTTTGACTCTTTGGAATTAATACTTCATTAAAACCTAGCGCATTCATGTCTCCTGGTGTTTTATGGATTTTAACTATTTCATCGGCAAGAGCGATGTTTTTGTTAAACCTTTTAAACTTAGAATTATTTTCTATTAAAACTTCTTGTGTGAGCTTTAGTTTTTCTATTTCAAGATTAAGCTCTTGACATGATTTACAATCATCGTCATTTGCTTTTCCTTTTTCAAGACGTTTTGCTTTTTCTTTTAACTCATATACCTCATTTTCCAAAAACTCCTTTTTGGTTTTTAGAAATTTATTTTTAGTTATGATTTTTAGACTTAGCTCACACAATTGATTATATTGTTTTTGCAAGGTGTCATCATCTATAGAAGAATAAGAAGAGTCGGAAAGTACCTCATTTGACTCATGTGCCATTAGAGCGATCTCTTCCTTGCTTGATTCTTCATCGTCTTCACTATCACTCCAAGCACCACTTACAAAAGCTCGTTGAGTTTTGTTTTTAGGTGGCTTGGGACATTCTCCTATGAGATGACTTGCATCACCACATCTAAAACACTTTCTTTCACCTTTAATCTTCTTATCATCCCGATCTTTTCGGAATGGCTTCTTTTCTTCTCGAGGTTGTCTTACAAACTTTCCTCTTCTTCTAAAGAACTTCTTGAAATCTCTAACGGCCATGGCATACTCCTCATCTTCACTATCGGAACAAGATTCACCATCATCGCTTGATTCCGCCTTTGCTTTAAGAGCAACGGATTTGATCTTCTCCTTTCTTCCTTTGATGATCTCCGAATCTTTCTCCATTACCATTTCGTGAACTTTGAGGTTGCCAATTAGCTCGTCTAGTGACATTATTGAGAGATCTTTTGATTCTTCAATAGCGGTCACTTTAGCTCTCCATTTGGGATGGAGTGCTCTAAGAAATTTCCTGACAAAGTTCTTACTACGAAAAGATTCATCAAGTGCTTTAAGTGATGTAATGATAGTGTTAAAACGAGCAAAGCCACAATCAATGGTTTCATCTTCAGGGATAACAAATTGTTCATATTGTTGAACAAGAAGATCAATTTTGTTATCCTTGACTTGTGAATTACCTTGATGTGTAACAATTAATGATTCCCAAATATCTTTGGCGGTTTCACACATAAAAATTCTTTCATATTCTTTTCTAGGTAAAGCATTATAAAGCATCATTTTAGCTTCATTATTTTTAGCAACTAATTTCTTTTGTTCATCAACGGAAATATCCTTTGTTGTAGAACTAAAATCTCCTTTAACAATAATAAACCAAAGATCTATATCTTTTGATTTTACATATGTTTCAAAACGGTTTTTCCAATAGATAAATCCATTGGTTTCAAAGAGTGGTGATCTTTGCATAGATTGCCCTTCTTTAAAGTTTTCAGAATCCATGGATCGTTTCAAGTTTATAAAATACAAGTTATTTTAGAAATTCTTGAGCAACGAGGCTCTGGTACCAATTGTAGAAAACTAGAAGGGGGGTTGAATAGTTTACCGATTAAAAACTTTGTTTTGAAACTTATTGAAAGATCAATTGATATTGATCTTAAGTATGTTAATGAAATATGCAAGCAATATGTAATAAGTAAATAAGGAAAGAGATGATCAAACCACAACAAGTTGTTTATAGTGGTTCGGCCTACAAGGACTCTTTTTCCTTGCCCTACTCCACTCCCCGAGTCTCACACTCGAGAGTTTAACTTCACTAGTCAACAAGCTCCTTTCACCGGCGGAGAAAACCTTTACACTTCGCTTACACTATTTCCGACACTAAGCTAGATGTCGAGTTCTTTCCAAGGGTACAACTACTCCCACACACAATGTATTTTGAGGACTAAAATACTAACCACTCACACTCACAAGATTATGATGGTTTGATACAACAATGAAGTATGGATCAACACTAGATCATACAACACTAAACAAACAAGACTTCCAACTTCTCGTTGAAGCTTGAATATGACTTGATCTTCTTTGCTACAAAAGAGATCACTAATATGATATGAAACTGAATTAGAAAGGTTAGAGAGAAGATATGTATGAGAGTATGTTAGAAAGGGATGAGAAACTACTTGGCTTGGCATTGCTATTTATAGCCAAATTGGACAGGAGCGTCCACGGACGGCGGACCCCTTAAAAGGGTTCCGCCCGTGTACCATTTTGGTACCGCCGGTCTGACAGTCAAGATATCAAATCTTGCCTAAAGTCAACTCTATCTAAGTGAGATTGTGCAAGATATGAAGAGTATAAATCTTCACAAAATATCTAATGGAATCTTCTAAAGATTTCCATGATGTAATACATGATGTCAAATGTTGTATTACTATTTATAGAAATATGCAAATGCTTAAGTAGTGTTTGGTTTTAAGAACCTAACACATTCTACAAACTACTATCATACATAATGATTAGAGTCATATCAAGATGTTACTAATCATAAATGTAAATGCTTGAATGATGAATATATTGTTTGAGAAAGCTTGTTTTAATATCTAATAAACTTGACAAGCTTTAAGCTTTTATAAATTAAATTTACTTTTGTCGTTAACAAAACTTAGGCAAAGATCAAAAATATAAATAACGTTTAATGACGATATTTGTATTAACACATACCCTTCACCGCCTGTTTGTTAGGTCACTAGTTTTACAAACACAAGCTTATAAGAAAGAGATGAGGCGATTGAACAAGTAAACAAACACAAACACACGTTAGACTAAGATGGTTATGCGTAGAGTGTAGGTGAAAGAAAAACTTGAACAACCAACCTTCAAATGAAGGTTTACATAAGGTATTTATAGGAGGAAAGCTAGGGCAACACTCCTAGTTTCCATCCTTTCTTTAATGGGCTTGGGCCTAAGCTCATGGGCCTTCTACATAAACTTAAGGCTAATAACAAACATAAAGGCCATAATAAATCTAACTATTACATATTAATTACTAACACTTGATTAAGGTTTAGGAGTGATTCCAACAATCTCCCCCTCAAGTGTTGGTGATGAACGGTGAAGGCGTTGATGTAATAGTAGCTCTTGACGTCTTCTGACATTCTTCTTTCTTGTGAGAAGAATGGCCTTGATTTGAACAATCTCCCCAGTGTAAAGAGATAGTTTTCCTTGAGCAGTTATGCTTTGACGTCATCATTAAATTTGTTCTTT
>BPTQ01000002.1:155207503-155383942 GCA_019973895.1 Chrysanthemum seticuspe | reverse complement strand
TATCATTAATTTTATATTCTGCACTGGAAACTTCAGGATTTGGTTTGAATGTTTTTAGTGAAAGCTTTGGTTTGTAATCAGCCAGATTGGGTCCATATCCTTTCGGATTGGGTTTTAAAGTAAACTTTTCGATAGCTGTTACTGATTCACCATGTTTGTAAACAACAGTTTTAAACTCTTTAATTTTGTTTTGCAAGCCAATAATTTCTGCAAGAAGGTCATCTACCCGATTTGTTGAATGCTTTTTGTATGCTGAGAACTGTTTTTGACAATTTAACAACTCAGCCTTAGCTTGTTGATTTTCCAAGGTGAGAGCGTTAATTTTCCTTTTGTGTTCATGTTTCAGTTGTTCTATTTCAGACAACAAAGCATTCTTCGAAGCGGCTAGATCACGCATCTGTCTCTCTAAATATTTTTCGTTTTGATGAGATTTAGCAAAAGCGGCTTCAAAACCTTTTTCACGGTTTTCTTGAGTTTTGAAAAAGTTGAGTTGCATTTGTAAGCATTCAAAATCCTTGGTTAACAGTGCATTTTTGCTTTTTAAGTCTTTATTTAATGCATAACATTCCTCCATTTTGATTTGATGGTCTTGAATTAACCGAGCAAAATCTGGATGAGGCAACAGTTCATCTTGTTCAACGTGAGTCACAACATGATCATTCTTTAGATCCTCAAGTACAACCACGGAGTCAATTTGATTATCAAAGGAAACCATAAGCTCATCTTGATCGTCAAATGTAACTACAGGGTTAACTTGAAAATCGTCAGAATGAGATGTAGATGACTCATTTTGAACAGTCTGATCCGTGCCGGATTCAGATATTGGCGGAGATATTAGTTCAGATATGATGATGGTTTGTTCGGGTACCTGAGACAAGCCATCAGTGTCATACACTGGGCCTGTGTCACTCATGTGTAACTCATACATATTAGCCATCAACATAACAGCTGCATTGGCCTGCAAGTCCTCCATATCATCATCTGAGTCTGCATCTGCCATAAAGCTCTGTTCTTTGTTTGTGAGAGATCCACCAGCTTCATCCTTAAGAGCCAAAAGAAGAGCCTCTTTGAAATAAGCACTGCCCCTAGTCCTTGGCTTTGGGCATGCATTAGCCAGGTGTCCCTTCTCATTGCAGTTGTAGCATCGAAAACCATTCAACCCATTCTGAGCATTTCCCTGTTCTACCACTTGAGCTCTGTTGTTATTCCTACCCATAGAATTAAACCCTTGACCACCTCCCATTTAACGACCATAACCACGATTCTGAACTTCAACTCGTCCATTGTTCACAACAGCCTGATTTCGTGTATTGGATGAGGAACGAATACGATTGTTGGATTTGTTTGTATAACGGCTAAAAGCATTAGCAATCATAACAAACCCCTGTTGCAATGCTTCGAACGGGTCGGATTCCTCATTAGTTTGACTATGAAGTGCTTGATCATTGTTGTTGTTGTAAGGAACCAATTGATTTTGTTGAGGTTGTTGTGATTGATCGTTTGGTGTGACTGAGGCAGTAGGTTGAGTTGCTTGTTGAGGAGGATAACTTTGTTGAGCATATAAGGCAAGTTGTTGATTGTCCGGATGTGTAGGTGGAGCAATTTGAGCACGGAGAATTTTCCCGATCAACTTCCTTTTCATGAGGCTTCAAATAATCGTACAACAATCCATATGTAGAATGATGCATATTCTTCGCTTGACGGAGAAAAATGACATACTTCTCCCATTCAGGACCAAGACTACTCAGGAACTTAGTATTCACTGCAATTCTTGGCATGATGATGTTGTGTTTATCCAAATCATTGATGATGTCTGAAAAACGATGATGATAGGACTCTAGTGTCTCTCCAGGTTCAATCATGAAGTGTTCATAAGCCAAGTAAATTTTGGATTCCAAATCCTCCTGATTGAGTACCGATCCTTCCATAAGAAGACGAATATGATCCCACATTTTCTGTGCAGTCTTTTGAGCATCAACACTACGAAGAATTGGGTTTGGTAATCCTAAGAGGATATATTCTATTGCAAGTTCATCTGCTTCATAGTGGAGAAGTTCTTGAGGATTCAAGTCTGTAATAGTAGCAATGTTTGTTTGTTCATCTCTTGGTGGAATAGCAGTAGGATCTCCGGGTACAATGACAGTAGGCATCTCAAATGGACCTTCCAAGATAACCTTCTTTAAGAACTTTCCATGTGGTTTCTTCAGATCACAAAACCTAAAGAACCTTATCACCCATTGATCGTAGTTTCCTGGAGTGAGCATTGGAGGTCTATCAAGTGATCCAGCTTCATGAATTGATTGTTGGCTGCTTAAAGCTTCACACATCTTTGCAAACCAAGTGGGTTCCTTCATAGTGTTCCTTGATGGATGTTGATTGAAATCATTTGTGTAGGGTTGAACTTGAAGACTTGGCGGTGGTTGAACCATTTGTGGTGGGGGAATTGCACTAAGTTGTGGAGTATGTTGTTGATTAAATTGTTGTTGATAAATAGCTTGTTGTTGATTCCATTGTTGATGTTGTGGACTTAGTTGTTGTTGTCGTTGAGGATAAGTGTAAGGGAAATAGTTAGAGTATGGTGGTTGAGACATGTTGAAAACTTGTGTTGGTAAAAAATGGATCTTTGTAGTCGAATGAACCTTTGTTGATGAAGTGTCCTTAGGCGTTGAAAAGACAAGAACCAAGTAGCACTTATGTGTAAAAACACCAAAGTTACGCGTAACAATAAGGATTTACGCGTAGGATTTAGCTTACGCGTAAGTAGGGAAAAGCACTAAAGTTAGGCGTAGACAAAAGTTAGGCGTAGGATTTTCTTATGCGTAAGACTAGGCTTAGGCGTAGGAAAAATCTTAGGCGTAGGATTTCTACGCGTAAGCTTATGCTTATGCGTAATTTTAGGGTTTTTGCCCAAATGATCTTTTACACTATCACAGTGCAAGAGATATCCAAAGTCGACGTATTTTCAGACTTATCCAAGTAAGAAAACACGGAATAAACCACGAAAATGAAGATCAAACCAAGGAAGCACTTACGCGTAGTTTTAGGGTTTTACTACGCGTAGAAATGCTTGAAATTGTGATTCTGTCCAAAAGTGTTTCTAAACCAGTTTTTGTGTGATAAAATAGCTTCAATAACACCAAAATACACAAAGGTGTGAAACTTGATGAACCAAAGCCTCTAAAACAGTTACGAGTAGAATAGAACCCTCGTTCAAAAACTCGATCAAAAACAACTATCCACGCATAAAGTTTGAAACTTTTTGCCAAAAACAAGTATTTTAACACCTTAAAACGTTGAAAGTACAAGAATCTTGGATTAAAAAGTGTAAAAAACAAGTTTTTAAGCGAACCAAAGTATCAAATGTGCGTTTTAGGCGTATGACCGAAACCCACTTCAAAAACAAACACGATTCACCCAACTAGTAGGCGATTGATACCACTGTTAGGTCACTAGTTTTACAAACACAAGCTTATAAGAAAGAGATGAGGCGATTGAACAAGTAAACAAACACAAACACACGTTAGACTAAGATGGTTATGCGTAGAGTGTAGGTGAAAGAAAAACTTGAACAACCAACCTTCAAATGAAGGTTTACATAAGGTATTTATAGGAGGAAAGCTAGGCAACACTCCTAGTTTCCATCCTTTCTTTAATGGGCTTGGGCCTAAGCTCATGGGCCTTCTACATAAGCTTAAGGCTAATAACAAACATAAAGGCCATAATAAATCTAACTATTACATATTAATTACTAACACTTGATTAAGGTTTAGGAGTGATTCCAACACTGTTTGAAAAAAATGGGATTCATATCCGCTTCTCTTGCCCACGTACTTCTCAACAAAATGGGAAGTCTGAAAGGATGATCTGCACCATCAATAACCAAATCCGTACATTCTTGTTTCAAGCCCATTTGCCCCCTCATTTTTGGGTCGAGGCTCTATATATGGCAACCCACTTACTTAACATCCTCCCCTCAACCGCAATCAACAACAAAACCCCCCACACTCGCCTATATAATACCAAACCCAACTACAATTTTTTTTACGTGTCTTTGGTTGCCTTTGCTATCCCCGTCTCGATACCTCACACAAACTTGGATCGTGATCTACACCGTGCATATTTCTTGGTTATCCCTCAAATCATCGCGGGTACCGTTGCCTTGACCTTGCCACCAATAAAATTATCATTTCCCACAATGTCACTTTTGATGAGTCTGTTTTTCCATATAGATCCGTCACACCCAACACCGCTCCCTCATACACATTTCTTGATGATGAGCCAACTTTTATATCATCACCTCCCATCGAGCCCATCCCCACATAACCTATCAACACCGTGCCCATAAACAATGTGCCCACTACCTCCAACACTCAACATAATCTACCAACTCCTGTTCAACACCAACCACAATCTACCACATCGGTTCATACTGAACTGCAACCTCAACAAAACAACGAGGCTCATAACTAATCAAAATCACATACCCAATCTATGGCTCAACAACCAATCTCGTCCCTTTTTTTCCTGAATCCTGATTCGACTCATCCATTGGACACTCGCATTCGCCTAGGTACAAATAAAATAAACCCCAAACCATTCTTATGTTTCCACTATTTCACCATTACCCAAATCGTACAATGCCGCCTTTAATGACCCTAATTGGCAAAATGCTATGCTTGATGAATATTATGCGCTTATTAAAAATAAAATTTGGGTTCTTGTGCCACGACTACCGAAGATGAACATTTTTCGTTCCATGTGGTTGTTTAAACACAAGTATTTAGCAGATGGATCCCTTAGCAGATACAAGGCTCGGCTAGTTGCTAATGGCCGCAGTCAACAGATTGGCATTGACTGTGATGAGACCTTTAGTTCGGTTGTTAAACCGACTACCATTCGCACCGTGCTCAGTTTATCATCATCACTTCATTGGCCTATTCACCAACTTGATGTAAAGAATGCGTTTTTACATAGACACTTGTATGAGACTGTCTACATGCATCAGCCACCTGGTTTTCGGGACCCGCAACATCCCAACCATGTCTGTCTTCTACAAAAGTCTCTATATGGTCTTAAGGAGGCGTCTCACGCATGGTTTCAGTGTTTTGCTGGTTACACTACCAGGGTTGGATTTACTCACAGTCGTTGTGATTCTTCTTTGTTCATTTTCCAACAAGGCTCGGACACTGCTTATTTATTGCTATATGTGGATGATATTATTTTGACCGCATCTTCTGCAGTTCTTTTACAAAAGATTATTTCCTCCCTTCATCAGGAGTTCTCTATGTCTGATCTTGGCCCTCTCCATTGTTTTTTTGGCATTTCAGTCTTGTATGATTCTATAGGTATGTTTTTAAGTCAGAAGAAGTATGCTTTGGAGGTTTTAGAGCGTGCAGTTATGCTCAATTGTCATCCATGTCGTACACCGGTAGATACATAGACCAAACTTGGTGCGGAGGGTGTTATGGTTTCTGACCCGACTCTGTATCAGAGTCTGGCGGGCGCCCTTCAGTATCTTACATTCACCAGACCTGACTTGTCTTATGCGGTTCAACATATTTGTCTATTTATGCATGATCATCGGGAGCCTCATCTTGCGGCTCTTAAGTGGATTCTACGTTATGTTCGCGGTACTCTTGATTATGGGCTACAGTTATATTCGTCATCCCCTTTCTCTATTTGCTTATTCTGACAGATTGGGCAGGATGTCCAATTACTCGTCGCTCTACTTCTAGGTATTGTGTATTTCTTGGCAACAACTTATTGTCGTGGTCGTCTAAGCGAAAGGTTACTCTATCTCACTCCAGTGTTGAGGCTGAGTATCATGGACTGCTTGGTTACGTAATCTGTTGCGTGAGCTTCACTCTCCTTTGAAGACTGTTACCTTGGTTTATTGTGACAACGTTAGTGTTGTGTATCTCTCATCTAATCCGTGCAACATCAGCTCATGAAGCATATTGAGATCGACATTCATTTTGTCCGTGATCAGGTCACTGCAGGTCATGTTCGTGTTTTACATGTACCTTCTCGCTACCAATTTGCAGATATCTTCACCAAAGGTTTACCGTATGTATTGTTTGATGATTTTCGATACAGTCTGAGCGTTCGCCCATCTCCCGCTCGGACTGCGAGGGGCTATTAGCAGTGTTTAGTTTACTATTAGTCCCGTGTAGTTAGTTATAATTGGTCGGGCCTAACCTATTTCTCTCATGTAATATGTATTTATACTCTCTTGGTATTCATTATTGAGTTACGGGAAATAATATAAGGGAATGAATCAAGCGAGAAGAATTATTGAGATGAGAAGAATGAGAAAAAATATTAGCCACATATTTTAATAAAGAAGGAGAAATAATAGAGAGATGCATCTATATTTGTAGATATATCTCAAATTTGTGATTATGATTTCTTATCATCTTTCTAATCTTAATTATATTTCTCATTTTTAATTATATTTCTCATTTGATTCTCACTCAATAATATAATTCTACACCAACGAGTAAGTAAAACGCAACAAAAAAATGTCACAGTCATATTAGTCCAAACACATGTTGAAGTAAAAGTCTGCGATTACTCCAAACAAGCGAATCCTTCGACTAATCCTTCGGTAAATCTCCTCGGATTAAGCTCGTCGGATCTGTGAATACAAAAACAGCACGCGTTAGCCTCGCCTAGGGTTTTATCCCTAGACCCAGCTCCGGCGTGAGAATGAGTATAATGATATGTCAGAGTAATGTGTGTAAAATGGGTGAAAATAGTCTACCTTAAATGTTGTTGCTTAGCTCCTTTTATAGATGAGAAGCTTTTGTCCTCACCCGAAGGTCACGTGGGCGACAGTGACTCTTTCAGGCGGGAGTTGACTTTACCCTGTTTGGATTCCGTCTGGAAATGGTCAGTAGTTCTGACCGAGATTCCTTTCCTCTTATGCATGGTGATGTCAGGTGTCCGTTAGGCCGAGGATTATGTCTAACCCCTCGGTATATGCTGGTCTAGGTTTTTTTCGTCTAAGTTGGCTTGTATGCTTTATCTGGAGGATTGCATAATGTGCCGGGCAGTTTTGCTTTAGGCCCGGGGAGTTAGATTATTCGGCGATTTACTGATCTGCCGGGGAGTTGTATGTTGGGACATACGTCAACATGTCCCCCCCCCAGTATCATGTTAACGAATGAATTCATTACATGATATTGGAGTATGTGGTGATCTTCGGTGAGTATTGCCTCGGCCGTTTAACTTTCTTTTCTAATAACCCCCTACTTTTTTTGTTTTTTTTTTGTTTTTTTTTTACTGTGCAGATTATGAGACTTCAGCAAGACACGTTAGCGATGTGATGCAACGATGTGAGGACACATGGCAGTGGGTGGGCGTTGTGTGGCGACGATGATGCCACGTCCTCGTTGGACATGACGAGACGCTTCAGCTACCCTCTTTTCTTGCCTATAAATACTGTTGTTTTTCTTATTTTTACCACAGTAAAATTTTTCATTTACACAACTCCTGTGTGTTATTTGGCCGGACGATTTTATTTGCTCTTCGTCTACTAACCAGGTATTCTTCTAGTTTATCCTCTTTAGATTTTAAGGTTTAATCATTCCCTTCCGGCTAAAATGTCAGAACCGTCCGGTTCTTCACCTGCTCGAGGGTCCGGGCCAGTTTCCGAAGGTCCGTCACAACCAAAACCCAAATTCGATTTGGAAAAAATACTTCGGTTATGACTGATAAATCATTACAGTGGGCCGTGAAGGAATTTGGTATACCTTCCGATCTTCATCCGAGGCTCCCACCGGCCAATTTTACGATGGGGCAACTAGGAGATGATGCTATAGGATTGTATCTAGAATATTTCCTTGAAGGTGGAATTTCCGTACCGGTTTCTAGTTTTCTTTTAGATGTTCTTCACTATTATAAAGTCCATATTTCTCAGTTAGTGCCGATAGGTTTGCATAGGGTTACTCTTTTTGAAATATATAGCCGTAGTCTTCACATTATTCCCACGACTTCTTTGTTCCGAGCTTTTTATAAGTTGCATAAGCAAGGGCATTGGTTCACTTTTGCTAAGCGGGACGGTAAGCAGCGCAAGGTCTGCTTTCAAGAGATCTTGTCTTCGTTGAAGGGTTGGAAAAGGCAGTTCTTTTTTATTGATCGCCGGGCTGTACCTTTTGCTATGCCGTGGAGGCATCCGGATTCTGATGTCTCCGATCCATTTCCGACCGGGGAGTTTTCCATGCCTCATGCGGATTTATTGTCTGCTAATGTTATAGATTTGATAAAAATTCCGCCGGGTTTTCTATATGCCGTTGGGTTATCTGCTAAATGGAAGTATCCGGGTTACCGGGCGGCTCTGAAGGATGCCGAGGGGAATGGTACTTGGCATGTGCATTATTTAATTAGTTAGAGTTTTTATGCTTTCTTGTGACTTAGCATTTTTTATGCGTTTTGCAGCTATAGCCATGTCTGATTATCTCATCAAGCCGAGCTATCGTAAGGGGACTGCTATGACCCGTGGAGATAAGTATCAGGATGGCCAGGCTCATATGATGCATGTGACTCTTCCGAGTCCGCCTGGCACTTCGGTTCCACCGAAGACTAATGCTATGAAAAAGGTTGAGGTGGCTGACCCAAAAGTCTTGGAGGCTAAAGAAAAAAAGAAAAAAGCTGCTGAAGCTAAAGCTGGGGGTTACAAGCCGCGCAAGCGTCAGGCTGGGGAAGGTGGTTCCATGCAGCCAAAACGAAGGAAGAAGAGTCCTACTCCTGTGGTGAACTTGGATTCTACCACTAATCCGACGCCGCCGAACATCGTTCCTCCGGAGGGTCAACAACTGAATGATCCTCCTATCGTTGAGAAGGAGAATTTGGAAGGTCACTCCAGCAACAGGTTGGAGAATGCTGATGCCGGTGTTGATGTGAACGCCGGGGAGGATCCCCAAGAGCAAAACCCAGATCCGAAGGATCATGGTGCTGAGGCTTCTCAATTTGTTGAACAACCTGCTCTTCAAGACGATGGTGAGTTGGTTTCTTTTTATTCTTAATCATTTTTCTCCCCGTTGTTATTTATTTATATATGCATATATATATATATATATATATATATATATATATATATATATATATATATTGTGTACTTACCATTTATTTTGCATTATCCCAGCGACTTCTCCTCCTTTGCGCCGTGAAGGTAAGGGTACCGGTGGAGAAGAAGGCGCTTCGTCCAGCGCTACTTATGTGCCGGGGTGGTCGATTAGAAAGGATGAAAGGGTTAAGGGATATGAAAAATATAGAGATATGATGGTTCATTTGACCCCCCTGTTGAAGAGGAATACATGCAGACTTTATCAGATACTGAGGCTGCCCAGAGATCATGGGGCCTCCTGGCCAGGGGTTCTCTTGCTTTCGTTGATTTGCTTGTCCGTTTTGAGAGCCTTGATCTGGAGCATAGGGAGTTGGCCGAAGAGCATAGTGGATGTGAGGCTGCTGCCAAGGAGAATTTCGCTTTTTTGGATAAAACTTTGGGGGAGCTGAAGGCGGCGAGGGATGAGCTTGGTGAGACTTCCGCTCGGGAAGAGGTTTTGAAAAAACAGGTGCGTACTCTGGAGGGCGAGAAAGCTGAATGGTCTAAGTCATCTCATGCTCAGGGTGAAAAGATAGCTAATTTGGAGAAAGAATTGATGGAAACCAATGGAGCTTTGAAGAACGAGGAGGAGGAGAATGCTGCCCTTCTGAAACAACGCCAAGAGCTAGCCGTGGCTGCCGGGAATCTAGAGATTGATCGGTCAAATTTAGTCCGTGACTTCATTCCTACTTTCGTGGCTCGCCTTCTCGGCAGTCATGAGTACAAAGCTTCTTTGACCGCTCCCTTCAGTTTGAGTGGAATGGCCGGGTGGTTGGAGGGTGTGTCCATTGATCGCTCAGAGGAGGAGGTGCAGAAGATTTTGTCAGATACCGAGGACTTAGACTTGGATGCTCCTAACAAGTACTTGGCTATGTATAATGAGCTGTTTGTGAAGAAGTATCCTTATGTTGCCAAGGTCCGGAATGCTTGTCACCGCCCGATTGCTGATATCGTGGCCTTGGTGCCAGAACCTACACCGGAGCGTGTCTTCGTGGAAGAATTAGATGATGAGGGTAAGGACGGGGAGACCAGTGTTCCTCCTAAGTGAAGCTTAGTTACTTTTATTTCTGGATGACCTCTTTGTAATGGATATGTTGCCGAACAGTGTTATTTGTTGAAGCTTGTAATGTTTAAGGAAATTTGTTTTGGGAATCTTTTTTGTTTGATGAAATCGTTAGTCGTTCTTCTTCGTGTATCTCTCAGTGTGTATATTCATATATATATTTTTTGTTTAACTGTCTTTGGATATGAACCATTTTATGTTTACTTTGGCCACCTTACTAAGGTATAATTCGTTCGGTGTATCCATTCGGTATATGGCAATCTCCTTTTGGATATGAACCGTTTAATATGTCACCTGGGCAACCCTTTTTGGGTATAAACCGTTCGGCGTTTGGCAATCCTTTTTAGATATAAACCATTTAATATGTTGCCTGGGCAACCCTTTTTGGGTATAAACCGTTCGGCTTTTGGC
The DNA here is from genome assembly GCA_019973895.1 of Chrysanthemum seticuspe. Classification (NCBI taxonomy): domain Eukaryota; kingdom Viridiplantae; phylum Streptophyta; class Magnoliopsida; order Asterales; family Asteraceae; genus Chrysanthemum; species Chrysanthemum seticuspe. The sequence goes on along the minus strand of BPTQ01000002.1, from coordinate 155,373,362 downwards.
AATCCTTTTTGGATATAAACCATTTAATATGTTGCCTGGGCAACCCTTTTTGGGTATAAACCGTTCGGCGTTTGGCAATCCTTTTTGGATATAAACCATTTAATATGTTGCCTGGGCAACCCTTTTTGGGTATAAACCGTTCGGCGTTTGGCAACTCTTTTTGGATATAAACCATTTAATATGTTGCCTGGGCAACCCTTTTTGGGTATAAACCGTTCGGCATTTTCATGTCAATCCTTTTTGGATATAAACCATCTTTGAACACTGATCACTTTTCCCCGGAGGTCTCGAGCCTATCGGGGAGATCACTTACTAATTATGTTCAGAAAATAAGACGTGCGGAAAATTGCCCTTCCGATATCCGGGGGGCTAATCATTTCATTAGTAATATACGTCAACAATTGCCTCGTGGGCTTTACGGTTACAAAGATTTTCCTACAAGAAGCATTTTCTTAGGTTCACCGCGTTCCAAGTGCGGGGGACTTATTTTCCTTCGGCCGTCTGTAGCTTGTATGAACCGTTATCGTATGCCTCTATTACTTGGTATGGGCCCTCCTAGTTGGGTCCCAACTTTCCTAAGTCTTCTTGTCTGCTGGCTTCATTTTTTCTGTAGACGAAGTCTCCTACTCTGAGTTTTTCGCCTTTAACCCTTCGATTGTAATACTGCTCCACCTTCTTCTTGTATCTGGCTTCTTCAACGGCCGCTGAGTCCCTTCTTTCTTCCAATAGATCCAGGTTTAAACGCCTCTCCTCTTCACTTCCTTCTTCGGTCATCATCATTGTTCGGAATGTAGGCATGCCAATTTCCGCGGGGATCACAGCTTCGCTTCCGTATGTCAAACTGAACGGTGTTTCACCGTTACTTGTCTTTAAGGATGTCCGATAAGCCCACAAAACATTTGGTAGCTCATCAACCCATCCGGACCTACTTTTTCCTAGCCTTGTCATGAAGCCGTGCATTAAACTTTTGTTCGCTCGTTCTACCAGACCATTGGCTTGAGGATTTGCTACGGCAGTATTTATCTGTTTGATGTTTAGTTTTTCACACCACCGTTTGAAGGGATCATGGATGAAGTTGCTGCCGTTGTCAGTTACAATTATGTGCGGCAAGCCGAAGCGACACAAGATGTTATCCCATACAAATTTTATGACTTCTTTTCCTGTGGTCTTTGCCAGGGGCTTGGCCTCCATCCATTTTGTAAAGTAGTCGATGGCCACGATGACATATTTTACTTTCCCGGGCGCTTCAGGGAGGGGACCAAGCACATCCATTTCCCATTGGAAAAACGGCCAGGGAGACATGATAGAAGTCATGAGAGTCTTTGGTAACTTGGGAACCGGGGAGTGTATTTGGCAGGACTCGCATTTCTGGATGACCTCTCTGGCGTCCCTATGCATAGTTGGCCAGTAGTATCCCTGCCTGATTAGTTTAGCCACCACAGATATTGGGCCGGAGTGCATGCCACATGCCCCTTCGTGCACTTCCCTTATTACGTAATTGGCCTGTAATGGACCCACGCACCTCAACATTGGACCTAAATATGACTTCTTGAATAGCACCCCGTCTTCCATTGTATAATGGGGTATCTTCATCCGTAGGGTTCTTGCTTCATTTTCATCATTCGGCCATTTTCCTTCGGTAATGCACCGGATGATCGGGGACATCCAGTTTTCCTCCTCTTCTTCTACTATTGCTCCGATAACCTTCTCTTCCGTTGATGGTGTCTCCAATACTTCTACAAGTATTTCCTTGGTCAAATGGTCAAATGCGACGGATGCCAACTTGCTTAATACATCGGCCTTCTGGTTCTGTGCCCTGGGGATATTTTGTATTCTGAACCGTTTGAAACAACCGATGTATTCTTTTGCCTTAGCTAAATATCTCGCCATGCTTTCCTTGTAAGTGGTGAACTCTCCATTGATTTGGCTTGACACCAGGTTGGAGTCTACCTTAGCACTTAGCACTTGGATCTTCATGTCCTTTGCTATCCTTAGTCCGACCAGCAATGCCCCGTATTCTGCCTCGTTATTTGTGCTGGGGAAATTAAGTCGAAGAGCGTAAGTGTACTCTGTTTGGTCAGGAATTATCAGCACCAACCCTGCTCCGGAGCCTTTCTTGTTAGATGCTCCGTCCGTGAACAGTGTCCATTCCTCCTCCTCTGTTGTAGAGATGTTGCATACTTCTTTGCTTTTCCCTTCTCTCCCTACTTTGCTGACCGGTATCTCATTTATGAAATCTGCCAGGACCTGGCCCTTAACGGCGTTTCTGGGGATGTAAGTAATCTTGTATGCTCCCAACCCTACCGCATATTTCATCAGTTTTCCCAAAGATCCAGGCTTGCTCAACACGTCACGGATGGGTTGGTCTGTGATCACCTTGATGTGATGTGCTTCGAAATACCTCCGGAGTCTTCTAGAGCAGTGCCGTAGGGCCAAAGCCAATTTCTCCAGAGGAGCATAGTTTCGCTCGGCATCGTGGAGTGTTGACATAGTGCACCGGCATTTGTTTACCCTTCCTTTCTACCATCAGTACAGCGCTAATGGCTTCTTCGGCTGCCGCTAGATACACAAAAAGATCCTCCCCTGCTACCGAGGCTGTTAGGTTGGGTAGCTCTAAGATCACAATCTTCATCTTCTGAAATGCCTCTTCGGCCTCCTCGTTCCACCTGTACTCCTTTTGGTTGTCTTTCGTGATGCTTTTTAAAGTGTTGAAGAAGGGCAAAGCTTTTTCGGCCGATCGAGATAGGAATCTGTTCATAGCTGCCAGCTTCTCGCTGAGGCTCTGCATTTCCTTAAGTGTTCGGGGCGATTGCATGTCGGCTATCGCCTTCGTTTTCTTCGGCTTGGCTCTTATTCCTTCGGATGTTACTACATAACCGAGAAATTTTCCTTCTTCCACTCCAAAAGAGCACTTTTAGGGTTGAGCTTCATGTTGATCCTTCGGAGGTTGTCGAACGTTTCTGCCATGTCCGCCAACAATTCTACTTCACTTCTGCTTTTGATCACCATATAGTCGACGTACACTTCCAAATTCCTGCCAATTTGTTCCTTAAAGCTTGAATCCACCAGTCTTTGGTACGTCGCCCCGGCATTCCTTAAACCGAAAGGCATTTTGGTGTAGCAAAAGGTTCCATGTTCTGTGTAGAAGGCTGTTTTCTCTTCGTCCTCTTTGGCCATCTGGACTTGGTGGTACCCTTTGTATGCATCAAGAAAACACTTGTACTTGTAACCCATTACAGACTCTATTTTCCAGTCGATTTATGGGAGTGGGTAGTAGTCCTTCGGGCATGAAGCATTGATGCTTTTGAAATCCATGCACATTCTCCACGATCCGTCCGGTTTCTTTACCAACACTGGATTGGAGATCCATGTAGGATATTTCACTGCCCGGACTATTCCTGCTTTCAGCCATTCTTCCACTTCGGTGTTGATTGCTTGATTCTTTTCAGCCGAGAAGGTCCTCTTTTTCTGAGCTATTGGTCTTTCATTCACGTTGACATTCAGTTTGTGCTCTATGACTCGACGGGGGACTCCTGTCATGTCCGCCGGTTGCCACGCGAATACATCCTTGTTGTTTTTCAGTAGTTCTACCAGCTGCCTCTTGCATTCTTTGGAAAAGTTGCCCCCGATGGTAATCATTTGCTCATGGAATTGGGGGTTTATCATTATTTCTTCTGTTTTGTTGCCGGACCCTTTTTCTTCCGAAGGGCATTCTTTATCCTTGCTTTCCAACCCTTTTGTCATGAAGTGTTTTTCTAACCTCCTACATTCTGAGATGATTATTGATCTGGTAACCAAGGTTGCTACTCCCCTTGGTGTTGGGAATTTTATCATGGAGTGGATGGTTGAGGGGATCACCCTTAATTCTCTGATGCCTGATCGTCCCAGAATAATGTTATACGGAGAGGGGGACCTTATCACTGCAAACTTCATTATTGCTCGACGGTACAGACCATCATTTCCGAAACAGACGTTCAGGTCTATCTTCCCGAGGGGCCTTATTGCTTCACCTGAGAATCCCACCAAGGGTGTGTTTGTCTCTCTTAGTTTCGCTTTAATTTTCGGGCATAGGTTCTGAAAACAGTGTTCGTACATTACTTCCACAGCTGCCCCTGGGTCAACATAAACCCTCCTCACAGTATATCCTTCCACATCTGCTTCGATTATCAGTGGCTCCTCGGAAACGTCTCCGGGCATAATGGAAGGGAACGCTATAGGGACGTTCATCCAATCCTCCTCTCGGTTGCTTGTCTTCCTTTTTCTATCGTCTCCTCCTCGGGATACCATGTTTATTACCCTTCCTCTACCGGGCTGATTATCTCTGGGATGGTTTCTTCCCCTTTGCTTTACTTCCTTTAACAAATGATCCAACTTGCCCGTCTCCAAGGCTACCTTTATTTGTTCTTTGAGTTGGTAGCAATCATTGGTGAGGTGACCTTTCTCACCATGATAATCACATAACTTATCCAGGTTTTCTCTCCTTGGTGCTCCCCTCAACGGTGCGGGTGGTGGTAGCTTCAGTTGGAGTTCCGTTGCCAGAATTTCTTTGGGTGCTTTTGAGAGAAAACTCAAATCAATGGGGCGAGTATCATTCCTGTAATGGTTCCTCCGGTAATCGCTTCGGTGGTCGCTTCTGTAGTTATCAGTCCTTGTCGGGTAATAGGGATTGTATTGGCTTCGAGATTTTTGTTCCGTTCTTCGGTCTCCTCTTCGTTTGTCAGGGGGGTTCGCCATTCGGAGGTTTCGATCTGGCTGACTTTTTGTGTATAATTTGCGGTTCCATTCCCCTTTAGGGAGTTCCGTGGTGTTGTAGGCTTCTTCCGAACGTACAATATCGTCTACCCTCTTCATCATTTCCGTGACTGTCTTGGGAATCCTGTCTGAGAATCGTTTTACCAATTCCGGGCACTTGCTTCCGTTGGTGAATGAGGATATCTGCGTTATTTCTGGCACACCGGGGATGTAGCTAGCTTCGTCGGTCCATCTTTCCTTGAACTCTAACAGGGTTTCATGAGCTTTCCGCACGATCTTTGTGAGTTCCATTGGATCTTTTAGACACTTCCTCCTGAGAGCGAACCTTTCTAGGAAGCTTTCTCTGAGCTCCTCCTAGCTGCCAATACTGCCGTTGGGTAATCGCTCGAACCATCCGCTTGCCGGACCGTCCAAAGTTTGTTGGAACATCCAGCACCATACCGGCATCGGCCAGCCGCCATGATTTGCTGCCCCGGAGAAACGAGTAACGTGGTCATCCGGGTATGAAGATCCGTTGTAGAGTTTTATGTTCTTAGGCAGTTCATGTCTTGGTCCGGCGAATTCTACTATCCGTCGCGTGAATGGGGATCTAGGGGCATCTTTGTACGGTTTGTGCAGATCTTCCACGACCTGTTTTCCTTTCGGATCTTTTTCCTTTTCTACTCGGGTGGGTCCTTCGACTTCATCTCCAAAGTCTATTCGTATGGGTTGCAACGGGCTTTTTCCTTGGGTGTTATGTTGTTGTATCAGGGCCTTTAACGACGATATGTGGTTTAGTATTTGTTCTTCTAAGTTTGGGGGGTTGCCTCCGGGCGGTGTTTCCGTGGAGGTACCTGGGGGTGTTTCGGTGGTAGGACCTGCCATTTTCTAGTGTTGGTAGTTAGAATAGCGTTCCCACGGATGGCGCCAATTTGTTGAAGTAAAAGTCTGCGATTACTCCAAACAAGCGAATCCTTCGACTAATCCTTCGGTAAATCTCCTCGGATTAAGCTCGTCGGATCTGTGAACACAAAAACAGCACGCGTTAGCCTCGCCTAGGGTTTTATCCCTAGACCCAGCTCCGGCGTGAGAATAAGTATAATGATATGTCAGAGTAATGTATGTAAAATGGGTGAGAATAGTCTACCATAAATGTTGTTGCTTAGCTCCTTTTATAGATGAGAAGCTTTTGTCCTCACCCGAAGGTCACGTGGGCGACAGTGACTCTTTCAGGCGGGAGTTGACTTTACCCTGTTTGGATTCCGTCTGGAAATGGTCAGTAGTTCTGACCGAGATTCCTTTCCTCTTATGCATGGTGATGTCAGGTGTCCGTTAGGCCGAGGATTATGTCTAACCCCTCGGTATATGCTGGTCTAGGTTTGTTTCGTCTAAGTTGGCTTGTATGCTTTATCCGGAGGATTGCATAATGTGCCGGGCAGTTTTGCTTTAGGCCCGGGGAGTTAGATTATTCGGCGATTTACTGATCTGCCGGGGAGTTGTATGTTGGGACATACGTCAACATGTCCCCCCCTCGGTATATACTCATTGTTTGTCACGTTCCTTTACTATATAATATGCACATTACATTTGCTCATTTTCTGTATGTATTAAAACAAAAATATATTAGTTGCAATAATGAGACAATTCTTTTGTATTTCTACACGTGAAATTTATTTATTTGCTATTAGATTATTAATTCTAATTACTACATTATTAATTCTCATTTCAACGTAGTGCTAAATAGTAAATCGATGCCTGGTGGTTAGATGGTTAATTCTGTAAATAGTAGGTACTGTTGGGGATTAAATAGTAAACTTATGCATCTCATATTATAAGCTTGAGCTGAAATTTAGTAATTAAACTTCCAAATATACGTCTAAGGTCTGTTGAGACCAAATCTACTGAAAAAATGTCGAATTTCTTAATGTAAGTTAGGTTGGGAGCTGAATTTCACTATTCAGTAATGAAATCAACACTGTGATCCTGAGATATAAAATTGAAAGAAGAGAGTTGGAAAGGGTAAAAACGAGAGAAAAGAAGAGGAGAGAAAAGAATATTGGTTTTTTGTTTTGTGTGGAAAGAAAAGAAAAGGGATTTAATCAAATTATGCACAAAAAAACCATATTTTCTTCAAATCATTCCAATTTGGTATAATTTCTCTCTCTTCTCTTCTGTTCATAAAAAACTTGGAAACATAAATATTTTGTCATTTCCTCTTCTCTTTTCTTCTTTTTTCTCCAAATAAAAACTCGAGAACAAAATGATGTTCACATATGAATTTTGTTGTCAAAACAAGTTCCACCTCTCCTCAATCCCTTAAACGTATCTTTCACATTACATTTTTTTTATGTTTTTTAGTTTCAAACGAACTTTTGATATTTACATTTTGATTTATAAATTATATACTTGCTATTGCTTAGTAAATATAAAAGCATTTAGACGGAAGGTAATGATAACGTGTAAGGGCACTTCACACCATTTTTCACTGGCCATCTCATTACTTGGGGTTGGCTTACGCGGCCTGTTGGAGAGCAAAAAAGGAGGTGAAAGGTGTGTTGCATCACCTCTCGGCATTTGTGAAAGTCTTTGTATTTTATTATTTTTTATTTGATATGTAAGTGTGTGTGAGTTATTTTATAAAATATGTTTGTATAAAGTATGTATTTTAATGAAATATGAGGAAGTGATGATCATTAAAGATGAAAAGTGAAAAGAAATGAAAAAAGGTAAATGATTATGTGACACTGAGGTGAAAAGTGACACGGTGTGAACACGAAGTTGTAACTTGTCTATGGATGGTCTTTCTTCAAGCAGAACGACCCTATCCGTACTTTTACCATATTTTAATGCTAGTGGTTTATTTACGGAGTATTAGGAATAACTGGATGGATTTATGTTTAAAATATTGATCATGCGAAGTGCGAATGTAACTTGAGCATAAAGAAATAAAATTAGAATGGGTCATTGGCCCCTCTATTTTGTGTGTGTATATTTCATTACGAAACTCCTTTTGTTTATTACAACGACTAGTTTTTCATGTCAATTAAATTTACGAGAAAGACACAAGTGAATATCGCCACATCAAGCACTTACTAAGCACAACAAGGTATACTTATACTCCATCCATTCTAAGGAAAAATGGTCCACTTTCATTTTACACAAAGTTTTTAAAATTTTCACCAACTATATCTCTACCAATCGAATATTATCTTTACCTACTAAATTCTCATTTGATTTGTTAAAACACAAAATGAACATTTTTTTGAGACAACCTAAAATAAAAAGACGCACATTTATTTTTAGACAAAAAGAGTAGAATATAAGTAAATTCATACACTATTTCGTCAACTACTTATTTTTAAACAACATGTAAATATTTATTTTTAAACAGAAACGTAAGCAGAAAAATAGCAATCTCAAAATAAAAATAGCTTTTCACGTCGAAAGGGCTTAATTTCATCACGACGTCTCAAATTCATGGGACGGTCTACATCTAGCGATGTTTGAATGCATGTTGATTTCCAAATGTAAAAAGAAAGTAAAAAAGTCAAAGGTAAAAACATGTGAACAAACCAAACTAGAAGGACTTAAAACTGCTTACAAAAAGGTGTTATCAGTTTATGTAAAACGTGGTCACGCGTACTTTTGCCAAGTTCCACTTTATCGACCGACTGGTTCATTTTCAGATCTTCATCCGAAAAAAACTTGGTAGTAAAAAAAAAAGAAAGAAAAGATGAGTGGAATAGTTGAGTTATTACCAAAAGAGTATGGATACATCGTGCTAAATCTTGTTGCTTATTGCTTTTTGAATATCTATATGCAGATTCAAGTCGGCAGGGCCCGTAAGAAGTAAGTTGTATTAATTCCCTTTATCATTGTTTCTTGAGTTCTTGGATAAGCTGTCTGCTTATTCAAAATGGGTAATCATTGAGCCTGAGAGTACAACTGTAGATAAGCACTTTAAGATAAGCAACCCCAAACATCTCCTTAAAACAGCTTTTTATTTTGCTGAGTTATGTATGATTATTAAAACAACAATTTATCATTCATGGTATAGTCTTTCAAGTGCTGTTATAAGTTTATTTGATATAAGGTAAGATATTAGCTTTTGCAAAGAAGCTGGCTGTTACTGAAACAACATAAATAAGTTGATCAGCAGACGCTGTTTGATTGTGTTCTGACTTCTGAGACACTAAATATATGCTTATCAGCTTTGATAAGATGTTTAGATAAGCTTATCAAAACACTTGATTTCATTAGGATTAACAATTTGAATAAGGTACAAGGTTTCATACCGTCAAATTATTGTGTGATGAAGGTACCGTGTTTTTTACCCAACACTGTATGCTACTGAAGCTGATACCAAGGATTTCAAACTCTTCAACTGTGTTCAGGTTTGTACGCTTGCTGCTGAGTTTCGATAACAATTCGTTTGATTTGCTTGTTTCCGTTTGAGTAACTTTAGTGTTTGTTTGTTTGTTTGCAGAGAGGACATCAAAACTCGCTCGAGACATTGCCGATATTCTTTGTTTTGATGGTTGTTGGTGGGCTTAAACACCCACTAATTTGCTCTGGTCTGGGATTAGGGTACACAATTAGTCGGTTTTTCTATTTCACTGGTTACTCATCCGGTGATCCCAAGGGACGACTTCCCATTGGGTATGTCAACTCAACCTTTAGACACTTGTATATCCTGACTACTTTTGACTGTGATTTGATGATCTTTAAGCACAGTTCTGACTTCTATATTGAGAGTTGTTTGGTTTGAGGGTTTTTGGTATATGCTTATTTTAACTGCTTCTTGTTATCACATGTAAAAACAAGACTAAGGGGGTGTTTGGGGCATGTTTTAGGTGCTTAATGGCTAATTAATCTTTGAAAAGCTACCAAATACTTTGGAGTTGTTTGAATTAGCTTCTTTCATAAAGCTTGTGTATTTTATTGGGAGAAATAATCTAATAAGCTTATCCCCTGGATAAGGGATTTCTTTGAAGTTAATACGCTTCTTACGCTTTTAGCATAAGCCTACCCAAATTCACCTAGAGTGTTTCAGAAAGAACAATCAGGGAAAAGCATTTTAGCAGCAATCCCAATTCCCCAACACGTGTTTACTGTATTATCGAGTATATGGTTCTTAGATCTGATTTGAGTTGACTTTTGCTGAACACAGAACACATGTTTTGGGTAGACTACACTGTGTAATTTAGTGTAGATGTTTGCAAGTGTGAGTTAGTGGTATGTATCCTTATGTAATGGAGGTTGATAGTAAGATCCGTTTCAGTCACCCCCGCTTATCCAATTGGTCTACTCTAATCAGGAAAATGGTAGATTTGTATGATCAAGTTAGTTAAGACTTGAGATCGATGATAAACCCTAATTATGAGAACAGCCAAAATATAGAAATCAAACCATTAAAGTTGTGATCTTCATCACTTTTCTCCCTTGGCATGTCGCATACACGAAATAACTGATTAAGCTCACAAAGTTTATATTTTTGGGAAAAAAATGGAATTAGAGATATTTTGCATAGATGTAATTAAAATAAGCTCTCTGCCTAGTTTTCCCTGTTGCGCCATCCTTTCTGGCAAGCAATGATGCTTCTCTTTGTGTTCCCGTCAGGGGGTGTTTGTTTTTCAATAAATACTTCTTATAGCCTCTTACCTCTGACTCGGTAAGAGGCGGTAAGGATAGGGTGTTTGTTTTTTTAATTTTCAGTAAGAGGCGATAAGATGTATTGGGTCTTAGGTGGAGGGGGTATCTCATTGCCTCTTAATGGCTTATACTTCTGTTTCTATATTATGTTTTTGTTTATTAATTTTGTTATTTCGTGAATTATATTTATACTTTTTTTTCTTAGTTATATATATTCATAGATTGTTTTTCCCCTTTCTTTCTTGTTTTACAAATATGTAAACGAAAAATGTGTTTTGCGATTTAAGACATATATGTATAATAAACATTTACACACATTTTATCAATTTGACATAAATATACGATTGATGTTGTTGAAACATTTAGTGCTTTTTTTTAAAGAATGCAACGTTTTTCATATTTAAATTGCAAAATTTGACACCATTTATTTACCGTATCAAAAAACAAACAACGTTATTTGATTCAGATTCAGACTTTTCAAACTCTGTTAACAGTAAGATGTGGCAGTCACAGATTTAGACTCAAAACATATGAAACAAACAATCTACTCTCTAACAGAGAGTTATCCATAGAGAGATGGTGCATGTTTCTCATTTCTCATCTCCATTGTGGATGTTGTATGGCATATATTACGTTTACGTGATGTAAATAGGAACCGCTAAACTTAAGTACATAACTTAAATAATGAAGTTGTTTGTAAGGATGGTACTCACTTCCGATTGCATGTTTTGTTAACAGGGGACTGAACAGTGTCGCAATCATTGGTCTTATATTGGTCAATCTTACATTTGGCGTGAGTCTCCTCAAGGCATAAATCAAAGAGCATTGTGAACCAAACCATACCTGTAAACTGGAGTAACTATGTTTTTTCCTTTGTTGTTGAACTTGGTTAATTTGTATTGATGTGATGGTTTTAGGTTGCTTTTGATACATAAGCTGTTGTAGACTGTTCTAACAATTAGAGAGTATCTTGGAATGATGGTTCTGGAGAGCTCTATATCAAATGCAAGCAATAATATTCCACATTGTGTATGGCTATGGATCCTTATCCTTTATGACCTCCCGTTTCCGTTTTTCTTTAGTTCCCAAGTTCTCTTCTCAGAATTTGTTTCTTAAAAAACTGTAATTCTCATCAAATATGATATCATGCTAATGCTATAAACAGGTATTTAATTCTGAATAATAAGATGATTGATATCTTTTAGCTGAATATGCTATGTGTTACTGAAAAATGGGTAAAAAGATGGAGTTTTTTCTGTTTGGGTTATCTGAGGACAGAGATGTACTATGCAGCGGCTTGACAAACCCGAAACTTTTTGTGAGCACATTAAAGTACCTGACCATCATGTCACCTTCCTGAGGACATCAAGTGTTATCTAGAATGGGTAAAACCGCGTCTTTAACTTGGATGTACTTTCCTTATCATGGTATTATTGTGATAGTTTTCGGTAGGGATGGCAAAAGCACCCGAAACCGATGCGGAAAACCGAAACCCGAACCGGTTGGGTCGGGTTCGGGGGCGGGTTTGGATACGGGTTTGGGTAGATATATTCTTTTCTTTTCGGGTACGGGTTCTAGTAATACCCGCCCGTTTACCCGTACCTGTATCCGTACCCGTATACCCGAATTTGTACCCATTTTTTTTGCTAATTTATATAAGGTCCTAATAAGTTTTGAGCTCTTAACCTTGTACAATATCTTTTATACTCTACTCCTTAATAGCATATATCTTGGTAATTGCAAATTATTAAATTAACACTACATTTGACGCTTTAATTCTCACATACATGACCATTAACTCTTTAATCTTCAAACATTACGAATATTGAAGTCGTTTTCTTTAACTTCTAAAAACTTTGAATATATTAGGGTGTTTTGGTTTTTTTTCTTAGGTTGAATTGTACAACGATGATTTTAATTGGGGATAACCGATACCCGCGGGGAAAACCAATAATCCGATGGATAATAATAATCGGGTACCCATCGGGTATTGGGGCGGGTTCGGGTTCGGGTTTGGATATTATAAACGGGTACGGGTACGGGTTCACTAAAACCCGCCCCGAACCCGACCCATCCCTAGTACTTTTCGGCTCTTTCCATGGCCAAGTGTCATCTAGTGTTGTTATATACAAATTCTTTTAAAAATAGTGATGAGATTACCATTTGAATACTAAGAGCGCAAGGTATCGTGTTAACGGATAACACGTTATTGATATGTCACTTCAGCGCCATCTCATCCCCTCTCAATAACACACCAATAACTAAAACACTCCTCCTTCATAACACACAAATAACATGTTATTGGTACTTGTAGGTCCCACAAAATACCCCACCAAATATATCCACTCGCTCACAATACAAAAAAATAATAATAATAAACAAACAAAAAATGCAAATGGCTTAAGCCATTCCAATGGCTCAAACACCCAATGGCTTACCAATGGCATGTTGGCCGGTACCGTTGGCACACGAATGGCACGAAAAAAAGATGCATTTGGCATGTTATTCATCTTGATACCTTGTGCTCTAAATTGGATATATTCTGCCCATTGCAAATGCTTTTTAGGGACAACAAATAGGTTAATTTTGGATATTAAATTGTTTATATGATAATGTGGTTATATAATTTGAGAGCTTTTTATGTATGTTCCGGCAAATGTATACCTTTTGTGGATTAATTTGAGAGCTTTTTATGTATGTTGCCTGCCAAATTAAAATGCTTCTATCTATAGGGTTGGACAGATTATGTAGCTTGTCAAAATGGTAAAAACAGTTGCAAAAGTAGAAAGGTCTGATATTTATCTAGGTAATGTACTATATAGTATATACAAGGCAGACAAAATCTACATGGAACAAAAAACAAAAGAACAATCAAAATTCTGAAGTAGAGAATTTATGAAAAAGTACCAAGTAGGATGTCTAATATTATGCCATTATGGAACTAACCCAACCACCATCAACCCATTCATGATGAACCCTTAATGAATCTAATGGGTAAGCATTCTCTTCCTCAGAGCCTTCAAAATAAACCAAGTACTTCGACCCGATTTTCCTAATAATCTTCCCGAACCACCACCCGTCATTGTCGAATGCATCAACCTTGTCACCCACCGAAAATCCTTTAACCAGAACTTTGGGTGGAAGTGGGCGGATTTGATCAGCGGGGACGACTTCTCTCACATGCTCGAAACCTCTTTCATCGACTAGCGTTTTGTACCGGATGATATAGTCTTCGTCGACAAGCCATGTGATTATGTTTGCGGGGTAGTATGATCCCTCGAATCCTTCCTCGTTACTTACTATTTCGACTTTATCACCTCTTTGAAACAATGTCGATGATGCCTTTTGCTAATATATATACAAAAAAGTAGTAACAATGTTAAAAAGCTATGCATAAACATAAAAGCATGATGAAACATTAGGAAATCACACAATCATTAAGCAACTAGAAAGAAAATAAGTATGATAAGAGATTAAAACTGTACTTTGTGGGATGTAGGGGACCTCATGATTGATATTGTGATTTGGTGGCGTGTATACTTCCTTGATATTGACAGTAACTAAAAGAAAACAACCCTAATTAAGAACGTGTAAATCGGAATGAAATAAATGTAGCGTGAGCGTGAATGTTGCCTTACAAATTATTTGTGTTGATATCTCATTATTAACCATCAATACTCCTTAAATAGCCCAAACTACCCAATTTTATGTTTTTTTATTTTTAACTTCACGTTTTAATGATAGTGGTCGAGCTAGTACTCGAGTCTAAACTATATTGGTACGTAATTTTATATAAGTTTTGAGACACTCAAGCGGATACATGATTCAAATCGATTTTACTAATTCTCCGTAATATGTTAAACACAACTTTTGTACTATGTATACTAGGCGTGCATTATGTATTTGTATTGTAATATATCTATGTCGTAGCATTAGGGCGGAGTGTATCATGCAGTGAAATCATAGACAAATGTTACGAATAATAGCAGCCCCAATTTAAGGAAAACCTCGAAGTGCCAATATAAGTAGATTGATCTAGAATTTTAGACTTATAAATATCTAAATGAATAATCTAGACCTTATCTAAACTTAACCTATGTAATAATCCAAGATACTTATATTAGAATTTTCTAGAACTTGATTAGCTCTTAGCATAAACGAGTGATGAAACTCGCGCGATGCAGCGGGATTGCTTTTGTAGACGTGAATTTGGATAGGGACTATTTTTGCCAAATTGCTATAAAGGACTTACTTTGCAGCGACACTTAAACCTTAAGGACTGTTTTTGCCAACTTGGACTTACTTTGCAACGACACCTAAACCTCAGGGACTATTTTTGCCAACTTGCGAAAGTTGACAATTAATGTTGAAACACGTGGCATTTGAAGAGATCATGTCCTGCCTTTTAGTTATATTAGATAAAGATAATAGGGGCATAGGGCACGTCACTCTCATTTGTAATCATCAGTTTGTAACCAAGAGTTCTTGTGCAATATATATGAAGTATTCCCAAGTAATTTTACAAGCGTTCATAGCTGATCTCCTTTTTATTCTTTTTGGCTTACCAATATGTTGAAACCAAGTAGCTAAGTGCCACACGGACGTTGTGAATTAATCTCGTGACAACAATCTTAGGAAACTTCACACATTCACCATTCCATGTGTGGTCGATAGGCAAATGAAATCTTGAGCTTTTCTCAACATACTCTTTTCTAAAGATGGAAGAGTTTTGATGAGTATGTTGTGTGCGTATTAGAGGTACTTTTAGTAATAAAAATGAAGAAAACCCGAAGAGACGAGCTAGAAAGTTTCACAAACTATTAAGGAAAAGAAGACTCAGGGTTTAATGTAACATCCATAATTGGGGGAAAAAATTGCACTCATTCTCTACTCTTATAAAGTTGTGCTTTTCAGAGTATATTAAATTTTAGTACAACGTATTATCCTATCATAAACTCGTAATAAGAGAAAATGCAAGAAAATCCAACTTTTGCTCTCATCTACATAAAACAAAAGCAGTGACCGAACTAGGGGTGTCACGAGACCTGGTAAAGTTATGTTTCGTAGTGTTAAAAAAAAAAAAAAAAATGTCAAACGTGTGCATACCTTTTATGTACTCTCTCCATTTATTAATAGGTAAAAAGTAGATTATAATTTCAGTGAAGAGATCTAGTGAGAAGAAAATTTGAAATGAGAATAATGAGAAGAAATTTGAGCCACACATTTTATATAAGGTGAAGAAATTTAAGGGGAGATGCATCTATATTTGGAGGTGCATATGAAATGTGCGATTGTGGTTTCTTCTCACCCTTCTCATTTTAATTTTTGATCCTTACTTTATAATTTCATTCAAAACCCTCATGTGACACTTTGAAGATTTTTATGCATTCAATCTATACTACTGATTAAAATATTTGAGACTTTCAAAATAAAAAAGTATTAAAAAAATTTAGAAAAATAATATTTTTTTAATAAAAAATTAACAAGCCACAGTAAATGTTGTTTCACTATAGATGTATATATGTTTTTTTCACTATAAATATATACATTTTTCACGGACGGTATGATTCACAGTAAATGTATATGTTTAACAAGTCGTAGTCAACCTATTTCGCAATCAACACTTCAGATACAATGGCCTCCAACCCTCCAATATTAATATACACAATAAAAAGAGCTAAAAACCAGAAATTATTCTTCTACAATCATGCATTCCCCTATTTCAAAATCCTACAATATCCTTAACAAAATGCCACTATAAAAAGAAGGCACATTGTTGAACTTCATCAAATTCCAGCAGCAATTGCTGTAACCACCTGCATTTTTAGGTTACTTTTCATTTTCGAGAATTTACAATTCACTTTCACTATTCACATTTACTATTCACTTTTACTATTCATCCGTAAAACTTTTATTTCACATTCTCGTAAGATAAATTATTTTAGTAATGACCTGAGAGTTCGACCATCGTTAGATCATTTTCGCAAAAGTTATTAAGTAAACATCGTTTTAAAGTTTCGTTTTAGACGGTCCACCGTTTAAACATCACGCGCTTAACGAAAATCAACCCTGATAATTTTCCTCGCATCAGATAAATTTTTAGATCATTCATGATTAATTTGAGAATTTTTAAGAATTATTATTTTTAATATTACCAAATAAGCCCAGCGCAGAACAAAACTAAACTTACGTTTTAAACAATTCTACTTACATCCAGACTTAACGATTCCTGCACTATGTTTCTAATATGTTTTTGACACTTTTACATTTTTGGAAAAGTCAAACATATTTCCCTCCTCCTTTGACCATAAAGGAATTAACCTTGTACGTTCTACATTTTTGCTTAAATCGCGTAACTTTTAAACTTCACGAATAACTGTAAAGTTATCCCGCGTATGACGAAAACCACATTTTGACATCTCATATCACTTTTAGACTAATTTTAGTCTACTCTAAATAAATTCACGGTCGTTTCCCTGAAATTTCGTTCTTTTCTGATAAACTGCGAATTACGCGTTTTTTACCCGTATTTCCAGCTTTAAGCAGCGTTTTTGCACCCAATGAGACTTATCACCCATTTTATATTTTTAGATGGAGTATAATGATGAGTCTCATCATTCCTACAAGTTTCGTATTTTTACGATACCCGGTTTTACGTTTTATGGCTTAACGACTTACGGTTGGCATTTAACGGAACCAAAACTTACTCTAAACTCAAGATAAGATCAAAAATAACCACCTAAGTCATCTTATCATGTCTTGGCCGACTTAGGGGGGGGGAGTCATCATTTTGGTGGCATCATCCTAACCATGGTTCATTTAGATCTTTACAAGTGTCCTAACTTAACCATGGTTAATATTTAACCCAATATATGGTTAACCAAACTTACCCTCCTATAAATAGCAAGTGAATGACTTCCTAAAAACCCTAAAACTCTTCTCTTGGTCGTTCATAACTTAAAACATACATATCTTCCATCATTTGATCTATAAACTTCAAGTTTATGCAAGGAAGTTCCAAAGATCAAGCCACTACATCAAATCTCTAGCAAGTTTAAGTGATCTTCTTGAGTTTAGATCCACTCAAGTCACTTAGTACTTCATCACCAACTCTTCAAGTTTGCAAGGGTGCCAAGGTGTGGAAAGCTAGCTCAATCCAAAATCTTTCGCGATCAATCAAAGTCCTATCCTTACTAAGTTACTCCTTTCTATTTGAAAGCCAAAAGTTGTAAGCAACTTATCACCACCATCATCTCATCTTTATTATTCATAATCTTAACTATTTCATGCTATATATATAGTTACTATGTTGATTCATGATGTACATATACTCAATCACTTGTTTTAGTTCACATATTGTCATAAAAGTAACAAACTAGTAAACTAGTCATATTCTACACATGTGAGACCATTAAAAACAGTAACATAAGGACTTTCTAACTTACATAATATGGTAGACAAGATTAAAAGGTAAACATAGCAATTTAAAAGTAACATAAGGACTTTCTAAAGCCTTAAGGCTTGTTTGCCCAAGACCGTTAACTATGGTAATCATATATATGAAACGACGAGAACTTGTAAAAACATGATAAACTTATTTATATAACAATCTTCACTCAAAACATATGTTATATCTACTAAGTGCTACAATAGTAGGGAGCTTCATGTGAGGGGTTCATTTGAGTAAAACGTATCGACGAGTTGCTGGATTTACGATTTAAAGTGTCCTAGCTCCTCGAACGTTTACTGTATGACCTCTGAATTATGATGGCCCGAACGGTAGTACGATATCTATAAACTAAATATGTTTTCACATATTAAAGATCTTTATATAAACATCAAATGATAATTAACTACATCATGATCAACATAGGAATATATATAGGATGGTTTATGTTTTCCTAAACATTATTCCAAACCTCAGTCGCAACATTCTATTTTAGGTTGCTCGTAGAAGTTCTCACGGCATATCCGTCATTCTCATTATACATTTGATATCATTTACTCTGAGGTGAGTTCATAGCCCCACTTTCTATTACTTAACTGTTTTACAAACCCTTGGGGGAGATACATGCTTTATTTTTAAACCGAACACATTGCTTTGAAACTGTATGTTTATCTGAATGTATTATGTGCACTAAGTACCACTATTGCCAAATTAAGTCCCTATTATCATGAACCATTAATCACTTGCGGGTGAACGCGAATAATGTGGATAGATCTATCGGGATTGACGAATCCCGTTTGTTTGACCAAGTCCGGTAAACAAACGCACTCTATTTGAAGAACCATAGGTTAATTGGCAAATTACCTATTAGGGCAACTGTTTGACCAATGACCTGGCAAACTATTATATCAATTTCTATTGACAAATTGTTAACGTTTTCGGTATCATGAGCTTAGTGCAATAATATCTGTTTTGTTTTCAAAACCTTGGTGTGAGTCTAATTAACTCACACTACCAACATAATGTGTTCAACTGATTTCCTAAACTCTATGAATTTCACTCAACCTTTGTGTTGACAGTTTTAAGCATGTATTTCAGGTCCATAATGTCGGAAGCTGGCACGGAAGAGCAAGGATACTCAAGAAGGCTATAAATTTTATTATCATTCGAAAACCCATTTAATGTATTTTGTAAACAATGGAACCAACTGGGACCTCATTTTTGTAAACTCTGATATTTATATAAATCGAATGATAAATCTTTTAAAACGACTCCATTAGAGTTCGTTTTCTATTGTTATGACTGTTGTGCCATGAAGTAACACCCAGTTTGAATTCCGCTGCGTAACACGAAATTGGGGGTGTTACAGATTGGTATCAGAGCCACAGTTATAGAGAAACGGGTCTAATTGAGACTTAAACTATAACTACTTTTACAAACAAAAACATTTTATAGCCTTCCGTTCTCCGTGCCTTCTACCCTCCAGACGATTATGTGACTTTTAGGCATTTTAAGCTATACAAACATATTAGTATATTGATATATACACTTGACTTAATTTCAATCATAAACAAAGTACTCAACATATCTGCGTATGCCTATTCTAAGGCATTACGGCACAATCATATTTTCCCAATCTCCCAATCATGCATCTACTCATGCATTTTAGGATTACGAAACTTCCTCCAAGACATTGTAAATCCTACAATGGTCTTTCCTACTTCCTAGACATTGTGAGATACAATGGTATCATTCATTTTTCAAGACACTGTGAGATACAGTGGTCTCTATTACATTCTCAGACACTGTAAATCCTACAGTGATCTCATTTATTTCTCAAGACATTGTGGGTTACACAATGATCTCTCCATCATTTCTCAAGACATTGTGAGTTACACAATGGTCTCTTCATCATTTATCAAGACATTGTGGGTTACACAATGATCTTTCCATCATTTCTTAGACATTGTGAGTTGCACAATGGTCTCTATTATATCCTAGACATTGTGAGTTACACAATGGTCTCAACTATTTCTCAGACATTGTGAGTTGCACAATGGTCTCAACTACTCCTCAGATATTGTAAGTTATACAATAGTCTCTACAAATTATCTTATAAAACCTTATATGATATTCTTTTATATGAAGCCCGTCACAATCTATCAATTTCCCTAATGGAAATACAAGAAATGGGATTTCTAAAAGATAAACTGACTCATCATCTACAAAAGCTGAAGTTCAGCAACTTTCTCTACATTCATCAAAGTTCTCTTCTGAAACCTTCATTGTTAAAGGTCCGTGATTCTAGCCAAGTATGGACTATTTTAGAATTACTTAAGGTTTCCTTTCAACACGTATCTACCCATACTATCTTCTATGCAATGGAATGTGAAAACATAGGTTACAAGTCTTTTATGGCCAGGACTTGCAACTGGATGGTTTGATATCGCCTTTGCTTAGTGGACAATTTCTCAAAAGCTATGAACATATCACAAGTATACCTAATTTAGGTATTTGAAAATTTTATCGAACCTCGGATAAATATAGCCTAATCACTTATATTTAACCTTGGGATAATGGATCATAGTCTGATTAACTATGTTCGACTTAAATTTTTCAAACACTGAGAATAGTTATACAAGGGTTATATTCAGGTTAATTTCTTACTTAAACTCGATAAACCACCAGAATTCATTAAAAAGATCTAGAGACGCGATAGTGTTTTACCACTCAGCGAGATCTTAACACTTATGTATACTACCTAATTTCATTCTTGAAAGTTTTCATTTATGAAATAATCCTAACTACTATCTTAGGATAGTCATCAAATCTTCTCGTCATTCCTTAGAAGTACTAGCCTGATTAGATTTCAAGGATATCATTCCGTCATTCACTTTTGATGTTAAACCAAACTTGACATCTCTACCTAAGAATAATGGTAAACATACGCTACACTCTTCTAATCGTCAACATGTCACATCATTATCTGAACCCCATTGAAATTCAGTACGTAAAACTTCACTGTACCACGTTTCTTTCAAACACTAGTAGACAGAAACACTATAGCCTTCATCCCAAAACCACCTAAGACACGATCAACTTTGGAAATGGTTTGGATAACCACTTGCCACTATCAAGACTTTCCTACAACGACAATTGTCACATTATTATAAACCATTTCACATCAACAATATCTTACACCTTTGATTAACAACAGTTACCCTAACAACAACGAAAACTATTCCATTTGAGGCACTATATCGACAAAAGTGTTAGTTAACCATTTGCTGAACTAAGGTGTTTAGAGATCACCCACGAGACAACTAAGGAAACCATACAAATACAAATTAGGCTCCATGCCGCACACTATCACCAAAAACTCCATGTTAGAAGTAAGGTTTTATTAATAGCCTCGACACATTAAGATATGATTCATTTTGAGAAACGGGAAAAGCCAAACTTGAGGTATATTTGAATCTATAAGATTTTAACAAAACCCTTTAAGTGATCAACTTAAGCCACATGGTACATAATACATCCTATGACTAGAAACTTGAAAACGCAAAGGCTAGGATTCGGCGTATACACCCTCATGTTCCTATACACTTCAACATCGAGTAACACACATTGAATTCCGGGACGGAATTCCCATTAAGGGGGTGAGACTGTAACCACCAGCATTTTTAGGTTACTTTTCATTTTCGAGAATTTACAATTCACTTTCACTATTCACATTTACTATTCACTTTTACTATTCATTCGTAAAACTTTTATTTCACATTCTCGTAAGATAAATTATTTTAGTAATGACCTGAGAGTTCGACCATCGTTAGATCATTTTCGCAAAAGTTATTAAGTAAACATCGTTTTAAAGTTTCGTTTTAGACGGTCCACCGTTTAAACATCACGCGCTTAACGAAAATCAACCCTGATAATTTTCCTCGCATCAGATAAATTTTTAGATCATTCATGATTAATTTGAGAATTTTTAAGAATTATTATTTTTAATATTACCAAATAAGCCCAGCGCAGAACAAAACTAAACTTACGTTTTAAACAATTCTACTTACATCCAGACTTAACGATTCCTGCACTATGTTTCTAATATGTTTTTGACACTTTTACCTTTTTGGAAAAGTCAAACATATTTCCCTCCTCCTTTGACCATAAAGGAATTAACCTTGTACGTTCTACATTTTTGCTTAAATCGCGTAACTTTTAAACTTCACGAATAACTGTAAAGTTATCCCGCGTATGACGAAAACCACATTTTGACATCTCATATCACTTTTAGACTAATTTTAGTCTACTCTAAATAAATTCACGGTCGTTTCCCTGAAATTTCGTTCTTTTCTGATAAACTGCGAATTACGCGTTTTTTACCCGTATTTCCAGCTTTAAGCAGCGTTTTTGCACCCAATGAGACTTATCACCCATTTTATATTTTTAGATGGAGTATAATGATGAGTCTCATCATTCCTACAAGTTTCGTATTTTTACGATACCCGGTTTTACGTTTTATGGCTTAACGACTTACGGTTGGCATTTAACGGAACCAAAACTTACTCTAAACTCAAGATAAGATCAAAAATAACCACCTAAGTCATCTTATCATGTCTTGGCCGACTTAGGGGGGGGGGAGTCATCATTTTGGTGGCATCATCCTAACCATGGTTCATTTAGATCTTTACAAGTGTCCTAACTTAACCATGGTTAATATTTAACCCAATATATGGTTAACCAAACTTACCCTCCTATAAATAGCAAGTGAATGACTTCCTAAAAACCCTAAAACTCTTCTCTTGGTCGTTCATAACTTAAAACATACATATCTTCCATCATTTGATCTATAAACTCCAAGTTTATGCAAGGAAGTTCCAAAGATCAAGCCACTACATCAAATCTCTAGCAAGTTTAAGTGATCTTCTTGAGTTTAGATCCACTCAAGTCACTTAGTACTTCATCACCAACTCTTCAAGTTTGCAAGGGTGCCAAGGTGTGGAAAGCTAGCTCAATCCAAAATCTTTCGCGATCAATCAAAGTCCTATCCTTACTAAGTTACTCCTTTCTATTTGAAAGCCAAAAGTTGTAAGCAACTTATCACCACCATCATCTCATCTTTATTATTCATAATCTTAACTATTTCATGCTATATATAGTTACTATGTTGATTCATGATGTACATATACTCAATCACTTGTTTTAGTTCACATATTGTCATAAAAGTAACAAACTAGTAAACTAGTCATATTCTACACATGTGAGACCATTAAAAACAGTAACATAAGGACTTTCTAACTTACATAATATGGTAGACAAGATTAAAAGGTAAACATAGCAATTTAAAAGTAACATAAGGACTTTCTAAAGCCTTAAGGCTTGTTTGCCCAAGACCGTTAACTATGGTAATCATATATATGAAACGACGAGAACTTGTAAAAACATGATAAACTTATTTATATAACAATCTTCACTCAAAACATATTTTATATCTACTAAGTGCTACAATAGTAGGGAGCTTCATGTGAGGGGTTCATTTGAGTAAAACGTATCGACGAGTTGCTGGATTTACGATTTAAAGTGTCCTAGCTCCTCGAACGTTTACTGTATGACCTCTGAATTATGATGGCCCGAACGGTAGTACGATATCTATAAACTAAATATGTTTTCACATATTAAAGATCTTTATATAAACATCAAATGATAATTAACTACATCATGATCAACATAGGAATATATATAGGATGGTTTATGTTTTCCTAAACATTATTCCAAACCTCAGTCGCAACATTCTATTTTAGGTTGCTCGTAGAAGTTCTCACGGCATATCCGTCATTCTCATTATACATTTGATATCATTTACTCTGAGGTGAGTTCATAGCCCCACTTTCTATTACTTAACTGTTTTACAAACCCTTGGGGGAGATACATGCTTTATTTTTAAACCGAACACATTGCTTTGAAACTGTATGCTTATCTGAATGTATTATGTGCACTAAGTACCACTATTGCCAAATTAAGTCCCTATTATCATGAACCATTAATCACTTGCGGGTGAACGAGAATAATGTGGATAGATCTATCGGGATTGACGAATCTCGTTTGTTTGACCAAGTCCGGTAAACAAACGCACTCTATTTGAAGAACCATAGGTTAATTGGCAAATTACCTATTAGGGCAACTGTTTGACCAATGACCTGGCAAACTATTATATCAATTTCTATTGACAAATTGTTAACGTTTTCGGTATCATGAGCTTAGTGCAATAATATCTGTTTTGTTTTCAAAACCTTGGTGTGAGTCTAATTAACTCACACTACCAACATAATGTGTTCAACTGATTTCCTAAACTCTATGAATTTCACTCAACCTTTGTGTTGACAGTTTTAAGCATGTATTTCAGGTCCATAATGTCGGAAGCTGGCACGGAAGAGCAAGGATACTCAAGAAGGCTATAAATTTTATTATCATTCGAAAACCCATTTAATGTATTTTGTAAACAATGGAACCAACTGGGACCTCATTTTTGTAAACTCTGATATTTATATAAATCGAATGATAAATCTTTTAAAACGACTCCATTAGAGTTCGTTTTCTATTGTTATGACTGTTGTGCCATGAAGTAACACCCAGTTTGAATTCCGCTGCGTAACACGAAATTGGGGGTGTTACAATTGCCCCTCTTCCAGCCATTGAACTTCATCCAATTCCAGCCGCACCTGCCCCTTTTCCATTCATTGAAATTCATCCAATTTTAGCCGCCCTTTAACCTCTTCCAACCCCTCTCCTAGGCCCTCTTCCAGCCCATGCACCTCTCGTGGCCCCTCTTCCAGTTCAGTATCAAAGAAACCGAGTTGTCGATGTAACATACTTTTTCCAATCTTTATATTTCTTTAATAAACATTGAAAATACCTATTCATATAACAAGATTACTAATTATTGATGTTTATTTGTTTTATATTTCAGATTCAGAAGAAGCGTAAAAGGTTCATAAACTTGATGCACTGGAAATAGGACGAAATCATTACCATTAATGATGAGGAAGAAACCTCGCCCGAGGCTTCCCCAACAAGGAGTGTCAAACGCAAAAGAACAAAACTCGTTTCGGTATTTGGCAATAACCGGGTTACTTGATTCAGACACGCCAACAATGGAGAGGATGCATAAAATTTCTTGTGTGAATCATTCAAACTATTATCTCACATTAAACTCTTAGAATCTTACATTCTAAGAACATAATGTATTACTTTGTTTTATTTTTTTGTTTCAACTCTTATGCCCTTTCAAAAGATTAATATAACTTGTTGGTTTCATTATAAATTTCATATTTTGCGTCGTTGGTAGATCCTCATAAGAATTTGCGTATTTGGACAATGAAACATACCTCTGGAAGCAGCATTAGGAGATCATACAAGGCTTTTAACAGCCAAATATATCTTCCAGGTTCGAGAAGTTGCACATAAAACCAAACTATTTGTAACATATCCTCGACTCTTCGCCTGCAAATATCAAAATAAGAATGTGTCTTGCAATAACGAACTTTGTTTTAAAGCACATGTAACCAGAAAATCAACGATAACTTCAAAGTGGAACCAAATGATGTGTAATTGCTATCTACAATAGAAAAATAAATTAAAAAAAAAATAAAAAATAAAAAGGTATATCAAATATGTATTCAACTTTTAATTTCATTTTAAGTTCTTAGATTTAGATAAATAAATGACCCATTAGGATAATGCAGGTTCATATCAGAGTATGAATTGTTACCACAGTCATAATTATTTGAAGGATAGAAGCATATACACGACTGATAACACTCAAAATGTGCATATTTTTAGGAGCGTTATCATGACTTTTGTACATGTCATTTGGTTAATTTTATAAACTTATGGTGCTTAATGAAGTATATTTGCTATTTCAGGTTCATGGAAGCTCACAAGATAGAAAACAAAGAAAAAGATGAAGAAACAATCAATAAACGAAGATTTATCCATGTACAAAGAATTCTCGACAAAAGCAAGCCTCTTGGAGTATATTCGAGAAGATAATTCATGAAGTTTGTATTCCAAAGACTCAAGAATAGAGTACAAGAAGGTAAGCGAGAAAGAAATGAAGAAAAGAAGCTCAAACAAAGAAATATTGAGAGACTCTTTGTTCCTGACACACCTCCACCATTTTGGCCATACTTGAGCATACGAACTCTATTTGACCCCTCGTTCATGGCCATGGAACCGGAAGAGAAAGATTTATAACTTGTTTTATTATTTTTGGCCAAAAGGCTCCAGCTGATCGGTATGGGCCCACAACCGATTCGGCTGGAGCTATTTTCTCAGTGAAATCCATCTAGTCGATCGGCTGGACTAACCTGGTCCTCTAAACTTAGTTTTTATGCTTCCAATCATATTCTAAACGATTCTAGACCCTTCCCACTTAGTTTCTAGTCCCTTCCATGCTACTTGTTGCCCAAGATCAACATTAATAACCCCAAGCCTTGAAAGTAGTATAAATAGGACCATTTATGAAGTGCTTTCAAAATCATCCATCATATCAATCTCTTAACCAACCATTAAAACCTTACACACACTTCTCCTCACCACCCCTCACCCTTTTTCAGAGGTGTTGGGGGGTTGGTTTGGTCGTCATTTCCAGAAGAGCCGCATAAACAATCCACAACATCACCATCAATCCTTGTTGCCAAACACTTCCATAACTTGTTAATTGATGTTACTTGGAAATCCCAGAAGTTGTGGGATGTAATAGGGTCTTATTTGGCTTAGTAATGGGCTGTGTAACAATGGAGGATTAATGTGTGAATCCTAGGACTTTGTATTTCGTCTTATGAACTTTGGTACTTTCTATTTTAATATTAAGCATGTTTGGTTATATATTGTGTTGATTATGTGATTCTTATGATGTGTTCTTGTCTTATGCATGATGTCTTAATACTTTTTTGGTTCATATGATAACTTGTGACAAAGGGATGTTTGGATATTTGTAGTATTTGTTTGGAATATGATGATAACATCATATTTGGTCAAATTGTAACTTGTTATTGTTTATTGTTTTGATTAATTATTGTTGAGTCTAAAGGTCGGAAGGATTCTCAATAATGTTGATTTCAATTCATTAGTCGATGAATGTGTTGGTGTCATACTTTGTGACGATTCTATGAGAAACTTAATAAATAAAACGAGTAAAGGTTTAATTCAGATTATAGGCCGAAAGGAGTCTTTTGAATATGTGTTATAATTATCTTTCAAGTAAATGGAACTTTAAGAATTAATAACATCAAAGTCTATAGGTTGGAAGGATTCTTTGTTGTTGTTGGTTTAGGCATAGGCTCATGACATAACCATTTGATTGAGGCTTATGCATAATTGATTTATAAATTACTAAACTATTATTATTGATTCTATAGGTCGTAATAATTACCTTTGATAATATGTTTTCCAAACTAAACATCCTTATATCCATGTGATCACTTGTCCAAACATTCATGTTCTTTGTGTGCTTATTCTCATATTGTTTTCTTGTAGTTTGATCTGTGACAATCATAACCACCAACTTGTTACTTGCTTAAACAAACAAATGACACATAGTGCAACCAAGTCTCTTGGGAAGACATTGACTTACCAACCCCTAACTACACATGACTAGTATACTTGCTCGAATGTGTTCCTAGTTAACCGATAATTCTTGTTTATAAATTTAAAGCTTCGTGTGAACGCATCAACGACATTGCCAACAATATGAATTATTACTTATATGGAATTGTTACTTGTATGTAGGTTGATTCAGGCTATCTCTTACAGGTACATAATAGGAATTAGCTTAAGAGGAAATGCGTCAAATGGAACGAGCATCCAACTACATATTTGGCAACTTTTGGTTTAGTCCTTATTACATTTTTATAAGTGAAAAGCATTCAAAAAATCCAACTGCTTGATCAAAAATTCTCAAAAAAAATTATTGTTTAATCTTTTTTTGGTGTCTACTTTAATTATAAGAGAAGAGGTAATTATATTTAGGCTTATACATATCAAATTATAGTGCCAAAATAGCACTTCACATACACGCACTACACTAAATTAATTGTGCCAAAATAGGAGTCACATTCAAGCACTACACTTATGACATGAGATATTTGGAAAAACTATTAAATCTTTAGTTTATATGTGCCATTAATGACAAAATAATTGGATTTTCAGTTAACATTGTATTTGATTTCTGGAACAAAATCACAGCCATAATTTCAGCAACCTTGTATCATAAGATATGTGTTATTAATGACCTTATTATTAGACTTTCTGTTTTTTATGAAGATATGTAAATCACATTGAATAATTTTTAGCTTTACTTTTATCCATTTACCATTTATAATTACACTTTATGAATTTCTGAAACTGACCACACAGTATATATATATAAGATACTAAATGGTTATTGTTATTCACACATCAATATCACATTACATAGCAAATGAACTATCAAAATGAAATTATTAGTGATCCTATGATTGTTGAAGTTGAGGATCAATTACATGTCCTTGATGTAACCGACCTTCTATCATCTTTAACTCTTTCTCTCGCCCACAAACCTGATCCAGTTATCGTTCAAGCTCTTCATAAAATTCACCCAGCTGTTATGGTAACAAATCATCTCCAATCTTTATACGTACCTAAAACATAAACAATCAAAACAAAAACTTATCTTGCATTTAAATTTAATAATGTTTATATTTGATTTTGCAGGAATATGACCCTTACAAAGTTATTGAAAGCTTCAAGTTACTCTGCGAACCATGCTTGTGGTACAAATGCAAAGCATTCCACGTAGAGTTTGTTTGGATGGACGAGAAAGAAAACAAACTTTGGCATTTTTACTCGATAAATTTGTAAGTTAATTTAAGATGTATGTTTATCAAGAAATCTACATACATGCTTATTAATTATTTCGTTAACCTACTACTACTTTATATTTTAGAGACAAAAATTTGCTGCTATGCTCCCCCGCCAGTTAATTTAGTTTTATGCGAGACGAATTTTGGAAGGTGGTGTGTTTTCTTTGAATCATTTCCAGGTAGATTATACCGACCCATACGACTACCCAAGATTGGATACCTACAGCTTTATTCGTATTGAGTGGGCAATACTGATAAACAAAAAAAACTGAGCTTATAGAGACAACGGATGGAGAAAATGATTGGTTCGTAATGTTGCCTTGTCAAGAGGAATTTCACGTCACACGAAAAAAGTATTAGTAAATCCAACGAAGAAGTTTAAACTCGATGGAGTTTACACATCAAATGTGGTGTATCGAGAGGTTTTACATAATGACTAACACACATTAACAATCATTTTATTTTGTTTAAAAGCACTTTTATAATAAATTACGTTTCTTTACTAATAATGAGTAACATTGAAAAATTCATGATTTACTGTATTATATATTTCATGTATGCTTATTTGAATTTTACATCAAACAAATACCCATATTCCTACCAATTGTGATAAACTGGTTCAAACATTCAGGGTGTTTTTGTTACATGGGTTCTAAAGAGAAATAATGGAATGATATACACAAGCTATTGTTTGGTACCCATTCACTGCATTAAATGCTTAGAATGAATCATGAAAATACAATCCGACATGGTAAGGTGGGTATCACTTGGTTTCATCTATGTGTTTTTCTCTGCTACAAGTTCTACCTTTTCATTCTCTTTTTACTATTTTTTTAATAACACAATTTATGATAATATATTTTTTATTTTATATATCAAATCAAAATCTAAATTCTAATCCAAAATCAAATCCAAATCTCAATACTAAACCCATCTACAAACCAAATGAGCCTTCAACTAATCTAAGAAAACATAATCATAGCAACCACATTGCTAATTCAAAAACTTCTATAAACACTTTGTTCATACTTGTACTTTCCCAATAAGCAATCAATTCATAATATATAGATAACACCATACATAATCCATACCAAATTGATAATTTGAATTTACATAGAGAAAAATATAAATAAACAACTATGATGTTATTACCTCAGCATACCAAAGCAAACAGTAGATCACAACTAACTATATATTACAATTTACACCCTTGTGGTTGAGGTTATAGTTCTTCCTCTTGAATACTCAGTATAGTTGGTGTGATGTGTGTGAGTTTTACAAAAGTAATGGGAGTGATTGTATATGGTGCGATGTAGAGGAAAAAAGAATCAGGGTTTGATCTGGTGGGTTGAAGCTTTTATGTTTTTTGGCCAAAAATAGTTGGTATGAGTATTTACACACTATGTTATAATTTTTTGGGCTTTAATAGTTACATATTTGTGTTTATGCAATATTACATTTCATTTAACGTCTATTTTTAATTTATGTTTCAAATATGATATTGGTGTTACTCTCTTTAATTCAGACCTGTTGTTTATTTGAATACGAAATAGTTTGCGTTGCTTTTGCATGTCGTTACTTTAATTAAATCATTCATTTGTAAAGTTATTGGTAGAAAAACCGTATAAACGAAACACATTTATTCACCACAAAATTAATTACCGAGTATCTGCCGCCGTATTGCGTAGGTACCCTGCTAGTTCTTTTTATTTTTGATTCCCCCGCTCAACATAAAAATACATACCGGCACCAGTGCTTTATCTCTACAACTAATTAAGATTGGAAACTATTGTCAGTCATCAACGACAAAGGCTAAAAAAACAACCGAATACTATTTGATGATGTCATTGCTTTGCACGATCTTGTAAGGGAAGAGATCCGGTGAGAATAATAACTAAAATGGGAAGAATAAAAGGGATTTCTAGCCACATTTTAAATAAAAGAAAAAATAATTAGAAAGAGATGCATCCATTTTTGTAAGTACATCTAAAATGTGAGTTTATGGTTTGTTTTTACCCTTTTCACTTTAGATTTTCTTCTTATTTGATCCTAACTCATACTTGTAAAACTAAAGATTAATATAATGGTGTTAACTAGGTTTAATCCTGTGATAATATGTATTTTTGGTGAATATATATAAGTTGTATCTTTAAAAAAATGTAATAGCACTCGTATTAGATACTTAAATAAACTACAAACTTGGATTGTGAGAAGTTAAACCAAGTTTTTTTTTTTTTTTTTTTTTTTTTTATTTTTTATAATGAGGAGGGAAGGATATATAATAATATTTCATTTATGTTTGGACCTATATATTTCCCTTACTCTCTTTATATCCCCCAGGTAAGAAAATGAACATCCTTCTTTTTAAGAAGTTAAATCAAACGTGAGACCCACATATATCCTCCCTATATTGAAAAAAAAAAAAAAAAAAAAAAAATCTCTGTAACTTCCAATCTAAATCAACATGAGTGTTTATATGGGTGATTGCTTTATTTCTTCTTTTTTCATTTTTAGGCTTTAGGCTGCCCCAGTAAGGTCGATCGAGGGTGTAGGGCGATCGATTTCTAATCGATCCCCTTGCTGCGGAGGTAATCGGTCGCCACAAAAAAAAAAAGCGAGTGGGTCGTCTGGTCGATCGAATCCACAAAGCACAAACATACAAACATATCATTTAGCAAATGAGCAAGAACTGCCTGTTTCTTCTTCTGAAGATGCTGCCATTGAAGAAGTGAATACTGCTAATGAAACCGAAGGTGATAATGGAGAAGAAACATCTGTTGTACCGGATCCTGAGCCTGCTTTGGTGTCTGCTTGAGATTCCAATTAGCAGATTGTCTAGTGTTTAAATTCTTTCCGTTGAAAGTGTGTATTTATCTAAAGAACAATATGTCGTTATTATGGATATATCATATATCTTCAGTTTTATATCTAGAATGTGGTGGTATGAGGATTTTTGCTGAAATGGGTTTACAGATCTCTATTTGTCACATAAATACTGGAAGTTTATTTTTTTAGTCGTTGTATTGTCTTAATGTTTTAATTTTATTTGAATTATTATGTAACGTTTTAATTATTGATGAAATTTATTTTGTGTTAAAAATGTTTCTTTTTTTTTTTTTTTTACATAAAAAAAATAAATGAACTTAATCGCTGGAAAGAGAAAGCTGACGTGACAGTGAAAAGTAAGAGCATTGAATCCCCTTACTGGGGGCAGCCTTGTAACCTTAACCAAGCATGACCTTATGACATATAAGTAAATAAAATAACATGCCCACACATATACATTATCTTGGTTGCTACATTTTAGAGTTGTGTATACGATTTTATCCTCGAGGAATACATGTGACACGTCACGAAATGTTGTTAAAGTTACTTTAGCTTCAACTTTTTAAGATACTTGACATTAATTGGTGAAGCTTTGGCTTTAATATAAAGTTTACTTGATATTTGAACATTGAAATCTCTTTCTCTCTCTCAATTCAGGAAAAAAATAAAAATAAATAAATAAATAAATAAAATCAGTGTTTATTTCAGCATCTTATTTGAATTTGTGGACAGTGCTTAAAAAGAAAAACTGATGATATAATATAAACCGCATTTGTTTTGTTTTCGATCTTTGCTTCACCTTTGGTGATATTGAGCATTTGAGCTAGCTTATTATATAAACATTTGAAATACACTTAAAAAAGTTGTGTTTACAACATATATACTAATAAATTTGAATAATATGTTTATAAAAAAATAAAGATTACATTTAATATTATGTTTAAAATTGGTCCAAAAAGATTTGATTATGAGGAAGATTCAGGTTATGGCATAAAACAGACCGAATACCAAACCAGATCCACGACCCACATGCCTTTTGATTCCTTTTGCTTATCCCAAGTTGGATGACCGTTGCATTCCTCATACTATTTGTGTTTAAACGATCAAAGTTACACTTACACTCCTTAAAGTCTATGGTCTTTACATTTTTTTCCTTTCAATTAATTTGTTTCCACTTGTGCCCACGTATCATGTTGCATCCAATTAAAAAGTGAGGTACGTGTTTCTTTTAAGAATGAAAATATTACTAGTAGTATTTTACTATGTCTATGCTATTCTTTATCAAGTTTACTTTGAGCACTCACAAATGGTATATAATTTATGGATGTTTTATTGTTATTATGTTTAAAAATTTACATACTTTTGTAATTTGTGCTATGGTGGCACATTGGTAGATGCAATTAATAAACATAATTATTTATGAAAAATAAGTTTATTTCTATATAAACAAAATTTAATTTGGTAATTAAAATAAAATGAAGAAATTATTAATATCAGCTAACAAGTAAATATGACAATTTATGTTTACGAATTATATATAACTATGTGGTACCATGACACAAATTTGAAAAACTCAAGAATCATTTTCACTTGCAACTTGTTTTAGTAATTTTAAAAAGGTAAATTCATTGATACAAACTCTTATAGTATTCTTACAATCTGTCATAAATTTAAGTGACTAATATGAAATCCGGTAATCTACTCATATGTGACATCATCTAATGCTCATAAAAGTATGTTAAACCCTCAGATGAGGCCAAATTCACTAGTAATATCCACCAAACATATACCTATGTATATATATGAATTTGCAAAGAAAAAAAACAAAAGAGTGCAACGATAAGAACAAACTCACAAATCATAATAAATTCAAACCCTTAAAGGGAGTACTCGTGAAGAGATAACATCTAAAATGTTGTAAAGTTTTGGCTTAATCTAGCAATATTGGTTGTTGTATGTGTCAAAAATGAAAGAAACTCGTGTCATTGAACTCTTATAAGCACGAAAGCCGTGAGGATGAATTCCAAACAAATTGGTATTTGATACATCAGAAATGTAAAACATATCAAGTTTTTAAACAAATTACAAGGAACCCTTGTTTACCAGCTTTTCGTGACTTAATGGTTCCATGTTATGGAATTAGGAGGTCATGCGTTTGAGGTTGGTGAGCGTTTGTGTATGCATAATCAATTTTCTACGAAAAACTTGGTAAAATATTTAAACAACTCATACCTTTATTTGTCATCTGAGATGATTAGGTTAGAATAATGAAATATGAATTTTTTACAAGCATACATGGAACTTTAATAAATGCGAAAATCACAATATTTAGGAGTAATCCAACTTGTCATGTTATTTAATAAGAAAAAATAGGTTTAAAAAAGTCAAATTAATTGCCAGTAACACACGGTGTGATGTAATTAAATTTACTCAAAGCCGAGACCTACGAAACACACTGGTATACAGACACATGCGAAAACACTGACATACACACACATATAGACATATAGTTAAAAGCAAAGCAAAGCTGGTTACAGGGTTGATCAAACAACATCAAGCTATTACCACCCATAAAACTGGTTCAGGTGGTAACGCTGGCATTAACGCAAAAATACGCTATCATACTCATTGCTCTAACAAATAATCAAATAACTTCGTAATTAATGCAACATACCTTCTATATGTCAATATGTTAAGACAAGTGCAAAAAGTGCGACAAAAAGAGCAAAATGACATATCATAGTAAGTTCCAATCCATAAATTGTTTCTGGTTATGAAATCAGATCCAAAATGTTTGCAAATCTTTGGCTGAGTCTAAATATATTAGTCGTTTTTCTCTCCAAAAAATGTAAGAAATATATGTCTTTGAACTTTTGTAAGCGTGCAAACCACGAGAATGAATTCCAAACAAATTGCAATATGATACAACAAATTTTTAAAACACATAAATAACCAAAGAATCAAGTGATACAATAAGTTCACTTGATTCTTTGATAAAGCAACGTACGTGGTTGCGGCTTTTTGATGCTAAAACATCTATATACACACTGACCATAACACCAAATGAACCAGATTTATGGAGTTCATAGCATCAAAAAGCCGCAACCACGTACTCTACTCTAACAAGGAATCAAGTGAACTTGATTTTAAAGTCCTTAAAGAATGCTACATACAACCTTTGAAAAGATGCTACATTTGAAATTCCCAAAAGTTGAGTGACACATAAGAAACTTGCCATAAAGTTACACTCACCACCCTTTAAGAATATACAGTAAAATCTATTAACGGCTACTTTTACACGTTCAACCTTCTCAAAATTCAAATTCCTTCACTCCCTTCTCTCTCATCCAATTTAAAAACAATCACACATTCACACACACAGTCACCCTTCATTCCAACTTACCCATTTTCAAAACCAACCAAAAAATGGGTGCTTGTTGCAGCAAAACCAGTACTATAACCTCAACACCTACACCACCATCACAACCAGAAATCATTACCAAACATAACCCAATTCAAACTAATAACAAAAACATTGTTTCCACACCAAACAAGCAAGAAAAAGTGACAAAGGAGACATTTTTAGTCAAAAGTCGAAAAAGTAACGAATACCCAGATCAGGAAACACGAAAATCTATCGATAGGAAGAAACCCCATGTTTCAAATCCTGTTATTGAGGTTTTTCAATCTCCGGCGACTGCAGTTTGCGGTGGTGGTGGTGGTGAGGTGGAGAAAGTGGTGGTGGGATCGGGTGTGAGGACGTCGAGCTGTACTAAAGAAGAGGTGGATGCGATTTTGATTCAGTGTGGTAGGCTTAGTAGGAGTTCAAGTGGGGTTAAGGTGGGAGGTGGTGAGACGCCGACACGTGGAAGGCGGTATTCGGGTTCGAAAAGAAGTTTTGATTTTGATATGGAGACGGGGAAAAATGATGGTGATGAGGTGGCGGTGGTGGAGGGTGGGAGGAGGGCTGGTGGGTCGAGGGGATCGTCTCCGTCTTCGAGGAGACGGAGTAGGGAGAGAGATCCGGGGCAGCAAAGGTCTGGGAGTAAAGAAAGGGGAAGTGGTGGCAGTGGGGGGAGGAGAGTTAGTAGATCCCCAAATCGAAGATCCGAGTCACCAAACCCTAGTACGAATGGCGGTGCTGGCGCGGTTGGTGGAGGGAGTAGGCCTGGGAAGATGGTTTCAGTCCCGGCTACTGATAAGAGTGGTAATGCAGCTGGTGGAGAGGGAATTGTTGGTGGTGTGAAGAGGATTCAAGTGAAGCGAAATGGGGGTGGTGAGGTGGCGGCAGCGGGTTCTAGGACTGCAGCGTCGCCACGTGCTAGGTCACCAGCTAGGGCGAATCTTAGGGTATTGAATGAGAATCAGAATCAGCAGCCTTTGACATTGAGTAGAAGCAATTCTAGGAAAGCTGAGCATTCGCCTTATAGAAGGAATCCATTGGCTGAAATCGACACTAATGCTGTTGGATCCGAGCAACCGGGCAGTAAAGTAAGTGTCATTGTTACCTTATATGTTTGTACTTAAGTTAATTGAAAAGATTTTTTAAGGTAATAGAGTTTGTGTTGTTGGCAGAAACAAAATGGTGAGAAGACTATGAATAGCAAAACCAACAATGTTGTTACCAAGAGAGCTAAAGAACCACCAGTTATTGATGAGGCTAAAACCTCAGTCGAGAAAATAGTATCACGAACCAGGTCTTCAAGGCTATCTCGAGAGCTAGATATCAATCCCGAAACCTTACTAAACTCAGGCCCTAACCCAACATCCTATGCTAGTTTATTGCTCGAAGATATCCAAAATTTCCACCAAAAAATCCCCATCATCGCCACTGCCTCCACGGCTGCAACCACACCACCACCACCACCACCAGCATTTTCCATCCCAGCTTGTGTCAGCAAGGCGTGCTCGATTCTTGAAGCAGTAGCTGACCTCAACTCCACTACTAGCTCTAATAATTTCAAAAAAGAGAATCTTGTGGAGTCTGAGAAGGCGGTTAATGATGATCTGATGGAGCCGAGTCTCCACAAGTATGTGACTGTGAGACGGGGTGGTGATGCGGATGCTGAAGAACAAGAGTCATCAGGCAGCAATAGCTTTGCTGGTAGTCAACAAATGAGCTGGATGTCCTCTTCTTGGGAGCCAAATTCAGGAGACTCCACAAATTGTTTTACTTCAAGTTCAAATGCTCAAGATAAGGATACTCAGAAGAATGTTGAGTATCATCCTAGGAATGGAATAGGACGTGGGCGAGTTGGTGTTACTGGTAGAAGTGCTTATTCATTGCCAAACAATCCTACATGTGCTTCATCTTAATTATGCAGAACATAGTCTTGATTAGAGTTTATTTCTTTTGTTGGTTGGTTGGTTGCAAACTCGCAACGTTGTAATGTATTTGATTCTTGTTTAAATCCTAAAGAACCATGGTTTCTTAGTACTAGTTAATTGATTCATCCGGTGGTTATTTTTCTCATTTGTCTCTTGATCAAACCTGTGAATTGTAATAGATTATTGTTCTTGTGGAATGAGTCAGTGGGGAAGGTGTCATAACAAGGCATACCCTCTTCATCAGTCACCTTCAGCGTCACATCAGCATTTCACTTCTCCACAACTAACTACAACAAACCCCTCTCACTCATAACAAACATCAACCTCTTCATTTGAGGCTCACCACTACCACTTTATTTTTTTTATTCAATTTTCCAAATAAACTAAATTCATTTCATTCAAAATAAAAATACAATACATAACTTAATAATAAGGAAAAAAAAAAAAACAACACTTACTAATAAAAACGATACGAAAAGAAAAAAAAAAACGACACGGGTAAAAAAAAATACAACACATACTAATAATACGAAACCTAGTCATCTCTTTGGTGATATTTCTTGATTAGACGTTCCTGCCTCTTGCGGATGATTTCTGCTTTTACCGGGTCAGGATTCAAATTCGGATCTATCATCAGAAAATCCATCTCGATCTTCTCTTGGAGAGCTTTTTCCTTCTCCCGCCTCGCCTCGTAACAAACCTTTTGAGCGTCGGCTTTTTGAGCATATATTTCGGATATATGTCCCTGAAAAGTACTCGATTGACTTCCACCGGAGCTCGCAGCGCTCGACGTTGAAGTCGACTTCTGTTTCTTTGCGGCTCGTTTGCCTCCATCTCTTTCAGGCCGAGGTCGTCTGTCCGGCCCGAATATATCCTCGAGACATGTAATGTCCAATGGGATCTTCGGCATCCCACTTGGGATAATTTTTCAAAGCATTCCAACATTTTTCATACGCAAACTCCTTCCCACCATAACGCTGCGCAAAGCTATCTTTGGCATTCTGGACATGATCGTGGTCATTTTCACCACTTCGACGCTGAAGATGTTTGTAAATAGCGTTGAACTTCTGGCAATCACCGTTAATCCTCGGCCATTTACCAATTATCATATTCTTGCCACGCTGGTTATCGGTGGTCTGAGTATTGAACATGTCGAAAATGTCGTTCCAAAAGAACTCTTCAGGACGGTCATTTCCCATATCTCTATCTTGGGAAATTTCTATCCAACACTGCGCAAGTAACATTTCTTGAGACTTGCTCCACTTCCTCCTGTCTGCCTGTGCTATGACTTCCACATCTTCGTCGTCATCTGCGTCCAAATCCACAACATGTTTTTTTGCCATCGTCTTTTCCCCTTACCTTTTGCCGGTTCACGTGCTTTTGGAACTTTAAATTGTGAACCGGACGGTTGTGATTCCATTTGGGGCAACTGTGGAGGCTGTGACAGGTTAAAAAACTGTGGAGGTTGTGACGGGTTAAAAAACTGTGGTGATTGAAATCGGGCGGGGTACCTTGCGAATCCTTGTTGAAACTGATATTGTTGGTTAAGAAATATTTCTTGTGGAGATAGGTTGGAATTTGTCGAGGAGGGGGTAGACGGGTTTGAAGAACCCCCGTATTGTGGTGGGTTTGAGTTAAGTAAGTTTGTGAAGTACCCTCCGTCATTTGGGTTTTGAGACATTGTGAGATTTTTTTTTTTTTTTTTTTTTTTTTTTTTTTTTTTTTTTTTTGAGTTAAGTAAGAATGGAAGATGTAGGAGATGAAGATGATAAAAATGGTGGAGATGAATGTTATTTTATAGGGGTGGTGTGTTTTAAAAAAAAAAAAAAAAAAAAAAAATTAAACTTTTAATATATCCATTTAATAACGGATATATATCCGTTGCCCTCACTTTTGTCAGAAGATTGCTTCGTCGTCAGAACGAAGCTCCTCTCCACGGCGAATGACGTCGGTGTCACGGCGAAGGACGGCGAAGCGCCACGTTGGACGACGACGAGTGATGGCGAGGCGACACCTTCCCCTGGGAGACAGTTTCAAACAAATATACCTTGTTTGGCAGATATTAAGATTCTAGAGTAAATAATTATTATGTAAAACAAGTCGTAACCGGTCTTCTATTCATCCGTTGATTGCTCCAAGTCCTATATCTAACTAACCATATCGGGTCTCGGGCTTACATAGTTCCATAGCGGTCTTCACTGGTAGTTGCTGCTCCTGGTTTACGAGATCGTAAACTTTTTGCTCAATCTCTATTGAGTCAATGAGTCAAATGCGTGATGATGTACATGCCCACAAGAATGATAAATTTTTATTTGATAATCTAATTATCTAAAGGCTGCATAGTTCAAATCTTATAATTGACATGTCTCGGTTGATTTCAAGCAGGGATGCCATATATTAAAAAAAAGTAAGTTCACATTCACCGAATATGTTGCCTTTACATTTCTACATTTGCACATTATGATCTTCTTTGCGACCGGAAGAATTTTTTTTTGGTTGACTCGATTTCGATCGTTCAGTTAGTTTTCAATTCGTTAAATTAATAATCCGGTCTCATTCAAAAAGTGTTTAAGTGGTATGTGAGTTACCCACCAGTCTAAATGTTGTGGGTTTAAGCCTCGCTGAAAGCATTTGTGAAATAGGTGGTAATGTGGTATATGCAGTGAAAATAAATTGCTATTCCAAAAAAAAAAAAAATAAATAAAAAAAAAATGAAATTATTATAAAAGATAGAGAATAAGAGATGAAGGAGAAAGTATATAATTGATATTGAGTGGTCTAAGTACAATGTATCTCTTATTTATAAAGGTATGAGAAGTGTAACTCCTAGCTAATTAACTACTAATTCAAGGCTAATTAACTACTAAAATCAAGGTGAATATACATACATATTAAATATACTAGCAGGGTACCCGCGCGTTGCGGCGGCGGGTACCCTGAAACTAAAACTCATGACGTGCAATGTTTTACGATTATACATATTTCATGACAATAACTTTACGGATGATAATAGTTTTAAATTGGAAGAAGTTTAAGCATTAACAAACTATTTCACATAAAAAAGTAGGGTACGAGACTGATGCACATACAACTCTGCAATATAAAACCGATAGTCCATTATATTATAAAGGCGTGTGGTCAAAGTTGTTCACTTTCCAGTAATATTATAACGAGTAGGTCAACCCGCGCGTTGCAACGGGGTGAGTGAATAGAAAAGCAATGTATTCAGGTGATGTGCAACTGGATTTGGATATTTGGATCAGACAATCATATTGAAACACAAAGATCCACATTTTAACTTGGTCCATTTAAGAAATAAGAACCTATATACTGCACATCATGCTGAGTGGACGGTTATATGTATCTTTTGCCATTAATTTTATTGCCTTTTAATTAGTCTAAGTTCCTAGTCATTTACCATTTCTTAAGCGTGATCGTTCTACTTGTGTGAGGTAAGAGATATACGCGGTTCAGCCTTTTTCCTAAAATAACATGTTACATGTTATTACATTTTTGTCTTCAAGGAGCCTGATAAATTCTTGAACTTTCGACTCAAAACACAGTCAAGTGGATCAAATATGTATCATTTAGAGTATTCATCATTAGAAGAAAATTTGTGCTAGGAACTTAAAGAAAATGGCTAGTTGCCCTTCAATTGTCTGAACATGAATTTGTTCTTAGCATCAGTATCACGATGGACTGCATCTCATTTGCCAATGATATGTGCTTCAAATTCATATTAGCTATTGTTAATCTCATATTCTTCACTTCCGTCTCTAACTCGGTAGAAGAATTTGGCGTGCACAACCCTGCATAAAAAACAATAATGTGAATAACATCTAAGCAAACCAAATAAATGTTGGCGAAGTTAGTCTCCCCACCTTCTGGAAGTTGCTTTATAGATTCAGCAAACATTCCATCCTTCATACCCCATACACCATCAATAGCATGTACAATGTTGCAGAAACTATTATGAGCTTTGTCGATCGCCAACAGAGTCTCGACATTCTTGCATCTGACATGGAAAGCTGCCATTCACAGAACCACTGGCTGTTGCACCTTTTTCTAAAATCCGATACAGAAATAAAAGCATGCAAAAACCTAAAGAAAGGAAGACATGGCATGCGAAACGCTTTAGCATTTAGGTATATAAGCAACGCTACATGGACGAATAACAAACTGCCACCTCATGTAATAAAATCTTTGTTTTTATTGGTGATTGGCACATTGGTCGATGGAAACATCTACAAAGAATGACTCGGTTTGATTTTTTGTTATTACAGTAGAGTTCCAGCGGCATATCTTGATATTATATGATCACACCATGGCATTTTCTATGCAATACATATAGTCCATAGGCATTACGTAAAGATTTGAAAATAAAAGTTCATACGAGCATTCCTTTTGTACTGTAAAATACGTGTATCGTATATATAAATGCACCGTTTGCTTCGGAACCATGAAACAATGTAAATGTTTTTGTTTATTGTTTGAAAAGATACCTTCTATTGATAGTATCGATCTCATGAAGAGCAACAACATGCGCAACCTCTCTGCTTTCTGCAGGTCCCAAATATTGGAGGGTTGGAGGTTGTTGTGTGGGGAGTGCTTATTGTGAAATGGGTTGTATTGACCATATATAGTGAAAAAACGTACACCTTTTTATTATGGGGCTTTTAACAACCATAAAGTCTCTTAGTAACATACAAAACGTATTGACCATAACAGCCATTTTTACAGCTAAAGTTTGTAGATGTTTCCTTGCTTTTAACAGCCATTTTAATAGCCATAATAAAGCCATAAAGTCTGTTAATATAGAAAACGTATTGACCTATTGTGAACAAAATTGCCTAATAGCTTTTTCCTTTTAAAGAAATGTTTTTTGGTCTTAAAATTTTTAAGACTTCTTTTTTTAGAAAGTCCCAAACCTTTTATAAAGTAGTATAGATTGATAACACTCCTTTTTGGATATTCATCGTTTGTTATACGCTATGATCTGCCTCATTAAAAACCTTATAAAAAAAACCAAATGGGATAAAAAAAAATGATGAAGAAAAAAAGAGTGCAATGCGCATAATA
Organism: Chrysanthemum seticuspe; assembly: GCA_019973895.1. Classification (NCBI taxonomy): domain Eukaryota; kingdom Viridiplantae; phylum Streptophyta; class Magnoliopsida; order Asterales; family Asteraceae; genus Chrysanthemum; species Chrysanthemum seticuspe. The sequence continues at coordinate 155,331,398 of BPTQ01000002.1, read as the reverse complement.
CCCCTCATCAAATTAATGTATGTCTTTCAAGCGTCAAAGGCTGATCTTCCAAACTAGTTGCTCAAAAACATTTGTCGGCAAAGATTTTGTGAATAAATCTGTCAAATTGTCACTTGATCGAATTTGAAAAACATCGATAACTCCATTCTTTTGTAGATCATATGTAAAGAATTTTTTTTGGATAAATATGTTTTGTCTTGTCTCGTTTGATATACCCTTCCTTGATTTGAGCTATACATGTCGCATTGTCTTCATATACTAATGTTGGATTTCCTTTGATTGACCCGAACCAGCATTCTTCTTGGATGTGTTGAATCATCGATCTTAACCAAACACACTCTTGACCAGCTTCATAAAGTGCAATAAGTTTAGCATGGTTTGGATGGAGCAGTTTATGATTGCTTTGTCGACCTACAAGAAATTGCGGTGTCTCTATAAGTGAATACATACCGTGTTTGTGATCGTGCCTTTTGTAGATCAGACAAATATCCAGCATCAACATATCCAACCAACTTTAATTTTGAATTCTTCTGGTAAAATAATCTCATATCACGGGTACCACAAAGATAACGGAATATGTGTTTGATACCATTCCAACGTTGGCGTGTTGATTAGGAACTACAATATATCTTGCTAGTAAGTTTACTGAAAATGCAATATTCGGGCATGTATTACTAACAAGGTACATCAAAGCCCCAATCGCACTTAGATATGGTATTTCAGGACCAAGAATGTCCTCATCATGTTCTTTGGGGCGGAACAGATCAAGTTCTCGGTCAACCGAACGACCGACCATTGGTGAGCTTAGTGGATGAGCTTTATCCATATTGATTCCTTTTAATATTTTTTCTGTATAGTTTGATTGATGGAAAATATTCCATTTGACAAATGCTCAATTTGCAAGCCGAGACAAAATTTAGTCACACCAAGGTCTTTCATTTCAAATTCGTTCTTTAACAAATTTGCAGTATGTTCAATTTCTTCAAGATTTCCGACTGCAATGATTGTGAAACCCACCCTTGATCTTTTGATAAAACACATGGACTTATTTGATTACCTTTATATCCTTCTTTTGAAAGATATTCACTCAGACGATTACACCACATTCGTCATTATTGTTTTAGTCCGTATAAAGATCTTTTTAATTTAATTGAGAACATTTCTCGGGGTTTTGATTTACAAGTTTCGGGCATTTCAATCCCTCAGGGATTTTCATGTAAATATCACTATCAAGTGATCCATACAGGTAAGCTGTAACAACGACCATAAGGCGAATTTGGAGCCTTTCAGCATTTGCAAGACTAATTAAAAATCTAAGAGTCATTGCATCCAAAACATGTGAATATGTTTCTTTATAATCTACCCTGGGTATTTGTGAGAAACCTTGTGCAACAAGTCTTGCTTTGTATCTCACAATTTTATTTTTCTCTTTTCGTTTTATAGCTAATACCCATTTATAGCCCACCAGCTTCACATTACTTGGGGTTAATGTCACAGGGCTAAATACTTGGCGTTTTCCAAGTGAATCTAATTTAGCTTTTATGGCATCTTGCCATTTTTGCCAATCATTTCTTTGTCGACATTCTCTAATAGATTTTGGCACATAAACTTCATCATTTATGATTTCACTTGCTATAGCATATGCAAAAATATCATCAACACATGTTTCATTTCGATTCCATGTCGTACCATTTTGTACAAAGTTTAATGAGATCTCATAGTCATTAGGTACATGGTCATCTTCAAGAGATTTATCCACATTTTTTGTGTTATCATTAATCTCTTTTGGGATATTATCGATAGCAACTTCTTGACCTTGCCAATTGTTTTATGCTTTTTCCTTTTTTTTTGGATTTATATCCTTGGAACCCATTGGTATTCCACGCTTTCGGCGTGCATTTGACTCATTTAGAGTTTCAGGAATATCAATTTTAGAAGGTGCATTTAAAGCTTAAACATATGATTTAGTAACTCTTTTTGTATCTGTAAATGCGTCAGGTAATTCATTTGCTATTTGTTGCAAGTGAATGATCTTTTGAACCTCTAGTTCACATTGAGCACTTCTATGGTCAAAAAAAGATATTGATGATGCATTCCAAGTTAGATCTTGTTTTTCCAACTTTTTCTTTTCTCCTCCAAAGACTAGGAATATTGTTTCATCGAAATGGCAATCAACAAAACGTGCTGTAAAAACATCTCCAGTTAACGGTTCCAAATATTTGATGATTGATGGAGAATTAAAGTCAACATAAATTCTCAATCTTCTTTGAGGTCCCATCTTAGTACGTTGTGGTGGTGAAATTGGGACATAGACACCACAACCAAATATTTTAGATGAGACAAACTTGGTTCTCTTCCAGAGACCAGTTGGAGTGGAGAAAACTTATGAGATGCACTTGGTCTTAATCTAATAAGAGCAACAACATGTAAGATAGCATGTCCCCATGCAGAAGATGGCAATTTTGATTTCATAAGTAATGGTCTATCAATTAGTTGTAATCTTTTTATTAAAGATTCAGTTAGATCGTTTTGTGTATGCACATGTGCTACATGATGCTCAACCGTAATCCCAATTGACATACAAAAATCATTAAATGATTGAGATGTAAATTCTCCTGCATTGTCAAGCCTGATCTTCTTGATATGATAATCTGAGAAATGTGCTCTTAATTGAATTATATGGGCTAATAACCTTACAAAAGCAACATTTTTTTATGCTAATAAACATTCATGGGACCATCGAGATGATGCATCAATTAATACCATAAAGTATCGAATCCACATGGAGGAGTAATAGGCCGACAAATGTCTCCTTGAATTCTTTCTAAAAACAAAAGAGATTCATTTTCAAGTTTATTAATTGAGGTTGGTGCAACTTCTTTCAATCCAACACATGGCAGAGAAGAGGATATGACATCCACCTCAAAGACAAGGGGCCAATTTAAGAAAACCACAAAGCATAAGGACATGAAATGCAAGGGTGTTAGGGCTAAAGGATATAAAATCAAGAATCATAAACCCCCTTGTCCATGGGACCTACTCGTCTCAAAGTAAAGGGAATGAGCAGCGTTAGTCGGTTAAAACATTGACTGATGCTTGTAGGTGTATTCAAACAAGAGATGTTACTACTGATACTGCTAGATTTCTGTCAACTTATGTCATCCAGATTCTTCAATAAATTCCAAAATATAAATTCCAAAATCTCAATTAAAGCATTACATCTTGAATTAATACAGAGGTTACAAATAAACGAATCATTTGATACATCTTTCAGGGCAAAGGAAATTGTTGAGGAGAAGATGACAGGTGATCACAAACAACAATATGCCCTCCTTAAAGATTATGCTATGGAGCTCAGAAAAAAAAAACACAGACACAACAGTCAAGATCCAGGTGGAAACCAACACATATCTGACTCTTAATTTAAGGGTATTTAAAAGAAATTTATGTATGTATTGGTGCACTTAAAGATGGGTATAAAGCTACAAGAAGAGAGATATTGGGATTGGATGGTGCTATCATAAAAGGACCATATACAGGGAAAATTTTGACGGTTGTTGGTATTGGTGGTAACAATGGTATTTACCCTCTTTCATATGCTATTGTCGAGGCCGAATGCAAGAGTTCTTAGTTATGGTTCCTAAAACATCTAGGTGATGACCTTGATTTACAACCAAACTATAACTACAATTTCATTTCAGATTGACAAAAGGTATATTAAATTCCATTAAAACTGATTACAAAATAATTTGTTACACATAAGCAATGTTTTAATCCACTATGTCTTACTTGTAATAGGGTATTCTACCAGCTATTCAAGAGCTTTTTCCTTCAGGTGAACACATATTCTGTGTTAGACACATCCATGAGAACATGAAGTAAATTTTCAAAGGAATGCTTTACAAGGATTATTTGTGGAAGTGTGTAACAACAAACACTGTGCCTCAGTTTGAACAACTAATGGAGGATCTGAAATCCTACGACCCTAAAGCTCATGAGTGGTTACAAAGATACCACCAACCTTATGGTTAAGGGCTTTTTTTTAGGTAAATCATTTTTCATATTTGTGCTTTAAGTGTGTATATAGTGGACATTAACTTATCCTTAATCGTTAATAAAAAAACATGCAAAGCTAATTGTTAAATTCTGGTCAACAACCTTTGTGAGTCACTCAATACTAAGTTGGTAGATGGTAGAGATAAACCAATAAAAGGGTATTTGGAATACATTACGGAGTATTTGATGAAGATGATAGTGAATGTGCAAAAGGTCATAGAAAAGTCTGATGGTCCTTTAACTCCAACTACAACATCCATTTATGATGTTATTAAGCGAGAAGCTAATGACTATGATGTAATTTGGAATATGGCTGACAGTTACCAGTGTAAGGGACCATGGAATGACCAATGTGTAGTAAATATGAGGTTAAGAACATGTACATGTAGGAGATGGGAGCTAACTGGTATTCCATGTAAACATGTTGTGGCAGCAATGTATAGCATGGTAAGTGATGGTAGGGAGGTAGGTATACCTGAGGATTGGGTACATCAAGCATATTGGCTAAAAACATAGAAGGAGAAGTACAACCATAAGATTGAATGTGTTACTAACAGTAAACTTTGGCCCAAGTGCAGCATCTCTAGTATCTTATTGCCCCCACACCATCATGTTCCCGTTGGTAAACCAAGGAAGAATAGGTCAGTGACCAAAGATGAGATGGCTGAGAATGCATTGAAGGAAATGGTCAAGCGTGGGAAGCTTTCAAAAAATGGAAAGACTGTCACTTGTGGTCAGTGTGGTACAAAGGGTCACAACAAAAGAGCATGTACATGTCCAAGAAGAAGAATGCAAAGGGGAAAAGGTAAAAAGAAGAAGGCAAGATCTGAGGGTGTTACAGACACTAAAATAGCTGAAACTGATGCAGGACCAAGTCAATCAATGGAGTAACAATCAACCTAAGAGGTTGGTAGTCAGAGGATAAAGTGTACCAGAAAGGCTTCCAAACAAGACGCAATTTGAATGGGTTTATGTATGAGCGAGATAAACAATTTCTTTAAATTCTATTGTTGCTTGTGAGTTTTCGATTAAGACAATTGATATTTCTGTTATGGTTGTTATACAATGGTGATTAAGATAATTGGTATGTCTTTATTTCTGTTATGGTCTGAATTATTGCCTTATGAGCCTGGCTTGTTTAGGTCTTGTTATTCTTTGGATACTCAATTATCTACTATGTTGATTTACATTTGTCAAAATTGGTAAATAGTCTAGGACACCATATGACCATTAACTGCCATCCAAATCCATTAACCAAATACATTACATAATATTACCAAAATACAACCAAATTTTTTTCAACTACCACAAATTTTTTACATCAATTGTTTCCTCTTTTACTGGCGCAACACAAAAGAGTCAACAAAGATGTCATTTCTTCATTTTCCTTTACTAGCAACCTTCCTTTTTCCACCTTAAACTTCAACTTTCCTTTTTTCTTTATTGTCATTATCTACAATTGCTCCTATTCCAAATGTCTTATTACCTATACAATCCTAAGTATGTTGTGCTGGAAGGGCTAGTATGAAATAATATGATATTGGAGGAAGCCATTTAGCAGACACTTTTTGATGTGGAACATTTTTTGAGCTTGAAAATGTTTGAGCTGGTACCTTTTTAATATGAACATTTTCTGATAGCCACATAAAGGTGCATCTTTCAAGAGCTTTAACAGCTTTAACGTCTAGTTCATCACTGCTAATTTCATCACTGCTTGATGATAGAATGTCACTGCTTGTATCATAATTATCACTGCTTAAGAATAACCATTCACAGATTGGGCTTGAACCATTGACAACTTGAACATTGAGTTCATCATAGCTAATATCATCATTGCCTGATGATACAATGTCACTATTTGTATTAGAAGAATCACTGAAAATCATTTCTGCAAACATAAACAAAAAGATAGGCATGAACTAAGAAATACGAAACTAGAGTAACATAGGCAGTAAATAAAAATATTCAGATTGTCTACCACAATTAAATAAAGTAAACTTTTTCCACAATGGTTTTCAAAGTCCAATTGAGTTATGAGGTAAGTTGGGGATAAATCAAGGGTTAAGTAAACAAGTTATGTTAGGTGATTTAGGGGTATAGTTTCCTATTTATTGTAACAATAATGTTGGTCGAGTTAAGTAATATCTTATTTATGTTGACTCACATAAGTGAAAATTGATGTGCGTCGGCTTTGACATTTTAGTCAACTGCGATCAAATAACAGCCCTTGAACTCAATAACAATCTCATACCACACATTCTAAATCACTCCTAACACCTGACAATTCTTCATTTCCACACATAACCAATACACTCCTACTCCATAAATATTTTTTGTTGAACTGGTTAATCATTTATTAAACTTCAAACAAATATATACATACTAATGTAGTCATCATATAGAATGACAATACCATAGTTACCCATTTTGACATCATATTACAACAAACATGACATTCAAAACTCCAAAAACCAAACCTAAATCATCAAAACTGAATCTTTAATAGATGATTAAAGATTTATTCACCAAATCACTTATAGTGTTACTGCTTCTACTCTACCAATTCCTACTGGACACAATAGGCTACAACTTCTACTCATGTTATCCATCCAACCTTACTGAACACAAAGACCACAACTTCTACTCATGTTAGCCATCCGAACCACGACCAACCAAAGGTTTATCTTTGACTTTTAAACCACATTTATGGACTTGAAAAATGACATGAATAACACGAATCATAATCCTACTTAACAAACAAATAACACAAATCATAAACAATCATAATCCTACTTAACAAACAAATAACACAAATCAAAGTAGATAATTAAAGATACTTAAACCACTGTTGTGATACCATAATGTACATAAACTACATAACCAACCATCAACAAAAGGCATTGTTCATATACTCCTAACCCAAACGGTCAACTTTGCAAGTAAACATAAGAAGCGAAAAACACCCAACTGATGATAAGGTATTTCCTCAACTTGTTTTTCCGCTGCTCCTCCATTTTTGCCTGAAGCTCCGCCTAGTTTGACCGGGTCTCCTCCTCATTTTCTTTGTGCTCCTCAAAGTCAACCCGCTCTTGCTCTAACGCAAGTACATCTTCTAAAACATCCTTGGTCCTAAGTAAACCAGGGATGTTGTCTAGAGATCGGTCGTACATAGGCAGATCTACCCAGCCTATGAAGGGACAGTTGGAGTTCTGTAAAATGAAATAACTGTAATAAAATGAAGAAAACAGTGGAAACTTGTAAAATGTACCATTATTTTGTTTTGATTAAGAGTCAAACTTACTTATGTCGGACATGAATAAAATCGACGACCAAGATTCATGTTCGTCCACTAGGTTCTAACCACAACTTGAAGACCAAAAGTACAAACAACCATTTTTCAGATGAATAAGATGATGAGCAGTAAGAGTAGGTGTGGGTGTGCAATATTGTTTGATTAATCGTGTTATATAAGAATGAAAGAAGTAAAACTTAGGTGCTGATACGCGTACAACGCGCGTTCGGGGTCAAAAGAACTTCCTTTTCGCCGAGAAAGTTTTTCAACACCCTAGGCAGTGAACCTAGTCGTTGTAGTGTAGTATTAGGGTAAGCCTCGGGATTGATATCATTTTATAGGGGAATAGGAATGCTAGTGAGAAGTTACTACGCTAAGGTTGGGGTTGAGGAAGATTATTTTTTATCTTTTTATATTTTTTAGAAAATTGAAATTAAGAATCTCGGGGTATTGGATTGGGGGGGGGTTGGTATTTCTACCGATTACTCTACTATTCTATTCTAATTAACTAAGCTAAGGGGTAGTCTATGTCTAATTGATGTGTGCTCGTATGATGATTAAAGATGTGTTTACCTAGATACTATTACTCCCTAGTTATCTCCTATTGATGGTTGAATTGTCACGTCCTTATTCTTAACGCGTTGTGTCTTCTAAGGTCGTAGGGTATGCTTTTTTCCCTAACTCTTTGAGACTACCTTAAGGTTATTGCCTACGAAATCTCTAGGATTCATAAACTAACTCTAAGGTTATCTTTGGATGTTTAGCCTACAATAACTCTAGGTGATTATAAACTAATGTTCACAAAGATTACTCATGTAACAATTCGTATTTTCAGGATTTCTATCCATTCTCAAATTTTTACTATTCATCTCAAGAAATTACTATTCACTTTTACTATTCACTTCACTATTCATCCCGTAAAATTTTTATTTCACATTATCGTAAGTTAAATTATTTTAGTAATAACCTGAGAGTTTGACAACCGTTAGATCGTCTTCGCAAAAGTTATTAAGAAATCATCGTCTTAAAGTTTCGTTTTGGTCAAAGCACCATTTAAACATCACGCGCATAACGAAAATCAACTCTGACAATTTTCCTCACATCAGATTAGTTTTTAGATCACTCATAATCAATATGAGAATTTTTAAGATTTCATTTAAATGTTACAAAATAAACCCTGAGCCGTACGAGACTAAACTTACGTTTTAAACAATTCTACTTAGACCCAGACTTAACCATTCTTGCACTGTGTTTTCTAAGATATTTTGACGCTTTTACATTTTTTGGAAAAGTCAAACATATTTCCCTCCTCCTTTGACCATAAAGAAATTAACCTTGTACGTTCTACATTTTTGCTAAATCGCTTAACTTTTAGACTTCACGTATAACTGTTAAGTTATCCCACGTATGACGAAAACCACATTTTGACATCTCATATCACTTATAGACTAATTTTAGTCTACTTTAAATAAATTCACGGTCATTTCTCTGAAATTTCGTTCTTTTCTGATAAATTGCGAATTACGCGTTTCTGACCCGTATTTCCAGCTTTAGGCAGCGTTTTGCACCCAATGAGACTTATCAATAATTTTATGTTTTTATATAGAGTATAATGATGAGTTTCATCATTCCTACAAGTTTCGTATTTTTACGATACCTGGTTTTACGTTTTATGGCTTAACAACTTACGGTTGGCATTTAACAGGACCAAAACTCACTCCGTAACCAAGATAATACCAAGACTATCCACCTAAGTCATCTTATCTTCATTTGGCCGACCTTAGGGGGGGGGAGTCATCATCTTGGTGGCTTGATCCTAACCATGGTTCATTTAGATCATTACATGTGTCCTAACTTAACCATGGTTAACATTTAACCCAGTATATGGTTAACCAAACTTACCCTCCTATAAATAGCAAGTGAAATGCATCCTAAGAACCCTCATATTCTGATTTGGGTCGTTCATATCACAAAACATTCATATCTTCCATAAATTGATCTATAAACTCCAAGTTTATGCAAAGAAGTTTCAAGTAGTAAGTTACTACATCAAATCTCTAGCAAGTTTAAGTGATCTTCTTGAGTTTAGATCCACTCAAGTCACTTAGAACTTCATCACCAATCCTTCAAGATTACAAGGGTGCCAAGGTGTGGAAATCTAGCTCAATCCAAGGTCCTAAGTGTTCAATCAAAGTCCGATCCTTACTAGTTACTCCTTTCTCAATTGAAAGCCAAAAGTTGTAAGCAACTAATCACCACCATCATCTCATCTTTATTATTCATAATCTTGACAATTTCATGCTATATATATAGTTACTATGTTGATTCATGATGTACATGTAACATATTGGATTTCATAGACACATCATAACATATCAAATGGGTCGAATTGTTTAGAGGTTTTAGAGAGAGAAAGTAGAAGATGGGAGCCTTTCTAGAGAGAGAAAGTTAACAAAGGAAGGAAGATTAGATTAATGAAAGGTCCAACCCTCTACCTTGCAAGGTAGAGGGTATTTATAGTTACATACTACACGTCCTCCTTCGGACTGTGGATCAGGCATACAGTGGGTAAAGACCCGTCCGTCCTCCACGGTGTTACTCTAAACTAAATAACTAACAAAATAACTAGTAAATAACGTAAAGTCTACGAGCTAACATATGCTAGACTAGAGTTGGGGTGACCGACTCTTCACTATGGATTTTTCAATTCCTAACAATCTCCCCCTGATAACGCTACACGCGTCGTTCGGGGTCAAGGAAACTTCCTTTTCTTCGAGCAAGTTTTATAACACCCTAGGCAGTGAACCTAATCGTTGTAGTGTAGTAATTAGGGTAAGCCACGGGTATTGATATCGTTCTCTAGGGGAATAGGAATGCTAGTAAGGAGTTACTACGCTAAGGTTAAGGTTGAGGAAGATTATTTTTTTTCTTTTTATGTTTTATGAAAGGAAAAGGTACGAATCTCGGGTATTGGATTTGGGGGGTTGGTATTTCTACCGATTACTCTACTATTATCTAATTATCTAAACTAAGGTTGTGGGAGTCTATGTCTAATTAATGTGTGCTCGTATGATAGTTTAAAGATGTGTTTACTTAGGTTGTATTACTCCTTAATTATCTCCTATTGATAGTTGAGTTGTCACGTCTTATTCTCAGTTGCGTTGTGTGTCTAAAGTTGTAGGGTATGCGTTTCTCCCTAACTCTTTGAACTTACCAAAGGGTCTCGTCTACAAACCCACTAGGGATGATAAACTCCTACTCTAAGGCGCTCTTTGGATGGTTTAGCCTTCAACTACTCAGGTAATTATATTCTAAGGTTCACAAAGATGAATCAAGCATTAAGTACACAACGAATGACCTATCGCATTACTAGATCATTAATCAACTAAGATAAGAAACAACCAATCAATATTCAATAATTAAGTTTCATACTTTCTAAGCAAACACACAAATAAATTAGCCGGACATGGAAAACATGCAAGCATACACACAAATAATCAAAGACATAATTGAATTAATGAAGTAAAGAATTATCTTGATGTAAGATAGGGTTTAAAACCCTAAAATACTGTACAAGACACCTTAGGTTCGGTTTTAGGTTTTTACTCCAAAAGACTCTCCACCAAAAGACTGAAAAATTCGGATTCTATATATAAGATTACAAATGCGACGGCGTCACCTTATGTTTCGTGACGCCGTCGTGTCGCCGCCATTAGGGTTTCGTCTTGGCCACGTTAACCTTGCGACGGCGTCACCTTATGTCCGTGACGCCGTCCTCTTCAGCTTCTGACGTCGTCTGGATTGCATCTAGGCCGTCTGAGTAGCGACGGCCTACTCTTTCACAACTAGACGTCGTCACTTGAAAATACGAGTTTTGGGTTCTGGACCGTCACAACAATTTTGGGACGGCGTCGCCATTAGCACCTGACGCCGTCGCCTTCTAATTTCAGCAACTGTGAGTGTCTCGATTTTGACTTTGGCCATTTTCTTCATATATTCGCGCCTTTTCGTCTAAATAAGTGCCATTCCAGCATTTTGCCTTCAAGAGACCTAAAAAGTGAAAAGGAACGATATTAAGCAATAACGGATACAAAAGTGATCAAATAAGGACTTAAACGACCCCTCAAAATGGTACCTGTTAAAACCTTATCAAATATCCCTACACTTGTTATTTGCTTGTCCTCAAGAAAATGTGCTTTTAGCCAATTAATTTATAAGTTAGGGGTCATGAAGCATTAATTCAAAACGGTCCACAACACATATAAGCCCCGCAAAAGTCATAACAAGCACGGAAATTACATACTAGCACCTCACATGGGGTGTTTGGATACTCACATCTCTCTCGGGTGTATATATGAAATATAACAAATAGGAAATGGAAGATAAACACTCATTAACCGGTCCTAGTACATAGATTACCATAGGCTTGAGAATAGATCAAACCTCCATCGCTTTGGCGTAAGCACCTAGGAAAGACTATCAAAGAGGTCTTTTAAAGGGTTGTAATGTTAGGCTTACGGCAGGGAAACAAGGGTTTGGTGGGATAGGCTATTTAGTGGTGGCAAGTCAAAAATCTCTATGTTAAATGCATATGAAGACTGGCGTTGCTAAGCCAAGACTCGACACTCTAAACTCTAGATAACTGAAATAAACAAACATAAATTTAAGGGATAGATGTAGGATGGTAGCCCGTATGTTTTTTTTTTTTTTTTTTTTTTTTTTTTTTTTTCACTCTATTTTTTTTCTTTTTCTCTTTTTTCTATTTTTTTTCGATTTTTTTTTTTTTTTTTTTTTTTTTTTTTTTTTTTTTTTTAATCATACACTTTTACTCTACCATCCTCTACGATAACATCAAAATACTAGGGATTTATAGGCATATCCCTACACTTGAGTTTTTATTACTCTAACACTAATTTGACCCGATTCGAAAAGATCAAAACACTTGGGGTACATTATTACGCAAACAAAGGGAATTTGAATTTTTAACGTTCCCTTCCCGTCATTTCATAAACTTTAACTTTTCCCATGAATCCCAATCGTCCCAAAACTGTATACAAAGGATATGACTCGACTTAGCAACTTATGCAAGCAACTAGATAATTGAACTAAGGGTTTAGGGTGATAACAAACATTTGCACTAAAAGTGAGTGCATAAGGGGTAGGCTAAGGCGATTTGGGTGTATATTTGGGGGTGGGATGTAAACAATGCTCTTCTTTGATATTCCGGAAAAACCAAAACATCACGAGAACCGCGAAAAGGATAGGCTCTGAGGGATTAACTAGGGGTATCGTGTACTAAAGATGAGTACAACGCAAAGGGTGTGGGGGAATTACTCAACCGATGTGGAAGAAGTAATTATATTACGGGTATCAAACAAGGGTTATCCTAATGCCTCTTATCATTTAGTTATTCCTAACTACACAAGTGTAGCCTCACTTGCGATCTCGGAATGCATCACAAAACAAGTTCTAGAATCTAATATACTACCGGTTCACACTCTAAGCATTGAAGATGAATGCTTTAATTCCTACTAATCTAAGGGCGATCCTCACATTTTGGTGGAATTTGGGTGGTAAAGGGTTTTTGTGCTAGTCATATAACTTCCTATCCATGAGACGCTTTTGTTAAGACTAATGGCCCACTCCTATATGTCATAAAAATTTTAAATTTGGTGGCAAAATTACCTTAACCGACATATTCTCATGGTTTATTACACAATTACAATTGGACAAAGCAAATAGTCAAGGATAAGCATAGTTTCAAAGTTCCCGTTTTATTTTCTCTCCCTACACTTAAACTGAACATTGTCCCCAATGTTCCCCGAAAGTATCAAAGTTATGATAAAAGAAGGTAATTAAAAACGAAAGAAACTAATACTCCCTTGATTAGCTCGGTAAGATCCGTGTAAAGTGGTGGTTAAATCCTTTTCAAGAAGAATTATTGCGTGAAAAGCTCCTTCCAATCTTATGTAACTTCTTCTTGACAAACTAAACCTGCACACTTGAAGAAAACAAACGAAACCTTCGCGTAAAATCGGCGGTAATAATATATATAAGACTCGATTTAAACAAGGATATAATGCTTGTGGAATGGATGTTTACAGAATTTCTAAGAAAATTAAGACCTGGAAAATTCCAAAAATTTATAAGTGGCTCAGAAAACGAGAAAAAAGTAATCTGATGTTTTTACTCGTTCCTGACGCCGTCAGGTTGCAATCCTGACGCCGTCAGGTTATCCTGACAAAAACTGGTCTGCGATTTTCTGGAAAAATTTCTGGAAAATTTACATCTTTAGAATCTGAAAAAATTTCTGCAAAACATCCATTATGACTCGATACAAGCATTTGACTCGAACAAACAAACATAAATATCTTTTCGTTAATTGTTATTCTCATGTTTACGTTTCTTTTGAAAACGTGTGTAATCCTCCCTACACTTATCTCTTATGTAAAATACCTTTATATGCAATTAAGACGAGGTTAAAAACAAAATAAAGCATTTTTACAAATTTAAACATGAGGATAAACAATTAATAAAAGATATATGACACTAACAAGCAAACAATTAAACATGGGTTGCCTCCCACGAAGCGCTTTTCTTTATTTAAGAGTCTTGTAGCTAGACTCATAGTCGTGCTCCTACGTTTCCTCACGCATCCTTAATGAGAATTCTATCATGTTGACAAAATCTTCATCGACTCTATACCTAGGCCCTAAAGTCAAGCAATCCTTATAATAATGCCTCCTTCTTTCCCACATGAATTTATAACCTTTTTCAACATCTTCCTTACTTTTGTCCTCAAAAGCTTTGATGTTGTCTCGATCATAAATGGACAAGTGGTCATACTCAGTTGTTTTCCAAGGCATCATATAGGTGATCTCATCGGTCCCTTCCTTGAACCTAACCGTTCCATCATGCTTGTTATGGCTCATTCTAGATGTTTCAACAAACGGTTTCCCTAGCACTACTTGGGATAAACTATAGTCAATGACGCATCCTACATCTTCTAGGACCATAAAATCAACTAGGTAGGTGAAATTTCCTATAAAGACATGCACGTCCTTGACTCTTCCCACAAAGTTGCAAACTCCTCCCGGATACTTAGGGTCTCTCCTAATATTGAGTCGCTCATTCATAATGTCATTGTAGACAGCAGATGACATTACTTTGATGGGGGATTCCGTATCTATGTAAGCGTGGTCGACACTCCTATATCCGATCATACAAGGGATTTTTAAGTTCCAGGGATTTCCCCTCCTAATCTTTGGGCATATCCTAATGATAGGTAATCGTGGATTATCGATTATGTATTGATGGTACGCAATCTCTTCCTTAGTGGGGTAAAGATTGAAGTAAGCACTATTTTCCACATCCACGTTGTTGTTTATCATGCCATTTTCCGAATTACTGCTAATCATAGAGCCAACTATAGCAGCGCTGACTACTTTCTCAACAGCTTCCCTAATTGTACTATCGAATATTTTCTGCAAATCCTGAAGGTCGGTGTTTCTACTCACATAGCGGCTTCGACGGTTGTGTTGGTTATTGGGTTGGGTTTTGAGTGACTTTGAATTTTTTTGTGTTGGGTTATCAAGTGGTGGTTGGTTATCACCTTCCATGATGAAAAGTGATGAGGTTACGAACAAAGGTCACGAAGAAGGGGGATAGACTAAGAGAAAGCTAAAAATGAGAAAAAATTTACTTGATAGGAATCAAGCAAAGAACCTAAACGAGTTGGACTACTAACTAGCTATTCTATTCCCCGGCAGCGGCGCCAAAAACTTGATAACGCTACACGCGTCGTTCGGGGTCAAGGAAACTTCCTTTTCTTCGAGCAAGTTTTATAACACCCTAGGCAGTGAACCTAATCGTTGTAGTGTAGTAATTAGGGTAAGCCACGGGTATTGATATCGTTCTCTAGGGGAATAGGAATGCTAGTAAGGAGTTACTACGCTAAGGTTAAGGTTGAGGAAGATTATTTTTTTTCTTTTTATGTTTTATGAAAGGAAAAGGTACGAATCTCGGGTATTGGATTTGGGGGGTTGGTATTTCTACCGATTACTCTACTATTATCTAATTATCTAAACTAAGGTTGTGGGAGTCTATGTCTAATTAATGTGTGCTCGTATGATAGTTTAAAGATGTGTTTACTTAGGTTGTATTACTCCTTAATTATCTCCTATTGATGGTTGAGTTGTCACGTCTTATTCTCAGTTGCGTTGTGTGTCTAAAGTTGTAGGGTATGCGTTTCTCCCTAACTCTTTGAACTTACCAAAGGGTCTCGTCTACAAACCCACTAGGGATGATAAACTCCTACTCTAAGGCGCTCTTTGGATGGTTTAGCCTACAACTACTCAGGTAATTATATTCTAAGGTTCACAAAGATGAATCAAGCATTAAGTACACAACGAATGACCTATCGCATTACTAGATCATTAATCAACTAAGATAAGAAACAACCAATCAATATTCAATAATTAAGTTTCATACTTTCTAAGCAAACACACAAATAAATTAGCCGGACATGGAAAACATGCAAGCATACACACAAATAATCAAAGACATAATTGAATTAATGAAGTAAAGACTTATCTTGATGTAAGATAGGGTTTAAAACCCTAAAATACTGTACAAGACACCTTAGGTTCGGTTTTAGGTTTTTACTCCAAAAGACTCTCCACCAAAAGACTGAAAAATTCGGATTCTATATATAAGATTACATATGCGACGACGTCACCTTATGTTTCGTGACGCCGTCGTGTCGCCGCCATTAGGGTTTCGTCTTGGCCACGTTAACCTTGCGACGGCGTCACCTTATGTCCGTGACGCCGTCCTCTTCAGCTTCTGACGTCGTCTGGATTGCATCTAGGCCGTCTGAGTAGCGACGGCCTACTCTTTCACAACTAGACGTCGTCACTTGAAAATACGAGTTTTGGGTTCTGGACCGTCACAACAATTTTGGGACGGCGTCGCCATTAGCACCTGACGCCGTCGCCTTCTAATTTCAGCAACTGTGAGTGTCTCGATTTTGACTTTGGCCATTTTATTCATATATTCGCGCCTTTTCGTCCAAATAAGTGCCATTCCAGCATTTTGCCTTCAAGAGACCTAAAAAGTGAAAAGGAACGATATTAAGCAATAACGGATACAAAAGTGATCAAATAAGGACTTAAACGACCCCTCAAAATGGTACCTTTTAAAACCTTATCACCCCCTAAGGGAGGTCACCCCATGATTTACATTTTGAATCCTAGCATTCTGTCTTTGTCTTTATGCTCGAGCTCGTAGACTTCAATTCTTCAATGGCTGCAGTCTTTGTGCTTTAGCAGTGATTCTTCAAAGTCCAAGTGCTTTGTACTTTTAGTGGAGGTCTTTGTGCTGATCCACGTTTGGTGATTCATTAAGCCAGGTTAGAGATCATCAACCACATCAAATCTCTGGCTCATCCATTATAGCATCGCCATTATGTGAAGTTGTGACTTTCGGACCGAAAAGCTCACATTTTGGATCATGATATCTTCTCATCAGAGTTGCGGAAGCTTATGTTGATTCATAATTTTTCCAGCAGTGTAGCAGAAGCATGGATCGAAAATATCAGAGTCAGTTGATGAAGATATGCACATATCATGATTTCTTTAGATTGTGAAAGCGATGTGTGAGCATGCGGCTATGGATTGACTCCTCAATTCTGATCAGCTGAAAATGTCGGGTGTACCTGCATACAACAGTTAGCAATAAAGCGCACGAAAGTATCTTTGATCACTTTCGTTGAATTGAGGTACACGGCCCATGGTTCCCCGTTGATCAGTACAAGTACTGCCTGTGATCAGGTATAATTCCGAAGAATCTCCTTGACAGGGTTTCGCAGCTGTTCTCAAACTGGAACGTCTCAAAGAAGACAACACGGAGTGAGTGAACCAGCAAATTGAGATTTACTGATTGATTAAAAATGATTTGAAAACAATCGTGTATTACTAGAAGAAAGAGTTTTGCAATACGACGAAGGTTTTATAAGAAAAATCAAATTTCAATCATAAATACCCTTTTAATTTCGAAAACTTAATACACAGTCGATGTGCAATAAAAAAGAGTTTGAGCACACCAACCGGTTTTTCAAAGGTATCCGTCAATTCATTTCCTGGACCAAGGTTGATTCAAGAGTGAATCGCCCCATCGTTTCTATCCAGTTGTCACAAGCTTGATCTTTAGAAAAGATCTCACATGTCACCCACCAAGAGCTTGTTTGATGTTGGCTCTAGAAGGATTACCATCTTCATCGTGAATACTTTTACATATCACTCGGATGTTCTGGCAATACCACAAGGATAATGCGTAGGACTCATAAGATATAATCTCTCTTTCCACATTGTGTGAAACAGAGAGTCTTCATTGAAAGTGTCCTAATGAGATTTATATGATGATCTCGTGGCTCTAGACTCAATAGTGCACTTTTGGTTCCTATGGCGGAGACTAGGGAGAGGGTCTCCTTCTTCAATATCAACAATCTCTAAGAGAAAGTCGATAGATTATGTCGGTTCCCCGTGAGAATGAAACAAGCCCTTTTAAGAGGAACTTGAGTAGCTTGGGAAGTTTAGTGCAGTGCATCACTGGGTCCATGATGTCTTGTCTTCAATACCGGCATTACCTTGGTAACCACCAGTAGCATATGTATTGAACCCGGTTACTGCCCTAAGGTTGAATTATTGGAGGGCTATTTCTTTTCACCCTTTTTCACATTCATTTCTTTTTCATTCTTCAACCCCTTCAGTGCTTACCGAGACTTCATAACTAGAACCTTGTTGGGTTTATTCCAGTACTAGCTCTGTCTCAGTCCGCACTCTTCCCATTTCTCATTTTTCTCCTTTTTTCAATATACCTAAGGACTCTACACTATCTAGTGGATTGTCTCTGAGTAGATCCCTCCGGTTCTGGCGGATCGTGGGAACTAATACCTAACCTCACCATCCTTATAACTCCATACATAAAGTAAAATGGTCGGTCTTTTGGTACAGTTCATTCTTCCTTAAAACCAATTGAAAAATCATTTGGAAAAACAATCAAGGTACTTGTGATACGAGGTCAAAGCATTTAGTACCTTAATAGTTTTGATCATTTAGAAAACCTCCCCCTTAACATGTGCATATGATTTAGAAATTGTTTAGCACATGGAGGCAAGAGGACTTTGAAATATTTTCTTTGATCACAATTTTCATAGAAAAAGTCATTTGATTTTCTTGGTAAAATTCTCCCCCTCAATATGTGCATAGGATATTTGAAATCATTTTATCACATAGAGGAAAGAGTTCTTTTTGAAGCATAATCACGATCACAAAAGCCATTAAGAAACCATTCGCTCCCCCTCAATATGTGCATCAATATATGAAAGAGTTTAGCACATATTAGAGAGAGCCAGCACATTGAATCAAATGATCACCATTTATCAAATTTCATATTAAATCACAAATTCTCCCCCGATCAAAAATATCAAACCCTTTGAGATTTTGGATCCCAAGTGATTTAATGAGGTTTAGAAAACATGGGAGAAAATGCGCCTGGTTTAAATACTCATCTTGTTTTTGGATAAATCCTCCTCCTCAACATGTGCATTGTGTATTTGAAATCGTTTGGCACATGGAGGCAGGAGTGCCTTAAAAGGACTAAAACAGATTTGAGATTTAAATTACGATCTCTCCCCCGATCAAAACTTTCAAACCAATTGAGATTTGTGATCCCAATTGATTTAAATCATTTAGAAAAGTTTGGGGAAAGACGTGGCAAGATTTAATTTTGAAAAATGACAGATAGGAACAGATTTAGACATTAAAGATTGTTAGTGTCAGGTATGATAGTTTTAAGATATCTTTAAGTAAAATAAAACAATTTCACAATCAAACAAGAACAGAAAAAAAATTCATTTTGTAAGACCTTGATTCAAAAGAAAAATCATACCATGACATAACATTAAATCTTTAGATCACCACGTTATAACGTACAAAACGGAACTTTTGTGAAGAAATATCATTTGAAAATATTTTATTTTAAATCACTCTCCCCCTCAATCGATGACCGTAGTCGATGATTGAGTGACTCAAGTTTTGATAAAATGAAGTCCGGTGATTTTTAAAATTAAGTCCAATTAATTTTCAAAACAATATTTTCCATTTTCAAAACAATTTAATCATGTTATTCAAAATTGTTTAAAAATGGTATCCTGCACAAAGATACGTTAGGTGGTTGAGAAGCTTATGTTGTTGTTGCTGAGGGTTGGAAGAAAAACCGTCTGCAAATGCAGTGAGACTTCTTACGTTGCATTTTAATGCCAACTGAGGTCAAATTTAAGCTCCGTTTCTTCAATCACTTAGAAGAAAACCATCTGCTGATGCAGTGAGACCTCTTACGTTGCATTTATGCCAACTCTTCATTGAAGTCCAATTAAGCTCCGTTTCTTCATTTGTCAACCCAAGATATAGTTACCCTTTCCTTTCGGCATCCAATCATCTTCAATTGTGGGATCCGGATCGGGAACATTCTTATATACCAATATACCTGCATACGTTAGTGAACACACATACAGATATATGGTGGTAGACAACACCCAAACAACAATCGACTAATAAAAGTCAATTCAACATATCAATCAGATCATATATGGCATGGGAATAATGTGTTTATCAAACTCTAATCATCCAATCCTAATAATCATATCCTAGGCACCTAGTCCTTCAACGTAGGTTAACTTCATTTTCAATTAAGCATACAGGATAATTAGATAATCTCGTTAGATGATATAAATTTGAAAACATTCTCCCCCTCAATCGATGACTCATTTTCTGAAAAGTTTAAAAGCGCTGAAGTCATTGATTGAGTTTGCAAATTTTATAAAAAAAACTCTGAATCTGATTGATTTTTAAGCAACTCATTTTCCACCATTTTGTTAAAACAAATATTTTTCTGAAGAATTTGAAGGAAAAATATTTGAGTAGGAACAGCAGTCCTTCGACATACTTTCCTCATTTTGATTTAGGATAAGTGCACGATATGTTTGAAAAATTTGTTAAGCATAGCACTTTCCTTTCTTTAAAGAGCGGGTTGCTATCTGAAATAATAGCAAACCATGGTTTTAAGCACGGGTTACAATCTGAAGTAACTGCAAGCCATAGTTTTTGACATGTTTTGACAAAGAATATTTACACCTCCTGTTCGAACTTCATCTATGGTCCTGTGCCATTATTGAATGACATTTCTAAGACCGCAGATGTTATCGATACCAGAAGACATGTCTTTAGAAAACATATTTTTGGTATTTTTTTTTTCAATTTTTTGATTTTTATGGATTTTTGTTGGTTTTATATTTTTCTATTTTGTTTTGTTGGTTTTCTATTTTTGTATTTTGTTTTTGATAAAATATGTACAAAGATAGAGTAGATGATATAGTTTAAGAAGATGATGATACGAGTATCGAGATAAGGATATCGAGCAGCCCCGTTGTAGAAGATAGAAGTCATCATCCCTAAACTTTCACCACCAAAGCTTCCGAGGCTCTTGCATTGAAGAAAGAAATTGAACCATCTGAAAGTGAGACTTTGGCAGCTTCCCCCCAAACCGAAAATCCTTTAGCTGAGCAGATTCAAAGCTTTCTTTCAAGCTTCCATTAGCCAGGTGCACAAAGACGCACACCATTATCATCGATCTTGCTGCTCTTTTTAAGAATAATTACTGTGATTCTTCGTTCGGGGTTATATCATCCAATAGAAGAATAGCAACATATCATCCCACACATAAAATAATCTTCTCAAATTTCATAACCACTGAAGTCTGACGCAATCCATTCGAAAAGGTGTCAAGAGACCACTTCCCCCGAGTAGTTGAATTGATGCAGTCAGTCTCTTAGACTAGAGCTCACGAACCCGAATACACATACCCGAAGACAAAGAAACTTATACCATTGAAGTAGCATATTAAATCCAATATCCAAAGAATAACCTCGATGTATACTTTTCTCTCCCCCCTGAAGACAGTGCATGAAGCTCAAGAGCCCGAAGTACCCGAATGCCCAAAGAGAGAATAACCGATAACATTGAAGAAGCAGGCCGAATCACTTATTATCTCTGCGGAGGACTATCTCTGCGGATTTCAACTCCAGAATAAGTGATTATATCTCTGAATCACTGATTAAGCCCTCAAGTAAAACAGCTGAGCATCCCCAATGTACACAATCTCTCTCCCCTGATGATTGTGAAAACATCAAAATCATCACACACTTGTGTACCTCTTTCATCTTCATAAACTAACTCTTCCATCTCTTCCCCCACATAGTTGGAATAAGAACACTAAACGCCTTGATGAGTAAAACCTTGAGTTTCTCTACGGTCATGACATTTGTTTTCCCGGGATATCTTTAATCACTTTGTAAGATATAACTTTTCACATACACATCAAACCATAACACAAGGTGGCGAATAAGATGGAATTCTAGAGAGAGAAAGTTAGAGGTTTAGGGAACTTAGTGAGAGAAAGTGAAAGATATTATTATGAGCTCCAACTCTCTACCTTGGGAGGTAGAGAGTATTTATAGTCTTACACAAATCGCCACACTTTGGGCTGTGGATCAGGCATACAGTGGGTAAAGACCCGTCCGTCCTCCACGGTGTTACTTAACTAAATTACTACTTAACTTAAAAGAACTACGACTACGAGCTTTCTAATGATTACATATACTTGAGGTGACCGACTCTTTAATACTGGGAATTTCTAATTCCTAACAATCTCCCCCTAAGGGAGGTCACCTCAATAATGTGCCAAAATTACATAGAATACAAATAGATATAACATTTAACAATTGATCTTGCATTCTTGATGTAGTCCTTTGCTCCTAAGCTCGTAGTCATTGATTCTTCACAATGCATGTTTGGTTATTCCAAGTGGAGGTCTTTTACTGATCCACGTGATGATAAGTTTGAGCCATCTTTGGAGATCATCAGCTATCAAAAATCTCTGAGACATCCATTGTGGTGTTGTGACTTTGGGACCGACATGCTCACATTCTGGATCATGATATCTTCTCATCAGAGTAGCGGAAGCATTTGTTGAATCACGATATTGGCAGCAGCGTAGCAGAAGCATGGAGTGAAAATATCAAAGTCATTGATGCACTAATCATGATTTCTTTTGAGATGAATGTGTTAAGTGAGCATGCGGCTATGGATTGACCGCTTCATTCTGATCAGCTGCAAACGTCGGGCGTACCTGCATACAACAGTTAGCAACAAATCGCACGAAAGTGTCTTTGATCACTTTCGATGAATTGAGGTACACAGCCCACGGTTCCCCGTTGATCAGTACAAGTACTGCCTGTGATCAGGTAGGATTCATAAGAATCTCCTTGACAGGGTTTCGCAGCTGTTCTAGCTGTTCTCAAACCGGAACATCTCAAAGAAGACAACACGGAGTGAGTGAACCAGCGAATTATAAGTCCACTGATTGAAGAAAAGAGATTTGAAAAACAATCGTGTATTGCTCAATAGAAATTGTTTTTGCAATACAACGAAGGTTTTATTGAAAATCAATTATCAATCATAAAAATACCTTTTGGTTTGAAATATGAGTACACAGTCGATGTGCCAAAGAAAAGAGTTTTTAAGCACGAAGACTGGTTTTTCAAAGGTATCCGTCAATCCCTAACCTGAACCAGGATTGATTCAAGAAATTGAATCGCCCCATTGTTTCTGTTCAGTTGTCACATGGTTGATCTATATGATAGATCTCACATGCCACCTACCAGGAGCTTGTTTGATGTTGGCTCCAGAAGGCTTTCCATCTTCATTGTGAATGTGTAAACACATCACTCAGATGTTCTGGCAATACCACAAGGATAATGCGTAGGACTCAAGATATAATCTCTCTTTCCACATTGTGTGAAACAGAGAGTCTTCATTGAAAGTGTCCTAATGAGATTTATTGATGATCTCGTGGCTCTAGACTCAATTTGTGCATATTTGGATCCTATAACGGAGACTAGGGAGGGGGTCTCCTTCTTCAATATCAACCATCTCTAAGAGAAAGTCGATAGATAATGTCGGTTCCCCGTGAGAATGAAACAAGTCCTTTTAAGAGGAACTTGAGTGGTTTGGAAAGTTGAAGTGCAGTGCGTCACTGGGTCCATGACGTCTTGTCTTCAATACCGATGTTACCATCAGTAGCATATGAAGTGAACCCGGTTTCTGCCCTAAGGTTGAATTAATGGAGGGCTATTTGTTTTCACCCTATTTTCATTCAATTCTTTTTAATTCTTCAACCCCTTCAGTGCTTACCGAGACTTCATAGCTATTACCTTGTTGGGTTTATTCCAGTACTAGCTCAGTCTTAGTCTGCACTCTTCCCATATCTCACTTTTCTCCTTTTATCATCATACCTAAGGACTTCTACACTAACTAGTGGATTGTCCCTGGGTAGATCCCTCCGGTTCTGGCGGATCATGGGAACCAATACCTAACCTTATCATCCTTATATCACCGTACATAAAGTAAAGTTGGTCGGTCAATTTGGTATTGTTCATCTGCCATTGGATCCAATTGAAAACCATTTGAAAATCAATTCAGATACTTGTGATATATTATCAAAGCATTTTGTACCTGAATTGTTTTTGATATTTTTAGAACGAGAACTCCCCCTCAACATGTGCATCAAGTATGAAAAATGTTAAGCACATGGAGGCAAGAGAAAGAATTAACTTCTTTGATTACAATTTTCTAAAAGATATCAACATCACTTCCCTCAACAGATCAAGAAGGTATAGCATTTTCGGGAAGGATGAGGTTTCCATGAATTTGCTCCCCCTCAATATGTGCCTCGAGGTTTTAAAAGAGTTTTGCACATACTAGAGGGAACCTGCTCATTAGGATGAATGATCACGTTTCAAATCAAATGTTGAAGATAGGTGCTCCCCCTCAACATGTGCATTGAAAAATTGAAATCGTTTGTCACATGTGGGAGGGACAGCATGTTCATTCATGTGAAACCATTTACCTTAATATCAGTTTAAATCTAATTTAAATCACACATTCTCCCCCGATCACAATTATCAAATCATTTGAGATTTGTGATCTCGTATAGATTTAAATTGATTTTGAAAGCTTTTTAGGGAGAATTGTGACTTGATTGTCAAAGCGTTTGAACTGATAAGGATCGGATTTTAAGACTTTAAACTCCATTTATAAAACCATGCATGTATATCTTTTGAAAACAATTTAATGCCAAATAACTTTTTAATTTAATTGAAATCATTCTCCCCCTCAATCAATGACGTAGGTTGTTGATTGAGAGATAGAGATTTTGACAAATAAGTCCTGATGATTATCAAAAATAGAGATTGAGTTATTTTTTCAAAGCATTTAGTTTTCAGCAGATGGGAGTTTATAGAATCAGAGCATAAGATTTGAAAACTTGGTAAAACATGGCTCTGTTCTTTCTTTAAAACCGGGTTATTGCCTGAAGATGACAATAAACCATTTCACTTTCTCTCAAAATTATTATTTTATTTTATTATTATTATTTTTTTTTTATTTTTTTTTAAGAATTCGAACAACATCTAAAGACCCGTGTCATTCTTTGAATGACAGCACAAAGACCGTAGATATTATCGAACCGAGAGAAAAAAAACATGACAAAAATGACAATATTTTTTGAAGAGTTTTCGAATTTTTCAAATTTTTATGGATTTTGAAAGTTTTATAAATTTTCTATTTTGTTTTTCGAATAACTATTTACAAGAGATAGATGAAGAAAGACCTTTACTCCTCGTCTTCTTCCTGAAGACGTTTGAGAGTTTCTGGTTGAAGACTTTTCAAACCAAGACGTGGAAGAATAAACTCAAAACGTTCTCTTGGAAGAGCTTTGGTGAAGATGTCCGCTAACTGATATTCAGACCTCACAAAATATAGTTCCACCACACCTTTTTCCACTTGTTCCCTGATGAAATGATGACGAATGTCGATATGCTTTGCTCTTGAGTGTTGAACGTTGTTGCATGAGAGAGCAATAGCACTTTTATTATCACAGTACAGAGGGATTTTGTTGAATTCAAAGCCATAGTCAGATAATTGAGATCTCATCCATAAGATTTGAGCACAACAAGATGACATGGCTATGTATTCAGCCTCTGTAGAGGAAATAGAAGTACTCATTTGCTTCTTTGAAGACCAGCTCACAAGCTTATCACCCAAAAACTGAGCACCTCCTGACGTACTTCGACGTGTATCTTGACAACCTGCATGATCAGCATCTGCATAGGCCGTTAGTGACATACCGGTGTCCTTCGGGTACCATAGTCCCATGTTGATGGTTCCTTGGAGATACCGAAAGACCCGTTTAACTGCTTCAAGGTGCTTTTTAGTAGGCTTAGCCTGGTGTATCTAGCACACATGCACACAGAGAACAAAATGTCTGGTCTACTGGCAGTGAGATACATCAGGGATCCAATCATACTCCGATATTTCGTTTGGTCAATCATGATCCCTGAGAGGTCCTCATCTAGTTTGGTTCGGTCAATCATGGGGGTGTCAACAGGGTCACTTGAATCAAATCCAAATTTCTTTAAAATCTCTGTTGCATATTTAGATTGATTTATGAAAATGCCTCCGGGACTTTGAGAAATTTGTAATCCCAAGAAAAATGACATTTGTCCCATCATTGACATTTGAAACTTTGAACTCATTTCATTTGAAAAACGATCACATTCCATTGGGTCAGTCGAGGCAAAGATAATGTCATCAACATAAATTTGAACATGAATCAAATGTTTGCCTGACTTCCTGGTGAACAATGTAGGATCAACTGCTCCTTTGATGAATCCGGTTGATAGAAGAAACTTTGACAGTGTATCATACCATGCCCTTGGAGCTTGCTTTAAACCGTAAAGAGCCTTCTTCAAACGATAAACGTGAGTAGGATGCTCTTGGCTCACGAATCCTTCAGGTTGGCTGACGTAGACAACTTCCTTAAGATCTCCGTTCAGAAATGCCGTCTTTACATCCATCTGATATACCACCATGTTCTTACTAGCAGCATTAGCCAAAAAGATTCTGATTGCCTCGATTCGAGCAACTGGAGCAAAAGATTCTTCAAAGTCTATACCCTCCTCTTGACGATATCCTTTAGCAACTAATCGAGCCTTGTTCTTCAACACATCACCATGCTCATCAAGTTTTACTTTGTAGATCCATTTTAGAGCTATAATCATAGCACAGTCCGGAGCAGGTACTAACTCCCATACATCAAGACGATCAAACTCATGAATTTCATCTTGCATAGCATTGAACCAGCTGTCTTCATTCATAGCAGTTTTAACATCTTTTGGTTCGATCTTAGATAGTACGGAGTTGAAGAAGCACCATAAGGCATCGGTTGCGAGTTGCTTCCGGGTTGATACAGGGCGAGAGGGATTTCCAATGATGTTGTCTAGTGGATGATCGTGAGTCCATTTTCTGAGGTGTTCATGTGGCATTTGTTGAGGAACTGAAGTAGCTGAGTCGATGTCTCCTGAAGAAGGTGGTTCGGATGATGATTCAGGAGTAGCAAATATGTTTTCAAATGGAGCATCTTCAGGAGTCGCAAAGGGATTAACTTCATCATTGATGCCAGAAATATTTCCATGATGTACATTTGAAGAATGATGATTTGTTGATGAGACTGAAGGATCAGCAGCAGGTGCTTCTTGACTTACAGATATTGAAACTGATGGATTGACTTCATTCACTGGAATATGAGCATCCTCTGTTGTAGGGATCAGCACCTCATTAGTAGTAGGCTCATACAGTTCATCAAACATTGGATCAAACAATTTCTTTACATCATCTTCAGATGGAGGTACATATGGCGTTTCTAGAGAGGAGTTTGGAACAAGGGATGAACCAATAGGACTGTTTTGAAGTGCGGGTCCTGAGCTGGAGTGTCCAGGAGCCATTTGACCGGTCAGCTCATCAAACGTAACGTGAATTGTTTCCATGATATTTCGGGTTCTTTTGTTGTAGATTCGGTATCCCTTTTTGTTTGGTGCATATCCTACAAATACTCCAATGTCAGCTTTAGCTCTAAGTTTGCCCAAGTCTTGACCCTCATTAGTTGGATAGCACAAGGCACCAAACACACGAAGGAAAGATAGATTAGGTTTTCTGTTGTGGACAAGTTCATATGGAGTTTTTCCATGAATAGTGTGAATCAGGGAACGATTTTGTGTGTAGCATGCAGTGGCAATTGCTTCAGCCCAGAGAAACATTGGAACCTTTGAGTAGATCAGCATTGTTCTAGCAGCTTCAACAAGAGTACGATTTCGTCTTTCAACTACACCGTTCTGTTGAGGGGTTCGTGGAACACTTCTTTGATGGCTGATTCCAGCGCTTTCATAGAATTCACTAAGTTGTTTGTTGACAAACTCAGTTCCATTGTCTGTTCTGATAATTCTGACAGTTTTGTTTAGTCTAACCTGCAGCTGTTTGATGAGTTTGATGATGATATCAGGAGTTTCATCCTTTGTCCTTAAGAACTTGACCCAGGTGAATCTAGAATAATCATCAACCACAACTAACACATATTTCTTCCCAAAGATATTCTGCACCCTCATTGGTCCACATAAATCTATATGAATCATATGAAGAACTTCTGTGACAGAGTTAGTGGGTTTGGGTTTATGGGCATACTTCTTGCTTTTTCCCAATTGACATGCTGAACAAAGATGATCCTTTTCATACTTTAGTCTAGGTAAACCTACAACTAAGTCCTTTCTGGAAAGATCGTTGATGGTGCCGAAGTTCAAGTGATTGAGACGACGATGCCATAACCATGACTTTGTTTTTGAAGCCTTTGATAACAAGCAGATTGGTGAAGCTCTCATCATGTCATCGATAGAGATAGTGTAAAGGTTTGAGCCACGAGTTCCTTTCAACAGTTCCTTACCATTAAGATCTCTAACAAAGCAGGTATGTTTTCTGAAGGCTACTTCTAGATCAGAGTCACAGAATTGACCAACAGAGAACAGATTATGACCTAAACCTTCCACATAATACACTCTGGAGATGACACTATCACCAACAACATAATCTCCATAACCCATAATAGCACCGAAATGATCATTACCAAATCTCACAGTCCCGATGAATTTGCTCACGAAGTTCATGAGCCGTGACCGGTCTCCAGTCATATGCTTGGAACAGCCTGAGTCCAGGTACCACAGAACGATTTGAACGATCTGCAGTTGAACACAGACAAGAATGGATAACTGGATAATTGGGATCCCCATGCAAGAATGGGTTCCATTTGGTTAGTAGCAACAGTTGGACCACCCACATCAGAAATAGAAGCATTCATATCAGACAGTGAGGTAATGGAATCATTGTGAATAGATGCAATACTAGTGTTTGTATTAGCCCTATTTACAGTGTGACCACTTCTTAAGGGAATAGTTCTACCAGTAGGCATCCATTTTCTAGTGGGCATTATCTGATTAGTCTTATGACCAACAGGTATCCAATAAAAGCCTATTCTGCTGAATGTTCTTCCTGTGGGTTTCCATTGTTTTCTAACTCTCTTTCGCTTTTTCCTTTTAGCCTTTTTAGCATGAATTTTAGCATTAACAAAATTGACTGGACAATTAACATCATTAGGAAGAACATTAACATCACATCCATGATTAGAAACAGAATTCAAGCAATCATCAGTACAAGGTTTGCAAATGGTATCAGAATTCGAATTAATTACAGTACGCCTATGGCTAATACTAGAATCAACACGATTCGTTTTATTCGATTCAAACTTAAGGTTCCTAGATTGTTCTTCTACTCTCTTCCAGTGCACATTCTTAGCTTGAGAGGTCCTATCATTCCTTGTATTGTCTTGAGACTTTGACCTGCTCCCTTTAATGTCACTGATTACTCCTGTAGAGGGAATGGGAACATTAGTTTGTTTTACTACTCTTTGCACCACCTGTTTAGATGTGCTGGGATCTGAACTACATGCAGGTGCACTACGGTTCACTTTTGCAAAGCTAGATGTACTGAGATTAGCACTCCTAGAAGGCATATTTGAGTTCTCTTTCTTAGCATTGACAGATCTAGAATCTGAACTACTCAAGCCATTGGGAATCGAGTGCATGTCATGTTTGGCCTTAGGCATCGAGCATGGAATCAAAGGGTTAACTCTCTCACCTAATGTCTTTGGGCATATTGTGATCAAACATTCTAAGATTTCTTGAGATCGTTTGGCATATGAGCATGCATGTCCAATTGCATTATCATGAGGTTTCTCTAGCTTATCCTCTTCAACAATCTCACGCAGGCATTCTAAGCTCTCCTTAAGGGATGAGAAGTATGTTTGAATGGCAAGTTTGTTGTTCCTTAGGTGAGGGGGGACATATGTCACAGGTAAAGCATATTTATTACTAGAGTGACCCTTTGATACAACCTTTTCCTCATTGAACATTGGCATTTACCCTTTTACCTGACTCTTCAGATTCTCAATTTCCTTTTGCAATGAAGTTATTTGTTGGTTGTTTTTGTTACGAGTGACTTTAATTGATTCAAACAACTCATTGAAATGACGTTTAACCTTTTCATTTTCTTCTAGAAAACTTTCGTTTTCCTTTTGTAAAGCATTTACTAGATTTTGAAGATGAAACGTTTGAGAATTCTGAGAATCTAAAGGAGGAGGCATTTGGGAGCCTGTCATATTGTTCGTTTGACCCTTTAATTGAGAGATTTGGGCTTTCAATTTTCTGATCGTGTTACACTGAGCATGAATCTGTTCATCTCGTTTGTTAATTTGAAAAACTGCATCAAACTCTGGAGCATCTGAAGATGTCTTGATATTTGAAGTTTTGACATTTTCTTTGAGATGTTGATATTTTAGTTGTAGATTAAAATACTCAACTTCTAGTTTAGAAAAATGTTTAACCAAATTGTCATGATCATCCAGTTCAATTTTCTCATTTAGTTTAGAATTAGTTTTTTCAAGCTCAATGACACGATCATGGGAGACTTTCAGGGCCACAGATAGTTCATGAAATTTGGAAGCATTAATAGAGCAATTTGAAGCAGTGAAAAACACATCTTGCGCAACACATTCAGTAATAAGATTCTCATTTAGTGTATGCAAGTTCTTTCTCTCAATCTCATTGTATTTTAGTGCACGCTCATAATCACTAACTTCAGCAACCATTGCATCAAATTCCTTTTCCATACCCTTAATATCAGCTTCTACCCCTTTTTTAAGACTCTCAAAGTGATCTTTTAGAAGTTTAAAGAATGGCATGACCTCAGTTAAATAACATTCTTTCATTTGTTCAAAACCTCTTTCACCTTCAGTTATACCAGTGGGAGTGATCCTTTTCTTACAAGTTTTCTCAAAATCAACAAATAGTTGGAATATAACGTATTGGCTAATTAATGTCTTGCTTTTAGTGGCAATTGTTCTAGGTACAAGATGCATAGGTGTATTAGGAGGATACACAGTTGCTCTAGGCATTTTCCGAAGGGGAGGGTTTGTTTCTACAATATTTTCAGCTTTCTGCTTATCTAAATCCATTTTCCAGAAGACTTGTTCGGGAGTCAACAAAGTCTGAGGCTTAAACTTGTTCAAGGAAATCCAGTTTTCTTTCTTGTAATCATGAGGAGAGAAGATTATGTTTTTCTCTTTGCATTTGGGATCATTTTGCTTCTTATTCATCTTTTCCCTAGTGATTTCATTTAATATCTTATCTTCCTCAGTGCACTCAACGCAACTAGGTTTCTGCCTAGGTTTAAGGACTTCATTACCATCATAAATTACCTTATGAGCATTTCTAGCCTTTTTAATTACCTCTGGATTTGGTTCCTCTATAAGGGGAACGCTATGCTTATCGCTTAGAACTCTATGCTTAGTGATCATGTGAGCAGTCTGAATGGTGTTTCCTTGTAAATACAACTTGTTTTCAAGTTTGTTTTTCAAAGTTTTCAGATTAGAAAAATCTCTCAAGAGTTTTGATTCCTTTGCATTAAATTCTTGCTTAAGCATTTTCACATTTTCTTGAAGTTCTTGTTTTTGCTTAGCTGTTTTAGAAAGTTTTTCTTGCAAGGAATTTAATTCTTGTTTCAATACTTCTTCTCTAAACTTACTTTTTCTAATTACTGTACTCACTTGGACATCCATTTCCTGCTCACGAGTGGTCAACTCAAATTTTGCCCGTTGTTCATAAATAGCAACACGTTCCTTATAGGCATTTAGTTCAGAAATTATGGAATCATTAGGAGCACATGCAGAGTATTCATCAAAGACATAGTCATTGTTGACTGCAGAAGATGCATCACTTGGTACAATTTCACTTTCACTTTGTTTCACGTATTGATCGTATGGGACAATATTGATATTACCCATATTTTCAATATTTGATTCAAAAGTTTCAGTTGGTTGTACATTTTCATGCATCTGTTGCACATCAGCATCATCGTATAGTTTTAATACCTCAGAGATGAGTTTGTCCTTGGATGTGCCAGCTTGTGGTGAGGAAGAGATCTTGGGAGAAACCATTGGAGAGATGCTAGCCATAAAGATTGTGTGTGCAGTAGGTCCATCATCTACATCAGAGTCGTAAGCATCACAGTCAGCAACTTGAAAGGCATTCTGATGATTGTGACCTATCTCCTGAATAGGCTGCTCATCCACATCTGCATCATAGGTCTTTGCATTTCCCTCAGCAAGAAACAGCAATTCCTCTTCATCCAACGCAGCACCATTGTCCTGAGCTTGTGCCAGCAACAACTTATCTCTGAAGTAATCAGCATTCTGAGGACGCTTTGGAGATGTGCAGTTCCTTGCAATGTGTCCTTCACCCCCACAGTTGTAGCATTTGATTGGCTTAGGTTGACCTTGGTTACCATTTCTTCCTCGATTCTGGTTTCCAACATAACCTCTCCCAGCTCCACCTCTTCCCTGATCATACTGTCTTTCCTGAACTGGTTGCACCACGATCCTTCCATCTTTAACAGTGGCTTGATTATGTGGGTTAGATGCAGTTCGAAGGTTGTTGTTGGTTTGTGGGAGAGAATTCATGTTTTGACTAATGAGTAGAGCTAGTTGATTAACGATGTTATCCACCCGTGCATCAGCATCAGCTTGTTTGAACATAGGATCAGGAATGAGTTTGTGATTACCATTACCCAAGGGTATGACTTGTGATGCTTTGGTTGTGATTCCAATGTTTGAGTAGAAAGCTGTTGAGTCATTAGACGAACTTGTCTCTCCCTGGTTGGTTTTGAACTGATTGAGAATCAATTTTTCAAACATGGCATGTCTCTCATTCTGAAGGAGGAAGGCATAGAGTTGCTCATAGTTTGTGTTCTTCAATCCTTTAGTAAGCTTCACAGCGGTAACAAACTTGTGCCATTCGGGATTCATGTTGTTCACAAATTTTGAATTCAACTGAATGTTAGGCATAGTCATTCTGATGTTCCTCATGTCATTCACTAACTTATGAAATCTCACATAGTACTCATAGACACTCTCATCTGGTTTCATCTTGAAGTGCTCAAATTCGTCATAGAGTTGGGATTCTCTGTCTTCCATAGTTAGTTCTAAACCAGAGAGAAGCATCTTAACATTATCCCAAACTGCCTTTGCTTCAGTGTTATGATTGATCAGCTTGTAGATGTCTTTAGGAAGACCTTGAAGAACAATGTTTGAAGCCCTGATATCTGCATCAAATCTCTTTTTCTCCTTATCATCAAGCTCATCATACATCTTAGGTCTGTCCATTCCGTAAATAGGAGTACCATCTTCATTAGTATCAAGTATGTCTCTAGTCGTTTCAACTCGATATGGTCCTTCATCAATGGATTTTAGAATATTGACACCATTTTCCTTTCCAAGGCAATACAATCTGATTCGTTGAGCCCAAGAATCGTAGTCAGTTCTGTCAAGCATGGGTGGACGAGTATCTGATCCAGCTGCTTGTACATCCTCGGCAACTGTGGAGACGACAGTAGGGACGTTGGTGGACATGTTATCAGATTATACGGGATTTTATAACTCAATGATTAAACCGGGAAATAGATTCTTTCACGGGATTTTACTAAATCAAGAGAAAACCGTAAACAATCACTCAAGTCGCTAGATGATAAAGCTCTAAGTCGCTAGAAACAAATCCACTAAGTCGCTACCAATTAATTCGCTAGACAGCCAAGTCGCTAGAATCCCAAGTCGCTAATAGAAAAACAAGTCGCTAAGTAGTAACTCGCTACAGACCAAGTCGCTAACCAAATTTTTGCAGCAATTCGCTACACAAGTCGCTAGAAACACAAGTCGCTAAAGAGCAACTCGCTACTGACCAAGTCGCTAGCACAAGTCGCTACCCGTAGTGGAGAGTCCACTACTTGTCCTTTAACTCGCTAGCTCTAACTCGCTGGCTTTTAACACTGTAAGTCGCTACAAAATAATGAAGCAAGTCGCTATGAAGAAAGGTTATCCGTGAACTAACTCGCTACCATGAAAAACCATATAAACATCACTTTTCAATCCAAAAACAACCCAACCAAGATGATTCAAGCTTACCAAATGAAAACCTAAACACTTATGATGATTCTAAACACAAAAGTACCAACAAAATTCAAACTTTAACACAAGAAATCAACCAAATGATGCAAAAACCACTAAACTTTTTCAAACTCAAAAACCACCTAAAAACCACTATAAATCCAAAGATGTGCAAGATATGATCTAACCATGGCTCTTGATACCAATTGTAAGATATAACTTTTCACATACACATCAAACCATAACACAAGGTGGCGAATAAGATGGAATTCTAGAGAGAGAAAGTTAGAGGTTTAGGGAACTTAGTGAGAGAAAGTGAAAGATATTATTATGAGCTCCAACTCTCTACCTTGGGAGGTAGAGAGTATTTATAGTCTTACACAAATCGCCACACTTTGGGCTGTGGATCAGGCATACAGTGGGTAAAGACCCGTCCGTCCTCCACGGTGTTACTTAACTAAATTACTACTTAACTTAAAAGAACTACGACTACGAGCTTTCTAATGATTACATATACTTGAGGTGACCGACTCTTTAATACTGGGAATTTCTAATTCCTAACAATGAAGAATTAAGTTCATCAAGTTTACTCGCCATGAGTCAAACCTTGAGTTTCTCTGCGGTAATAACATTTGTCTTCCCGGGATATCTTCAATTACTTAGAAGTATTAAGTTCATCAAGTTTACTCGCGTTTAGATACGTGTCTCCTTCCCCCTTGCTGGTTTTGATACTTCAGAATCAGCAATCTTTGTAAGCTCGTATACATGAAATCTTTTGAGAAGAACACTTGTAATCTTGTGGGAATCAACTTGCTGAGGAATGTGAGAAAGTCTAATTGGGGATTAAATCAGACATTTCACCCTCCCCCAATTAGTGCTCTCCCCTAAACCGACAATCTTTTTGATAAATGCCCAGATTAAGAAGAAGTCTTTAGATCATTAAATGCAACTCGTCTTTGGTCTTCTAACATATAGCAGGAAATGTAGAATAGACTGTAGACTCGACCTTCTTCAAGATTGTCCGAATGGGGAATAGAGTGTTAACATCTTCAACTCACACCAAAAAGCATCCCACCAAAAAGCATCCCAATTAACTTACATCTTGCAAATCCCCTTAACTAAAATCCCTCCCAATCAAACAAGAACAGAAAGATGTTCATCAAGGAAATCAGCAATCAGGCCGCAACAAACACACAAGATGGTAACACCAAACTACCAATCACATCAAACAAGAACAAAGAGATTGTTTGGAATCATCATGTTGATGTATACGTGAAGCATTAACCGGAAGCACTTTGTCGATAAACTCATCAATCCGAGTGAAGATGTCAACCAACGGCTCTTAGAAGAAACTCCATGTAAAGATGATCTGATAAGAAGAAGCTCGGTTCTGACATGAGTTAGGAGCCGTATGACCATATATTCTCATAAGTCAATCAACCATGCAGAATTATCACACTTCTTCTCCCCCTCAAGAATTGCATACGAAGATGCCATTCTTGATTACACAAGTGAACATCATCCAAATGTAGTCTATTCACACTTCTCCCCCGAAAAATTAGCACAGGATTTCGCCATCGTCATTATAGTTGAGAAAGTGGAATCAGAAAACAATCAACAGTAGCCCGATTCACTTGATGACTGAAGCGCATGGAAAAAGTATGAAGCATGTTGATGAGAATGGTCATAATAAGAAGATTTCTCTTCTTTCCAAGATAATGCGCACTGAAACGTACACATTTCTTTTCTTTAGAGTACGAGGCTTGAACTGTTGTGTTCAAACGTCATAGTCGGTTGAATGTCAATGTTGAGTGACTTGAACCCGTGAGTTATGAGATATCAATCCTTTTGTTATCCATACTTTAAGCCAGTCCATGTATTGAAGGATCGAAGTATCTGCAACTGAGTAAGGACTACCTGCACTAACATTACAAGCTTGATTGCATATATATGGGTTAGTGGCATTAGTATCCAAACCCTTTGGGGTTTCATGGTCAACCTTGATTTTGCTATCGGTAAACAGCTTTCCAGTAGGTATCCACCTAAGTCCTGCATCTTTAAACATTCTACCAGACGATATCCACTTATGGCAAGGTCTAGGATTGTTAGGCTTCTTATGCATAGTGGAAGACTTATCCTTATTCCTAGTTTCCAAAGTTTTAGCAGTTGGTATCCATCTAGGCGAAGTTTTTGGTTTGTTTTGCTTCACAACATGTTGAACCTTAGTCACGTTAGTAGTCTTAGTGGATTGTACCTTAGCATGTGAATTAGGAAAATGTTTCTTATGTGGAAAAGACTCAGAATTTATGGTTTTGTTTTCTACATGCTTAGCATTCTTATGCACATAACTACTCTTAGATGCACGCCAATCCCTAGTCTTTTGAGTGTTCCTAGGTAGTGGTTTACAACTACTAGCAGTGCCTTGAAATCTCGTAGAATTCCTCACCCTAGGTCTTGCACCTAAAATTCCGTCTTTTCGAATCTGTGCCTTTTTCCTAGCTTTTTCTAGATAATAGTTCTTCCACAAGTCATTCATATCATATGAATTCTGGGTTTTAATGCACGGTTTTGACACTGTTTTCGAACTAATCCTAGAGGTGCTGGGAGTAGAAGTGGCTACTTGTTGAGGGTTAACTGAACTAGAAGTCTTATTCTTAGGTAACTCAGATGAAGTGACTGGTTTTGACAAAACTTTTATCGCATCAACTTGGGAGGCAAGCCTTGTCTTTAAAGATTTTATTCTTTCAGATATGAGTGCCGTAGGCTGCCTAACTACGGACTGGTCTCTAGTGGGATGAGAAACTGGCTTCCCCAAGGTTGATGGTTTTGTAAACTTAGTGTTCACACTTTTCCCTGCGGTTTTTCTAAGCTCATTCTTTAAGGCAACAATGGCGAAACTCTTTTCCTGAAGTTGAGCTTTGAGTTCATCAATTTTTGCTATCAAAGAGTTTGTTTGATCCACTGACTTAGTTCTAGCTTCTTTGACAGAGTCACTTAGTTCTATGTGATGCTTTCTCAAAGACTCATTTTCCTTTAGTAATTTAGCCACATGAATTGTCAGTTCATTATTTCTTGTTATAATAGCATCAATGTCTTGTGTATTCATGACTAATTTACTTTTCACATTCAAGACAGAAATATGTTTCTTCAGATTGTAAATGGTTGAGTCTTTGTCTTGAAGCTGAGCTTTCAAGGTGTTAATTTCAAAAAGTTCACGGAATTCAGGAAGTTCCGAATTTTTACATGGTTTGTTAATTTGAAAACTTTCTTCTTTACTCTGTATCGCAATCTGAAGTGAAATGCAATGTTTTTCAAGATTTGAAAATTTGTTTGAAAGTTCATCAAAAGCCCTTTTATCAACCATATCATTTATTTTGAAATTATTAGACTCAGCCTCAACCAAGGAACATTTATCAGAATCATGTTCAGCATTAAGATCAGTATGTTTAGGTAAATTAGCAGATGCACTATGTTGACCAGTTAAGGGTACCTCATCACATGACACCTGTTCATTTATCTGTCTGATATCTGCATCCACATCAAGAGTCACTGAACAACTGGTTGTTTCAAGCTTATTTGCCTCTGAGCCTCTGTATTCAACGTCAATTGATCCAACATCTGGTGCTTTACCCAACTCAACACTACAATCTTTTGATTGTGCCGGACATTCATTCCCATTTTTGATTTCAGCATCTACTTCTTGTGTGTTAGGAGTAACTGAAGAGCTGGTTAGATCATTAATTGTTGTCTCTGACATTCTGCATTCAGCAACACCCGACCTTTCAACAGATACATTACCCGACTCATCACAACAATCTCTCAATTGCACCTGACACTCATTCACGTTTTCATCCTTTTGTGCAGCTACCTCAATGTACTTTTCCACATTATCCATGAGTTGGATAAATGTCTCAATGAATTCCTGAATTTCCATTCCAGTATGTTTTTTTGAAGGAAATTCCAGTCAAGTGTTGATCGTAATCTGCTGAATATTCCCTACTGATGAATGGCAGAAATTGTTTGTAGATTACTTGAAGAGCTGCCCTGGAACCATCCTTTTGAACCTTTTCATTGACAAGTTGTTGTTCCAATTGTTCTAAGTTCAATAGTAATGTTCCCGTTAATGTGGATAAATCTTGACGGAAAAGGGCATTGCATGTTCGTTCCATTGTTGTAGATGTGAGTAACATGAGGTGTGAGTGAAGTTGTTGATAAGGTTCAATGTTACTTTCCTTTAGCATGGCATTCGGTAGCCTAAACAGGTGCAATTCACTCTCTTTAGACTCTGAACACGAAGATCTCACATTCTCATTGATTAATTCAATCATCTTTAATCGTTCAGTGTAGCATACATTATCATTGTTGTCCACAGCATCATACAATTTAAGTACTTCTGAAATCACTGGGTCAGTAGAGTAAGACATGATGTCATAGTATACACGAGATTTTACAAGTCTATGATTTAAACCGAGAAATAGATTCTTTCGCGGGATTTTACAAAATCAAGAAGAAACCGTGATATAGTGACCAATAGAACGTGTTAAGTTAACTGATGGATCGACATATGATAGAAAATTGTGTGTTAGGTCTTGTGATTGTTTGTAGGATTAGCAGAGATGTTGTTTGGTTGTGATTTGGGTTGGTTGTTGCATGATTTTTCGGAGAAATTAAGGTCTAAAAACTTAAAAACCTCAATAACTTCTGTTCGGAGCGTATTTAGGCTTCGGGGTTCTTTCGGCGTGCCATTCTCCTCGTTCTCACGGTCGTTTTGATGGGTAGAACGCTGAAAACGGAGTTACGGATCAAAAGTTATAGCCGTTTGAAGTTTTGTCGGAAAAAGTCAACAAGTCGCTAGAGACAAGTCGCTATAAACCTTGAGAACAAGTCGCTAAGTCACCAAGTCGCTATGAACCAAGTCGCTGAACACAAGTCGCTAAGGAACCAAATCGCTAAGCATACAAGTCGCTAAAGAGCAACTCGCTAAGTATCCAAGTCGCTAGTATCAAGTCGCTAACAATTTACACTACAACTCGCTAACAATTTTTGAAGCAAGTCGCTAACCTCACCAAGTCGCTAGCCGTAGTGGAGAATCCACTAACTTGTACTATTTGTCGGCTTGTCTCAATAGACAAGTCGCTAGGCTCAAGTCGCTAACACTTCAACTACAAGTCGCTACAAACTTACAAAGCAAGTCGCTACCAAGAATAAAAATCCGTGACTCAAGTCGCTAGCAAGAAAATCTCAAAAACACCACTTTTCAATCCAAAAACAACCCAACCACGATGATTCAAGCCTTCCAAATCAAAACCTAAACACTTATGATGATCCTAAACACAAAAGTACAATCAAAATCCAAGCTTTAACACACAAAATGGTCCAAATGATGCAAATACCTCTAAACTATTTCAAACCCAAAAAACCATATAAAATCACTAGAAATCCAAGAACATGTGAGAGATGATCAAACCCTGGCTCTTGATACCATTTGTAACATATTGGATTTCATAGACACATCATAACATATTGTTAGGAATTAGAAATTCCAGGTATTAAAGAGTCGGTCACCTCAAGTATATGTAATCGTTAGAAAGCTCGTAGTCATAGTTATTTTAAGTTAAGTAGTATTTAGTTAAGTAACACCATGGAGGACGGACGGGTCTTTACCCACTGTATGCCTGATCCACAGCCCATTGTGTGGCGTTTTATTGTAAGACTATAAATACTCTCTACCTTCCAAGGTAGAGAGTTGGAGCTCATAATAAGAATTTTCTTTCTCTCACTAAAGTTCCCTAAACCTCTAACTTTCTCTCTCTAGAATTCTACTTATTCGCCACCTTGTTGTTATGGTTTGATGTGTATGTGAAAACTAATATCTTACAATTGGTATCAAGAGCCATGGTTAGATCATATCTTGCACATCTTTGGATTTCTAGTGGTTTTTAGGTGGTTTTTTTGAGTTTGAAAAAGCTTAGTGGTTTGTGCATCATTTGGTTGATTTCTTGTGTTAAAGTTTGGATTTTGTTAGTACTTTTATGTTTAGAATCATCACAAGTGTTTAGGTTTTCATTTGGTAAGCTTGAATCATCTTGGTAGGGTTGTTTTTGGATTGAAAAGTGATGTTTATGTGGTTTTTCTTGCTAGCGACTTGACATTCGGACTTCTTTCTTCGTAGCGAATTGCTTCACAATTTTGTAGCGAGTTACAGTGTTGGAGCTAGCGTCTTAGACCTAGCGATTTACAGTACAAGTAGTGGACTCTCCACTACGGGTTGCGACTTGGTGGTAGCGACTTGGTCTGTAGCGAGTTGCTCTTTAGCGACTTGAATCTTTAGCGACTTGAGTAGCGAATTGCTGCCAAAATTTTGCTAGCGACTTGAGGCTTAGCGAGTTACTACTTAGCGACTTGCATTTGTCTAGCGACTTGGAACTTTAGCGACTTGGGGGTGTAGCGAATTAGGTGTTAGCGACTTGGTGCATTATCTTCTAGCGACTTGGGTGATTGTTTACGGTTTTCTCTTGATTTAGTAAAATCCCGTGAAAGAATCTATTTCTCGGTTTAATCATAGAGTTATAAAATCCCGTATTATCTGTTAACATGTCTACCAACGTTCCTACTATCATCTCCACTGTTGCCGAGGATGTTCAAGCAGCTGGGTCAGATACTCGTCCACCCATGCTTGACAGAACTGACTACGATTCTTGGGCTCAACGAATCAGATTGTACTGCCTTGGAAAGGAAAATGGTGTCAACATTCTCAAATCCATTGATGAAGGACCGTATCGAGTTGAGACGACTAGAGATGTACTTGATACTGCTGAAGATGGAACTCTGATTTACGGAATGGACAGACTAAAGATGTATGATGAGCTTGATGATAAGGAGAAAAAGAGATTCGATGCTGATATCAGGGCTTCTAACATTGTTCTTCAAGGTCTTCCTAAAGACATCTACAAGCTGATAAATCACAACACCGAAGCAAAGGCAGTATGGGATAATGTCAAGATGCTTCTCTCAGGTTCAGAATTAACTATGGAAGACAGAGAATCACAACTCTATGACGAATTTGAACACTTCAAGATGAAACCAGATGAGAGTGTCTATGAGTACTATGTGAGATTTCATAAGTTGGTGAATGACATGAGGAACATCAGAATGACTATGCCTAACATTCAGCTGAACTCAAAATTTGTGAACAACATGAATCCCGAATGGCACAAGTTTGTCACCTCGGTGAAGCTCACTAAAGGATTGAAGAATACAAACTATGAGCAACTCTATGCCTTCCTCCTTCATATGTTTGAAAAATTGGTTCTTAATCAGTTCAAAACCAACCAGGGAGAGACAAGCTCGTCTAATGACTCAACTGCCTTCTACTCAAACATCGGAATCACAACCAAAGCCTCACAAGTCATACCCATGGGAAATGGTAATCACAAACTAATTCCTGATCCTATGTTCAAACAAGCTGATGCTGATGCACACGTGGGAACTTCATTAATCAACTAGCTCTTCTGATTAGTCAAAACATGAATTCTCTCCCACAAACCAATAACAACCTCAGAACAGCATCTAACCCACACAATCAAGCTACTGTTAAAGATGGGAGGATCGTGGTGCAACCAGTTCAGGAAAGACAGTATGATCAGGGAAGAGGTGGAGCTGGTAGAGGTTATGTTGGTAATCATAATCGAGGAAGGAATGGTAATCAAGGTCAAGCTAAGCCGATCAAATGTTATAACTGTGGTGGTGAGGGACACATTGCAAGGAACTGCACTTCCCCAAAGTGTCCACAGAATGCTGATTACTTCAGAGAAAAGATGCTACTTGTACAAGCACAGGATAATGGTGCTGCTTTGGATGAAGAGGAATTGTTGTTTCTTGCTGAGGGCAATGCCAAGACCTATGATGCAGATGTGGATGAGCAGCCTATTCAGGAGATAGGTCACAATCATCAGAATGCCTTTCAAGTCGCTGATTGTGATACATACGACTCTGATGTGGATGATGGACCTACTGCACACACAATCTTTATGGCTAGCATTTCTCCAATGGCTTCTCCCAAGGTCTCCTCTTCACCACAAGATGGCCCATCCAAAGACAAACTCATCTCAGAGGTACTAAAACTATACGATGATGCTGATGTGCAAAAGATGCATGACAAAGTACTATCAACTGAAACTATTGAATCAAATATTGAAAATATGGGTAATATCAATGTTGTCCCATATGATCAATATGTGAAACAAAGTGAAAGTGAAGTTGTACCAAGTGATGCATCTCCTGCAGTCAACAATGACTATATTTTTGATGAATACACTGCATGTGCCCCTGATGAGTCTGTAATTTCTGAACTAAATGCCTATAAAGAACGTGTTGCTATTTATGAACA
Organism: Chrysanthemum seticuspe; assembly: GCA_019973895.1. Taxonomy (NCBI): domain Eukaryota; kingdom Viridiplantae; phylum Streptophyta; class Magnoliopsida; order Asterales; family Asteraceae; genus Chrysanthemum; species Chrysanthemum seticuspe. The sequence continues at coordinate 155,289,108 of BPTQ01000002.1, read as the reverse complement.
ACGTGCAAAATTTGAGCTGACCACTCGTGAGCAGGAAATGGATGACCAAGTGCGTACAATCATTAGAAAAAGTAATTTTCGAGAAGAAGTATTAAAACAAGAGTTAAATTCCTTGCAAGAAAAGCTTTCTAAAACTGCTAAGCAAAAACAAGAACTTCAAGAAAATGTGAAAATGCTTAAGCAAGAATTTAATGCAAAGGAATCAAAACTCTTGAAAGATTTTTCTAATCTGAAAATTTTGAAAAACAAACTTGAAAACAAGTTGTACATACAAGGAAACACCATTCAGACTGCTGACATGATCACTAAGCATAGAGTCTTAAGCGGTAAGCATAGCATTCCCCTTGTTAAGGAACCAAATCCAGAGGTCATTAAAAGGGCTAGAAATGCTCATAAGGTTCTTTATGATGGCAATGAAATCCTTAAACCTAGACAGAAACCTAGTTGCGTTGAGTGCACTGAGGAAGATAAGAAATCAGATGAAGTCACTAGGGAAAAAATGAACAAGAAATTAGATGATCCTAAATGTAGAGAGAAGAAAATAAAGATCACACCCCATGATTACAAGAAGGAAAACTGGATTTCCTTGAACATGTTTAAGCCTCAGACATTGTTGACTCCCGAACAAGTTTTCTGGAAAATGGATTTAGATAAGCAGAAAACTGAAAATATTGTTGAAACAAACCCTCCCCTTTGGAAAATGCCTAGAGCGACTGTGTATCCTCCTAATACACCAATGCATCTTGTTCCTAGAACAATTGCCACTAAAAGCAAGACCTTAATTAGCCAACATGTTATATTTCAACTATTTGTTGATTTTGAGACAACTTGCAAGAAAAGGATCACACCCACTCGTATAACGGAAGGAGAAAGGGGTTTTGAGCAAATGAAAGAATGTTATTTAACTGAGGTCATGCCTTTCTTTAAACTTCTAAAAGATCACTTTGAAAGTCTTAAAAAGGGGATAGAAACTGATACTAAGGGAATGGAAAAGGAATTTATGCAATGATAGTTGAGGTTAGTGACTATGAGCGAGCACTAAAATATAATGAGATTGAGAGGAAGAACTTGCATACACTAAATGAGAACCTGATTTCTGAATGTATTGCTCAGGATGTGTTTTTCACTGCTACAAATTGTTCAATTAATGCTTCCAAATTTCATGAATTATCGGTTGCCCTGAAAGTCTTCCATGATCGTGTCATTGAGCTTGAAAAAACTAATTCTGAACTAAACGAGAAAATTGAACTGGATGATCACGACAATTTGGTTAAACATTTTTCTAAACTAGAAGTTGAGCATTTTAATTTACAACTAAAATATCAACATCTTAAAGAAAATGTCAAAACTTCAAATATCAAGACATCCTCAGATGCTCCAGAGTTTGATGCAGTTTTTCAAATTAACAAACGTGATGAACAGATTCAAGCTCAGTGCAACACGATCAGAAAGTTGAAAGCCCAAATCTCTCAATTAAAGGGTCAAACGAACAATATGACAGGCTCCCAAATGCCTCCTCCTTTAGATTCTCAGAATTCTCAAACGTTTCATCTTCAAAACCTAGTAAATGCGTTGCAAAAGGAAAACGAAAGTTTTCTAGAAGAAAATGAAAAGGTTAAACGTCATTTCAATGAGTTATTTGAATCAATAAAGGTCACTCGTAACAAAAATAACGAACAAATAGCTTCATTGCAAAAGGAAATTGAGAATCTGAAGAGTCAGGTAAAAGGGAAAATGCCAATGACCAATGGGGAGAATGGTGTATCAAAGGTTCACTCCTGTAATAAATATGCTTTGTCTGTGAAATATGTCCCTCCTCATCTCAGGAACAACAAACTTGCTGTTCAAACATACTTCTCATCCCTTAAGGATTGCCTAGAATGTCTGCGTGAGATTGTTGAAGAGGATAAGTTAGAGAAACCTCATGATAATGCAATTGGACATGCATGCTTATATGCCAAACGATCTCAAGAAATCTTAGAATGCTTGATCACAATATGCCCAAAGTCATTAGGTGAGAGAGTTAATCCTTTGATTCTATGTTCGATGCCTATTGCCAAGTATGATATTCATTCGATGCCAAATGTCTTGAATATGAACCCTAGTGTGCCTGTAAGTAGTTCAGATTTCAGATCTGTCAATGCTATGAAAGAGAACTCAAGTGTGCCTTCTAGGAGTACAAATCCCAGCACTTCCAGTTTTAAGAAAGTGAACCTTAGTGTGCCTGCATGTAGTTCAGATCCCAGCACATCTAAACAGGTGATACAAAGAGTTGTAAAACCCACTAATGTTCCCATTCCCTCTACAGGAGTAATCAGTGACATTAAAGGGAGCAGGTCAAAGTCTCAAGACAATACAAGGAATGATAGGACCTCGCAAGCTAAGAATGTGCACTGGAAAAGAGTAGAAGAACAATCTAGGAACTTTAAGCTTGAATCGAATAAAACGAATCGTGAGAACACTGGAAACCCACAGTGGAACTTTAATGTTGCTAATGTTCATGCTAAAAAGGCAAAAAGGCAAAAACGAAAGAGAGTTAGAAAACAGTGGAAACCCACAGGAAGAACATTTAGTAAGATAGGCTATTATTGGATACCTGTTGGTCATAAGAATAATCAGACAATGCCCACTAGAAAATTGATGCCTATATGGTAGAACTATTCCCATAAGAAGTGAGCACACTGTGAACAGGGCTAATACGGATACTAGTACTGCATCTATTCACAATGAATCCAGTGCCTTAATTTCTGATATGAATGCTCCTTTTTCTGATGTGGGTGTTCCAACCATTGTTACTAACCAAATGGAACCCATTCTTGCATGGGGATCCCAATTATCCAGTTATCCATTCTTGTCTGTGTTCAACTGCAGATCGTTCAAATCGTTCTGTGGTACCTGGACTCAGGCTGTTCCAAGCATATGACTGGAGACCGGTCGCGGCTCATGAACTTCGTGAGCAAATTCATCGGGACTGTTAGATTCGGTAATGATCATTTCGGTGCAATCATGGGTTATGGAGATTACGGTGTTGGTGCTAGTGTCATCTCTAGAGTATACTATGTGGAAGGTCTGGGTCATAATCTGTTCTCTGTTGGTCAATTCTGTGATTTTGATCTAGAAGTAGCCTTCAGAAAACATACCTGCTTTGTTAGAGATCTTAATGGTAAGGAACTGTTAAAAGGAACTCGTGGCTCAAATCTTTACACCATCTCTATCGATGACATGATGAGGTCATCTCCAACCTGCTTGTTATCAAAGGCTTCAAAAACAAAGTCATGGTTATGGCATCGTCGTCTGAATCACTTGAACTTCGGCACCATCAATGATCTTTCCAGAAAGGACTTAGTTGTAGGTTTACCTAGACTAAAGTATGAAAAGGATCATCTTTGTTCAGCATGCCAATTGGGTAAAAGCAAAAAGTATGACCACAAACCCAAACCTACAAACTCAATTACAGAAGTTCTTCATACCCTTCATATGGATTTGTGTGGACCAATGAGAGTGCAGAACATCTTTGGTAAGAAATATGTGTTGGTTGTGGTTGATGATTACTCTAGATTCACCTGGGTCAAGTTCTTAAGGACAAAGGATGAAACTCCTGATATCATCATCAAACTCATCAAACAGCTGCAGGTTCGACTTAACAAAATAGTCAGAATTATCCGAACAGACAATGGAACTGAGTTTGTTAACAAACAACTTAGTGATTTTTATGAAAGCATTGGAATCAGCCATCAAAGAAGTGTTCCACGAACTCCTCAACAGAACAGTGTAGTTGAAAGACGAAATCGAACCCTTGTGGAAGCCGCTAGAACAATGCTGATTTACTCAAAGGTTCCAATGTTTCTCTGGGCTGAAGCTATTTCCACTGCATGCTACACACAAAATCGTTCCCTGATTCACACTGTTCATGGAAAGACACCATATGAACTTGTCCACAACAGAAAACCTAATCTCTCTTTCCTTCGTGTGTTTGGAGCATTGTGTTATCCAACTAATGAAGGACAAGACTTAGGCAAACTTAGAGCTAAAGCAGACATTGGAGTTTTTGTTGGGTATGCATCAAACAAAAAGGGGTACCGTATCTACAACAAAAGAACCCGAAATATCATGGAAACAATTCACGTTACGTTTGATGAGCTGACCGGTCAAACGGCTCCTGAACAATTCAGTTCTGGACCCGCACTTCAAAACAGTCCAATTGGTTCATCTCTTGTTCCTAACTCTTCTCAAGAAACTCCATATGTACCTCCATCTGAAGATGAGTTAAAGAAATTGTTTGATCCTATGTTTGATGAACTTTATGATCCATGTACTAATGAGGTGTTGATCCCTACAACAGAGGCTGCTCATATTCCTGTGAATGAAGTCAATCCTACAGTCTCAATATCTTTAAGTCAAGAAGCGCCTTCTGCTGATCCTTCCGTATCATCAACAAATCATCATTCTTCAAATGTACATCATGGAACTATTTCTGGCATCAATGATGAAGTTAATCCCTTTGCTACTCCTGAAGATGCTCCATTCGAAAACGTATTTGCTCCTGAATCTTCTTCAGAACCATCTTCTTCAGGAGACATCGACTCTGCTACTTCAGTCCCTCAACAACTACCACATGAACACCTCAGAAAATGGACTTACGATCACCCACTAGACAACATCATTGGAAATCCCTCTCGTCCTGTATCAACACGGAAACAACTTACAACCGATGCCTTATGGTGCTTCTTCAACTCCGTACTATCTAAGATCGAACCAAAAGATGTTAAAGCCGCCATGAATGAAGATAGCTGGTTCAATGCCATGCAAGATGAAATTCATGAGTTTGATCGACTTGATGTATGGGAGTTAGTACCTGCTCCAGACTGTGCTATGATTATTGCTCTTAAATGGATCTTCAAAGTGAAACTTGATGAGCATGGTGATGTGTTGAAGAACAAGGCTCGATTAGTTGCTAAAGGATACCGTCAAGAGGAGGGTATTGACTTTGAAGAATATTTTGCTCCAGTTGCTCGAATCGAGGCAATCAGAATCTTCTTGGCTAATGCTGCTAGTAAGAACATGATAGTCTATCAGATGGATGTGAAGACGGCATTTATGAACGGAGACCTTAAAGAAGTCGTCTACGTCAGCCAACCTGAAGGATTTGTAAATCAAGAGCATCCTACTCACGTTTATCGTTTGAAGAAGGCCCTTTACGGTTTAAAGCAAGCTCCAAGGGAATGGTATGATACACTGTCAAAGTTTCTTCTATCTGCCGGATTTAGCAAATGAGCAGTTGATCCTACATTGTTCACTAGGAAGTCAGGCAAACATTTAACTCATGTTCAAATTTATGTTGATGATATTATTTTTGCCTCGACAGACCCAATGGAATGTGATCGTTTTTCTAATGAAATGAGTTCAAAGTTTCAAATGTCAATGATGGGACAAATGTCATTTTTCTTGGGATTACAAATTTCACAAAGTCCCGGAGGCATTTTCATAAATCAATCTAAATATGCAACAGAGATCTTAAAGAAATTTGGGTTTGATTCAAGTGACCCTGTTGACACCCCCATGATTGATCGAACCAAACTAGATGAGGACCACTCAGGGATCATGATTGACCAAACGAAATATCGTAGTATGATTGGATCCCTGATGTACCTCACTGCTAGTAGACCAGACATCTTGTTCGCTGTTTGTATGTGTGCTAGATACCAGGCTAAGCCTACTAAAAAGCACCTTGAAGCTGTTAAAAGGGTCTTTCAGTATCTCCAAGGAACCATCAATATGGGTCTTTGGTACCCGAAGGACACCGGTATGTCACTAACAGCCTATGCAGATGCTGATCATGCAGGGTGTCAAGATACTCGTCGAAGTACATCTGGAGGTGCTCAGTTTCTGGGTGATAAGCTTGTGAGCTGGTCTTCAAAGAAGCAAATGAGTACTTCTATTTCCTCTACAGAGGCTGAATACATAGCTATGTCATCCTGTTGTGCTCAAATCTTATGGATGAGATCTCAATTATCTGACTATGGCTTTGAATTCAACAAAATCCCTCTGTACTGTGATAATAAAAGTGCTATTGCTTTCTCATGCAACAATGTTCAACACTCAAGAGCAAAGCATATCGACATTCGACATCATTTCATTAGGGAACAAGTGGAAAAAGGTGTGGTGGAACTCTATTTTGTGAGGTCTGAATATCAGTTAGCGGACATCTTCACCAAAGCTCTTCCAAGAGAACGTTTTGAGTTTATTCTCCCACGTCTTGGCTTGAAAAGCCTTCAACCAGAAACACTCAAACGTCTTCAGGAGGAAGATGAGGAGTAAAGGTCTATCTTCATCTATCTCTTGTATATATCTATTTGAAAATCAAAATACAAAAATATAAAACTTTCAAAATCCATAAAAAAATTTGAAAATTTTCGAAAAATCTTAAAAAAAAAAAAAAAAAAAAAAAAAAAAAAATCAATTTTCATGTTTTTCTCGGTTCGTTAATATCTACAGTCTTTGTGCTGTCATTCAAAGAATGACACGGGACTTTAGATGTTGTTCGAATTCTTATTAAAAAAAAAAAAAAAAAAAAAAAAAAAAATTGAGAGAAAGAGAAAAAAATGGTTTATTGTCATTTCAGGCAGTAACCCGTTTTTCAAAGAAAGAACAGAGCCATGCTTTACCATATTTTAATTCCATGCTCTGATTCTATAAACATTTATCTGCTGAAAACTAACTGCTTTGAAAAATAACTCGGTCTCTATTTTTGATAATCATCAGGACTTATTTAACAAAATCTCTATCTCTCAATCAACAACCTATGTCATTGATTGAGGGGGATAATGATTTCAATTAAATTAAAAAGTTATTTGGCATTAAAATGTTTTCAAAAGATAATCATGCATGTTTTATCAATGGAGTTTAAAGTCTTAAAATCCGATCCTTATCAGTTAAGACGCTTTCATAATCAAGTCACAATTCTCCTTAAAAGCTTTCAAAATCAATTTAAATCTATAAGAGATCACAAATCTCAAATGATTTGATAATTGTGATCGGGGGAGAATGTGTGATTTAAATTGGATTTAAACTGATTATTCGGTAAATGGTTTTATAAGGATGTACATGCTGTCCTTCCCACATGTGACAAACGATTTCAAATTTTCAATGCACATGTTGAGGGGGAGCATCTATCTTAAACCTATGATTTGAAACGTGATCATTTATCTCAATGTGCAGGTTCCCTCTAGTATGTGCAAAACTCTTTTCAAACCTCGAGGCACATATTGAGGGGGAGCAAATTTATGGAAACCTCATCCTTCCTGGAAATGCTTTATCTACTTGATTTGATCAAGGAAGTGATGGTGATATTTTTTAGAAAATAGTAATCAAAGAAGTAATTTCTTCCTCTTGCCTCCATGTGCAAAACGATTTCAAACATTTGATGCACATGTTGAGGGGGAGCACTTATTCTAAAAATATCAAAAACAATTCAGGTACAAAATGTTTTGATAATATATCACAAGTATCTGGATTGATTTTCAAATGGTTTTCAATTGGTTCCAATGGCAGATGAACAATACCAAATAGACCGACCAACTTTACTTTATGTACGGTGATATAAGGATGATAAGGTTAGGTATTGGTTCCCATGATCCGCCAGAACCGGAGGGATCTACCCAGGGACAATCCACTAGTTAGTGTAGAAGTCCTTAGGTATGATGATAAAAGGAGAAAAGTGAGATATGGGAAGGGTGCGGACTGAGACAGAGCAAGTACTGGAACAAACCCAACAAGGTTCTTGCAATGAAGTCTCGGTAAGCACTGAAGGGGTTGAAGAATTAAAAAGAATTGAATGAGAAAAGGGTGAAAACAAATAGCCCTCCATTTATTCAACCTTAGGGCAGAAACCGGGTTCAATTCATATGCTACTGATGGTAACATCGGTATTGAAGACAAGACGTCATGGACCCAGTGACGCACTGCACTTCAACTTTCCAAACCACTCAAGTTCCTCTTAAAAGGACTTGTTTCATTCTCACGGGGAACCGACATATCTATCGACTTTCTCTTAGAGACTGTTGATATTGAAGAAGGAGACCCTCTCCCTAGTCTCCGGCACAGGATCCAAATATGCACAAATTGAGTCTAGAGCCACGAGATCATCAATAAATCTCATTAGGACACTTTCAATGAAGACTCTCTGTTTCACACAATGTGGAAAGAGAGATTATATCTTGAGTCCTACTCATTATCCTTGTGGTATTGCCAGAACATCTGAGTGATGTGTTTACATATTCACAAGGAAGATGGAAAGCCTTCTGGAGCCAACATCAAACAAGCTCCTGGTAGGTGGCATGTGAGATCTATTATATAGATCAACCATGTGACAACTGAACAGAAACAATGGGGCGATTCAATCTCTTGAATCAATCCTGGTTCAGGTTATGGATTGACGGATACCTTTGAAAAACCGGTCTTTGTGCTTAACGACTTTTTTCGTTAGCACATCGACCGTGTACTCATTTTTCAAACCAAAAGGTGTTTTTATGATTGATAAATGATTTTTAATAAAACCTTCGTTGTATTGCAAAAACAATTTCTATTGAGCAATACACGATTGTTTTTCAAATCTCTTTTCATCAATAAGTGGATTTAAATTCGTTGGTTCACTCACTCCGTGTTGTCTTCTTTGAGACGTTCCGGTTTGAAAACAGCTAGAGCAGCTGCGAAACCCTGTCAAAGAAATTCTTCGGAATTATACCTGATCACAGGCAGTACTTGTACTGATCAACGGGGAACCGTGGGCCATGTACCTCAATTCAACGAAAGTGATCAAAGACACTTTCGTGCGATTTATTGCTAACTGTTGTATGCAGGTACACCCGACGTTTGCAGCTGATCAGAATGTAGCGGTCAATCCATAGCCGCATGCTCACTTAACACATTCATCTCAAAAGAAATCATGATTAGTGCATCAATGACTCTGATATTTTCACTCCATGCTTCTGCTACGCTGCTGCCAATATCATGAATCAACTAAAGCTTCCGCTACTCTGATGTGAAGATTTCATGATCCAAAAAGTAAGCATGTCGGTCCTAAAGTCACAACATCACATAATATCAACACCACAAAGGATGTCTCAGAGATTATTTGATAGCTGATGATCTCAAAAGCTGGCTCAATATTATTATCACGTGGATCAGTAAAAGACCTCCACTTGGATTAATCAAACATGCAATGAGAAGAATCAATGTCTACGAGCTTCAGTGCAAACTTCTACATCAAGAATGCAAGATCAATTGTTAATGTAATATCTATTTGTATTCAATGTAATTTTAGTACATGATTGAGGTGACCTCCCTTAGGGGGAGATTGTTAGGAATTAGAAATTCCAGGTATTAAAGAGTCGGTCACCTCAAGTATATGTAATCGTTAGAAAGCTCGTAGTCATAGTTATTTTAAGTTAAGTAGTATTTAGTTAAGTAACACCGTGGAGGACGGACGGGTCTTTACCCACTGTATGCCTGATCCACAGCCCGTTGTGTGGCGTTTTATTGTAAGACTATAAATACTCTCTACCTTCCAAGGTAGAGAGTTGGAGCTCATAATAAGAATTTTCTTTCTCTCACTAAAGTTCCCTAAACCTCTAACTTTCTCTCTCTAGAATTCTACTTATTCGCCACCTTGTTGTTATGGTTTGATGTGTATGTGAAAACTAATATCTTACAAATATCAAATGGGTCGAATTGTTTAGAGGTTTTAGAGAGAGAAAGTAGAAGATGGGAGCCTTTCTAGAGAGAGAAAGTTAACAAAGGAAGGAAGATTAGATTAATGAAAGGTCCAACCCTCTACCTTGCAAGGTAGAGGGTATTTATAGTTACATACTACACGTCCTCCTTCGAACTGTGGATCAGGCATACAGTGGGTAAAGACCCGTCCGTCCTCCACGGTGTTACTCTAAACTAAATAACTAACTAAATAACTAGTAAATAATGTAAAGTCTACGAGCTAACATATGCTAGACTAGAGTTGGGGTGACCGACTCTTCACTATGGATTTTCCAATTCCTAACAGTACATATACTCAATCACATGTTTTAATTCACATATTGTCGTAAAGGTAACTAACTAGTAAACTAGTCATATTCTACACATTTGAGACCATTAAAACCAGTAACATATGGACTTTCTAACTTACATACTATGGTAGACAAGATAAAAAGGAAAACATAGCAACTTGAATCACCCAAAACGGACAAACGAGTCAAAAGATACGACCAAAAGAAGTTAGTGAAACCAAAACGCCGAAACTGCCTAAACACAAGCTGTTAAGCAGCTGTCCGTTTTGAAAGTGGTACTTCTGGTCTGAATCATCAAAAAGTTAAAACACGAAAGTTGTCCGGAACGACATTTTCCTTCAATAATTACCTAGCTCGGACCTTGAAAACGCTTAAATAGGCCATTATCTTTCAAAAACTGAAACTGCCCTATATATAGTTTCACGACTATACTTTTGTCACAACTAAAAGCATACCAAGAGGGCTAATGGCCATAAGCCAAGACCACGGCCACGGCTAAGGTCAAAGCTGAGTCTCAAGACCATGGTAGTCAAGACCAAAGACACGGAAAGGCCATGGCTTAAGCCTCAAGGCTTATTTACCAAAGACCGTTAACTAAGGTGTTAACCTTGGCAAATCAATACCAACAGAAACCAAACGACATAACTTTATATACTTACATTATCTAATGATCATATTTATGAAACGAAGAGAACTTGTAAAAACTAGATATTTACTAAAAACATGATAAACTTTATGATATAACAATCTTCATTCAAAATCTATGTTTTATCTACTAAGTGCTACAAAACTAGGGAGCTTCATGTGAGGGGTTTCATTTGAGTAAAATGTATCGACGAGTTGCTGGATTTACGATTTAAAATGTCCTAGCTCCTCGAACGTTTACTACATGACCTCTGAATTGAATTGGCCCGAACGGTAGTACGATATATATAAACTAAACACGTTTTCACAACTAGACCATTTCTATAAACGACATACACAAAAACCATGTACTACATCATGATCAACATAGAGACGTATATAGGTTTGTTATTTCTTTCGCATCATTATTTCAAACCTAAGTCGCAACATCCTATTCTAGGTTGCTCGTAGAAGTTCTCACGGCATATCCATCATTCTCATTATACATTTGATATCATTTACTCTGAGGTGAGTTCATAGCCCCACTTTCTATTACTTAATTGTTTTACAAACCCTTGGGGGAGATACATGCTTTATTTTAAACCGAACACATTGCTTTCAAACTATATGTTTATCTGATTGTCATATTGTCACTAAGTAACCATCATTTGCCAAATATAAGTCCCCAAATCATGAACCATTAATCACTGGAGAGAGTGAGCACGAATATTGTGAATAGATCTATTGGGATTGACGAATCCCGTTTGTGTTGACCGGGTAGGCAAACAAACGCACTATATTTGAGTAACATTAGGTAAAAACGGCAATTTTACCTATTAGGGCAAGTACCAACAGTTTCTCCAATTAATATTGGAACACGTTAATGCCTTGGTTGCATGAGCTTGGTGACAAACAAAGCGGGCTCAAGTATCATATACTTGAGGCGGCCGTACCAAACAATAATAACTGTTTTGTTTTCAAACTATTGGTGTGAGTCTAAATTAACTCACACTACCAACATAATGTGTTCAACCATCAAACAAACTCTATGAATTTCACTCAACCTTTGTGTTGACAGTTTTAAGCATGTATTTCAGGTCCATAATGTCGGAAGCTGGTACGGAAGAGCAAGGACTAGCTCAAGAAGGCTATAAATTTTATTATCATTCGAAAACCCATTTAATGTATTTTGTAAACAATGGAACCAACTGGGACCTATTTTGTAAACTCTGTTATATTTGAATAATTTGAATGATAAATCCTTTTTAAAACAACTTCTTTAGAGATCGTTTTCTATTATTATGACTGTCATGCCATGAAGTAACACCCAGTTTGAATTCCACTGCGTATCATGAAATTGGGGGTGTTACAACTCAAGCATTAAAAACACAATGAATGACCTGTCGCAATCCTAGGTCAATTACAATTAAGATAAGAGACAACCAATCAATATTCAATACCTAGGTTTCATAGATCTAAGCAAACACACAAGTAAATTAGCCGGACATGGAAAACATGCAAGCATACACACATACAATTGAAGACATAATTGAATCAATGAAGTAAATTACTTATCTTGTTGTAAAATAGGGTATGAGAACCCTAAGATACTGCCCAAGACAGCCAAAATTTGGTTTTAGGTTTTACTCCACAAAACTACCTCCCTAAAAGTCTGAAAACTCGAATTCTATATATAGAGTTACAACATGCGACGGCGTCACTCTTTAAATGTGAAGCCTTCGGATCGCCGCCATTAGGGTTTCGTCTTGAACACGTCAACCTTGTGACGGTGCCACCTTATGGCTGTGACGCCATCGGCTTCATCTTCTGACGTCGTCTAGATCTGAATCTAGGCCGTCTGAGTTGTGACGCCATACTCTTTAAAACTTGACGCCGTCGGGTACAAAATAGCAATTTCGCTACTGAGCCGTCACAAATTTGGAGCACGTTGCGACGGGGTCGCCTTCTAACTCTGACGCCGCCTCCTTCTATTCCAGCAGCTTGAGTGTCTTGATCTTGACTTGGCCATTTTCTTCATATATTCACGCCTTTTCGTCCGAATAAGTGTCATTCTAGCAATTTGCCTTCAAGAGACCTAAAAAGTGAAAAGGAGCGAAATTAAGCAGTAACGGATATAAAAGTGGTCGATTAAGGGCTTAAATGACCCCTCAAAAGTGTACCTTTTAAATCCTTATCTAAGATCCCTACACTTGGTATTTGCTTGTCCTCAATCAAATGTGCTTTTGGCCAATTAATTTATAAGTTAGGGGTCATGAAGCATTAGTTTAGAACAATTCACAACAAGTATAAGCCTCACAAAAGTCATAACAAGCACGGAAATTACATACTAGCACCTCACAAGTGGTGTTTGGATACTCTCATCTCTTGGGTGTATATGAAATATATCAAGTTAGAAATGGAAGATAAACACTCATTAACCGGTCCTAGTACATAGATTACCATAGGCTTGAGACTAGATCAAACCTTCATCGCTTTGGCGTAAGCACCTAGAAAAAACTATCCAAGAGGTCTTTTAAAGGGTTGTAATGTTAGGCTTACGGTAGGGAAACAAAGGGTTTGGTGGGATAGGCGATTTAGTGGTGGCAAGTCAAAAATCTTTATGTTACAAGCATGAGAAGAATGGCGTTGCTAAGACAAGACTCGACACTCTAAACTCTAGATAACTTTGAAATAAACAAACATAAATTTAAAGATAGATGTAGAAAGCCCTTTTTTTCCATACACTTTTACTCTACCATCCTCTACGATAACATCAAAATAATAGGGATTTATAGGTCCATCCCTACACTTGAGTTTTTATTACTCTAACACTAATTTGACCCGAATTGAAAAGATCAAAACACTTGGAGTACATTATTACGTAAATAAAGGGAATTTGAATTTAACGTTCCTTCCCGTCACTTCATAAAGTTTAACTTTTCCCATGAGTCCCAATCGTCCCAAAACTGTCTACAAAGGATATGACTCGACTTAGCAACTTATGCAAGCAACTAGATAATTGAACTAAGGGTTTAGTATGATAACAATAATACACTAAAAGTGAGTGCATACAAGGTAGGCTAAGGCGGTTTGGGTGTACATTTGGGGGTGGATTGTAAACAATGCTCTTCGTTGATATTCCGGAAAACCAAAAAATCACGAGAACCGCGAAAAGGATAGGCTCTGAGGGGTTAACTAGGGGTATCGTGTACTAAAGATGAGTACAACACAAGGGTGTGGGGGAATTACTCAACCGATGTGGAAGAAGTAATTATAATATGGGTATCAAACAAGGGTTATCCTAATGCCTTTTATCATTTAGTTATTCCTAAGTACACAAGTGTAGTCTCACTAACGATCTCGGAATGCATCACAAAACAAGTTCTAGAATCTATTATACTACCGGTACACTCTCGAAGCATTAAAGATGAATGCTTTAATTCCTACAAATCTAAGGGCGATCCTCACATTTTGGGGTGGAATTTGAGTGGTAAAGGGTTTTGTGCTAGTCATATAACTTCCTATCCATGAGACGCTTTATTAAGACTAATGGCCCACTCCTACATGTAATGAAAAATTTTAAATTTGGTGCCAAAATTACCCTAACCGATATTTCTCATGGTTTATTACACAAATGAAATTGGACAAGGCAAATAGTCAAGGATAAGCATAGTTTCAAAGTTCCCGTTTTATTTTCCCTCCCTACACTTAAACTAAACATTGTCCCCAATGTAGTGTCAAAGTTATGATAATGGAAGGTAATTAAAAACAAAAGAAAGTAATACTCCCCTGATTAGCTCGGTAGGATCCGTGTGAAGTAGTGGTTAAATCCTTCTTCAAGAAGAATGTATGCATGAAAAGCTCCATCCAATCTTATGTATCTTCTTCTTGATAAATAAAACCGGCACACTTGAAGAAAACAAACAAAACCTTCGCGTAAAATCGGCGGTAACACTATATATGACTATACTAAACTAGGATATAATGATTGTGGAATGGATGTTTACAGATTTTCTGGAAAATTAAGACCTGAGAAATTCCAAAAATTTATAAGTGGCACAGAAAACGAGAAAAGTAATAAGCTGTTTCTACTCCTCCTGACGCCATCAGGTTATCCTGACAGAAACTGGTATGCGATTTTCTGGAAAAAATTCAGGACAATTTATATCTTTAGAATCTGGAAAAAATTTCTGCAAAACATCCATTATGACTCGATACAAGCATTTGACTCTAACTAACACACATGTATATCTTTTTAATAATCGTAATTCTCATGTTCACGTTGTTTTTGAAAACGTAAGTAATCCTCCTTACACTTATCCCTTTGTAAAATACCTTTATATGTAATTAAGACGAGGTTAAAGACAAAATAAAGCATTTTCACAAAGTCAAACATGAGAATAAACAATCAATAAAAGATATACGACACACAAACAAGCAAACAATTAAGTATGGGTTGCTTCCCACGAAGCGCTTTTCTTTATTTATGAGTCTTGTAGCTAGACTCGAAGTCGTGTCCCTACGTTACTTCATTAGCGTCACCTTCTTCCTCATGACGGTCTCTATTGGGGTTTTCCATGTTATAGTAATGCCCTATTATGAATCTTTCTAAGAAGTCATCTTCTCCCCAATCGGTTCTATATTCCGGTCCTAGTTTCAAGCAATCCTTATAGAACCCAAAAATCCTATTCATCACATAATCTACTCCCTTCTCCTTATCTTCCTTATTCCTATAGTAGACCGATAGCTTAAGTTCTTTTTCATCATTGGATAATGATGAAAATTTCTCAATCTTGAAGGGCATTTGGTAAGCTACATCATCGGTCTCATCCTTGAATCTTACTATTCTTAACGACGGATCATAAGTCATCCCGGTGTTTTCTATGAAAGGTTTTCCTAGAATAACGTGGGACAAGCTAGGATCTATGGCCGTACTAATATCATTCACAACTATGAAATCCGCAGGATACGTGAAACTACCTACATAGACGGGCAATCCCTTAACTCTACCAAGGAAATTACAACTAACCATAGGATTATCGGGATCTTGCCTAGTTGGGATAGGCTTCTTCATTACCCAATTATAGTAGGTGCTAGTCATGATGTTTATCGGGGACTTGCGATCAATGTAGGCCTTTGCCACAAAAAGATGTCCTATGCAACATGGTATGTTAATATTCCAAGGGTTCCCAAACTTGATCCTAGGGCTTCTCCTGACATACATGTGACGGAGGTCGCGTACTAAGTGTGGGTGGCGAGAGAGTTCCTCTTCCGTAGGAAACTTATTGAAATAGTCATTGCCTACTTCATCTATTTCATCGGTCGATTCGTTCTTAGGAGTTTCACTATCCTCAAGTACCGTCTCATGGTTCACTTCGTCATTTGTCCTATTAGGTTTCACTAAGGTGATGGTATTGACGAATTGAACGTGCTTGGCTAACTTACTTGGGTCCTTAATTTCTACACCGGAAGCTTCGGGAGTTGAGATAGCATTAACCTTCCTATCACTATTGGTCATGGCTTTCAAAAGGTTATCTATCTACCTATCCATCTCGGCTTGTTGTTGGTTAAAGCGGTCTGAGAGATTAGCTATTTGAGCTTCTTGGGATGTAACTAGGTGTTGCAACATCCCTTTTATGTTTTTTTGGCTAGGGCCGTGAGAGGGGGGCCATGAGAAATCATTAGAGGTGAATTCTTTGGTTTGTACCCCAATAGAAGTCGGGTTTGCCCTTACATGCTTCTCGGGCGTCATTGAAAGTCCTAGGTCCGGGTGTTGTAGGGAATCTTCCTCCCATTCCATTGGTACGCGAGGATGCGTAGTCAACGGAAGCTTGTTCAGGGAATCTTGTGCAAGTGTGAGTGTCATGAGGACCACTACATAGCTCACACAAGGAAGAAACTTTGTTCACTTGATGTGAAGACTTAGGATTTTTGTAGGAGCTCATTACCAATTTGACTTGATCTTCAAGCTCGAACATCCTACGGTCAGAAGGTTGTGAGTCAATGGGAGGCAAGGAGATTTCCTTTACGGTTTTGGGCAACTCACGGGGGTCATTCAAACTTTCGTTGTCATAGAGAGCAAGGTCCTCTATTATACCCCACGATTCTTCCGTGGTGAGATCACTAAGTTTACCACCGGCCGCTTGGTCGATGGATCGCTTAGTTGGGAAGTTGACATGACCATAAAAGAGTTGGACTTGAAGCCAAAGATCAATGCCGTGATGAGGGACTCTATGGAGTAAGTCTTTGAATCGAGTCCATGCTTCGTAGAGAGATTCACCTTGACGTTGTTGGAACATCAAGATTTCATTCCTAAGCTTAGTAGTTCTCCCCGGTGGGAAAAATTGGGCAAGGAAACGAGAAGTGAGATCATCCCAACTTGAGATGGAGCCGGTGGGAAGTCGCACAAGCTAATTACTAGCTTGGTCCCGTAGAGGGAATTGGAAGAGACGCAAGCGCGTGGTCTCCCGAGTAGTAGCATCGAGGTCGATGGAATCGACGATTTTAAGGAAATCCTTAAGATGCTGATTAGGATCTTCGGAACGAAGTCCATGGAATGCACATTCGTTTTGCACCAACCGGATGGTGTCGGATCGAAGGGCCGTAGTTTGGGCTTGGTTGGGAAGCTCAATGGTGTTCCTATAGCCTAGGTGGCTTGGTCTTGAGTATTCACCAAGAGTACGGTCTCTTGGTGGGTCATTTGGTGGTGGGTTGATGAGTGGGGGTTGATTATCACCTTCCATGATGAAAAGTGATAGGATTGTTAACAAAGGTCACGAAGAAGGGGGATAGACTACGAGGAAGCTAAAAATGATAAAAAAATCTTACTTGATAGGAATCAAGCAAGGGAACCTAAACGAGGTGGAAATCTAACTAGCTATTCTATTCCCCCGGCAGCGGCGCCAAAACTTGATACGCGTACAACGCGCGTTCGGGGTAAAAGGAACTTCCTTTTCATTCAGCAAGTTTTTCAATACCCTAGGCAGTGAACCTAATCGTTGTAGTGTAGTATTAGGGTAAGCCTCGGGATTTGTTAGGTCACCATATTGTAACACAAGCCTCAATATGTTAGAAATAGATAGAGAAGTGATCGGTTGAACAAGAACACACAATATACGAATGAGTATATGAAATGTTATGCGTAGATATTGAAAGTAAATGAACAACCAACCTTCTAAGGAAGGTTTACACGTCCTTATATAGGGAAAGGAACTAGTGCAACACACAAGTTCCCTTCCTTTCCTTATTGGATATGGGCCAAGGCTTATGGGCTTTCTACATAAGCCTTGCCTTTAATACAAACATAAAAGCCTAATTAAGCAACCTATTACATGTTAATTACAAACACTTGAAATATAGTTTAGGAGTGATTCCAACAATCTCCCCCTAAGTGTTGGTAATTAAAGACTTAAGTAATCTTTAAACGTTGTTGGTGCTGATGTAATAGTTGCTTTGACGTCTTCTGACATTCTTCCTTCTTGTGAGAAGAAGTGCCTTGATTCTAACAATCTCCCCAGTGTGAGGATCTTGTTTTCTTTGAAGTTTTCAGCTTTGACGTCTTCATTTATCTTGGTTCTTTGTTCTGGTGTGGATATGGTGATGTTATGTTGCGGTTATCTGCATCAGGTCTGCTTCGTTGCTCAGGTGTCTCCACCTCCTTCTCCAACATGCTCACATGCTCTTTAACGTTGAATTTCATGATTGATGTAGTTCTCTTTAGTCTTTAGACTTTGTAGATTCTTTGGCTTTGACGAAGAATTATTACGACTTTTGTGTTGCCTTTCGAGAGAACTTCAATATGTGTTGTTGTTGGTATGAGCATGTGGAGAATCTGCACAATCATCTCCTAGGAGCATCCATAAGAAGAAAACATAAGAATTGGTTAGTGATAAACACCAATCGATCATTGTGGTCGTTTCTTAGAGAGTTGACCACTACGATTGTTTTTCTGATGAATGTCTTGATTCCATTCACCTTGGTCGGGCGAATCAGCCGTCCGAATCCCATAAAGGGACAGTTGGCATTACATTGAACAAGTTCAAGTAATGACCCACATTTTCAGGACTCGATTCTTGAAAGGAATCTCCTTAGCGGGATTTCCAGCACTTACAAGTTCGAACTTCGAGCGTGTTAACAACATAGTGTGAAAACACATCTCTAATTCTAGCAAAGGCTGTTCCTGAACTGGAGTCCCTCAAGTAGGATAACACGATGTACCGAAGTACACCTACAGTTCAGGTGAGTCGCTGAGGTACACCGAAGCATCACCTCACGACTGTAGACCGTTTGAGACAACACTAAGCGTAACCCACAAGGAGTTACCGAAGTGACCTGCTGTCAGGGCTGTTTGATGTTGACCCTAGCAGGAGTTTCCATTCAATCACTGAGGATCACAGTTGTGAACCCAGACAGATTGTTAAGATCTGTGAAGGACTCGATAATATATCACTTGCGTCCTTATTGTTGAACGACAAGTGATGAAATGTCAAGTGTTCCTAAGAGATCTTTTGATGAATCTCGTGGCTCTAGACTCAATAGTGCGCTTTGGTTTTCCTAAGTGGAGACTAGGGAGAGGGTCTCCTTCTTCAATACCAGCAATCTCTAAGAGAAAGCCGATAGTTTACGTAGGGTTCCCTGTGAGAATGAAACAAGCTTCTGTTGAGAGAAACTTGAGTGGCTAAGAAGGTTTAGTGCATGCGTCACTGGGTCCATGACGACTTTAATCTTCAATACCAGTGTTATCTAGTGACAACCAGTAGCATACGTATTGAACCCGGTGTCTGCCCTAAGTTGAATAATTTGGAGGGCTATTTCTTTTCACCCTTTTCTTTACATTTCTTTTTAATTCTTCAACTCCTTCTTTCTCCGATTCTCATTTTCTCCTTTTAATAATCATACCTAAGGACTTCTAAGTTCTCACTATTTGTGGTGTCCTTGGGTTGATCCCTCCGGCTCTAGCGGATCATAGGACGGTTATTCTTAACCTTAGTCACCTTATAACTCCATGACTAACCTATGTTGCCATAAAACCATTTGATTGAAAATCTCTCAGAGTGTTTATGAGTAAAAAAAAACATTTTGTACCACTGTGAGAGTTTATAAATTTAGCAGAAATACTCCCCCTCCACACGTGCTTAAGTGTTTTGACAGAATTCTGCACGGTGAGAGAAGAGCGCGCACTTTTGAATTGATCGACTAAAGATAGACAATTTCCCACGAGACACGGTTATGTTGCATAGTTAAAGATTTACATTGTTAGCTTTTAGGTGACAACTAGCTCTAATAACTACCTTGAAGGTGTGAACAACCTCGAAAGATTGTCAAACCCGTCAAAGTTCATGTCTATCAGGAGTTTCTCGAAAAGGTACCATCTACTCGGATAAGTCTTGGAAGACAAATCTTTTCAATGTATGACAGTTCATATCTCGTCAATTCATGGGTTAAGTCTTATCACGAGGATTCAATCACAATTTTCACAGCATATTTGTATCACACAATTTTTCTCCCCCTAAAAAATGGCATATTAATGTTATTTTTGATGAAGTTTTGATATAGAATATGTCCATTTCGAGTTTTGTGGGAAGATTTCCACGAAGAACGTTTTGTGAACAAATATTTGAAAGAAAATACTCCCCCTCAACAAGTGATGATCACTTTTTGAGGTTTTGAAAACATAAGGGGAAGTACTTGTTCTTTTGAGCAAAACTTTGAAAAAATAAAAGTTTTTATAAGTTTTACTCAAAAGTAAGAAACTTTCGCTCCTTTTATAAGGATTGTGGCACTGATGCGTACCACGGGGTCCTTTCAATACAAGTACGGGTTGTACACTGTTATGTGTGCACAAGCCATTTTGGATATATCAAACAAACAAAATCACAATCAAGAATGTTGAGAGAGTACCCAATGATTACACACGACCAGTTACTTACTGAGGACGTTGGTATGTCTGAATCGGAAAGCTTGGTCTTCCTCCCACATAGCTCTCCAATCGTCGCATCTGATTCCGATGAATCAACCTTTCATCAATCCTAGAGATAAACCGAAGACCATCCTTGCGATCCTTTGAATTCCAACTCTTCGTCGGAATTGTACCCAACTCAATGTCCTTCAATCGATAAACCAATCCATCTCGAACCATCTTCAGGGTGGCGTTAGAGAACATTTCATCGAAAGCCATGAAGCAAGTATGATGATTTTCACTTCGGTAGACAAACCCAAACTTTGTTTTATAAACGATTTTGTACTGAGGTTCTTGATTGATTCCGTTGAAGTGTGGGAGTGGGGCGGTGAGATTGAGTTGTTTTTGGTAAGATTCGACCCTGAGTTAGAGATCTTCAACACGCTCTTTGATTTGATGCGTATGAATACAAGGAGTGCGGTAATGTACTTGATCTTAATCTCGGTTGAGGTTCAGGTTGGGGCTCAAGATCCTCACCATCAGTGTAAAGTGATCACTGGTTTTCTCCATTGGTGGTGTGGTTTCTGAATCCCTTGGTTGATCAGATGGTGGTGGCTGAGTAGCTTGTTGTGTAGTGGTGATAACCTGCTTAACCATTTGTCTAATCATTGGATAGAGTTGCCTTCTTAACAGATTTTGTTGTTGATTTAGTTGATTCTTTTGTTGGTGGAGGTGATGATTAAGATGATGATTTGGGTTTGATGGAAGTGTCAAGAGGTGGTTCAGAAGACTGTTGAGGTTTGTGTATTGGATTGTCAACAATGAAGTTGTATGACTCCTTCTTTAACTTTTCTTCTTCAGCTCTAGCAGCTTCTTCTGCCTCTTTTTGCATCATTTCCTCTTCAGCCGCCAAATTACATCATTGACTCTTTCATCCTTATCATGATTGTAATCTCCTTTGTCATAAATTTCCTCATCTTCATCATGCATTTCTTCTTTCGATTGTTTTAGTTGTTGTTGTGGTTGCTTCATTTCAACAGTTGTAGTGACAGTGACACCCTGATCCTTACCGGGTTGATTAACCGGATCATATGGGGTTAGAGTAGTTTGCAATGGATCTTCCATAAGTGGAGGACTACTACTTGACCCTCCTGCCCCACCGGGTTGATTAACCGGAAATGTTGAAGCATGGTATTCCTTCCTTTTCTGCTTTAAAGTCTTACGAAATTTTCTTTCTTCATCCATTGAATCATACTCATCATCAGAAAGAAGTCAGAGATTGAGGATGACTTTGTGAGCATGTATTTGAATGGATGTTGCAGAAGGATGACCATAGCAATTCTGCAAGATGATTTGAAGACGACACGGAGATTGTTCTTGCTAGATGTTTTGTCGTATCCGGCTGGGAATGTGTTTACCATCGTGAGCTTAGCTGGGGCATTGGTGTTTGCTTGATTTGCAGCCATTTTGTGATCTGAAAGTCATTAGACAAAGAGACAGACATATGGAAACACAATGTGTTTGATATAGTCTGATTTATTATCTAATTACTTGTTTGATGGTAACATGTTTATGTTAGTTACAAGTCCTAAGTCACATTTGTCCAATTGTTTTGAAGTTGATGTGATAAGTTACGTGAACATGTTAATTTTGAAATTTCAAAGTCCAATTTTTCACTTAACACACAACATATTAACTTTTGTAAGCTTATACGAAACATCAGGTATTTGTGACTTATGTGTAACATTTAACAAGTAACATATGCGTAACAGGCCAAAATGTAGTGAACAGTGGGTTATGAGTAACAAGGATCCTTATGCGTAAGAAAGGAGCTTATGCGTAGGAGTAAGCTAAAGTGTAAGACCAAGCTTATGCATAGGAGTTTCTTACGCGTAAGACAAGTTCAAAGGCTTTAGGCTTACGCGTAGGAATAAGCTAGATGTTACGCGTAAAGTTTACTCGTAAGAGTAAAGCTTATGCGTAGCAAGTCTTGTTTACGAATATCTTTCCAAGATACGCGTAATCCACTGTAGACCTCTTATGCGTAAGAGTTACGCGTAAGATTTCTCTTAGGCGTAACCTTTACGCACAAAGTAATCCTTTAAGCGTAACGGTTTGAACACCTGAAGATTCTGACATTACGAATATTTAACCTATTAAATATAAACATGAAAACTTGATAACAGTTTATTCCAAACATCTTTTAGATCACAAGGCAAGCACAAGAACATATCAGATACACACAGAAAGACTTAGGCGTAAAATTTCTTAAACCCTAAACCCTTAATCTACGTGTAAAAGATATAGCCACACAAATCAAACAAGAATGTTTCTGGACTGTCCTAGATGTCATATGAGTGCAATGGAACAAGATTTAACATATTTCCACTACAGAATCAGAAGATTCATGGGAGATGAACTCTAAAACCCTAAAACTTTAATTTTGACACATTATGTGTTTCTGGGTTAATTAAAGATTCACAATATGTTTATGACCTTATTCTAAGACTATCTCAATTAATAACATTAAACATCACAGAAAATAAATGTCCCAATTTGAGCGCAAGAACCCTAAATCAATAATCAAGCAAATTAGTGATTCTGGGTGGTTTTGGATGGTTGAAAAAGCTTTATAACACATTTAGGAACGTTTTAACACAAGCCAATTCAACCCAAACACATTTATATGAAAAACCCCAATTCATACGCATGAACAAGCATTCAAAATCAATTTTAAAGAGTTTTAATCGTTGGATTTGAGATAATTTTTGAATTCCTTGTTTATAATCTTGATCAAAACAGTTTAGAACTTATAGATTTTGAAAAACTTGAACGGATTTGAAAATTTGATTTGGGCCGTTTGATCTTGGTGGTTGTTTAGGACTAGATGCACATGAAGTGGTGCATTGAATGTGTTAGGTGAATGTTTTTGTTAAAATTAATTTTTCAAACTTGACACATTTGACCCCTTAACCTCAAATAGGTTCCAACCAAGATCCTTTAACTCCCATTTTGGTTACACAAAACATATTTAGGCAAGAAACATGACGATACTCCCCCTTGACATTTGAAATAATCAATTTTGTAAACATTTGAGTCCGAAGAGGGTATTTAACATGATAAAGTATCCACCATTTATTATGAATCAAATTAATTTAGATAACATTCAAGTACAAGGTTTTATGAAACAGAAAAATATTTATTTTCTCCCCCTCAACACTTGTTCGAGAAAAATGGTGAAATGTTTGATAGAACACAGTGTTGACGGAAGATTTGTACTTGCAATGTTTGAAAGATAGTAGATAGAAGAATATTTTTGTGTTTTATCAGATTTTATATTTTTCTATTTTTGTTTTTGAAAAATCTATTTACAAAAGAGGTTTTGGTGTTTGACGGGTTTTAAGATTGTGTTAAAAGTTCGTCCAGTTCCTCTGGAGTCAAACACCTCATGCCAATCCGGTGGATCAAATCAGTAAACCTAGAAGGAGCTAAGGCTTTGGTGAGAAGATCCGCCAGTTGGTGTTCAGTACCCACAAAATATAATTTAACGGTACCCTTTTCCACATGCTCCTTTATGAAATGATATCGAAGATCGATGTGCTTGGACTTAGAATGTTGGACGGAGTTGCACGAGATCGCAATAGCACTTCGATTGTCGCAGTACATCGGGATTCTGTCAAATACGTAACCATAGTCTTTGAGTTGTGTTCTCATCCAAATGACTTGAGCACAACACGCCGACATGGCTACATATTTTGCTTAGGTTGAGGACAGGGATGTACAATCCTGCTTCTTCGATTACCATGACACCAGTTTATCACCAAGAAATTGTAGAGCACCTGAAGTACTTTTCCGAGAATCTAAGCAACCTGCGTGATCAGCGTCTGAAAAAGCTATTAGTTCAAAACCAGAATCCTTCGGATACTAGATTCCCAAATTAATGGTTCCCTTGATGTATCGGAGGATTCTTTTAGCCTCAGAGAGGTGAGTTTCAGTTGGTCTTGACTGATAACGGGAGCAAAGATATACAACAAAGACAATGTCAGGTCTACTGGTTGTTAGATACATGAGAGACCCAATAATACTTCGGTATTTGGTAGGGTCAACCAATTTCCCATGCAAATCAGCGTCCAGTTTCTTGGTATGTGCCATTGGTGTGGCATAGGTATCACAGCTTTGCATTCCATGTTTGTTTAAAATTTCAAGAGCATATTTGGACTGACTTAGGAAAATACCACGGGGTGATTGATGAACTTGCAGTCCTAGAAAGAACGTGAGTTCACCCATCATGGACATTTCAAAATGTTTTTTCATAAGTTTTGAAAAAGCGTTTGAGTATTTTAGATGTGTTGACCCAAAAATGATGTCATCCACATAGATTTGAACGATTAAAATGTGAGCCCCGTGATATTGAATGAAAAGTGTTGGGTCGACCGATCCTTTAGTGAAATTATTGGCAATAAGAAAGGATGATAACTTATCATACCACGCCCGAGGGGCTTGTTTGAGACTGATTTCTCCCGAACCACCCTCTTTTATTTCTCCGTCACGCTTATCAACCGCTTTTGAACGGTCAACCGTAACAGATGATAAAAGGGCGACAGCCCGGGAGAAAATGCAAGTTTACCAAGGATTAAAATAACCTTAGATCGTTTATGTCCTGGCGAGGCGTGATATCCTGAATACAACGACTGTGTGATAAAATGATATGATCAAGAATGTACAAAAACAGGAATCTGATTGACTAACACTAGGAATGTGAATATTAATAGCTCTGTCACAGCTATGTCGTTTTAAAAACGTACAATCAGAAACCTAAAAACGCAAAAGATATACAAACGTACGTTACTAAAACGTAAACGTATAAAAACAAAACAACTATAACTATAATAGAGATTTGCATGTCTAGGCGACTTAAATGCAAATTAAATAAAATTAAAATATCTACCTATAATTTACAAATATATACAAAAGTTAAGAAAACTAAAAACTAAAAAATATGTGTATATAATAATTACATAAATGTAACAAAAATAAAATAAGAAAAGGATTATAATTATACTAAGGAAATACAAAAATATCAAAATTTTGAAGTCATTTTAATTCTATTTTTACAATTGTTTACCGATTAAAATCTAAAAACTTACGTTTACTAAATTTTACGTAAACGTACAAAATAAAAACGTGAATTCAGTCCAATACAACTCCCACAAATATGAAAATTATATTTTTAGAATCCTAAAAAGATAAGAAAATAATTAGAAAATAAAAATAAATTTTTACACAATTAAATTAATTATTATAAATTAAAAATGAATTAAATGTATTAAAAATGAATTAAATAATAAGAAAATCTAAAATTAACTTAAATAAATGAAATAAAGAATTTGAAAAATCTAAAATATAATAAAATGAATTTAGAAACTGAAAATGTATTTTTTTACATAATTATTCTATTTATTATTAATTATTTACTATTATAAATACACTTAAATACTAGAAAATATAAAAATAACTTGGAAAAATAAAATTTAAACTTAGAAAAATCTAAAATATTATAAAACTAATTTTAAAACAGAAAATATATTTATTATACAATTATACTAATTATTAATAATTATTAACTATTAAAAAGTATTAAAAACTAATATTTAATTATTAAAAATACTAAACAGTAAAAGAAAAATCTCAAACTTTTTACAAAATTCTACAATAAATATAAGAACTAAAGAAAAATATAAAAATGGAGGCTTATGTGCAAAAATAAGCTAATGGGCAAAAGCTCCAAATGGAAGCTTTCACTTAAGCTTAAAAAGGACTTCTTTTTGGCTTTTCTGTTTTCTGGACTTATTAAGTACTAATATTATACATATGTGATGAAAAATAAGCTATACAAACCAAGAAATAAGCATAGCATGAGCTTATGAGCCCAACAGTTAAGCTTTTGGCTTGACTGTTGGAGCTTAAGCTCATGATAAGCTCAAAATAAGCTATACAGATAAAACAAAAGGTGAAATAGGATGTACATAAGTCCAATGACTAAATATAAACAAGGAAATTGGACTGTCATAGTGTGAGCTTATGGTTTAGACAATCAAGCTTTTGGCTTGACTTGGATGGAATTGAGGCCTCAAAGGACCTGTAATAAGCTCCCCACTGATTAAAAGAAGGTGAAAAATATATGCATACAAGCTATATGGACAAGTATGTACAAGCAAATGCACAGGCAATCACCTATAAGCTTGTAACAAGCTCATAAGCTTTTACAGTTACAACAGAACCAAACAGACCTGCATACCTTTTGAATGCCAAATTAAGCTAAGAGTCTAAGCTTATCATGGCAAAATAAGAATTGAAATAGCAAGCTGGGATGTTTGACTTTTCAAAAAGCCAAAGCTCATCAAGTGGGACCCACTGATGAGCTTTTGAGAGGCTTATGAAGATGGGCTCAGATCACTGACTCAGCTCAAGCTGAGTCAGTGAATGCTGAGTTTTTGGGACAAATCACATACATGTTGCAGCCCTTATAAATAAGCTACAATGTGAAAATTAAGCACATGATCAAAAAGTTGGGTTGCTAAGCTTCCTAAAAAGCCAAACCACTCAAACTTATGATCATAAATAAGCTTTTAAGAGCTTGAAGGAAAAGGTGCAAATGGACTGCATAAGCAGTCCATTGTTGTGAATGGGCAAACATCAAGCTCATTTGAACCTATCAAATAAGCTCTAATAAGCTCAACTTATACTGAGACATTGAGATGGACTACTTAGCTTCTCACAAAGCCAAGAATCACAATCTCAAGCTCATTAAGGAGCTTATAAGAACTTATTTGACAAGCCCCACTCAACTGTTTGCTTCAGTTGAGTGGGCAAAATGGGACAAAATAGATGGATAGATTAAGCTAGGCTAATAAGCTAAAAATGTAAAAACAGATATGAACATAATAAAAAGGCCACAAAGGCTACACAAAGAAGTAAAACTCACAAGCTATGGTCAAGTCATGAGGCTTCTGCAAGCTCATGAACTTGACCATAAAACTGTGGTGCAGGGCATGCTTTTCAGACAAGGACCAAAAATAAGCTATGAAATAAGTGCTCTATAAGCTGAGAAATAGTAAACTATTATTTTTGCAATTTTCTTAAGCAACTAGACTTTAAAAATCCACAAGATCATAAACTGAATCCTACTAATAAGCCCACAGTGAAATTCCAAATTTTATTCAAAAACGACCTTATGAGATTTTGACTTTTAAGAACAACTACAAAGTTGACCAAAGTGAACTTTAGATCAAATCTACACACTGGTTATGTTGTTTTAAGGTATACTAAGACTGATTTGAGCACTCTTTTCAACTTATAAACACAAAATGATGATCATGGATCATAAAAACACAACAGTTAGCACACAATATGAGATCAAGTGCAATGTTGACTTTTGATCAAATGAAGACTGCTTTTATTGACTTAGATGAGATATAAGGTGTGTATGTGACATAAATCAAGCATAAACAAACAACACAAACAAGCTCAAGATCCTAAATCTTGCCAAATCCAAACAGTCCTTTAAACATCACTTGTCACATGAAATTCAAAGTATTCAATGAATTCGACCACAAACCTGATTCTAAACATATTATTACTACATAAGAAGACTAACTAAGCATAAAACTTCAAAAACATAAGCAAGAAACACAGATTTGTCAAATTTGCACTTCACCTGATTTGTTTCAATCTTAGCACAAGTGATTCTAAATAAACAAACTGCTTATATTAAACTATGATAACACTAAACAACTACTAAGAAACAGTAAAACATAAGATTCAAAGCATGAACAAGACTTAAAACAGTAAATTGTAAAAATTGGTAAAAATGGAACTTACATGTGATCAAGGTGAAAAATGAGTACCAAGGTCCAAAAACCACTCCTAGCTTGGTGTCAACAAGCTAGGAACCAGAAAACCATCCAGCTTAGCTTCTTACACCCCAGAACTACTTATTCAACCACAGTTGACTTCCATTGACTTTTCTTTTGATTTTTTTTTTAGAACTTTCTGAATTTTAAAGGTCTAGCTTGTTTAATGGTTCTAAAAGCTTTGTGAGCTTTTGTCAAGAGCTTATTCAAGCTATAGAATCCATAAAACATCTAGATAACATGAAATTAAAACGACTTGAAAATGAAAGGAAATTAAGCAAAAACTTGAAAATGAAATTAAGCTGACATTAAACTGGAAAGATCATTTCATTACACTAATTTAAAGTAAATTACAACATTTGAAAGCTTAAAAGACATTTAAACTAAGAAAAGCAGTAAAAATTATAACTATGTGACTAAGGCTTAAGGCCAAAGTGGTTACTCCTCTTTTTCTTCTTCCTTTTATACTCCAAGCACCTTTCTCATGTACTCTGAATCTTTCCCACTACTTTTGAGCCCTTGGATTGGTCAAATGCATCAAAACCGTCCACCTTGCTTTTTGGCGCCAAATTTCCTTTGAGCAGGTTTAGACATTAATTGGGTTTGGGTGTATGTGGAGGTGGAGGGGGGACAAAGTAAGGAGAAGGTGAGGTGAGGGGTTGAAAATGGGGAGAAAACCACTCTGGTTTTGGGTAAACAGAAGTGGAGAGGAGAGTCTACAGTAACCGTGGTTTTTGCGCGCGTTTAAGGGTTGGTTTGACTTGCGCTGACCGAGAATTAATAACACATGGGGGGGGGGTCAAAATGAGTTGTGACCTGGGGGGTCAAGGTTCAAGGGTCAAAGGCAGTGGATTGGGCTTGTGTTTGGATTGGATTTTTGGGCCTAATGATATATGTTGATCCGTTTGGTTTAAGTAATAAACAAGGACTAATTTTGCAATTATACCAAACTTCAAGGACTGATCATGCAATTTTTCCAAACTCTCACAAGGACCAATCATGCCATAAATGAATAGTACATGGACCACTTTTGCATAAAATTCATTTAAAAAGGTCCAAGGACTATTTTTGTAATTTTTTGGATTTTGAGGGACTAAAAGTGTAATTTCCCAAAAGTTTATCAAAATGTTCCAAATTTTCAATCATGCATAGTACAAGGGTATTATTTGTAAAATTCCAAGTTTAGAATACCCAGGGACCATTTTTGCCAATTTTGTAACTTGAGGGGAAAAATTGCCATTTTGTGTAAACTTTTGTCCAGGGATGTTTTGTGAACATTTTTGGTTTCCCAAGGACTTAAGTTGACTTTTCATTCATTTAAAACTTTTCGGGACTAGTTTTGACATTTTGTGTAACTCCAGGGACTGAAAACGACAATTGTTGTGAAATTGATCAAGTTTCACTTGTTTTTCAATCTTTTGTACCTGAATCACATAAAAACACATTTTCATGAATTTGTATCATTTTGAAAGTCATTTGTGTGTTTTTGGTTGTTTTGTGGGTTTATATAATACAAATATATGTGTATTTAGACACATATCAAATCCCCCACACTGAACTATTGCTAGTCCCTAGCAATGATTTGAGATTTTAATGGATTTGAAAGACTCTTTACCAAAAGCCATCACTTCTGGAGTAGCCAAATGTTTCAGTTCAAGTAAGAACCTTGGTACACTGATAACCAAATGATTTTGAGCAAATCATAAGCTGTAAACGGATTTGATTAGTCTTTACCAGAAGCCGTACCCTTCTGGACTAGTCAACTCTTAGATAAATTATCAGAATTATCTTTGGTGAGCTGAATACCAATTATGGATTTTCCACTGCCTTTACCACAAGCCATAATCTTGTGGGCTAGCCAACTCTTCACTTTTTAGGATATGGTGAGTTGATTACCATACAACTTATTAGCAAGTTGTCAACTACAAACGGATTTGAAATATCTTTACCAAGAGCCGTTTGCTCCTGGATTAGCCAATCCTTTGTTTATCAAACATGGTGGACTGATTACCATTTGTTGTGTTTAGTACATAGTACTTCCACTAAAAAAAATTTTAAATTTTGGCCATTTTGGGGGAAAAAGGGACTAAAAGGGCACATTTATGATCAAATTCGCCAGAATTTCCCCCCCACACTTAGAAATGAATATTGTCCTCAATATTCAAAGTATGGAAACACAACAATTATTTTATTTTTTCTGTATTTACAATTTTCAAAGTTTTTATATATACAACAGGTGGGTTATTACCCCCACACTAGGTGGTAGAAAGGGGAAAAAGACAGAAATATGGGTGAAAACCCATATAGTGTGGCTTGTTTTTGATAACCAAGTCACTAGCTTGACTTGACCCCGAATTAAATGGTTCATGGGGAAACTGAGTGGGATTGCCACTCAAAGATTTGGTGAGAAATTGGAGTGGGATTGCCACTCACAGAATTATGAATATTCATCACTTAAGATGAGTCTAAGAATCTTAGAAAGAAACTCAGAAAAGGCGAGAAGAATCTTTTGATTTTTGATTTTTATAAAAAGAAATGGAAAATATTTTTGTATTTTTGAAGTTTATATATATATGTACAAAAGAAATTCCTAACAACCGCCCCTCGAAAGGGAATCTGGGTCTGACAGAGCTCAGCAACTGTAAACAGCCAACAACCAAATGTTGTAACTGAGGGACTTATCAAACTGGGCAAGTTGTGTAAAGGAAAAAATGTTTTTGTGTTTTATATTGTTTTTGGAATGAAAATATGATATTATATATATATTATACAAGGGATAGATATAAAACACAAGTACGTTACGCAGCACACCTCCCCGGCAGCGGCGCCAAAATTTGATTTCTCCCGAACCACCCTCTTTTATTTCTCCGTCACGCTTATCAACCGCTTTTGAACGGTCAACCATAACAGATGATAAAAGGGCGACAGCCCGGGAGAAAATGCAAGTTTACCAAGGATTAAAATAACCTTAGATCGTTTATGTCCTGGCGAGGCGTGATATCCTGAATACAACGACTGTGTGATAAAATGATATGATCAAGAATGTACAAAAACAGGAATCTGATTGACTAACACTAGGAATGTGAATATTAATAGCTCTGTCACAGCTATGTCGTTTTAAAAACGTACAATCAGAAACCTAAAAACGCAAAAGATATACAAACGTACGTTACTAAAACGTAAACGTATAAAAACAAAACAACTATAACTATAATAGAGATTTGCATGTCTAGGCGACTTAAATGCAAATTAAATAAAATTAAAATATCTACCTATAATTTACAAATATATACAAAAGTTAAGAAAACTAAAAACTAAAAAATATGTGTATATAATAATTACATAAATGTAACAAAAATAAAATAAGAAAAGGATTATAATTATACTAAGGAAATACAAAAATATCAAAATTTTGAAGTCATTTTAATTCTATTTTTACAATTGTTTACCGATTAAAATCTAAAAACTTACGTTTACTAAATTTTACGTAAACGTACAAAATAAAAACGTGAATTCAGTCCAATACAACTCCCACAAATATGAAAATTATATTTTTAGAATCCTAAAAAGATAAGAAAATAATTAGAAAATAAAAATAAATTTTTACACAATTAAATTAATTATTATAAATTAAAAATGAATTAAATGTATTAAAAATGAATTAAATAATAAGAAAATCTAAAATTAACTTAAATAAATGAAATAAAGAATTTGAAAAATCTAAAATATAATAAAATGAATTTAGAAACTGAAAATGTATTTTTTTACATAATTATTCTATTTATTATTAATTATTTACTATTATAAATACACTTAAATACTAGAAAATATAAAAATAACTTGGAAAAATAAAATTTAAACTTAGAAAAATCTAAAATATTATAAAACTAATTTTAAAACAGAAAATATATTTATTATACAATTATACTAATTATTAATAATTATTAACTATTAAAAAGTATTAAAAACTAATATTTAATTATTAAAAATACTAAACAGTAAAAGAAAAATCTCAAACTTTTTACAAAATTCTACAATAAATATAAGAACTAAAGAAAAATATAAAAATGGAGGCTTATGTGCAAAAATAAGCTAATGGGCAAAAGCTCCAAATGGAAGCTTTCACTTAAGCTTAAAAAGGACTTCTTTTTGGCTTTTCTGTTTTCTGGACTTATTAAGTACTAATATTATACATATGTGATGAAAAATAAGCTATACAAACCAAGAAATAAGCATAGCATGAGCTTATGAGCCCAACAGTTAAGCTTTTGGCTTGACTGTTGGAGCTTAAGCTCATGATAAGCTCAAAATAAGCTATACAGATAAAACAAAAGGTGAAATAGGATGTACATAAGTCCAATGACTAAATATAAACAAGGAAATTGGACTGTCATAGTGTGAGCTTATGGTTTAGACAATCAAGCTTTTGGCTTGACTTGGATGGAATTGAGGCCTCAAAGGACCTGTAATAAGCTCCCCACTGATTAAAAGAAGGTGAAAAATATATGCATACAAGCTATATGGACAAGTATGTACAAGCAAATGCACAGGCAATCACCTATAAGCTTGTAACAAGCTCATAAGCTTTTACAATTACAACAGAACCAAACAGACCTGCATACCTTTTGAATGCCAAATTAAGCTAAGAGTCTAAGCTTATCATGGCAAAATAAGAATTGAAATAGCAAGCTGGGATGTTTGACTTTTCAAAAAGCCAAAGCTCATCAAGTGGGACCCACTGATGAGCTTTTGAGAGGCTTATGAAGATGGGCTCAGATCACTGACTCAGCTCAAGCTGAGTCAGTGAATGCTGAGTTTTTGGGACAAATCACATACATGTTGCAGCCCTTATAAATAAGCTACAATGTGAAAATTAAGCACATGATCAAAAAGTTGGGTTGCTAAGCTTCCTAAAAAGCCAAACCACTCAAACTTATGATCATAAATAATCTTTTAAGAGCTTGAAGGAAAAGGTGCAAATGGACTGCATAAGCAGTCCATTGTTGTGAATGGACAAACATCAAGCTCATTTGAACCTATCAAATAAGCTCTAATAAGCTCAACTTATACTGAGACATTGAGATGGACTACTTAGCTTCTCACAAAGCCAAGAATCACAATCTCAAGCTCATTAAGGAGCTTATAAGAACTTATTTGACAAGCCCCACTCAACTGTTTGCTTCAGTTGAGTGGGCAAAATGGGACAAAATAGATGGATAGATTAAGCTAGGCTAATAAGCTAAAAATGTAAAAACAGATATGAACATAATAAAAAGGCCACAAAGGCTACACAAAGAAGTAAAACTCACAAGCTATGGTCAAGTCATGAGGCTTCTGCAAGCTCATGAACTTGACCATAAAACTGTGGTGCAGGGCATGCTTTTCAGACAAGGACCAAAAATAAGCTATGAAATAAGTGCTCTATAAGCTGAGAAATAGTAAACTATTATTTTTGCAATTTTCTTAAGCAACTAGACTTTAAAAATCCACAAGATCATAAACTGAATCCTACTAATAAGCCCACAGTGAAATTCCAAATTTTATTCAAAAACGACCTTATGAGATTTTGACTTTTAAGAACAACTACAAAGTTGACCAAAGTGAACTTTAGATCAAATCTACACACTGGTTATGTTGTTTTAAGGTATACTAAGACTGATTTGAGCACTCTTTTCAACTTATAAACACAAAATGATGATCATGGATCATAAAAACACAACAGTTAGCACACAATATGAGATCAAGTGCAATGTTGACTTTTGATCAAATGAAGACTGCTTTTATTGACTTAGATGAGATATAAGGTGTGTATGTGACATAAATCAAGCATAAACAAACAACACAAACAAGCTCAAGATCCTAAATCTTGCCAAATCCAAACAGTCCTTTAAACATCACTTGTCACATGAAATTCAAAGTATTCAATGAATTCGACCACAAACCTGATTCTAAACATATTATTACTACATAAGAAGACTAACTAAGCATAAAACTTCAAAAACATAAGCAAGAAACACAGATTTGTCAAATTTGCACTTCACCTGATTTGTTTCAATCTTAGCACAAGTGATTCTAAATAAACAAACTGCTTATATTAAACTATGATAACACTAAACAACTACTAAGAAACAGTAAAACATAAGATTCAAAGCATGAACAAGACTTAAAACAGTAAATTGTAAAAATTGGTAAAAATGGAACTTACATGTGATCAAGGTGAAAAATGAGTACCAAGGTCCAAAAACCACTCCTAGCTTGGTGTCAACAAGCTAGGAACCAGAAAACCATCCAGCTTAGCTTCTTACACCCCAGAACTACTTATTCAACCACAGTTGACTTCCATTGACTTTTCTTTTGATTTTTTTTTTAGAACTTTCTGAATTTTAAAGGTCTAGCTTGTTTAATGGTTCTAAAAGCTTTGTGAGCTTTTGTCAAGAGCTTATTCAAGCTATAGAATCCATAAAACATCTAGATAACATGAAATTAAAACGACTTGAAAATGAAAGGAAATTAAGCAAAAACTTGAAAATGAAATTAAGCTGACATTAAACTGGAAAGATCATTTCATTACACTAATTTAAAGTAAATTACAACATTTGAAAGCTTAAAAGACATTTAAACTAAGAAAAGCAGTAAAAATTATAACTATGTGACTAAGGCTTAAGGCCAAAGTGGTTACTCCTCTTTTTCTTCTTCCTTTTATACTCCAAGCACCTTTCTCATGTACTCTGAATCTTTCCCACTACTTTTGAGCCCTTGGATTGGTCAAATGCATCAAAACCGTCCACCTTGCTTTTTGGCGCCAAATTTCCTTTGAGCAGGTTTAGACATTAATTGGGTTTGGGTGTATGTGGAGGTGGAGGGGGGACAAAGTAAGGAGAAGGTGAGGTGAGGGGTTGAAAATGGGGAGAAAACCACTCTGGTTTTGGGTAAACAGAAGTGGAGAGGAGAGTCTACAGTAACCGTGGTTTTTGCGCGCGTTTAAGGGTTGGTTTGACTTGCGCTGACCGAGAATTAATAACACATGGGGGGGTCAAAATGAGTTGTGACCTGGGGGGTCAAGGTTCAAGGGTCAAAGGCAGTGGATTGGGCTTGTGTTTGGATTGGATTTTTGGGCCTAATGATATATGTTGATCCGTTTGGTTTAAGTAATAAACAAGGACTAATTTTGCAATTATACCAAACTTCAAGGACTGATCATGCAATTTTTCCAAACTCTCACAAGGACCAATCATGCCATAAATGAATAGTACATGGACCACTTTTGCATAAAATTCATTTAAAAAGGTCCAAGGACTATTTTTGTAATTTTTTGGATTTTGAGGGACTAAAAGTGTAATTTCCCAAAAGTTTATCAAAATGTTCCAAATTTTCAATCATGCATAGTACAAGGGTATTATTTGTAAAATTCCAAGTTTAGAATACCCAGGGACCATTTTTGCCAATTTTGTAACTTGAGGGGTAAAAATTGCCATTTTGTGTAAACTTTTGTCCAGGGATGTTTTGTGAACATTTTTGGTTTCCCAAGGACTTAAGTTGACTTTTCATTCATTTAAAACTTTTAGGGACTAGTTTTGACATTTTGTGTAACTCCAGGGACTGAAAACGACAATTGTTGTGAAATTGATCAAGTTTCACTTGTTTTTCAATCTTTTGTACCTGAATCACATAAAAACACATTTTCATGAATTTGTATCATTTTGAAAGTCATTTGTGTGTTTTTGGTTGTTTTGTGGGTTTATATAATACAAATATATGTGTATTTAGACACATATCAGAGACCGTAGAGAGCCTTTTTCAGTTTGAAGACGTGATTCGGGAACTCTAGATCAACAAATCCTTCCGGCTGACTAACATATACCGTTTCCTTCAGTTGACCATTCAGAAAAGCGGTTTTAACATCCATCTGATAGACCGTGATGTGCATGTGAGCCGCGAATGCCAGAAAAATCCGTACAGCCTCAAGGCGAGCAACCGGTGCGAATGATTCCTCGAAGTCAATCCCCTCCTCTTGTCTATTACCCTTAGCCACCAGACGTGACTTATTTCTGATAACCGTACCTTCTGCATCCAATTTGTTTTTCCAAATCCATTTAAGACCAATAACATATACCCCGGTTGGTTTTGCAACCAATTCCCATACTTCAAGACGTTTAAACTGATTAAGTTCTTCTTGCATGGATTCAATCCAATTGTCATAAGTCATTGATTCTTTAATGTTTTTGGGTTCAGATTGGCTAACGGTAAGTGCATAAATGCAATGTTCACCGTCAGTCTGAAGGCGTTGTCTAGTTACGACTGGTTGATTCAGGTTTCCAATAATATTCACAAGAGGATGGTCTTTAGTCCAACGATGTGTGGAGGGTTGATGTTGATATACATTGTGCAGATTAGGAGGATTTAAATGGCTTGTGGATGATTCCGCAACATCAGAAGTGGCAGTTTCATTAACAAAAGGATTGAAGAACGCATTTGGATCATATTCTGCAGGTGTAGGTACTTCTTGGTTCAGAAGATCATCAGCTGGATCAGCGTCATTAGATGCGGTTTGTTCGACTGTTGTTGTTGAATCAATTGGAGGTGCTTCTTCAACAGTAGTTGTTGTTTCAGTTGTATCAGGTATTGGAGTATTATCAGGTTGAGCAGCGGTAACATTTGATACATCTGGAGCACGTTGATCAATATCATCATTAAATAGAGGAGCAAATAGTTGTTCCATTTGACGTCGAGTAAGCTGTAAGCTTGGTTCAGCTGATGATGGGGTTTGGGGGAAGTTTAGACGGTTATGTCAGGGTTCCAAGCTGTTTTGCTCAGAAGTCATTTATGTAAACTCATCGAAATTGGCATGATTCGTTTCCATAATCTCCCTTGTACGACGATTCCAGATCCGGTGTCCTTTAGAATTTTCACAGTATCCAACAAAGACTCCAATGTCAGCTTTAGCCTTGAGCTTTCCAAAGTCATTACGATCATTATTTGGATAGCAAAGGGATCCAAAGACATGAAAGTGTTTGAGATTCGGTTTGTGGTTGTGGATAAGCTCGTAAGGTGTTTTGTTGTGGCGTTTAGTAATCATTGAACGGTTTTGAGTGTAGCATGCAGTAGATACGGCTTTAGCCCACAAGTAATCTGGAAGTTTTGCATTAATCAACATCGTTCTTGCAGCTTCCACTAACGTACGGTTTCGTCTTTCAACAACTCCGTTTTGTTCTGGTGTTCGTGCAATGGATGTTTGATGCTCAATTCCCACTTTCTCATAATAAGCACGTAGAGTTTGATTCACAAATTTAGTTTCTTTGTCTGTTCTGATTTGTCTGACTGTGTTCTGGAGCTGAACTTGAATTTTTGTGAGAAATGTGATGATCATCTGTGGAGCTTGATCTTTACTTCGAAGAAAATAAACCCAAGTCCATCTTGAGTAGTCATCAACAATTACCAAAATGTAGCGTTTGCCGTTAATCGTCTACACACGCATCGGGCCACACAAATCCATGTGAAGAAGATGAAGCACATGCTGAGAGCTGTGTTCCACCTTTGAAGGAAAGTGACACGAGTGCTTTTCCCTTGTTCACAAGTTGAGCATAGATGAGCTTTAGAATACCAAAATCTTGGGAGACCTTCAACAAGTATGAAACGTGCAAGGTTGGTTTGAAAGTTTAGATGTGAGAGACGACGGTGCCATAGCCAGGATTTTGTAGATGTTGCCTTAGAAAGTAGACAGATGGGAGATGAAGCAATCATATCCTGCATTGAGATTGTGTAAAGACTTTATGTGCGTTGACCAGACATAAGATCGTTTCCTTGTAGATCACGAATGAAACACGTTTTCTCCCTAAAAGCAACTTCCAAATCTCCATCACAAAATTGACCGACTGAAAAGGGATTGTGACCGAGACCTTCCACATAATAAACTCTGCTAATTTCGATGTTTCCATTGATGTAATCTCCGAAGCCCATGATAGCCTCGAAGTGATCATTCCCGAATCTGACAGTGCCAATGAACTTTGAAACAAAGTTTGATAACAGTTTAAGATTGCCTTTCATGTGTCGGGAACATCCGCTATCAACAACCCAGAGGATGATCTGTATCACCTGCATTACATACAGACGACACAGATGGAATAGAAGTAGATGTGGAACCCGAAGAATTAGAGGGTTCCGATGCAGTTAGAGTTGTAACACACACGTTTATGATTTTAGGTATCCATTTAAAGCCAAGTGTATTATGTAACCATTTCTGCCATCTCCAACTAGTCTTAGCTTTGGTCTTAGTGAATGCACTAGGTGATAAGTTCTTCCTAGGAGGTTTAGGGGGTTCTATGGGTACATCAATGATTGTAGTAGGAATACTAGATGGTGGTTTACCTAGCACAGACTTAGAAGCATTAGTGGGCCTAGAGGTATTCCATTTTCTATTATTCCGCTTACGAGATAAGATAGCATTAGCAACACATTTATGACAACCAGAAAACATGCTTTTACGACAACCAACACAAGAAGCTTCAAACATAACATTTAAAGTACTTAAAGGTTCAGCATTCGTTACATCACTTTTTCCATTACATTTTTCAGACACAATATCTGAAGTGGGAGTAACATGAGTTTTATTCAAATTCCTAAGGTGTTCCTCTACTTCAGAGGTCTTTATTGTTCTTTTCTTACGTCGCAACTTCCTATTCTTCCTTGAGGTGCTCTTAAGCTGTGAAGTGCTAGTGTTGGGAAAAAAGGTAACTATTCCTGTTTCACTAGAGGGAAGCACATTAGTTTCTTGTGATGTGTCATTAGGCAATCTAAGAATTCCTGGTGCAATTACGTTTGTGTTACTATTCCTATCTTGCTTAAGTTTCACCAACTCTGCTTGTAGATCATGGATAGTGTGTAACAAATCTTGATTTTCAGAGCGAGTGTTTCCATTTTGTCGTAAAACATCTTTGGTATATGCAAGATGATCATCAAGATCTTTTGACGCTTGAGCACGGGTCTTTTTGAGTATATCAAATATGACACCATATTATGTTTTAACTTTTGAAATTTCTTGTTCATATTTTGAAATTTGACACTTCAAAGACACGTTTTGATCATCCAGTTGCTCAAGTTTTGGATTAAGAGTTTTTGTGTGCAACTGGTTGATTTTGTTTTGCAAATCGATTTCTCGATTTTGACAATCTTTTTGACACCATTGAAGACGACGTTTTGCATTTGAAAGCTCGTTTAACAATCGCTCATTTTCAACTTTTAAAGACTTGATTTGTTTCACATTATCGGTATTCTCAACATTTTCAACAGAATCAACAGCGATATAATCAAATGCATCTGCAACAGTATGTAGTAACACAACATTTATGGTATCTGCATAGATAACATCTTCCAAGAGTCGATCAACATCTTTTCTTAACATTTTCTTTTTACGTTTAGTATTTGAAATTGATGTTTCTGTTTTCTCGAAAACTGTTTTCATAAGTCCAATCTCCTTGTGAAAATCCCTTTCCCAATATATTGCACACATTTTCAAATTTCAGACATGAGGTAAAATTCTTTTCTGAAAAATATCTCTTTGATTTCGCGCATGAGGCGATTGAAAATGTTCAACTTTTATTTCAGAATTGATTTCAATTTCACGTTCCAAAAGTTTGATGTCCGATATGAATGTTTCAAAATATTTAAGAATTTGACATTGGTCTGGTATTGTTTTTACTTCACTGAGTGAAGGTAAAGGACCATTAATTTGTGCAGTATTTGGTTGGGGACCAACATTAGAAGACTCAGAAATAGGCGTGATAACCAAAGGTGTGTTAGAATTATCCTGTTGTGTGACGAAAGTTATGGCTTTTGAATAGTTAAATGGTTTGTTATAAACAACATTTTCCATTTTTGACCGACTCTCGTCATCTGCATCTAATTCCTCCATGCGATTATAATCAACAACACTCATAATGGAATCATCAATTCTATGTTCTGCACTGTAAACTTGAGGATTTGGTTTGAATGCTCTATGTGAAAACTTTGGTTTGTAATCAGCAAGATTCGGTCCATATCCATTTGGATTTGGTTTAAAAGTAAACTTTTGAATAGTTGTGATTGACTCACCATGTTTGTAAACAACATTTCGAAA
Source organism: Chrysanthemum seticuspe (assembly GCA_019973895.1). Classification (NCBI taxonomy): domain Eukaryota; kingdom Viridiplantae; phylum Streptophyta; class Magnoliopsida; order Asterales; family Asteraceae; genus Chrysanthemum; species Chrysanthemum seticuspe. The sequence goes on along the minus strand of BPTQ01000002.1, from coordinate 155,248,500 downwards.
CTTTTTGATTTTGTTTTGTAAGTCGACAATTTCTTCAAGATAGTCATCTATTTGTTTCCTTGAATGCTTTTTGTACTCACAAAACTGTTTTTGACAAGTTAACAACTCAGACTTGGCTTTTTGAGTTTCTGAAGTGAGAGCATTAAGTTGTTGTTTATGATCATATTTCAGTTGTTCTATTTGAGACAACAAAGTATTCTTGGATGCAACTAGATCACATATCTGTTTTTCTAAAGATTTTTCATTTTGGTATGATTTAGCTTATGCGATATAACAACCCGTAAAATTTCGGATTATTATAATAATGTTTATCACGTCAGAAAATTCAAATCGGTTAATTTATGACAGATGTCAATATTTAGATTTAAAAGCGAGAGGTCATCTTGTTTCTTTAAAAATAAGACACCGCACGCACGATACTTGTCCACTAAGTATCTGTATAATAAATGTGGAATTTATTATTGTCCAAGTTAAAAATTTAAGCATACATAAGTTTAATCCATTGTTTCGAGAAGTTATTCCGTATACTGCAGCGCAGTAGCATACAAGACTAAAATAAATAAAGAGATAAGTGAAATATCCACATTTTATCATTCAAGGATAATTTACGGAAGAAAAGGAGAGGTTATCCCGTGAATTTAGAAAGTCACGGCACCGCACGCATACCGACACCAAATTAATAACGGCAAACAGTTATAATCAAATTTCAATGTAATAAAAATGTCCTATTATTACATTAAGAAATCGTTTCCGAAAATATAATTTCTATATTTTTCGGGTACCGAGAAGGTACGTTTACTCGAGGATTCGACAAAACACGGGGTACCGATTTTACTGTTCCGTATAATAAAACAAAAGAGATAAAACTCTATCTCTCTCTCTCTCCCACGTTTCTAATTCATCTGTCCCTCCTCTCTCTCCTTTGTCGACACAAACCAGAAAAACAAACATGGAAATGGATAAATCTTCTCTTTTTAAAAGTCAACTTCTAAAAGCTATCACTCCTACATGCCAAATTCGTTCTCTCTACTACCCTAGTCATCACGAGGCGCAGCTGTGGAGAGAGATGGATGCCAAGAGGAGCTATCAACCAAACTTGAGGTCAAGAAAGGAGAGCCATGACATTACCTTCATGTATCTATAAATAGGGAACAAGAATCACAGGTCTTATTCAAGTTTCATGCAAACACCATTTCAATTAGGGTTCTTGCAAAATTAGGGTTTCTCAAATCAAAGGGTTTTTCAAAGTGGTTAATTGCTCTAATTCGTTCTTGGATGCACATGGAAGGCTTTCCAAGTGGTTAATTGCTCTAATTCGTCCCGAGTCCCCTCCAATTTAGCTCCTTGGTTGTCGGCGTTCACCCAATCAACCTACGAAATCTAAATGTAAGAATACACTTCTTGTCATCTTTTGAAGCTATTGTATTTGTAATACTTGTCTAATTCGAATGTATGTATCACACCGATTGGTAATTTAAATTACAAGTGTTATAAATTAATTTTGGTGTTAAATAAAAATTGATAAGAGTGGATAAGGAAAAAGGATATCCTTCCTGTTAATTTTGTTGTTGTTGGTTGTGTGTGGTAAGAAAAACAAAAACTTAAAAATTGGCTTGCCTCATTCCCGACATACTTTTAAGCCTATTCGAAGTCTTATTCGAGTCGGGTAGTACCCACTAGTCACAAACAAGACTTGGACTAAACCTTGGAAACACTTACTTTCCAGTTAGCTTTAAACCTGAGTCAAGTGCAAGTAGTTAAGTGAAATTGTAAAGTTATAATATATGTTAAGTTGGTTAGCCCCGCTTGCTACCTCAGTCGAGTAATAACATCCCAAGGGGGTGCTACGTTTGGACTAAACCCATGTAGGGTGTTCGTTTATACCTTTCCAGTCAAGAGGAGACCCAAAGGGTCTCGAGTTGTTCTATTCGGTTCACAACTACACCTAAAAAGTAATTGTTGAATTCCAGATTATCCACACCGAGAGGTGCAATGGAAATGCCCAGTCACAATAAGGGTGAGCGTCTACTTCCAGTCGAGTAGAAACCCATAAGGGTTAGTACTTGTTTTGTTCAGCTCACTACAACACCCGACTAGGCCATGTTGGTTCTTGTGTTGCGAGTCGCTACAACCATTACCCAAGTAGGGTGCTGATCTTGTTTTGTTTGATTCCACTTAACAAGATGTATTAGTTTTGCTTGACTTAAAGGAATTCCAGTCCATGCACAAAGGGCACGATTGGTTCGCGTCAAAACCACGAGGTCGATGGCAATCGGTCTCAATTTCCTTGGTCACTCGAAATCAGTATCGAGTATGTAGTGTTGTGTCACGAAAATTTACAAGAGAGCAGACATAATTATTCTGGTGATAAACACCCATTGGTCCATATTGTCTATTTTGCTATTGGGCCGAAGCCAAATTTTCATCAAAAGTCCGTTTGGTTTTGTCACAGCCCACTCAGGCGTGGAGTAAGTATCGTCTCGAGCTTTCTCGATTTAAAATTCCATCTCGTTTGACTTTTTCTCATTTGTCCCCGGCATTAAACATACGACATATCCTTTTTACACGGCGAATAATATATATGCACGACGTTAGTACACGAGACAAGTAGTAAATAAAAACAAATTTGTAATAACAAGATAATTACACTAGTCTTTTGCACTACTCGTAACATAACTAGAAAGTTCTACACGATATAAACTTGTCAACAATTGATTCAAATATGAAACCAGGAAATCAAACTTAGTGAAATGAAACACATGGCTTTCGTCAAATGTTAAAATATACAAACATGTCTATCGCCTTACCATAACCAAAACATATGTTATACTATATTTCTATATATACAAGATAAATTATACATGAACATTTTCTAAAAACCTTGATTTTAAACAATTGAAATATAGTTATATAACTCAAATGGGTAATAGTTGTATAACGGTTCATGTCATTCACAAATATTACGTTGAGAATTTTTGTCAATGATGTCACCAACAAGTTAAGTATACACTCGGATTTAATTATTTTTATAACTACATAAACTATTCTACTAATTCAAACCAAACTTATTCTTAAAAGTAAGTATTGTGAACCCTTCTAGTGAAATATATTTAAAACTTGTCGAAACATAGTTATCTTGTTAATGTAACCACGTTATATACTATAATCTATATATAAAGATTAAGCTGAGACTTAAATTTCTTTAAAATGAATACATTTATTTTAAAGGCTAGTTGTCATGAATATATATATATATATATATATATATATATATATATATATATATATATATATATATATATATATATATATATATATATATATATACAAGTCTCCTTCATTCGCACCGTATACATCTCATAATATATGTACTTTTCTTTTCGGATGCCATCATTCGACCTCATTCGCTCTTAATATCCTTCCAAGTATTATCTTTTGGTCATTCCTTGAGATTCCTTCCTTGAGATTCCTTCTATGTCATCCTTCCTAAGCCGAAATCCACCCATATATTATAAATCTATTACGCCAGGAAGGAATTTCGACTTTGGTTTCGGTTTCGGCTTTGGTTTCATAAAATTTATGACATTATGCAAGACGTAATGATCATCAAAAACCAAATGATAAATGGTATACTGAAGTGCCTTTTAAATAAACCTATGAACTCACCAACCTCGTGTTGACACTTTTTAGCATGTATCTTCAGGTTTTGAGGTGATAGCTTATCTTTGAAGGCGCAAGGCAAAGGCATGGCATGGTCATAGATGACTCTGATTTATGTAATTGGGGCCACATTGTAGGATCGTAAATATTATTGTGTTTGATGATTCGGGTGGTCTTGGATGATGGAAATACATGTTAGCCATTTAGAGAGAGAAAGAGATGAGAGGATGTTCTTGGTAGAGACTTGATTAAAAAATTATAAAAGGTTAGATTGAAAGAAGCACCACCCCTTCCAAGGATGGAAGGGGTATTTATACTTACAGACTACACGACCTCCTGACGGCCTGTGGATCAGGTATACAGTGGGTAAAGACCCGTCCTTCCTTCACGGTGTTACACTACGCTAAACTAGGCTAATAACTAACTAATAAAACAGTAAATAACGATATGTCTACGAGCTAACATATGCTAGACTATAGATGGGGTGACCGACACTTCACCCCATGTTTTACATTTCGAATCCTAGCATTCTAATTTGTCTTCTGTTCTGAGCTCGTAGACTTCGATTCTTCAATGTCCACATTCTTTGTGCTTTTGTTGTGACTCTTCATTGTCCGATTATTTTGTACTTTCAGTGGAGATCTTTGAACTGATCCACATCATGATGATCTTCGAGCTTTCTTCGAGATCATCAGCCACAGTAAATCTCTGGATCACCCTTTGTTGTGTTGCCTTCATGTGATGTTGTGACTTATGGACCGACATGCTCACACTTTCTGGATCATGACATCTTTCCATCAGAGTAGCGGAAGCTTTACTGATTCATGATATTTGCAGTAGCGTAGCAGAAGCATAGTATAAAAATATCAGAGCCAGGTCATGTAGATATGCACTAGTCATGATTTCTTCAATTAAGTGTGGATGCTGTGAGCATGCGGCTTTGGATTGACTTCTCAATTCTGATCAGCTGCTACCGTCCAAATGTACCTGCAAACAACAGTTAGCAATAAAACACATGAAAGTGTCTTTGATCACTTTCGTTGAATTGAGGTACACGGCCCACGGTTCCCCGTTGATCAGTACAAGTACTGCCTGTGATCAGGTATAATTCCGAAGAATCTCCTTGACAGGGTTTCTCAGCTGTTCAAGCTGTTCTCAAACCGGAACGTCTCAAAGAAGACAACACGGAGTGAGTGAACCAGCGAATTGAGATTCACTGATTGATGAAAGATTGATTTGAAAGCAATCGCGTATTGCTTGAAGAAATAATTTTGCAATACGACGAAGGTTTTATGAGAAAGATCAATTTTCAATCAAAAATACCTTTTGTATTTGAAAGAGAATACACATTCGATGTGCTAGAGAAAAGAAGAATTTTGCACATCGAACGGTTTTTTCAAAAGCATTTTTTCAATCAGAGATACTTTTTGAGTTTGAAATATGAATACACATTCGATGTGCTAGAGAAAAGAATATTTGCACATCGAACGGTTTTTCCAAAAGTATTCGTCAATTCATTTCCTGGACCAAGGTTGATTCAAGAATGAATCGCCCCATCGTTTCTGTCCAGTTGTCACAAGCTTGATCTTTAGTAAAGATCTCACATGTCACCCACCAAGAGCTTGTTTGATGTTGGCTCTAGAAGGATTTCCATCTTCATCGTGAATATTTTCATATCACTCGGATGTTCTGGCAATACCACAAGGATAATGCATAGGACTCTCAATATATACTTACTTTCCACATAGTGTGAAATAGCAAGTCTTCATTAGTTTTGTGTCCTAAAGAGATATTGTGGAGATCTCTTGGCTCTAGACTCAATTGTGCATTTTGGTTCCTATGCCGGAGACTAGGGAGAGGGTCTCCTTCTTCAATATCAACAATCTCTAAGAGAAAGTCGATAGATAATGTCGGTTCCCCATTAGAATGAAACAAGTCCTTTTAAGAGGAACTTGAGTAGCTTGGGAAGTTTAGTGCAGTGCGTCACTGGGTCCATGACGTCTTGTCTTCAATACTAGTATTACCTTAGTAACCACCAGTAGCATATGTATTGAACCCGGTTTCTGCCCTAAGGTTGAATTATTGGAGGGCTATTTCTTTTCACCCTTTTCACATTTAATTCTTTTTCATTCTTCAACCCCTTCAGTGCTTACCGAGACTTCATAACTAGAACCTTGTTGGGTTTATTCCAGTACTAGCTCTGTCTCAGTCGGCACTCTTCCCATATTCTCATTTTTCTCCTTTTTTCATCATACCTAAGGACTCTACACTATCTAGTTGATTGTCCCTGGGTAGATCCCTCTGGCTCTGGCGGGATCGTGGGAACGAATACCTAACCTAACCATCCTTATAACACCATGAATAAAGTAAATTGGTCGGTCTTTTGGTATTGTTCTTTCCTTCTTGAAACCAATTGAAAAATCATTTGGAAAATCAATCAAGGTACTTGTGATATAATATCAAAGCATTTTGTACCTTAACTATTTTTGATCTTTTAGAAATGCTCCCCCTCAACATGTGCATAAGATTTTGAAATTGTTTAGCACATGGAGGCAAGAGTTCTTTGAAATGATTTCTTGATCACAATTTCCTTAGAAAAAGCCATTTGATTTTCTTGGTAAATTCTCCCCCTCAATATGTGCATAGGATATTTGAAATCATTTTATCACATAGAGGAAAGAGTTCATTTGAAGTACTTCCACGATCACAATATGCCATAGAGAAAACCTTTAAAACTCAATCAAGCTACTTATGATAAAACATTGAAACCTTTGTACCTTGATAGTTTATTTTCTTTTGAAATGCTCCCCCTCAATATGTACTTCAATTAATAAAAATGTTTAGCACATATGGGAGAGCATCCTGCACAATTGAATCAAAACGATCACCTTTTCTCAAATTTCATTATTAAATCACAAATTCTCTCCCGATCAAAAATATCAAACCCTTTGAGATTTTGGATCCCAAGTGATTTAATACGGTTTAGTAAACATGGGAGAATATGTGCCTGATTTAAAAACTCGTCTAGTTTTTGGATAAATGCTCCCCCTCAACATGTGCATTAAGTATATTGAGATCGTTTGGCACATGGAGGCAGGAGTGCCTTTGAAGGACTAAAACCAATTCCATTAAAACATATTTGAGATTTAAATCACGATCTCTCCCCCGATCAAAAATTTCAAACCATTTGAGATTTGTGATCCCAATTGATTTAAATCTTTTAGAAAAATTTGGGGAAAGGCGTGGCAAGATTTAATTTTGAAGAATGATCGAAATGGACCAATTTAAGACATTAAAGATTGTTAGTGTCAGGCATGATTGTTTTAAGAGATCTTTAAGTAAAATAAAATAATTTCACAATCAAACAAGAACAGAAAAAATTTCATTTTGAAAGATCTTGATTCTAAAGAAAAAGCATACCATGACATAACATTAAATCTTTAGATCACCACATTAATACGTACAAACGGACTTTTATGAAGAGATATCGTTTGAAAATATTTTATTTTAAATCACTCTCCCCCTCAATCGATGACCGTAGTCGATGATTTACTGACTTAAGTTTTGATAAAATGAAGTCCGGTGATTTTCAAAATTAAGTCCAATTAATTTTCAAAACAATATTTTCCATTTTCAAAACAATTTAATCAAAAAAATTTCAAAATTGTTTAAAAATGGTATCCTGCACAAAGATACGTTAGGTGGTTGAGAAGCTTCTGTTGTTGCTGTAGGGCTGGAAGAAAACCGTCTGCTGATGCAGTGAGACTTCTTACGTTGCAATTTTTTTTCATGCCAACTGAGGTCAAATTAAGCTCCGTTTCTTCATTTGATGATGAAGAAAAACCATCTGCTGATGCAGTGTGACCTCTTGCGTTGCATTTTTTCATGCCAACTCTCCATAGAAGTCAAATTAAGCTCTGTTTCTTCATTTGTCAACCCAAGATATAGTTACCCTTTCCTTTCGGCATCCAATCAACATATTTTGTGGGATCCGGATCGGGAACATTCTTACGAACCATGTCATCTGCATACGTTAGTAGAAACAGATAGACATATATGGTGGCCGACAACACCCAAACAGCAATCGACTAATCAAAGTCAATACAACATATCAATCAGATCATAAAAGGCATGGGAATAATGTGTTCCTCAAACTCTAATCATCTACCCCTAACAATCTTATCCTAGGCACCTAGTCCTTCAACGTAGGTTAACATTTTTAACATTTAAGTATATAGGATAATTAGATAAGTCCGTTAGATGATATAAATTTGAAAAACATTCTCCCCCTCAATCAATGACTCATTTTCTGAAAAATTTAAAAGCGCTGAAGTCATTGATTGAGATTTCAATTTTTTTCGAAAACACTGAATCTGATTGATTTTCAAGCAACACATTTACTACCATTTTAGAAAAAAACAAATATTTTTCTGAAGAATTTTAGACGGAAAAACATTTGTGTAGGAACAGCAGTCCTTCGACATACTTTCCTCATTTTTTTTTATGATAAGTGCTCGAAATTTTTAGAAAATTGGTTTAGCGCAGCACTTTCCTTCCTTGAAGGGCGGGTTGCTATCGGAAATAATAGCAAGCCATGGTTTAAGCACGGGTTACAGTCTGAAGTAACTGTAAGCCATAGTTTTAGACATGTTTAGAAAAGAATATTTACACCTCCTGCTCGAACTTCATCTATGGTCCCGTGCCATTATTGAATGACATTTCTAAGACCGCAGATGTTATCGATACCAGAAGACATGTCTAGTGAAAACATATTTTTGGTATTTTTGAAATTTTCTGATTTTTATAGGTTTTTGTTGGTTTTATATTTTTCTATTTTCTTTTTGTTGGTTTTATAATTTTGTATTTGGGTTTTGAAAAATATTTACACAGATAAAGTAGATGATATAGTTTAAGAGGATGATGATACGAGTACCGGGATAAGGATATCGAACAGCAAGTCGTAGAAGATAGAATTCGTCATCTCTTAAACTTCCACCACCAAAGCTTCCGAGGCTCCAGAATAGAAGATAGAACATGAGCCTTTGAGAAAGAGAGACTTTGGCAGCTTCCCCCCAAACCGAAAATCCATTAGATGAGCAGATTCGAAGCTCTATTTCAAGCTTGCCTTAGCCAGGTGCACAGAGAAGCACACCATTATCATAAATCCCGCTGCTCCTTTTAAGACCGATAATCGAGATTCTCCATTCGGGGTTATATCATCCAATAGAACAACAACGTTTCATCCCACTCATAACTAATCTTCTCAAGTTTCATAACCACTGAAGTCTGAAGCGATCCATTCCAAAAAGGTGTCAAGAGAACAGTTCCCCCAAGTAGTTGAATTGATGCAGTCAGTCTCTTTGTATAATGCTCAAGAACTCTCCCGACTATACATCATGTCCGGAAAGAAAACACCTCCCCAATGTTTGTGGTAAACAATGGCTTTCTTCCCTGATGATCATGTATAAAGCTCAAGAACCCGAAGTACACCAATATCCAAGAACTCTCCCGAATACACATCATTCCCGGAGAGAAAACACCTCCCCAATGTTTGTGGTAAACAATGGCTTTCTTCCCTGATGATCGTGTATGAAGCTCAAGAACCCGAAGTACACACATTCCCACCGAAAGAATAACTGATAACACCTCCCTCATGTTATACATTTATCTCCCCTGAATATTTCATACTTGTGTACCTCTTTTATCTTCAGAAACTTTCTCTAACATCACTTCCCCCACGTAGTTGGAATAATAACACTAAAAGCCTTGATGAGTAAAACCTTGAGTTTCTCTGCGGTCATGACATTCGTCTTCCCGGGATATCTTCAATCACTTAGAAGAGTTAAGTTCATCAAGTTTACTCGCTTTGTGTTTAGATGTAAGTCTCCTTCCCCCTTGCTGGTTTTGACTCTTCAGAATCAGCAACTCTTTTTAAGCCCAAACACTTGAAATCTTGTGAGAAGAATAACATTGAATCTGTGAGAATCAACTTGCTGAAGAGTGTGAGCAAGTATAATTGGGGATTAACTTTGGATTTTCACTCTTCCCCAATTAGTGCTCTCCCCTAAACCGACAATCTTTATGATGAATGCTTGAATTAAGAAGAAGTCTTTAGATCGTTAAATGCAACTCGTCTTTATTCTTCTATCATGCACCAAAAAATGTAGAACAGACTGTAGACTCGACCTTCTTTAAGATTGTCCAGTTGGGGAATAGATAGTTAACATCTTCATCTCACCAAAAAAGCATCCCAATTAACTTACTTTTTGCAAATCCCCTTAACACAAATCCCTCCCAATCAAACAAGAATAGAAAGATCTTCATCAAGGAAATCAGCAATCAGCCCGCAACGAACACACTAAATGGTAACACCAAACTACCAATCACATCAAACAAGAACAGAGAGATTGTTCGGAATCATCAAGTTGATGTGTACGTGAAGCATTAACCGGAAACACTTTGTCAATAAACTCATCAGTCCGTGAGAAGATGTCAACTAACGGCTCTTAGAAGGAACTCCATGTAAAGATGACCCGATAAGAAGAAGCTCGGTTCTTACATGAGTTAGGAGCTGTATGACCATATATTCTCAGATATAACTCAACATGTAGAATTATCATACTTCTTTTCCCCCTCAAGAATTCCATACAGAGATGCCATTCTTGATTAAATAAGTGAACATCATCCAAATGTAGTCTTTTCACACTTCTCCCCCCAAAGGTTGCATATGATGTCGCCATCGTCATTATAATTGAGCAAGTGGAAAAAGAGAACAATCAACAGTAGTCCGGTTCACTTAATGACTGAAGCGCATGGAAAAAGCATGAAGCATGTTGATGAGAATGGTCATAATAAGAAGATTTATCTTCTTCACAAGATAAAGCGTACTGAAACGTACACTTTTCTTTTCTTTAGAGTACGAGGCTTGAACTGTGGTGTTCAAATGTCATAAGAAGATTTCTCTTCTTCAGAAGATAAAGCGCACTGAAACGTACACTTTTCTTTTCTTTAGAGTACGAGGCTTGAACTGTTGTGTTCAAACGTCATTATCTCTCTCTTTTCAATCCTTTCTTGGCAAAACTTGTAATCAATCCCATTATCATTCAGTAGGCTCTTTGTCGTGACAGCTGATGGAGAAAACCCAATATGACGAATTTGACCCTGAAGTAAACTAACCTGAGCTCGTGACTTAAACTTGCACATATGTAACAAAGAGCGGTGCCGATTTCCATTAGCATCTCTAAGTACTCTCTAAGTACTCTATACTCTTCAACCAACCAACCATCAAGTATAAGACGTACATCACCTCTTGAAAATCCACAATTGAATGTGACACTGAGCACTTCAACGTAACTCCTTAAAGTGATAGTTATCTTGTGGTGATAAAAGCCCAATTCCCCCAAGTGGTAAAAGAAAAGGAAAAAGTCACCCAAAAATAACTAGATTTCCAAGTCTTCGTATTTGAAAAAGCTCGAACAAGGATCATGAAGAATCTTCATCCAACCATCCCCGATACCTTCAGATACTAAGTACACTTGCCCGTGATATTTCACTTCAACCTCAAATTAATAATAGTGAATTAACCCCGTTGTCACATCTTCTGGTTAAAAGCTCAAATCTAGCCTCCTTTGACCTTAAAAGTGAACTTTGATAATGGTTTCATCCTGACCATGGTTAAAAGCACGTAACCCCGTAAAACCATGTAATAGCCAAACTACCATGAGGACAATCCAAACAAACATCCAATTCATGAAATACACCCTTTATCCCTTTTTCGAAGCAGAAACCGTAGCACCAGCATCAAGTAAGATCCATAATTACACTTTCTCTTCTCCAAGATGGTTCCATCATTACGGGATTTACAACTCTATGGTTTAAACCAAGAAATAGTTTCTTTCGCGGGATTTTACAAAACTAAGAATAAACCGTAAGATAGATCCGGAAATGCACTTTACTATTACCCGGATGTTTCCATTGTCACGGGATTTTACAAGTCTATGATTTAAACCGAGAAATAGTTTCTTTCGCGGGATTTTACAAAATCAAGACAAAACCGTAAACAATGTCAGCTTGAATGTTTTATGACAACTTTGGTTTCAGTGAATATATGTTTTAAGGGAAACATGCAGCGGTTCATCAACGATTCTTTCACCAACATCAACAACCATTAAACACTTTGGTAGACACACCATTCACGAATTATGTCGGCTATTATGGTGACCATATGGTGAAGTAAACCCGATATGCCAAACTTGATCATGAAGTAAAATTCCCCATATTTGTTACTTAAACTTGTACTAATCCTCGTGAAAAAGAAACGGTGTACCCAATGTACAAAACCTCTTGACAAATCCTCAACTGCGTGAGACACCGAAGTGATAGCTACGTTGTGGGTTAAGCGAGAAAGAATCACAACCGTAACTAAATAGCCAAGTCTTTATCACACTCTATAAATGCCCAAACAAGTCATCTTCGCGAAAGGGTAGAAAGAAAGAAGACGAAATAAGTAAACATTCCCGGAAAACCTCACTTCAAATCCAAATAAGAAAACATCGTACAAACAAACCCGTAGTCAACGTTGTTCCAATAACAATTCAGGCCGTGACAGAATACCCTTCGAGAAAATGTATAAACCAAAGTATCAAGCCTCATAGCTCAATAAGTCTCATCGAAAAATCTTTTCAACAAATCTCATCATCACCTTACAACTCGCAGTCCATATCCAAGAATAATTATCAACTGGTCTAAAAGCAAACCGCACAAATCAATTCAAGCCCATGTACATCCAATCCATATTCTGGTCACAACACATGGCCCTCATTCCATATTATCATTTAACCATGAGAATAGAGCTCAAGTCGCAGCCCACGAAGTAATATTTGAACCAATAACTAGCATGGTAGTTACATTCAACGAACCCGATATTTCTCCACCTAACGTAATAGATAATTGAAGCACAATAAAACACGTGGTCCACAATTCTTATCTAAAATGCAATCCCCACATGAACTTTGCCAAAAAATTATATATTCTTAATTTAAGAATAACAAACTTTGGTCTATTTAAAAACCCATGAACGGAACACACTTAGTGAATATTGTAACAACATATATCGGATATCCTATATAAGAGACCACAACAAAATACTCACGTCCAAGTCTAATAGCCACAACAATATGATTGGCCCATGTTAAAAACGGCTTGGCCCATTTAATTCATAACTCGGTCCAAAGAGAAGTAACAATATCCAATTGGCCTACGTGATCAAGGCCCGATCCTATATCACTCTTGCCCTAAATTTCGGGTATTTAATCTACCACTAACACACACACTTGCCCTAATATTTCTCACACAAATCCGCCTCTCACATTACTGCTTCAAACCCTAATCTCAACCACAGTCGCCTCTTTTTTATTCACAAAACAAACCGCTCCCATCAATAAAAATCAGTATTCTTTCCTAATCAAATAAACATTAGACGCAGCTTCTCATAAGTCCGAACCAAAGAAAACATGATGTTAGAGATGCACAAGTCTCGCCACAGGGATGGCTTTGAGACAATGAATAGGCCACAGGGATGGTTTTGAGATGTGAAATAAGCACCAAAGTCTCGGTAGGATTTATATTACAAATATGTAGATTACTTTTCGTTTTCTTTAATACTACCTCAAAAGTCGAAACTCTTGAATGGTTTTAAACACATGTTTTTTTTTACTCCTTTGAGATTCGAACATAAAAGGATGTAAATCAATGAAGACTGAATAATTTGTGAGTTGATGCATCTTGAATGCCACGAATAGATTCACACTGAGATCTTACACTTCCTTCAAATACTTAAAAAAAAAACTTTTGATAAGTAGATCTGTGATGAGAAGATGTTGTGATAAAGCCTTCAATGGTTTTATGATTATCACAAGAACACACAACATAAATCTGAGATCCCTTTACTCATTTTGTTAATTTCCTTATATCCGAACAAGAGAAAGATTGAACCTATTAATGGTTTAAATCTTTTCTTTAATTTTAGTTCGAAAAATAAATGTCTTGGATCAATGATGTTAACTTTCTTGGTACTCGAATAGAGAGCGACTAGAGAAACACGGCTGAGATCATAATAATTTGTATTTTGTTAGCTTGGTCTCGAATCTGTGATGATATTATTCTCGTGTGTTTTGACCATGAATGGTCTAGATGAGACTTTAATAAACCACGAAATAAATACTGAGATTGTTGGTTTTGGTTTTAAGATTTTGTCGAGGCTAATGTCTTCAGGATTCTCGATACATAGTGAAGTTTGGACCGATGATGTTATAAAACTGAGGTCGATTGATGAATATTGGTAAATGGTATTGGTTGTGGTCGTGGTCTGCTTTCATTCTTCTTCATCATTTATGTCAAGTCGCTAGACCATATATTGTGACAAGTCGCTACATTTAACACAAGTCGCTAGGTCTGAATGCACAAATCGCTACTTGTTAAATAACAAGTCGCTACCATGATGGACAACTCGCTAGCACAACTCACTTCAGTTGTTGACTCAATAGTCAACAACTCACTACCATTAAAAAGGACAAGTCGCTACATATGGTACTTTGCAAAACGCTAACTTGTAAAGATAAGTCGCTAGCAAGATATTTAACATTTTCCGATGAGTTTACCGACCAAATTTAGACCATATTCATATTTACCCAGAAAACTGCATATGAAACTCTTGTTTGCCCAGTTTGACCAAGAAAAAACTCGCCAGATGACCACTTTTACACGGTTTGGTACCAAAAAGTTCACTAAAAATAATAAAAGTCATCAAAATCACTTATGAACAAAAATGACCACATGGACTGATTGAGACAACCAATACAGAAAGAACTGACTTTTTAGACCAAATGGATAATAAAACATGTTATTAACTGTTTCCGAAAAACAATAGGAAAAAACTTTTTCCGACCACAAATAAGGTTAAAAAACAGTCAAAAACATGAATAAAAACCACAACAAATCATCAAAACACAAAAAACCTTGGCTCTGGTACCAATTGTAGGATCGTAAATATTATTGTGTTTGATGATTCAGGTGGTCTTGGATGATGGAAATACATGTTAGCCATTTAGAGAGAGAAAGAGATGAGAGGGTGTTCTTGGTAGAGACTTGATTAACAAATTATGAAAGGTTAGAATGAAAGAAGCACCACCCCTTCCAAGGATGGAAGGGGTATTTATACTTACAGACTACACTACATCCTGACGGCATGTGGATCAGGTATACAGTGGGTAAAGACCCGTCCTTCCTCCACGGTGTTACACTACGCTAAACTAGGCTAATAACTAACTAATAAAACAGTAAATAACGATATGTCTATGAGCTAACATATGCTAGACTATAGATGGGGTGACCGACACTTCACTATGGAATTTCTAATTCCTAACACACATTTTGATAATGGGCCATTTTCCGCACCAAATCAATAATGTAAACATTGTTTTTAAGAAATGAATAAAAGTTTATTTATGAAAATCAGTTGTTCTATGCTTATGTTGTGATATCAATTTAGTAGCACCCCAATACTTGTATGCTTCCGCTGAGCCATTTTGGGGGTGTTACATGCGACTTCAAAACCTTTTTCACGTTTTTCTTTAGTTTGAAAAATGTTGAGTTGGAACTTATAACATTCATTATCCTTAGTCAACAGTGCAATTTTATCTTTTAGTTTAGCATTAATCTATGTGCACTTATCTAATTGAGTCTCAAAGAAGATGACGAGCCCGGGATCTGGATTAGACAAAGATTCATTTTGTTTAATCGGAGTCTCCACACAGTTATCATTTAGGTTCTCAAATGAAACCACGGGGTCAATTTGATTCTCAAGGGTAACCGTGAGGTCATCTTGATCGTCAAATGTGACAACGGGATCCATTTGATTTTCTTCGTGATGAGATGTGGAAGGTTCATGTTGAACACTCTGAATCTCGTCAGATGCAGATGCCGGTAGAGATATCAGATCATTAATGAGAATAGTTTAATCCGGTACCTGAGGCAAGCCGTCAGTGTCATACACTGGGCCTGTGTCACTCATATGGAGTTCTTGCATGTTTGCCATTAACATTGTGGAAAACTAGAAGGGGGGGTTGAATAGTTTTACCAATTTAAAACTTCCTTCTAAATATTTAGATCGACTTATGTCAATCTATTTGATTGTTTATGTTGGACGTTGATAGATAGATATATAAACGTGTAATGAAAGATAAGGAGTAAGAAGCACATCACCACGACACAAGTTATTTATAGTGGTTCGGCTACAAGGACACCTTCCTTGCCCTACTCCACTCCCCGAGTCACCTACTCTAGAGTTCGTAAGCACTACACCAACTCCTTATGGCGGAGAAGCCTTCACAACATTGCTTAACCTTTTCCGGTACAAAGCTAAATACCGAGTTCCTTCACACCAAGGCGAACCACACCTAACACAACGTCGCCTACCCTTTATACGGTGCTAGGCTAACCACCGAGTTCTTTCACACCAAGGAGAACTAATCCTATCACAACGTCGCCTACCCTTTATTAGGTACTAGGCTAAGCACCTAGTTCCATTACTATGGAAGAACTACTACCCTTCACAACACAACATCTAATATCAAGGAGATCCTCTCCTTGTTACAACACCATTAAGGATATCACCATCCTTGAAAATAAATAAATACTTATATGTATAATGATGCACCTCATCGATTATACGACCTAGGCATTCTTCCCAAATGCTACTTGATTTGATTCTTCGGCATCCTTCACTAATGCCTTTGACACAACGCTTGGCACCCTTCACTAATGCCTTCGTCTTGACACCTTTAGCATTCTTCAATAATGCTTTGACACGGATGATGAACATCTTTCACTAATGCTTTCATCTTGACACTTTCGGCATTCTTCACTAATGCCTTCAACCCAACATCTATGGAGAAAAGAAGAACTATCAACAAGAGAACCTTAGTTGTCTTGATGATGACGAAGTATGGCAACTCATGGACTTGAGCTTGCACGTCTTCAAGAAGTGGTGATCTCTCCTTTAACAGGAACCTAGAAGATCACACAAAAACAAAAGACAAACTACATAGATCACTTGGATCTGAGGTTAGAGGGTTAGAATACTAGGGGAAGTATGTGTGTAAAAGTCCTTATAGAAAGGAAGAAATGGCTCTCTATTTATAGAGAAAATTCTCTACTGTTCCCCGGATCCCACGGATCCCTTCCACTTGGGATCCGGCTAGCACAAAGCCAGGGATCCGTGGAACGCTCCTCTTTGCCCATGGGTATTTTTGGTTATGGGTCATGGGTCATGGGTTATGGGTTGATCCATGGTTTTCTTTCTAGATACAATGAACTTGGTTAAGTGGTATATATAAAACCATGGGTTATGGGTCAATACCATTTGCTAGTTTTTACCCATTTTAGTATTTACATGTTTTTACCCATTTTAGCATATTTGGTTTAAGTATGTGCTAACCCAATATGTAAACATTAGTTGTTGTACATATATATCTAAATCATAAAATCACTTATGCTTGTTTTAGTGTTTTATGTGAAAACGTAAGTGTGTTAGGAAACTATTAACTCAAACTATTTACGTATTCTTATTTGTTTCGTTAAAATGATTTTACGTTTGTTATCGACAAAACATTAGAAGATCGTAAAATATAAATAAACGTTTTTACGGCTTATTTGTATTAACAATCTCCCCATTTTTTTTTATGACAAAACATAAAATTATTTTAAGGAAAATCTAAAAATTCGTAAAAGTTTGAATTTGTAGTTTTTACTTTCTTCTCCCCCTTTTTGTCGAAACAAAAAGTGTTAAAAGAAACTAACACAATTTTTATAAGAAAAAGGTATGTAAAAATATAAAGAGAGCAAGTGACGGGAATGGTACTCGTCTTAACTCCCCCTTGACGAGTCCGTCCCTTTGAAAAGGGCGTCAAGGACATGACGTAAAATGAACTAATTGTGTTTACAATTAAGTTTGCAAATGGTTCGTCTAAGTGACGAAAATGTGCTCCCCTTTGAAGATTTCAAAGATGCAATGGGGTGTCATGAAGTATGGTCCAAAATCGGATTAAGTTGCAAATGTTTTTGCAATTACGTTTGACACAAAGCTCCCCCTAGCTTTATGGTGTCAAAGTCTTCATGTGTTATTTTGAAAATCTACAAAGTAACGGTTAGAAAACAAGAGTATAGTGCATAATTTCCTGCAAATAAAACTCAAGTTAGTAGAAATTTGTGCTTCTGATCCACGGATCCCACGGTTCCCTTCTTGGAGGGATCCGTCTAGGCATTATGGATGGATCCGGTTGTCTGTTGACAGTTTCTTCAGCAATGAAGGTGTTTCAATCAATGCTAGCGAATATGTGAAATAGTATATGATGTATCAAGCACAACACATAAAGCATATAACAAGTGTGGTATATAGATATTCATTCAATAAAAAACAAGAGATGATCAACTAGATCTCTAAGAACTAAGAGAATGAATTAACCATACAATCGCTACTAATGCTAATGAGTTATCCAAATTCTAAGAACTTAATGATGATCAAGGACGATATATGTTTGCCTAATCATTCTAAGTTTGAGCTTGTGACTATGATGCTCATTGTAGTTTAGGCTTGTTGACCTCTTCGAAACGTTCGAGGAGGTGATGAAACATGAAACGTTGCTCTTCACGTAGTTCATGTATCAATCTTTCAACATGTTTACAATGATAGCAATCCTTGTCATGGTTTTGAGTTTCTTGAAGTGGTAGTTCAAGTGAAGTGGGTTGAGGATCTTCAAATGAAGGAGGAATTGGCGGAGGCTCAATAAGTGATGGCTCTACAATGTTTGAGGGTGGAAGTAAAGAAGCATCAACTTCCATGTGGTCGGGTGGTTGACTTTGATGTCTTCTCATAATCCAGAATGGACTATTGGGGGGAATGAGAGAGTTTGCTATTGGAGCAAGTGTTGATTCAACATGTTGATTTTGTTGCTCAACCTTTTCAAGTGAATTTGTTGGTAATGGTGAAATATGAGATGGCCAAGAAGGTAAATCTTCTACATTGTGAGAATGTGGAGATGATTGTGAGGTGGCTCTAGGCACTAATGATGTTGGTTGAGTTGTAGAAGGTATGTTTGGTATAGTAGATTTTGGTGATGAAATCCTAGTGGGAGCATTCTTCTTGGGGATTAGTTTGATTGGTTTCCTTGGTGTGGGGGAAATCCTAGCATTGGTGGACTTAACCGGAGATGATTTGGTTGAGGAAACTTCATGTATGATTCTAGCAAGTTTCTTGGGTGGTTCTTGAGTGGATGAGTTAGCACTAGGAACCTTTGTCATGATGAAATGACTAAGGAAGATGGTTGCAATTGCTGATGATTGTGTTTGTGTTTGATGACTAAAGTGTTTTTAGCACATGGCTTATAAAGGGAAGAACTTGGCAATTGCATTTAAGACTTAATCCACTAATGTTCTTTGAAATGTGATGATTAACATGCACAAGGTTGAGATTCAGAGTTTTACTGATCTAGGAATTCATTTAAGATGAGATGGAGTGTTTGAGTTAGGAAGATGAGTTGAAATGATTGTTTTAGCAATGTTTGACACAAACTGTCACCCGGATCCCACGGTTCCCTCCTTGGAGGGATCCGGCTAGGCTAATCCTAGGGATCCGGCTCTCAGCAGTTATGACAGGTTTGAAATGATGTTTCTAGGAGTTAAGCCTATCTCATTTTGAATGTTTCAGTTCTCCTAAGTGTTTAAGATGAAAGGGTACTTGAATGATCAAAGGTAATAAGTGTTATAGCAAATGATTGCTTCTTATGGAAGGAGGATGGGACAAGATGACTACCAATGGATGTCCAAGGATAACACTAAGAGTTTTGGTGGTTTTAAGTCATAATAAATGATCCTAGTGATTAGATTTAAGCTTGAGGTGATATTAAAAAATTCTTAAAAATCACAAGAATTGAAAAACTAATTATTGTCTTACTTTGAGATAAAAATGACTAGAAGCAAATTCCTAAAATTGTTTAATTTGTCCTCTTAAGTGTTTTGAGAGATGAGAAATAGTTTGTGAGTAATTGAAGCGGAAATATGGTGAGTTTAGATGTGTTGATAAATCAAGAGGCAATTTGACTAAGATCTTAAGTAATATTTTAGTGAGTCTAAGCTTTTCTCATCCTTGAAATGGTTCTAGTTGGATTCTAAAATCATATGCTTAGCTAATGAGATGTTATCTAGAAAGTTATCTTGATGCAAGAAATGATGTATTGCTGATCTGATGTCACGGATCCCACGGTTCCCTCAAGGGAGGGATCCGGCTAGGCTAATCCTAGGGATCCGGCATCTGCAGATCAGAACCTACACAGAAATGATGCGCAGTGTAGGCACACTATTAAATCCAAAAATAAAGACTAGAAACAAGCATGTCATCACAAAACACTACATATAAAAGCATGATAAAAAGACAATATCCAAGTTAACATAAACCGAAAGTGTTAAAACGTAATCATCCAAACATAAGATAAAGACAAATAAGCATATTCATATTGTCTCTTTCGTCAATACTTTCTTTTCCTTTTTGACGGCTTAGTGAGGTTGTAAGCGAGGTTTTGAATCATGCCCTTCAATTGCTTAAATTCCGCGGTCTCATTTGGAATGGTTGGAAGTTGTTCGTGGTATTCAAGGATTTCCAATTTGATGTTGGCTACGGGGTCGATGTCTTCCTCATCTTCATCTTCTTCTTCTCCGGCCGAGGAGTCCGAGAGAGCTTCAGGTTTCTCTCCATTGACCATGAACCGTTTAGAGGGTAAGAGGTACCATGACGTGATCGGAAAGGTAATGATCATCGTTAATAGGAGATGGTTGCAATGTACCAACATACTTACAAAGTCGTTTTACAAGGCTTTTGAATATTTTACGGCCGGTTTTGGTCAATCCCTTTTTACGATAGTAGTGAGTAAGGTAGTGGACGGTGTCATGATGATATTGTTGAGTGGCTTTGGGCATGGTTGGTCCTAAAAATACAAATTTTCAATTAGGTAAGATTAGTTGGAATGGGTTTATGGTTTTGATTTGTATTAACAATGTTGTGAACAAAATATGATTTTGTTAAAACCCTCTTTTCATAATCAATTTGAAAAACCCTAATTGAATTTAATTGATTAAAAATCAAGAAACCATAAACCCTAGGATGAGGATGATGAAAATTAGAACAAGTTAATGTAATTACTTACAATGGTGTTCTAGGAAGGAATACTTGAAAGTATGGAAGCCAATGAGGATGAATTCTGTAGCTTGGTCGTTTTTGTGTTGTGTGAATAGAGGGAAAATAATCAGTGGTGAATTTTTGAAAGCGTATAGCTGAGTTCTGTTCCACGGTTCCCCCGGATCCTTTGTATTTGGGATCCGGCTAGTACAACTAGAGGGATCCGGCTACTGTGGACAGAAAGAGAGTTGTTTGGCGTTATTTTTGTAGTAGGCTTATAAGTTAGCTTACCAAAATAGTTCGAAGGTATTAGATGAAAAATGTTTTTGGATGACGGCTTTTGATGAGTCTCATATCGAGGGTTCATATGTGATGACGGCGTTAGTTTGACGAATCAAAAGGGATATCATTCCCGATAATGAAAAAGACGAAAAAGTGACGAGAGAGACTTCTAATGATGCTAGTGATTAATAAACAAAAAGAACTTATGAAGTGAATTGAACACATGTAACCTATCTAATGAAGAGTGAAACATACCTCTATGCTTCTTGGTTTGGCATAATACCAAAAAAACTTTATGAGCTTTTTAAAGTAATCCATTGTACTTGGTGTACGTAAGTTGTGATTACTTTTTAGATCCTTCCTTGAATGTTGACTTCATTATTCTTTGAATGAAGATTTTGGAGAGATTCTAGCATGAAGATTTCTTGAGAGCAAAAGTTGTTAGAATTATCTATCAGTGTCCAACAAAATGATTTAAAAGAAAATATGACCTTAAGAAAAAAATCCTTCTTTGTAGTTTTCAAACATATACGGATCGTATCAAGTCCTTAAAGTACAACATACTTTAAGAAACTTGGTAACGAAGCTCTGATGCCAATTGTGGAAAGCTAGAAGGGGGGGGTTGAATAGTTTTACCATTTTAAAACTTCCTTTTAAATATTTAGATCGACTTATGTCAATCTATTTGATTGTTTATGTTGGACGTTGATAGATAGATATATAAACGTGTAATGAAAGATAAGGAGTAAGAAGCACATCACCACGACACAATTTATTTATAGTGGTTCGGCTACAAGGACACCTTCCTTGCCCTACTCCACTCCCCGAGTCACCTACTCGAGAGTTCGTAAGCACTACACCAACTCCTTATGGCGGAGAAGCCTTCACAACATTGTTTAACCTTTTTCCGGTACAAAGCTAAATACCGAGTTCCTTCACACCAAGGCGAACCACACCTAACACAACGTCGCCTACCCTTTATACGGTGCTAGGCTAACCACCGAGTTCTTTCACACCAAGGAGAACTAATCCTATCACAACGTCGCCTACCCTTTATTAGGTACTAGGCTAAGCACCTAGTTCCATTACTATGGAGGAACTACTACCCTTCACAACACAACATCTAATATCAAGGAGATCCTCTCCTTGTTACAACACCATTAAGGATATCACCATCCTTGAAAATAAACAAATACTTATATGTATAATGATGCACCTCATCGATTATACGACCTAGGCATTCTTCCCAAATGCTACTTGATTTGATTCTTCGGCATCCTTCACTAATGCCTTTGACACAACGCTTGGCACCCTTCACTAATGCCTTCGTCTTGACACCTTTAGCATTCTTCAATAATGCTTAGACACGGATGATGAACATCTTTCACTAATGCTTTCATCTTGACACTTTCGGCATTCTTCACTAATGCCTTCAACCCAACATCTATGGAGAAAAGAAGAACTATCAACAAGAGAACCTTAGTTGTCTTGATGATGACGAAGTATGGCAACTCATGGACTTGAGCTTGCACGTCTTCAAGAAGTGGTGATCTCTCCTTTAAGAGGAACCTAGAAGATCACACAAAAACAAAAGATAAACTACATAGATCACTTGGATCTGAGGTTAGAGGGTTAGAATACTAGGGGGAAGTATGTGTGTAAAAGTCCTTATAGAAAGGAAGAAATGGCTCTCTATTTATAGAGAAAATTCTCTACTGTTCCCCAGATCCCACGGATCCCTTCCACTTGGGATCCGGCTAGCACAAAGCCAGGGATCCGTGGAACGCTCCTCTTTGCCCATGGGTATTTTTGGTTATGGGTCATGGGTCATGGGTTATGGGTTGATCCATGGTTTTCTTTCTAGATACAATGAACTTGGTTAAGTGGTATATATAAAACCATGGGTTATGGGTCAATACCATTTGCTAGTTTTTACCCATTTTAGTATTTACATGTTTTTACCCATTTTAGTATACTTGGTTTAAGTATGTGCTAACCCAATATGTAAACATTAGTTGTTGTACATATATATCTAAATCATAAAATCACTTATGCTTGTTTTAGTGTTTTATGTGAAAACGTAAGTGTGTTAGGAAACTATTAACTCAAACTATTTACGTATTCTTATTTGTTTCGTTAAAATGATTTTACGTTTGTTATTGACAAAACATTAGAAGATCGTAAAATATAAATAAACGTTTTTATGGCTTATTTGTATTAACAAACATTACAGCAGCATTAGTTTGCAAGTCCTCCATGTCATCATCAGAATCTGCATTAGCCATGAAGCTCTGTTCCTTGTTGGTAAGAGTTCCCCTAGCTTCATCTTTGAGAGCCAAGAGCAAAGCCTCTTTGTGATAAGCGCTGCCTCTTGTCCTTGGCTTAGGGCATGCATTAGCCAGATGACCCTTCTCATTACAGTTATAACAACGAAGACCATTAATCCCAGTCTGAGCATTTCCCTGTTCAACCACTTGAGCCAGTTGTTGTGGAGCACCCATGTTATTCCTTCCATTAGCATTAAACCCTTGACCACTACCCATCTGACAAACATTACCACGATTCTGAACTTCAACACGCCCATTGTTAACAACAGCTTGATTCCTTGTGTTGGATGAGGTACGAATTCGATTGTTGGATTTGTTAGAGTATCGACCGAAGGCTCTAGCAATCATGACAAATCCTTGTTGTAATGCATCGAAAGCTTCTGCATCCTCATTAGATTCACTGTAAAGTGCTTGATCATTGTTGCTGTTGTATGGAACTAATTGAGTTTCTTGGGATTGTTGCTGTGATGGATCATATGGTGTAATTTGAGCAGATGGTTGTGGAGGATTTGTGAAGACAGTTTGTAAGGTTGGAAATTGAGGATAACATGCTTGAGCCCACAAAGCTAAAGTTTGATTATCCGGGAGTGAAGGCGAAGTAGGAACTCCACGGATGATCCTTTCTCTGTCAACTTCCTTTTGGTAGGGCTTCAAATAGTCATACAACAATCCGTATGTAGCTTGATGAAGATTCTTCGCTTGACGGATGAAAATAACATACTTTTCCCAATCAGGACCAAGACTGCTTAGGAACTTTGTGTTGACTGCAATTCTTGGCATAATGATATTATGTTTATCCAAGTCATTGATGATGTCTGAGAACTGATGATGATATGACTCTAATGTCTCCCCTGGTTCAATCATGAAGTGTTCATATGCTAAGTAGATATTGGATTCCATATCTTCTTGATTGAGTTATGTGTCTTCCATTAGAAGATGAATGTGCTCCCACATTGCTTTAGCAGTCTTCTGAGCATCAACACTACGAAGTATCGGATTGGGTAATCCTAAAAGGATATATTGCATGGCAAGTTCATCTGCTTCTAAGTGTAGAAGTTGGTCAGTAGTAAGTTGATCAAGACCGACAACGTTGGCGATATCATCTCTTGGTGGATTAGCATTTGGATCTCCGGGTACAGTGAGAGTAGGCATCTGAAAAGGACCTTCAAGGATGACCTTCTTCAAAAACTTTCCATGTGGCTTCTTTAGATCACAAAACCTAAAGAACATTATCACCCATTGATCGTAGTTTCCGGGAGTGAGCATTGGAGGTCTATCAAGGGATCCAGCTTCATGAATGGATTGTTGGCTACTTAAAGCTTCACACATCTTTGCAAACCAAGACGGTTCCTTTGGTATAGTACCATTCATAGCATACTTGGCTGGATACTGATTTTGGAAGTATGTGTAGTGTTGTACTTGTTGAATAGGATTAGGCGGAACCATTTGTGGTGGAAGAGGAATTGCTCCTTGTTGTTGAAATTGTTGCATTTGTTGTGGAGATGATGGAGGATATTGTTGATAGAATTGTTGTTGTTGTTGTTGTTGAGGATACACATGAGGAAAGTAGCTAGAGTATGGTGGTTGAGACATCTTGAAACTTGTGTTGATGATGGATCTTTGTAGTCGAATGAAACTTTGTTGATGAAGTAACCTTATGCGTAGAAACCAACTTAAGCGTAGAAAGCACCTTATGCGTAAAAACCAACTTACGCGTAACAAGAGAGTTTACGCGTAGGAAAAGCTTACGCGTAGACTTGAGGAAAACTTAGCTTAGGCGTAAACTAAAAGGCTTAGAAGTAGAATCCTTATGCGTAATATTTGCTTATGCGTAAGACATGCTTATGCGTAAGAAAATTCTTAGGCAAAGAGAATTCTACGCGTAAGTTTTTAGCTTAGGCGTAAAACTAGGGTTTTGCCCAAAAAATCCTTTACACTTATACCAGTGTAAAAGATATCCAAAGTCGAAGTGTTTTCAGTCTTATCCAAGCAAGAAAACACTGAGTAAACCAGCAGCACTGAAGATCAAATGAAGATAAACTTATGCGTAAGAACTGCTTAGGCGTAGACTTTGAAGCTTACGAGTAAAACTAGGGTTTTCTTACGAGTAGAAAATACCAACTTTCACCAAAAACTGATTTTATGCCCAAAAGTGTTTAGAAACCTGATTTTTATGATGAAAAAGCTTCAATATCACCAAAATAACACAAAAGTATGAGACTTGATTATCCAAAACACTTTTTCACCTTACGCGTAGAAAGTACTATACGAATAAAATCAAGCTAAAAAACAATGCTACACACGTAAAGTTTCAAACTTGATGCTAAAAACTTAAACTTTAACACTAAATAAACCTTAAAGTACAATAATCTTGAGTTTTAACGTGTAAAAATTGAAGCTTTAAGCGTATGAAAGATTTAGAGCGAGAAACCCACGCGTATGAGAACAATCTTCAAAAACAAATATGTTTCACCCAACTAGATAGCGAATGATACCACTTTTAGGTCACCATATTGTAACACAAGCCTCAATATGTTAGAAATAGATAGAGAAGTGATCGGTTGAACAAGAACACACAATATACGAATGAGTATATGAAATGTTATGCGTAGATATTGAAAGTAAATGAACAACCAACCTTCTAAGGAAGGTTTACACGTCCTTATATAGGGAAAGGAACTAGTGCAACACACAAGTTCCCTTCCTTTCCTTATTGGATATGGGCCAAGGCTTATGGGCTTTCTACATAAGCCTTGCCTTTAATACAAACATAACAGCCTAATTAAGTAACCTATTACATGTTAATTACAAACACTTGAAATATAGTTTAGGAGTGATTCCAACAGGATTGATATCGTTCTCTAGAGGAATAGGAATGCTAGTGAGAAGTTACTACGCTAAGGTTGGGGTTGAGGAAGATTATTTTTTTATCTTTTTATATTTTTTAGAAAAATGAAATTACGAATCTCGGGGTATTAGATTGGGGGGGGGTGGTATTTCTACCGATTAATCTACTATTCTATTCTAATTAACTAAGCTAAGGGGTAGTCTATGTCTAATTGATGTGTGCTCGTATGATGATTAAAGATGTGTTTACCTAGATACTATTACTCCCTAGTTATCTCCTATTGATGGTTGAATTGTCACGTCCTTATTCTTAACGCGTTGTGTCTTCTAAGGTCGTAGGGTATGCTTTTTTCCCTAACTCTTTGAGACTACCTTAAGGTTATTGCCTACGAAATCTCTAGGATTCATAAACTAACTCTAACGTTATCTTTGGATGTTTAGCCTACAATAACTCTAGGTGATTATAAACTAATGTTCACAAAGATTACTCAAGCATTAAAAATACAACGAATGACCTATCGCAATCCTAGGTCAATTACAATTAAGATAAGAGACAACCAATCAATATTCAATACCTAGGTTTCATAGATCTAAGCAAACACACAAGTAAATTAGCCGGACATGAAAAACATGCAAGCATACACACATAAAATTGAAGACATAATTGAATCAATGAAGTAAATTACCTATCTTGTTGTAAAATAGGGTATGAGAACCCTAAGATACTGCCCAAGACAGCCAAAATTCGGTTTTAGGTTTTACTCCACAACATGCGACGACGTCACTCTTTAAATGTGACGCCGTCGGATCGCCGCCATTAGGGTTTCGTCTTGACCAGGTCAACCTTGTGACGACGTCACCTTATGGCTGTGACGCCATCGACTTCATCTTCTGACGCCACCTAGATCTGAATCTAGGACGTCTGAGTTGTGACGCCCTACTCTTTAAAACCTGACGCCGTCGGGTACAAAATAGCAATTTCGCTACTGAGCCGTCACAAATTTGGAGGACGTTGCGACGGCGTCGCCTTCTAACTCTGACGCCGTCACCTTCTATTCCAGCAGCTTGAGTGTCTTGATCTTGACTTGGCCATTTTCTTCATATATTCACGCCTTTTCGTCCAAATAAGTGTCATTCCAGCAATTTGCCTTCAAGAGACCTAAAAAGTAAAACGGAACGAAATTAAGCAGTAACGGATATAAAAGTGGTCGATTAAAGGCTTAAATGACCCCTCAAAAGTGTACCTTTTAAATCCTTATCAGGTGCAAAAAATGTCCCTCAACACAAAGGTAGGTGTACTAGTGGGTCTGTCAGGTGGATTTGATGGCGGGAATAGTGAAGTGACGAAAATACCCTCACGTGCAACGCACGTGATGACTACCTAATGGGGTTTAGTAACGAGCGTTAGCCAAAATCGGGTTTTTACAACTACAGTAACGGTTCAAGGGCATAACTCGCAAAGAAATGAAACGTTAAGGACATTTCTCGCAATTTTTTTAGAGGACATTTCTCGCAAAAAGCGGAAAGTTTAGGGACATTTTTTGCAGTTTACTCTATATTTTGTTTAAAGAATTAGGCTAAAGGGAGTGGTGGTGACATGCTCACCACCAAATTAACGTCACGTCAGCTTTATCTCTCCTCTCACTTTCCCTCACTTCCTTTCACATTTTATTCGTTTTGGTCACATTCCCCTTACCTTTCGTTAAAATACACACTTTATAAAACTATACTTCACTAAATACCCCACACACTCACAAACCAAATATTTAATTATAAAACATCCACTATGAGTCCCACATTTTTCCTTGTCACTATGGTAAGCCGATCACCATTAATGTGCATTTCTAGCATGACTTGTAGCTTCCGTTTTAATGGTCACAAGTGACATGCATGGTCTCGGGGGCATGGTCACTCCCACTCTGGATGGCCTAATATGCCTTTTTTAAAAGTTTTGGCAATAACAACTAAATAACATATATGTAATCTGAATAACTTATTTTACTTTTTCTCCAACTTAAAAACATGAGTTATTGACAATAATTTATCGTTATTTTCTTTTATTTTCATTTATCTAAACAACATATGAAAAACACTTCGTTTACTTTTTCATTTTTTTCCCTTCCTAATTTTTTTTTCTTTTTCTTTGTTTTACAATTGAGAACATAATGTAAAAATCAGGAGTTATTATTTTTTTTCTTAGACTTTACTTTGTATGTTTCTTCTAGGGGATAAAAACATTTCGTTAGGGTTGGGCTATAAAAGAATTTTTCTTTTGCTTACTCTTATTTTGCTTACTCTTATTTTGGTGCTTACCAATGAATAAATCTTCATCATTCATCTAGTTTGATCTAATGGTGGGGATTAACCTAAGATTTAATATGTCAACCTAAGTCCATATTTTTTTCACTTTCATACGTATTTGTCCGTTTTCATACGTTTTCGACTGTTTTCAGACATTTTATATGTTTTCGTCCGTTTTCATACATTTTCATAAGTTTTCCTCTGTTTTCATACGTTTTTGTCCGTTTTCTTACGTTTTCGTTCGTTTTCATACATTTTCGTTCGTTTTCGTCCGTTTTTCATACGTTTTCGTTCATTTTCAGACTTTTTTACTCTTTCATACGTTTGCGCCCGTTTTTTTACTTTTTCGTCCGTTTTCATACGTTTCTGAATATCACAAGTGATATTAGTGATATTCAGAATATCACTTGTGATATTCCGAATATCATTTGTGATTTTCATGTTACAAAACATTAGTTGAAAATCACTTGTGATATTCTCAAACGTATGAAAACGTCTGAAAATGGCCAAAAACATTTAAAAATGGACGAAAACGTAAGAAAACGGACGAAAACGTATGAAAGCGTAAAAACACGTATGAAAACGGACGAAAACGTATGAAAAATGGACAAAACCATAAGAAAACGGACGAAAACGTATGAAAACGGGCGAAATCGTATGAAAAAGTGCGAAAACAGATGAAAACATATGAAAACGGACGAAAACGTATGAAAGTAAACGAAAACGTATGAAGATAGACGAAAACGTATGAAAGCGGGTAAAAGTTTAAACGTGAATTAAAATAAATAAATTAATAAAAAAGCGAATTAAAAAATATATATATATATATATATGAATAAATAAGAAAGGCAAGAAAAAAACATGAATTTAGGTTGATATATTAAAACTTAGATTAATACCATCATTAGATCAAACTATATAAATGGTGAGGTTGTAAATACAAAAGTAAGCAATTTTCGAACTTGGGTAAACACATTAATCTGCCAAACTATTAAACAAACTTGTCACTGCTAGTTTTACACATTAATCTCCAGTCTAAAAAATGTGTCAATTAATTGACTAGTGTTTCTTTTTTTCCTTCTAGTAGATTATCTCCTCATAAAAAGGAAAGAGAAAAACAAAGAAAGAAAGCAATCTTCGGGCTTGGGTAAACCAAAAGACAATTTCTACCTTTTGGAACAAATAAAATATTTTGATAAAATGTTGAAAGAGATATTTTGAACTTGTTGGAAACTGTAACCTATATTGAGTTCATCTGTTCATGCCCTTTCATTTCCTTATCCTGCATATGTGTTTTAGCTGATCTAAACATCTTCAACCGTGTGTAAACAAGAGGTATAATCTTTAAAGACTTATACTATACTAGAATTTACCATGCATCTTCATCTTTCTGTAACTATTATGAAAAAATCAAAAGATTTCAGTACATGCAAAGAACCATTTTGTTGTTGGAAAAGCAGCATGCAAATAACTAACGGCAAAAGTTCAATATAGAACCAAAATTTACCATAGATCCAATCAACCAATAATAGCCATTCATTTTTTTATTATGATAAACTTTCACCCTTTTTTAAAAAATTAAATATCTCGCAAACCGTTAATCGTTACACGATAAAAATTATATCATCGTGACGAGAATTAAATTATCTTTCTATAGATATGCACTAATATATACTTTTAACAACTTTTTTTTTCAAAATTTCGGTCAACAAAAATCATATATGATTTGTGAAAATCATATATGATTCGATTTTTACGAGTCACATATGATTTTTGAGAATCATATATGATTGTAAAAATCATATATGATTCGTAAAAATCGAATCATACATGATTTTTTAAAATCATATATGATTCGTAAAAATCATATATGATTTTTTCGGACGGAAATTTTGAAAAAAAATGTTTGTCGAAAGTATATATTAGTGCATATCTATAGAAAGATAATTTAATTCTCGTCACGATGGTGTATTTTTTATATTTTGAAGATTTACCGTTTGTAAGATATGTTGTTTTAAAAAAAAATGTGGAAAATGATTTTGTATTAATTTAGATAAAAAATGGAGGGTTATGATTGGTTCATTTGTTCTATGACAAATATGAGTTCTATATTGATCTCAACTCATAACTATTGATCCAATGGTCTCTAACAAACTTGTTCTAATTAGTTTTTAACAGCTTTGTAGGTATTTCGCTTAGCTTATTAGATAGGTCTATTGAAAATTTTTAAAGCCCATATAGCTTATTAAAGTTCATATGCTCATAAGCCATTCAAAGTGAGCTTATTATATGTTTTTAAAATTTTCAATAAGCTAATAAGCCCATAGAATAAGCTAAAACAATCACCTTCGCTGTTCATTAAATTGTTTCTTAACTTGTTCATAATTGGTTTCTTACGAATCTAATTAGGGGAACAAAGAAGTGTCAACAGGATTATTAAATTAAAAACTAGTCAATGGCGATGGTTACGGGCCTTACGGCTAAAAAGAAACCACAAAACAATGGTCAAGTGTTGGTTGATGAGGTGTTCTCTTGGTCTCTTGCTGACGTGCTTAACCGAAATTTGTACAAGGGAAAGGTTAGTTATAGTTTTTATAGTCATCATGTCATATTTACTCGATAACATAATGGTATCTTGTGTCGTGTGAGAAGCTTCCCAACCAAATGGTTTTGGTTCAAGTCCTGCTTAGGACATGTGAGCAAATTTTGTGGTGTATCTATTGTGTGATAGGAAATTGCCATTGACAAAAAGTTAGCATAATGGTGATATAATCACCGCAAATTCCTGCAAAATGTTCTTTTTCTTACTAACTTTTTGCTGTATGTTTTGTACATATCTATGCTAAAACAGGTAGCACAGATTCCAAAGACATTTCCATCTCCCACTGGCTATAAAATGTCGTTCGTTTATCCACTATTTGAGGAGACACATGCTGACTTGCTCTCCAAGATACATGAAGTCAACCGCTGTCCTACTGCTGAGATTATTGGAGTTTGTAAGTCCAAGCAATTATCATACAACATCACGCTTACAAGGCATCCAGGATCTTATGTACCTCAGGTTGGGGATCTCATTGCTTTGACAGATGTAAGACCAAAATGTGTTGATGATCTCAAAAGGCCAAACAAATCTTACATCATTGCTTTAGTTCAACGCGTAACGATTAAACAATTGTTTTACAACACTTTGGTTATAACATCGAAACCACTCAATGAACAAGATGTTGAAGGTGTTACTGTGAAAGATTTACGAGGTTATAGTGTGAATGATGTAAAACATGTTGTAGTTTTTCTTACAAACTTGACTACCAATATTCGTATTTCCCAAGCCCTTCACTCAGAGCTAGAAGGAGGAAAAAAGAAGATGATCGAAACATTGCTGCAAGATGATTCCTGTGTAAGAATGGCATACTCACATGCATCTATATATTTTTGTCTTATTTTTTTTAATGGGAAATAATTTGACGTAAATGCTCACAAGCATATATTGATTTTAAGCACTTGCTATATGTAACAGGTTGAAGAAAGTTGTGCAGAATGCTGTACTGATAAAACTAGAGACATGCTGTTAAAGATAAAAGAAGCTCTTATAACTTTCCAGCTTGATAGTTCACAAGAAGCTGCTGTGTTGAGCTGCATTGCTGAAAGATATTGTCGTCACCGTAACACGATAAAGTTAATATGGGGCCCTCCAGGGACAGGAAAGACTAAAACTGTTGGTTCGCTATTGTTTATGTTGTTGAGGATGAAATGCAGAACTCTGACTTGTGCCCCTACAAATATCGCAGTTTTAGGAGTTACCAAACGCCTTATGAGCTTAGTGAGGGACTCCTTGGTATGCAATACTTATGGTTTAGGAGATATAGTTTTATTTGGTAATAGGGAGAGAATGAAGATAGATGATCAGAAAGACCTGTTAGATATATTCTTGGATAATCGTGTCGAGATTCTTGGTGACTGTTTAGCTCCACTATCAGGATGGAAAGGTAGCAGTGAGTGGATGATTCGTTTTCTTGAGGATCCTGAGGCTCAGTATCGGCTGTACTTAACAAATAAGATAGAAGTTTATTCAAAGGCGAATGTGGGTAATGATGAGAAAGATGAAAGTGACGAGTCAAATGAATCACAGGTAACGAAAGCACTGAAGAAGAAGAACTGGAAATCCCTCATTGTAAGTTCTTTGAAAGATGACAAGAAAAATGAGCTGCCTTCAAATCGGAAAAATTACAAAAAGAACTTTCAAGACAACATTTTGACTTTTGAGCAGTTTGTGCTAAATGGATTCAAGTATCTTGGAAATCATCTTATATCTTGTGTTGAAAACTTGTACACACATATGCCGACATCTTTTGTTTCAGTTGAGGCAGCTAGACAAATGATCAGACTTGTTGGTTCTCTTAGACTTTTTGAGGAAACACTGAAACAAATAATAGCTGAGAATGTTGGGTTTAGAGGAGCGTTGAATGGATATAATGCTGACAAAATAAGAGGAAATAGTGTACATGCTTGCAGAATGTCATGTCTGAATATACTCAAATATCTTCAAGAGACACTGTGTTTTCCAAATTTTAAATATGATTTTGAAATTAAAGATTTTTGTTTGGAAAATGTTTGTTTGATATTTTGCACAGCATCAAGCTCTATCAACTTGCATAGCAGCACAACTAAACCTTTAGAATTCCTTGTGATTGATGAGGCTGCTCAGTTAAAGGAATGTGAATCTCTTATACCTTTGCAACTTCAAGGTCTTCACCATGTTATTCTAGTTGGGGACGAAAGACAACTACCGGCCATGGTCCAAAGCAAGGTCTTGAACTCTTTCCTGATTTTCTATAAAGATCTTCTGTTATGAGTTTATGTTTGATTAACTTGTACTGTGCTTTTAGATTTGTGAGGAGGCTGAGTTTGGAAGGAGCTTATTCGAGAGGCTTACAATATTAGGACACAAGAAGCATCTGCTTAGTGTCCAATACAGGATGCATCCATCCATAAGCCGGTTCCCAAATAGGGAATTCTATGACAAACAAATATTGGATGGCATGAATGTCAAGAACCGTGCTTATGGAAAGCGTTTTCTTCAAGGAAGTATGTATGGCTCCTACTCTTTTATAAATGTAACCTCGGCTAAAGAGGAATTTGATTCGAGTCAGAGCAGGAAGAATATTAGGGAAGTGGCTGTTGCTGCTGATATAATTGCAAGTCTCTTTAAAGGTACCTTCTTTTATTCCTTATATTTATTTTTTTGGGGAGAATTTCATATTAATTATATCCCTCCCTGAATGAAAAATTACATATATATCCTTTGTATAAGTTGACGTATATGCCGGACGTCATGAATCCGGTCAAACACATCCGTCGGACGTGTTCATGACGTCCGGCCAGGCAGCAGTAACTACCGACCATGTCAGCAGATTTTAGGGGATTTCCTACCACGTGGCCTACTATGCAGAATGGGTATAGGCCTGCATAATAGTATCTGAATAGTGATGGAATAGTGACATGAATAGGAAATTGGGGTAGTATAAATACCCCAACACATTTAATACTTTGCATTAAGTTTTTACCTACATTTCACCTACATTTACTGCTCACTACTTATTCCCACACCGGAGCTTGGTCTCGGAATCACATCCGAGGCGAGGCTAACGGGTTCATACTTTGTGCAGGAGACATCTTTCCACCGGACCGCTGAAGCTAACCGGAGACGGGAATTTGCTTCAACAAATTGGCGCCATCCGTGGGACCCAATTCATTCTACCCGAGGATCAGATGACAGGCGCAGGACCATTACCCCCGCCGGAGCCCGATTCTCCTCCGGAACATATAGGGGGAAGCGGGGTTTTCAATAATCAAACCACCGGGTTACCGGAGGAAATACAAGCTCAGATGGCCTCTTTGGAGGCTCTCTTCAGAAAATACAACGCCACGGGGGCTGGCGTCATTAAACCGACTCGTCTCACCTTCACCGATGACGATGAGATGGAGGAAGATACCATGCCAAAACCCAAAAACGATCTCAGCAAACCCTTTAAGGAATTGGCCCGGTCGCCGTTTACAAGAAGGATAGTAGAGTTCGCTGGTCCTAAATGCATAATGCCTACTAACTTGAAGCTGTATGACGGATCAACTGATCCTGATGACCATATCAACAGATTCGTCGGAGCAGCAAATCAAGGAGAATGGCCAATGCCGGTGTGGTGCCGGATGTTCCAACAAACCATGGACGGAGCAGCCCAAGGTTGGTTCAGCAATTTGGAACCGGGAAGCATTGATGGATGGGGTGACCTTAGAGACCAATTCACCACAAGGTTTGCCCTACGGCAAAAGAACCTGAAAGACCCCACAGAAATCACCCGGATTGTTAGGCAAGCTAACGAGGCTCTTCCGGTATTCAAAGAGAGGTGGACCAACGAGGCCAGCCGGATCCCGGGAGTACCAGAGCTAATGAAAATATCAGCGTTTATGAACGCTCATCGGTGCCCCGACTTGTCTAAAAAATTCTCCGATCGGGTCCCGAAGTCCGTGAAGGAAATGATGACTAGAGTGGACGATTACATTCGAGCGGAAGAGGCTTATAAGAATACTGAAATGCCCAGGGGAGAGGCAGGTGAGTGGTCCAGAAGAGGAAACACACAGATCGCGAGGGATAAGAACCTCAGGGGCCCGGACAGAAGAAGGAGTGACAGGAGAGCATGGGAGAGAAACGACTCCAGACACCGGGAGGTATTTTCCCCGTATGTGGCTCCGAAAGCAGATGCTCGGTCTCGAGGCGACTTTCGAAGAAACGAAAACAATAAACCCGATAATCAAAGGGTCATGCTCTCCATCCTGTCCAAACAGCCTAAAGAAATCTTGGCTACTGAACATCATTTGAACCTACCTCCACCCCCGCCACTACAGGGAAAACCAAGCAAAGAAAATGAGGACAGATTCTGTGAATATCATGGAGAGAAAGGTCACCTTACCAACGATTGTTATCACCTGAAAAAGCAGTTGGAAACAGCCTTGGAATCGGGAAAGTTGGACCATTTGGTGAAGAATGTTCAACAAAGGGGACGAGAAAGGCCGAGGGGCAATCATGGAAAGGGAAGGGTGATCAATATGGTCAATCACTATGTCGAAGACCGCAAAAGGAAGGCTCGGTACCACGAAGAAGAATGGCTGAGTGTTCCCATATCTTTCCCACGCATAGCCGCAGAAGATTTGTCGGAGGAGCCCCTCATCTTGGAAGCAGAAATCGAAGGATATTTCGTCCGGAGGGTATTTGTGGACGAAGGTGCTTCAGTCCAAGTAATGTATGAGCACTGCTTCAATAACTTCAGTCCGTCCATTCAATCCAGGCTGCAAGAGAGTAACTCACCTCTAGTGGGATTCTCCGGGGAAGTCATCCAGCCCCTAGGAAAGATTGAGCTTGAGGTGTGCTTTGGAGATCATGGGTTGTACAGAACGGTCGTGATGAAGTTCACGGTTGTAAGATCCCCGTCACCTTACAACGTGATTCTAGGGCGTACAGGTCTGAGAGAATTGAGGGCAGTACCTTCAACTATTCATGCCATGATGAAATTTCCAACGCCGGGAGGAATAGCCACTTTGGTCACCAAGAGCGCAGTTGTCATGGAATGCAGGAGATTCGAGGAAAGCCGAGACCCCAGGGAGGATTTCCGCCCGAAAAGAGACGAAGAGGTTGTACATGGTCCTTCCGGAGTGACGGAGGACATATTAGTTAACGCCGCCTACCCTGAACAACGTGTGACGATAGGAACAGGGTTCTCTCGGGAGTGTAGAAGGCAACTCATTGAGCTGCTGAGAAAAAATAAAGGAGTATTCGCTTGGGAATCGGCGGACATGACTGGAGTTCCAAGACATTTCGTCCAACACTCTCTTAATGTGAACATGTCGGACACGCCAATAGCCCAGAAAAGAAGAATGTTCTCTCGAGAAAAAAACCAGGTGATTGCGAGAGAGGTTGAAGAATGGGTGAAAGCCAGAATAGTTCGTCCGGTAAGGTATCCCACATGGATTTCCAATCCGGTACTGGTAAAGAAATGTGACGGGAGTTGGCGGATGTGTATTGATTTCAAAAATCTGAATTCCTCTTGCCCAAAAGACTATTACCCTTTACCGGAAATCGACTGGAAGATTGAATCGGTGATGGGATACAAATATAAGTGTTTTCTGGATGCATACAAAGGATACCACCAAGTCCAGATGGACAGAGAGGACGAAGAGAAAACGGCATTCTATACAGAACAGGGGACGTACTGTTACACCAAAATGCCCTTCGGACTGAAGAACGCGGGGGCAACATACCAACGCCTGGTAGACTCTGCATTCCAGTCGCAGATAGGGAGAAACTTAGAAGCATATGTCGATGATATGGTCATCAAAAGCCGAACGGAGAGGGAGATGATAGCAGACATAGCAGAAACATTTGACAACCTCAGAAGGATCAATATGAAACTGAACCCGCGGAAATGTTCCTTCGGTGTAGAAGAGGGGAAGTTCCTCGGATACATGGTAACCTCCGAAGGAATAAGGGCGAACCCCCAAAAGGCGAAAGCCATCATGGAAATGAAATCCCCGGGGACGCTGAAAGAAATGCAAAGTCTAAGTGGGAAACTAGCGGCCTTGAACAGATTTCTGTCGAAATCCGCAGAGAGATCCCTGCCTTTCTTCGAAACTTTGAAAAATATCACAAAGGAGAATAAGGAGGAATACCGGTGGACGAAGGAAGCCGAAGCAGCTTTCCAGGAGATGAAAAACATGATATTGAAATTACCTTCGTTGACCACCCCACGGCCGAAAGAGCAGCTATCCGTTTACTTAGCAGCATCAAAAGGAGCTGTCAGCGCAGTTCTAGTGGTAGAAAGGGACGGAAGACAACTACCGGTACATTATGTAAGCCGAACATTGCATGAGGCGGAGAAGAACTACGGCCCGATGGAAAAACTAGCTTTATGTCTGTTACATACATCGCGGAGACTACGAAGATATTTTGAGGCCCATCCCATTCGGGTCGTCACCGACCAACCTGTTAAACAGATATTGTACAAACCAGAAGCTTCAGGAAAAATGGCCAAGTATGCCATAGAGTTAGGAGCTTACCACATCACATACGCTCCAAGAAACTCGGTCAAAGGTCAGGTATTGGCAGACTTCCTTACAGAGGTACAAGTCGAATCCGGACACCCAGACATCCGGAGAAATGATCCGAATATAATGGAAGTAGCGGATGAGGGAGAATGGCTGCTGTACACAGACGGGGCGTCCAATAGCAAAGGAGCCGGTGCAGGACTGGTCCTCATCAGTCCGGAGAAGGAAGAG
Organism: Chrysanthemum seticuspe; assembly: GCA_019973895.1. Classification (NCBI taxonomy): domain Eukaryota; kingdom Viridiplantae; phylum Streptophyta; class Magnoliopsida; order Asterales; family Asteraceae; genus Chrysanthemum; species Chrysanthemum seticuspe. Next base: position 155,210,532 of record BPTQ01000002.1, on the reverse strand, counting down.
CTTACTTATGCTCTGCGGCTCAATTTCCCCAGCACCAACAACGAAGCAGAATACGAGGCACTGCTGGCCGGACTCCGAATTGCAAAGAAGCTAGAAATCAAAAGGCTGGACGTACGAGTTGATTCCAAATTGGTTGCCAGCCAGATCAACGGAGAATTTACAGCTACAAAAGAAAGCATGCAAAGATACTTAGCTCAAGCGAAATATCATATAGTGGGATTCCAAAGCTTCAAAATCCGCAATATACCAAGGGCTCAAAACCAAAAGGCAAATATACTGAGCAAACTAGCTTCGGTGGCTTTCGACCATCTCACTAAAAAGGTACTAGTGGAAGTTCTGGAAAAACCTTCGGGAGAAGAACGGAGAGTTGAGACTGTGGTGGAAGAAGAGACGGATAATTGGATGACGCCTATCATAAGATGTTTGGAAGAAGGAGTTTGGCCGGAAGACCCCAATGAAGCTAGGAGCCTACGGATGAAAATTCCTCAATATACCATGGAAGCAGGGGTTCTGTTTAAAAAGGGATATCTAGTGCCGATGCTAAGATGTGTAGGTCCGTTGCAAGCAAATTACATAATACGGGAGGTGCATGAGGGATGCTGTGGAATGCACTCCGGACCAAGAACCGTAGTGGCGAAACTCATGAGGCAAGGATACTATTGGCCCACTATGCACCGAGACGCACGAGAGGAAATCAGGAAATGCGATTCTTGTCAGATACATGCCCCAGTACCCAAACTTCCTAAGACGTTATTAACCTCCATCATGGCCCCGTGGCCTTTCTACCAGTGGGGGATGGACGTATTGGGTCCCTTCCCGGAGGCACCAGGCCGTTTCAAATTTGTGATCGTAGCAATTGACTACTTTACAAAATGGATAGAGGCGAAGCCGCTAGTAAAAACAACGGGAAAAGACGTTATAAAGTTTGTCTATGAGAATGTCGTGTGCAGGTATGGCCTGCCCGGGGTCATAGTTACCGATAATGGGACCAACTTTGTCAATGACCCGTTTAAAAAATGGTGCAAAGATTTAAAAATCAAACAGATAAACACGGCCGTCGCACATCCGCAAGCCAATGGACTGGTGGAACGAGCCAATAAGAGCCTAATGGAAGGAATAAAAGCAAGATTAGGACGAGAAAGAACCGGATGGATGGACGCATTGCCTAATGTTTTATGGGCACATCGAACCACACTCAAAACAAGTAACGGCGAGACCCCGTTTAGTTTAACATACGGCAGTGAGGCCGTGATACCGGCGGAAATAGGAATGCCTACATACCGAACGATGATGTTCCAAGAAGACAAAAACCAAGAGGAACAACGTTTGAACCTGGATCTATTACAGGAAAGAAGGGAAAATGCTGCCATAAGGGAAGCTAAGTATAAAACTCAGGTCGAACAGTACTATAACCGGAGGGTGAGACCCATGAGCTTCAAAGTAGGAGATTTTGTATACCGGAGGAACGAAGCTAGTAGGGTGGAAAACCAAGGAAAACTGGGACCCAATTGGGAAGGGCCCTACCGGGTGACAGGAGCAAATCAGAATGGCTCTTATAAGTTACAAACTATGGGGGGGAAAGAGGTCCCTCGGACTTGGCACGCTATAAACCTCAGGAACTGTTTCTTATAATCGTTATTATGATAAGAATCCTACGATCACTATGTAACCCGATCTGTTTATGTATATTATATTAATGATGAAAGTTTTCCCACGATAAGGAAGACAATTTTCCGGAACAAATGATGTGATGCATGGTTATGCCGATGGCTGGCCCCCGTCGAGTTTAAACACTAAAATATTTAACCGGATGATATTGCCGGATGCCCGAGCATCCTTGCCGGATGCCCAAAAGTAGAAAATAATACTATGGACGCCTGGGGGAATACCCACCCAGATGCCCGAGCATCCTTGCCGGATGCCCAAAAGTAGAAAATAATACTATGGACGCCTGGGGGAATACCCACCCAGATGCCCGAGCATCCTTGCCGGATGCCCAAAAGTAGAAAATAATACTATGGACGCCTGGGGGAATACCCACCCAGATGCCCGAGCATCCTTGCCGGATGCCCAAAAGTAGAAAATAATACTATGGACGCCTAGGGGAATACCCACCCAGATGCCCGAGCATCCTTGCCGGATGCCCGAATAACGGATGCACGGCATATACGCCGAATACCCTTGGGAAATCCTCAAAGAAGGTTAACAAAAAAAAAAAAAAAAATATATAAAAAATAAATAAATAATAAAGAGGCATACAACATACACAAAGTTTTGGTTAAGGAATGCGCGGTTATGCCGCAAGAGATAATAGACACAGGTCACACAAAAGTTAAGTACTAATTATTACAAATTATAATTGTTTGAATTGCTGTCCACAAATACACGAAAGATGAGATTTATCTCTCTATGCTAGCCGCTGGATGTTCGGTGGCCGGAATACGGGCTGGGGTAACATTCACTGGAAGCTGAGAAGGACCGGCAGGGTCTTTGCGGGGAGGATCAGGCTCCATGTTCAACAGATCGCCTAGAGGCAGCCGGTAGGAGTCCGCTAGCTTCTGAATATAGGGATATTCGGCCGAAAAAAGATTATTAAATTCAGCTTTCCATAATTTCGGCGCATCCCTGTTAATGTTTTTGATACCCTGCAGAGCGATAACGATCTCCTCCTCCTTCCTACCCACACTCGCCCCGGTTACAAACCCAGCTTGATAAGTTAGGCTGTAAACTTTGGCCATACTTTTCTTATATTCGGCACTATTGAATAACCGACGAACGGCACCGGGCAAGAGGGCACGAACAGCGTTTTGCTTTACTACCTCCGCCTGAGCCACTTCGGCGGCTAAATTTCCCTTCTCCGCTGCCAACGTTTCCAAGGACTGATTTCTGGCGTTTAGTTCATTTTCCAGCTTCCTGATCTTTTCAGCCTGGGATGCAGATGTTTCTCTCCACTCTTCCCTTTCTCGGGTCACCCTATCCACCTCATCCTCCAGACTCTTAGCTTTATCCTGGACAACCTGATGATCGGT
>BPTQ01000002.1:154821658-155207403 GCA_019973895.1 Chrysanthemum seticuspe | reverse complement strand
TGAAGCACATTATCAGTGTTCTCAACAGTTACAACAGTTTCAGCAATATCAGCAGAGATATAATCAGATGCAAATGGCAAGGCATGAAGTAACACAACATTATGGATATCAGCACAGATAACATCTTCCAAGAGTCGATCAACATCTTTTCTCAATAGTTTCTTTTTGCGTTTTGTGTTCGAAATAGATGTTTCTGTTTTCTCGAAAACGTTTTTCATTACCCCAAGTTCCTTATGAAAATCCTTTTCCCAGGAAATTGCACAACTTTTCAAGTTTTTAACATTAGGTAAAAGATTTTTCTGAAAAATGTCTCTTTGTTCTCGCGCCAGAGGCGATTGAAAATGTTCAACTTTGATTTCAGATCGATATTCTATCTCATGTTGTAAAATTTTGAGGTCAGCCATGAAAATGTCAAAATATCGAAGAATTTTTCGATTTTCAGGTTGTGAGTTTACTTCACTAATGGAAGGTAAAGGACCATAAGTTTGTGCAAAGTCTGTTTTGGGATTAACAATAGAAGACTCAGGTATTTTGATGATAACCCTTGGTGTGTTAGAAGAATCCGTTGGTGTGACGAAAGTGACCGCGTTTTCATAATTAAAAGGTTTGTTGTAAACAACGTTTTTTAATTTTGATCGACTCTCGTCTTCTGCATCTAATTCCTCTTGACGATGATATTCAACAACACTCATGACAGTATTATCAATTTTGTATTCTGCACTGGAAACTTCAGGAGTTGGTTTGAATGTTTTTAGTGAAAGCTTTGGTTTGTAATCAGCTAGATTTTTTCCATATCCATTTGGATTGGGTTTTAAGGTAAACTTTTCAATAGCTGTTACTGATTCACCATGTTTGTAAACAACAGTTTTAAACTCTTTAAGTTTGTTTTGCAAGCCGAGAATTTCGTCAAGAAGGTCATCTACCCGATTCGTTGAATGCTTTTTGTATGCGGAGAACTGTTTTTGACAATTTAACAACTCAGCCTTAGCTTTTTGATTTTCCAAGGTGAGAGCGTTAATTTGCTTTTTATGTTCGTGTTTCAGTTGTTCTAATTCAGACAACAAAGCATTCTTCGAGGCGGCTAGATCACGCATCTGTCTCTCTAAGTATTTTTCATTTTGATGAGATTTAACAAAAGCGGCTTCAAAACCTTTTTCACGGTTTTCTTGAGTTTTGAAAAAGTTGAGTTGCATTTGTAAGCATTCAAAATCCTTGGTTAACAGTGCATTTTTACTTTTTAAAGATTGATTTAATGCATAACATTCTTCCATTTTGATTTTATGGTCTTGAATTAACCGAGCAAAATCCGGATGAGGCAACAGATCATCTTGTTCAATGTGAGTCTCAACATGATCATTCGTTAGATCCTCAAGTACGACCACGGAGTCAATTTGATTATCAAAGGAAACCATAAGGTCATCTTGATCGTCAAATGTAACTACAGGGTTAACTTGAAAATCATCATAAAAAGATGTAGAAGACTCATTTTGAACAGTCTGAACCGTGCCGGATTCAGATATTGGCGGAGAGATTAGTTCAGATATGATGATGGTTTGTTCGGGTACCTGAGACAAGCCATCAGTGTCATACACTGGGCCTGTATCACTCATGTGCAGCTCATGCATATTAGCCATCAACATAACAGCTGCATTAGCCTGCAAGTCCTCCATATCATCATCTGAGTCTGCATCTGCCATAAAGCTCTGTTCTTTGTCTGTAAGAGATCCACCAGCTTCATCCTTAAGAGCCAAAAGTAAAGCCTCTTTGAAATAAGCACTGCCCCTAGTCCTTGGCTTTGGGCATGCATTAGCCAGGTGTCCCTTCTCATTGCAGTTGTAGCATCTAAGACCATTTAACCGATTCTGAGCATTTCCCTGTTCCATCACTTGAGCTCTGTTGTTATTCCTACCCACAGCATTAAACCCTTGACCACCGCCCATCTGACGACCATAATCACGATTCTGAACTTCAACACGTCCATTGTTCACAACAGCTTGAGTCCGTGTGTTAGATGAGGAACGAATGCGATTGTTGGATTTGTTGGTGTAACGGCCAAAAGCATTAGCAATCATCACAAATCCTTGTTGCAATGCTTCGAATGGATCGATTTCCTCAGTAGCTTCACTGACATATGCTTGAGCATTGTTGCTGTATGGAACCAATTGATTTTGTTGAGGTTGAGGTTGTTGTGAAGGTGTGTTTGAAGCAGTTGGTTGAGTTGCTGGTTGAGAGGGATAATTCTGTTGAGCATACAAGGCAAGTTGTTGATTGTCCGGTTGTGACTGTTTAGCAATTTGAGCACGGAGAATCCTTTCCCGATCAACTTCCTTTTCATGAGGCTTCAAGTAATCGTACAACAATCCATAGGTAGAATGATGCATATTCTTCGCTTGACGGAGAAAAATGACATACTTCTCCCATTCAGGACCAAGACTACTCAGGAACTTAGTATTCACTGCAATTCGTGGCATGATGATGTTGTGTTTATCCAAATCATTGATGATGTCTGAAAATCGATGATGATAGGACTCTAGTGTCTCTCCAGGTTCAATCATGAAGTGTTCATAAGCCAAGTAAATTTTGGATTCCAAATCCTCCTGATTGAGTACAGATCCTTCCATAAGAAGACGAATATGATCCCACATTTTTTGTGCAGTCTTTTGAGCATCAACACTACGAAGAATTGGGTTTGGTAATCCTAAGAGGATGTATTCCATTGCAAGTTCATCAGCTTCATAGTGTAGAAGTTCTGTGGGATTTAAATCTGCAACAGTAGCAATGTTGGTTTGTTCATCTCTTGGTGGAACAGCAGTTGGATCTCCGAGTACAATGACAGTAGGCATCTCAAATGGCCCTTCCAAGATAACCTTCTTTAAGAACTTTCCATGTGGCTTCTTTAGATCACAAAACCTAAAGAACCTTATCACCCATTGATCGTAGTTTCCTGGAGTGAGCATTGGAGGTCTATCAAGTGATCCAGCTTCATGAATTGATTGTTGGCTGCTTAAAGCTTCACACATCTTTGCAAACCAAGTGGGTTCCTTCATAGTACTTCGTGATGGATGTTGATTGAAATCGTTTGTGTAGGGTAGAGCTTGAAGACTTGGTGATGGTGGAACCATTTGTGGTTGTGGAATTGCACCAAGTTGTGGAGTATGTTGCTGATTAAATTGTTGTTGATAAATAGCTTGTTGTTGATTCCATTGTTGATGTTGTGGAGTTAATTGTTGTTGTTGTTGATGATTATAAGTGTGAGGGAAATAGTTAGAGTATGGTGGTTGAGACATGATGATAAACTTGTGTGGTAAAAATGGATCTTTGTAGTCGAATGATCCTTTGTTGATGAAGTGTCCTTAGGCGTAGAAAAGACAAGAACCAAGTAGCACTTATGCATAAAAATACCAAAAGTTACGCGTAACAAAGGAGTTACGCGTAGGTTTTAGCTTACGCATAAGTAGGTAAAACACTAAAGTTATGCGTAGACAAAAGTTAGGCGTAGAAAGTTAGGCGTAGGATTACCTTATGCGTAGACTAAAGTTTACGCGTAAAGTGAATCTTATGCGTAGGATTTCTACGCGTAAGCTTATGCTTATGCGTAATTTTAGGGTTTTTGCCCAAATGATCTTTTACACTTCACAGTGCAAAAGATATCCAAAGTCGACGTATTTTCAGACTTATCCAAGTAAGAAAACACGGAATAAACCAGAAAATTGAAGATCAAACCAAGGAAAATCTTACGCGTAATATTAGGGTTTTGATACGCGTAGGATTACTCGTAACTTTGATTCTGCCCAAATGTGTTTCTAAACCAGTTTTTTGTTATGGAATAGCTTCAATAGTACCAAAAGAACACAAAAGTGTGAATTTTGATGTACCAAAACTGCTAAACGGGTTACGCGTAGAACGACACCCACGAACAAAAACAAGCTTAAAAACGTAAATCCACGCGTAAAGTTTGAAACTTTTTGCTAAAAACAAGTATTTTAACACCTCAAAACATTGAAAGTACAAGAATCTTGGATTAAAAAGTGTAAAAAACGAGTTTTTAAGATAACCAAAGATTGCGTTATCTTTACGCGTAAGACCCAAAACCAAAACTTCAAAAACAAATGAGTACACCCAACTATTTGGCGATTGATACCACTGTTAGGTCACTAGTTTTACAAACACAAGTTATAGAGAAAGAGATAAGGCGATTGAACAAGATAAACCACACACACACACACGATAGTATGAAAGACGGTTAGGCGTAATGTATGAGTGAAAGGAAAACTTGAACAACCAACCCTCAAATGAGGGTTTACAAGATTATTTATAGGAGGGAACCTAGGGCAACACTCTTAGTTCCCATCTTTTCTTATGTGGGCTTGGGCCTAAGCTTATGGGCCTTCTACATAAGCTTGACCTTAAACAAACATAAAGGCCATAATAAAGCTACCTATTACATATGAAATATAAATACTTGAAATACTATTTAGGAGTGATTCCAACAGTGTTTCTTTTTTCTGTTAATGAGTCTTAATGGGGAGATAGTGGTGGGGCTACACATATAATGTGTTTCTTTTTCTGTTAAATGGTCTATATGGAGAGAGAAAGCAAAGAGTCATCCTCCCCATTATTAAATGGTCTATATGGAGAGAGAAAGCAAAGAGTCATCCTCCCCATTAAGACTCATTAATAGAAAGGGACCCACCCACTTAATCCAGAAAAAAAAAGAAACAAGCCCTTACCCTCCTATAAATAGCAAGTTAAATACATCCTAAACACCTTCAAACAATGATTTGGGTCGTTCATAGCATAAATCATTCACATCTTCCATCATTTGATCTATAAACTCCAAGTTTATGCAAAGAAGTTTCAAGTATCAAGTTACTACATCAAATCTCTAGCAAGATTAAGTAATCTTCTTGAGTTTAGATCCACTCAAGTCACTTAGTACTTCATCACCAACTCTTCAAGATTGCAAGGGTGCCAAGGTGTAGAAAGCTAGCTCAATCCAAAGTCCTAAGTGTTCAATCAAAGTCCGATCCTTACTAGTTACTCATTTCTTAATTGAAAGCCAAAAGTTGTAAGCAACTAATCACCACCATCATCTCATCTTTATTATTCATAATCTTAACAATTTCATGCTATATATATAGTTACTATGATGATTCATGATGTACATATACTCTCACATGTTTTAATTCACATATTGTCGTAAAAGTAACAAACTAGTAAACTAGTCATATTCTACACATTTGAGACCATTAAAACCAGTCACATATGGAATTTTTAACTTACATACTATGGTAGACAAGATAAAAAGGTAAACATAGCAACTTGAATCACCCAAAACGAGTACACGAGTCAAAAGATACGACCAAAAGAAGTTAGCAAAACCAAAACGCCGAAACTGCCAAATTGAATCTGTTAAGGGTCTGTCCGTTTTGAAACTGGTACTTCTGGTCCGAATCATCAAAAAGTTAAAACACGAAAGTGTCCAGAACGATGTTTTCCTTCAATTTCAAAGAAGCTCGGACCTTGAAAACGCTTAAATAGGCCATTATCTTTCAAAAACTGAAACTGCCCTATATATAGTTTCACGACTATACTTTTGTCACAACTAAAAGCAAACCAAGAGGCCTAATGGCCATAAGCCAAGACCACGGCCACGGCTAAGGTCAAAGCTGAGTCTCAAGACCATGGTAGTCAAGACCAAAGCCACGGCAAGGCCATGGCTAAAGCCTCAAGGCTTATTTACCCAAGACCGTTAACTAAGGTGTTAACCTTGGCAAATCAATACCAACACAAACCAAACGACATAACTTTATATACTTACATTATCTAAAGATCATATTTATGAAACGACGAGAACTTGTAAAAACTAGATATTTACTAAAAACATGATAAACTTTATGGTATAACAATCTTCATTCAAAATCTATGTTTTATCTACTAAGTGCTACAAAACTAGGGAGCTTCATGTGAGGGGTTTCATTTGAGTAAAACGTATCGACGAGTTGCTGGATTTACGATTTAAAGTGTCCTAGCTCCTCGAACGTTTACTACATGACCTCTGAATTGTGATGGCCCAAACGGTAGTACGATATATATAAACTATACACGTTTTCACAACTAGACCATTTCTATAAACGACATACACAAAAACCATGTACTACATCATGATCAACATAGAGACGTATATAAGTTTGTTATTTCTTTCGCATCATTATTTCAAACCTAAGTCGCAACATCCTATTCTAGGTTGCTCGTAGAAGTTCTCACGGCATATCCATCATTCTCATTATACATTTGATATCATTTACTCTGAGGTGAGTTCATAGCCCCACTTTCTATTACTTAATTGTTTTACAAACCCTTGGAGGAGATACATGCTTTATTTTAGACCGAACACATTGCTTTCAAACTATATGTTTATCTGATTGTCATATTGTCACTAAGTAACCTTCATTTGCCAAATATAAGTCCCTAAATCATGAACCATTAATCACTGGAGAGAGTGAGCACGAATATTGTGAATAGATCTATTGGGATTGACGAATCCCGTTTGTGTTGACCGGGTAGGCAAACAAACGCACTATATTTGAGTAACATTAGGTAAAAACGGCAATTTAACCTATTAGGGAAAGTACCAACATTTTCTCTAATTAATATTGGAACACGTTAACGCCTTGTTTTCATGAGCTTGGTGACAAACAAAAGCGGGCTCAAGTATCATGTACTTGAGGCAGCCGTACCAAACAATAATAATTGTTTTGTTTTCAAACCATTGGTGTGAGTCTAACTAACTCACACTACCAACATAATGTGTTCAACCATCAAACAAACTCAATGAATTTCACTCACCCTTTGTGTTGACAGTTTTAAGCATGTATTTCAGGTCCATAATGTCGGAAGCTGGCACGGAAGAGCAAGGACTAGATCAAGAAGGCTATAAATATTTTATCATTCACAAAACATCAAAGACTTTATATTGATGTATTTTGTAAACAATGGAACCAACTGGGACCTATTTTGTAAACTCTGTTATATTTGAATAATTTGAATGATAAATCCTCTTTAAAACGACTCCTTTAGAGATCGTTTTCTATTATTATGACTGTTGTGCCGTCGAGTAACACCCAGTTTGAATTCCGCTGCGTATCACAAAATTGGGGGTGTTACACATAACAAGCCTTATTAAACATCTCAAAGTCACTTCCTGGTTTTAGAGACATCATATTGTTCTAGTTTCATTTATTGCCTCTTGGACTGTGAGTGTTTTTCCTAGGTTACTCAACATGTTTAACAATTTTCCTAGCAGTTTTTCTTTGTTGTTTAGATTTGACACAATCTATCTGTATAATACAAGGCTTAACTGTTTTATTTTCAATTTTAGGTTGAGGCACATCATGTTCCTCATTATCTGACACCCATTCTTCAATAGTTGGGGCATCATCATTCTTTCTACCTACCTTAGGCTCTTCTTCACTAGACTTAGCTTTACTTTTTTCAACTACAGGCTTATTAACAAACTCATCTAAACCAGTAAAAGACAAGTCAGGTGTTGGAGGCATGAATTTTCCTGTGAACGGAGGTGGAACTGCACTATAGCCTAAACCTTTCTTGCAATTGTCAATAATCTGACATTCTATGATCTTGTTTCCACTTTTAGATGCATATTCAAATTTATGCACATTAAGTTGAATGCCATCTTTTTCCTTTTGAACTATTTCAAGCTTCTTCTTAAGCTCTCTAATAGTTATTTCTCTTACATGAATTTCAAATTTTAAGCCCTTAATCTTGTCTTCATAAATAGACTCATTTGTTTTATAAAATTCAAGCTTTTTAGAAACATAGTTTCTACATCTAAGTGTCTAGAACTTTTGCATATGAATTTATTCGGACCATCCGCTATACAAAGTTACAAAGGTAACTTCTACACTTTGGTCATAGTAGATGATTATTTAAGATACACTTGGACAAAAAATTTGAAACAAAAAAATGAAGCCTTTGATCAATTTGAAATCTTAAGTAAGAAAATTCAAAACCAAGTAGGTAGTCGAATTGTGTCGATCCGAACGGATCACGGCCGTGAATTTGATAATGAAATACAATTTGGAGCTTTTTGTGATGCCAACGGCATAACACATAATTTCTCAGCTCCTCGCACTCCTCAATCAAATGGTGTATAGAACGTAAAACTCTTAAAGAGATGAGTAGAACAATGCTAAATGAACAAAATATACCTCAAAAATTTTGGTGTAACACGGTTGACACATCTACATACATTTTGAATAGAGTCTTAATACAACCATTTTTGAACAAAACTCCATATGAATTACATAGAGGTAAGAAACCTACGCTAGGATACTTTAAAGATTTAGAAAGTTAACGTTTTATTCTAAACACTAAGGATTGCCTCACCAAATTTGACCCAAAGTCTTATGAAAGTGTGTTTCTTGGATATTCACAAAATAGTAAAGCATATATTGTCTTAAACAAAAAAACCATAAGAGTAGAGAAATCGTTAAACGTAATGACGAAAGTCCGACTCCTTCTAAGACATCACCTTTGGTAGACTTAGTTGAAAGTCAAATTGTTGAAAATCAAGTCAACTTGGATAATGATAAAGAAGATAAACTATTAAACAAAGAAATCATTAATGTTAAAGAATCTAAAAGTCATCCATTAGATAATGTCATAGGATAATTAATGAAAGAACCTTAAGGTTAAAAATTCAAAATGAAAGTAACTACTTTTGCTTTGTATCAACAATTGAACCTAAAAACATAAAAAAAGGCCATAAAGGATTAATCTAGGGTCATAGCTATGCAAGAAAATTAAATCAATTTGTTAGAAATGATGTTTGGACATTAGTTCCGCAACCAAAAGGTCAAACCATAATTGGAACAAAATGGGTCTTTAGAAATAAAATGGATGAAAATGGTGCACTGTCTAGAAACAAAGCTAGGCTACTAGCACAATGCTATAATCAACAAGAAGGCATTGACTACGATGAAACTTTTGCTCCGGTTGCTAGGCTCGAGTCTATTAGAATTTTACTTGCATATGCATGTGCACATGACTTTAAACTTTTTCAAATGGATTTCAAAAGTGCATTTTTGAATAGTTTTATAAATGAGGAAGTGTATGTTGCACAACCTTCGGGCTTCATCGATTTTGAAAAATCAAATCACGTCTACAAACTTAAAAAGGCTTTATACGGACTTAAGCAAGCACAAAAAGCATGGTATGATCGACTTAAAACATTCTTAGTTGAACATAAATACACCCTGGGATTATTAGACAACACACTCTTTACTAAAAAAAAAAGGAGTCACATATCATTATTGTTCAAATATATGTCGATGACATTATATTCTGATCAACTTGTCAAGAGCTATGTGATGATTTTTTAAAAATCATGCACGACGAGTTTGAAATGAGTATGATGGGAGAACTAAACTTTTTTTAGGATTACAAATCAAAAAATTAGAAGACGGAATCTTCTTTAATCATCTAAATATATAAAATATATGCTTAAGAAATTCAGACTTGAAGATTCCCTATTAAAACAGCTATGTCCTCGGAAACCAAACTCACCAAGGATGAAGAAGGTGATAGAATAACACTAAATATAGATGAATGATTGGTAGTTTACTCTATGTTACAACTAGTAGACTCGAAATGATGTTTAGTGTTTATCTATGTGCTCGCTTTCAAGAAGATCCAAAAACCTCACATCTTAAAGCCGTCAAACGCATCTTTAGATACATAAAAGGAACTACACATTTGGGATTATGGTACCCTAAGGGAACGGGTGTTGAGATCATCGTATATGCAGACTCAGATCATGTCGGTGACTATGTTGATAGAAAAAGTACAAGTAGTATATGTACTTTTGTCGGACATTGTCTTACCTCATGGTTCTCGAAAGAAACAAACGGCTCTCGCCATCTCAACTACCGAAGCCAAGTACGTATCAGCCAGAAAAGCATGTCAACAATCCTTTTGGATGAAGCAAGCCCTTGTCGATTATGGCATTAAACTGAATGATATCTCAATTATTTGCGTCAACAGAGGAGCTATCGATCTTAGTAAAAATCCAGTCCAACATGCTTGAACCAAACATTTTGAAATTTGCCATCACTTCCTTCGCAACAATGTTCAAAAAGGAAACATCTCAATTGAGGAAATCTCCTCAGAGGATAACATTGCCGATATCCTTACCAAACCTCTTAAAAGAGAACCATTTAATCATCTTAGACTTTGACTAGGACTAATGGAACCTAATTCATAGTTATGAATAATTAAAACCTTAGCTTGACCCTTCGTGAAACAACTACGACAAATGTTGACTAAGTTGACTTCTGGCCCCAAGGACCCCTTCGAGAACAAGGCCAGACCCCTCAAAAGGGGTATGCTTGTTCCGCGGGTACTTGGGCCAGCTATGACAGAAACAATAAAATTAAAGCCTAAATGACTCAAGTTCATTCACAACTCCACTCAACTCACTGTTTGGGCAATTTCTCTAACAAATCTCTGTTTCTAACGAAATTCTAAGTACTTTCATAAGCTTATTTTCTTGATTCTGAGTGTAGGGTTCTTATTTTAAGCATGAAACCAAAATTGGGGATTATGTATTTCTTTAGATAAATAAAATTGATTTACTAAACACTCCAAGTCAAATTTTTGCAAACACTTCTCACAATTAAGACGTACAATTTTTACACATTGTTTATATAAATAAAAACTTTATTCAAACATCATTTGCATGTCTCTTGAATTCTAAAGAGAATACATAACTAATATGTATTTGCGGGTACATTCAATCGAAGCTACATTGAATTAAGAGCATTTTGGTTATCTCTTTTTTATTACTAAACTGTTATAATTATTTTTATATTTATTTTATTTTTGCATTAAAAGAGTCGAGATAACCGCACCCCCACATAGTCTCCATATAAGCACATACTAGAATATTATATCGAAATCTGGTTTTGTTGTTTTGTTTTTTTAAAGGCCTTGATTATTATTTTTTTGTCTATGAATGAAAATGCTAGACGCCAAAACTTATGATCACAAAGACACAATATCTTACATAACGGCTCACCATAGGACTAAGGGGCTCTCAAAAGAAGAAGTTGAAATCTTTAAGGCACTAGAAAACCGATACTTTCATGAGGGTAGAACCATACACCCATCCTTTCTAGAAAACAACAACATTACCCAAGAACTTGCGACAATCAGCTTTGATTGTCTTCTAAACATTGATAATCAAATTTGTCCTAGATTTGTCCTCGAGTTCTATGTTAGTGTAGTACTCTCAAGTAATGATGATGGCTCTATGTAGATTTACTTCAAAGCAAACAAACACCAATTTCATTTAACTCTATGCGATTATGCTAATATCCTTGGACTTCTCAGTGAAGGAGCATGCATCTACACAGATGGATGGTCTCTTTCTTCGATCGACCTTTCCATTGCTCATGGTACTCCCTACCAAACTTCCTTAGTTGACAAGGAAATCATTCGAGAACATTTATTCTTTCCACGAGTACAAACTACTAGAAGAAAACATTCGGGAAAAGAAATCAATAGAGATTCATTTGCCATGGAACTAAATAAACTTCGCCCTCAATATAAGAAATGGAAAGAAGTTCTTAGGGAAAATGTGATGTGCACCATTGGAAATCGTGATCATGTCAATGCTTGTCTTTCATACATGCTCTATAGCTTGTCAACTTGTCAACCCTTTAATATTGCCTACTATGTCGCCAAAAGGATGGCAGATACACCCACTCTTGGGACTACGGCTCTTCTGTATGGCATGCTTCCGACTCGTATCTATAGGACATTTGCACCAATACCACCCAATGCTAAGAGAGTTAGTCTTGACTACTTCTTTGTGATCATATCATGGTTCCCTTGAGTGACAAAAGGGTGTCTAAGACCAAGTCTAAAGGAAAGTGTCCTCATTCTCTAACTTCCTCATCATCATTGAATAGCTCGGAAGATGGACTTCCAAACTCAAAGCTTCCTCCAATAGAATACCCTAAGGAACTCCCGAGAATTGAACAACCATCAGAAGCATTCAAAAAAACCAAGGGAATGTTCAAGTGCATTGGAATATTCCTCACCAAAATCAACAAAAAGCTTGACAAAAGTAGAGCGGTTCTATGAGTGTTTGGTATAAACTATGAACAATGATGTATTATGTAATTCGTAAGATGTTAACTTGATACTAAACTATTGTGTAAACTAACCTCTTGATATTCAGGTAGATAACATCACCATGTTATCAAATTTTCACTTATTTACTTTATTTAGAAGTTTCTATATTTCTTAATTTGTGCATATGTAAATATATGTTATGAAGCCTGATCTACACTCACTAACATATTTCCCATGCATACTGATTCATTTCATGGAATTAGAACAGGTTATAATAGGTTAAAAAGGTCATCTGTGGTAAAAACCACATCAGAGGACCACGGATGGCACGAACCCCTTTTGAGGGGTCCGCCCCTTTTGTAAAAGGGGTCCGCCAGTCTAAACAAAAAAACTCTACTTTTCGCACTTTAGATCACTCATGTCTTGCTCATGGCATCTTTTTCACTTGCCTTAGAACTCTTTAGGATAATATGATTTAGTTTGAAACAATAAAGTATAACTTTTTCATCAAAATTTACATTTTCATAAAAATGTCCCAAGGACCCCTTCTGGATAAAGGAAGGACCCCTTAAAAGGGGTCCGCATGATCCGTGGGTCTCTGAGTGAAAAATATTTTGCAATCATTACACTCATTTACTGCATATCTAAGCTTTTTACTCAATCTCCTCCTATTAGATTGACTTACAATATGACTTGACATCTTCCTAACTTTTCCAAATCATTACTATTAGTAAAATCCAAGTGGAATAATATTACATTCATACACAAAAATTCACATATCATTCACACTATAAATTAGACATCATCTTTTTCATTTTTACCACACCTTCCTTTCAATCTCTGTAAATCATAGTAACTTTTGAGTATCTTCAAAATGCGAAAATCCACTCAATCTTCACCTTCTAGGAAGCCATCCCGAAGAACCGCAAGAATTAGTGTTCGTCCCTATTGCTTTGTGAACCTTAACTCATCATAAGTCTCTTCACCACTCAACATTTCATCACCATTTCATGATGATAATGTCATCAACCTAATTACTCCCATCACGAAACAACGATCGCCAACTCCAGTAGCAACAACACCTTATCCCACTAAGACTCCTGTATCAACAACTCCACCTCCTGCTCCATCTCAACCACCTAGAGTACCTTCACCAAAAATAATTGTTGCACCACTAGAGCTTTTTACTACTCCACCAATATCGCCACACCCTTGGATGGACTCCCTAGAAGACCTACCACCAAGATCCAACAATCCACCACCAATGCCATCATTTGAATCTATTGAGCGCATTGCTCATGCATGCACATCCTTTGTGCCGGAAGAAATGTTTGTTGATCAAACACAACCTCAATCCTCTCTTTCAATCTATAGGGAAATTGATGACTTTGTGGAAAACTAGAAGGGGGGTTGAATAGTTTTACCAATTTAAAACTTCCTTTTAAATATTTAGATCGACTTATGTCAATCTATTTGATTGTTTATGTTGGACGTTGATAGATAGATATATAGATGTGTAATGAAACATAAAGGGTAAGAAGCACATCACCACGACACAAGTTATTTATAGTGGTTCGGCTACAAGGACACCTTCCTTGCCCAACTCCACTCCCCGAGTCACCTACTCGAGATTTCGTAAGCACTACACCAACTCCTTGTGGCAGAGAAGCCTTCACAACGTCGCTTAACCTTTTTCCGGTACAAAGCTAAATACCGAGTTCTTTCACACCAAGGTGAACCACACCTAACACAACGTCGCCTACCCTTTATACGGTGCTAGGCTAACCACCGAGTTCTTTCACACCTTAGGAGAACTAATCCTATCACAACGTCGCCTACCCTTTATTAGGTACTAGGCTAAGCACCTAGTTCCATTACTATGGAGGAACTACTACCCTTCACGACACAACACCTAATCTCAAGGAGATCTACTCCTTGTTACAACACCATCAAGGATATCACCATCCTTGTAAATAAACAAATACTTATATGTATAACGATGCACCTCATCGATTATATGACCTAGGCATTTCTTCACAAATGCTACTTGTTTGATTCTTTGGCATCCTTCACTAATGCCTTTGACACAACGCTTGGCACCCTTCACTAATGCCTTCGTCTTGACACCTATAGCATTCTTCACTAATGCTCTTGACACGAATGATAAGCACCTTTCACTAATGCTTTCATCTTGACACTTTCGGCATCCTTCACTAATGCCTCTAACCCAACATCTATGGAGAAAGGAAGAACTTATCAACAAGAGAACCTTCATTGTCTTGATGATGACGAAGCATGATAACTCATGGACTTGAGCTTGCACGTCTTCAAGAAGTGGTGATCTTTCCTTTAAGAGGAACCTAGAAGATCACACAAAAACAAACTACATAGATCACTTGGATCTGAGGTTAGAGGGTTAGAATATTTGGGGAATGTATGTGTGTAAAGTGATGATTAGAAAGGAAGAAATGGCTCTCTATTTATAGAGAAAATTCTCTACTGTTTCCCCGGATCCTACGGATCCCTTCCACTTGGGATCCGGCTAGCACAAAGCCAGGGATCCGTGGAACGCTCCTCTTTGCGCATGGGTATTTTTGGTTATGGGTCATGGGTCATGGGTTATGGGTTGATCCATGGTTTTCTTTCTAGATACAATGTATCTTAAGGATACAATGAACTTGGTTAAGTGGTATAAATAAAACCATGGGTTATGGGTCAAAACCATTTGCTAGTTTTTACCTATTTAGTATATACTTGTTTTTACCCATTTTAGTATATACTTAGTTAAGTATATGTTATCCCAATATGTAAACACTAGTTGTTATACATATGTATATCTAAAGCATAAAATCACTTATACTAGTTTTAGTGTTTTATGTGAAAGCGTAAGTGTGTTAGAAAACTATTAGTTCAAACCATTTACGTATTTTATTTGTTTCGTTAAAATGATATTACTTTTGTTATCGACAAAATATTAGAAGATCGTAAAATATAAATAAACGTTTTTATGGCTTATTTGTATTAACAATCTCCCCCTTTTTGTTGATGACAAAACATAAGATTATTTTAAGGAAAAGCTAAAATTCGTAAGAGTTTGAATTTGTAATTTTTACTTTCTTCTCCCCCTTTTTGTCGAAACAAAAAGAGCTAAAAGAAACTAACACAATTTTTTACAAGAAAGTTATGCAAAAATGTAAAGAGAATAAGTGACGGGAATAGTACTTGTCTTAACTCCCCCTTGACGAGTCCATCCCTTTGAAAGGGCGTCAACGCCATGACGTAAAATAAACTAATTGTGTTTGCAATTAAGTTTGCAAATGGTTCGTCTAAGTGACGAAAAGCGTGCTCCCCCTTGAATATTGCAAAGATGCAATGGGGTATCATGAAGTATAATCCAAAACGGATTAATGTTGCAAATGTTTTGCAAATATCGTTTGACACAAAGCTCCCCCTAGCTTTATGGTGTCAAAATCTTCATGTGTTATTTTGAAAATCTACAAAGTAAAGGTTAGAAAACAAGAGTATAGTGCATAATTTCCTGCAAATAAAACTCAAGTTAGTAGAAATTTGTGCTTCTGATCTACGGATCCCACGATTCCCTTCTTGAAGGGATCCGTCTAGGCATTATGGAGGGATCCGGCTGTCTGTTGACAGTTTCTTCAGCAATGAGAGTGTTTCAATCAATGCAAGTGTGGAGACAATATATGTATGCAATAAAGAGCACAACGCACAGAATAATCAAAACATATAAATGTTCATTCAATAAAATAAGAGATAACCAACCAAATCTCTAAAAACTAAGAGAATGAACTAGCTAAACAAGTGCTACTAATGCTTAATGGGATACCCCAAACTTTAGATTCAACTAAAACTTAATGATGATCAAGGATGAGAAAGGTTTCCTAAACGTTATAAGTTTGAGCTTTTGACTATGATGCTCATTGTAGTTTAGGCTTGTTAACCTCTTCGAAACGTTCGAGGAGGTGATAAAACATGAAACGTTGTTCTTCACGTAGTTCATGTATCAACCTTTCAACATGTTTACAATGATAACAATCCTTGTCATGGTTTTGAATTTCTTGTAGTGGAAGTTCAAGTAAAGTGGGTTGAGTATCTTCAAATGAAGGGGGAATTGGTGGAGGCTTATTAAGTGACGGCTCTACAATATTTGAGGGTGAAGGTAAAGAAGCATCAACTTCCATATGGTCGGGTGGTTGCCTTTGATGTCTTCTCATAATCCAAAATGGACTATTGGGAGGAATGATAGAGTTTACTTTTGGAGCAAGTGTTGATTCAATAATTTGATTTTGTTGCTCAATCTTTTCAAGTGAATTTGTTGGTAATGGTGAAAGATGAGATGGCCAAGAAGGTAACTCTTCTACATTGTGAGAGTGTGGAGATGATTGTGAGGTGGCTCTAGGCACTAATGATGTTGGTTGAGTTGTGGAGGTTATGTTTGGTATAGTAGAATTTGGTGATGAAATCCTAGTGGGAACAATCTTCTTGGGGATTAGTTTGATTGGTTTCCTTGGTGTAGGGGAAATCCTAGCATTGGTAGACTTAATCGGAGATGATTCGGTTGAGGAAACTTCGTGTATGATTCTAGCAAGTTTCTTGGGTGGTTCTTGAGTGGATGAGTTAGCACTAGGAGCCTTTCTCATGATGAAATGACTTAAGAAGGATGGTTGTTATTGCTGATGGTTTGTGTTTGTGTTTGATGACTAAGGTGTTCTTAGCAATATGGCTTATAAAGGGAAGAGCTTGGTAGTTGCCTTTAAGACTTAATCCACTAATGTTCTTGGAAATGTGATGATTAACATGCACAAAGTTTATGTTCAGAGTTTCACTAATCTAGGGACTCATTTAAGATGAGATGGAGTGTTTGAGTTAGGAAGATGAGTTGAAATGATTGTTCAAGCAATGATTTTCATAAACTGTCACCCGGATCCCACGGTTCCCTCCTTGGAGGGATCCGGCTAGGCTAATCCTAGGGATCCGGCTCTCAGTAGTTATGACAGGTTTGAAATAAGGTTTCTAGGAGCTAAAGCCTATCTTATTTTGAATATTTCAGTTCTCCTAAGTGTTTGAGATGAAAGGATACTTGAATGATCAAAGGTAATAAGTGTTATAGCAAATGATTGCTTCTTATGGAAGGAGGATGGGACAAGATGACTACCAATGGATGTCCAAGGATAACACTAAGAGTTATATAGGTGTCAAGTCATAATAAATGATCCTAGTGATCAGATTTAAACTTGAGGTGATATTTGGATAAATTCTTAAAAATCATGAGAATTGAAAAACTAATCTTTATCTTTCTTTGAGATAGAAATGACTAGAGGCAAATAAAAAAAATGTTTAATTTGTTCTCTTTAAGTGTTTTAAGAGATAAGAAATAGTTTGTGAGTAGTTGAAGAGGAAATATGGTGAGTTTTGATGTGTTGATAAATCAAGAGGCATTTTGATTAAGATTTTAAGTAAGCCTTTAGTGAATCTAAGCCTTTCTCATCCTTAAAATAGTTCTAGTTGGATTCCAAAAACATATGCTTAGCTAATGTGAAGTTTATCTAGAAAGCAGTCTTGATGTAAGGGAAGCTGTATTGTTGATCTGATGACACGGATCCCACGGTTCCCTCAAGGGAGGGATCCGGCTAGGCTAATCCTAGGGATCCGGCATCTGCAGATCAGAACCTACACAGAAAAGATGTGCAGATTTTGTACACTATTAAATCTATAAAACAAGCAATAGAAACAAGCAAGTCATCATAAAACATCACTTATAAGATAAAGTAACAATATCCAAAATACCATAAACCAAAAATGCTAAAGAGAAATCATTCAAACATAAAATAAATGAAACTAAGCACATTCCTATTGTCTCTTTCGTCAATTCTTCCTTTTTCTTTTTGACGGCTTAGTGAGGTTGTAAGCGAGGTTTTGAATCATGCCTCTTATTTGTTTAAATTCCGCGGTCTCGTTTGGAATGGTTGGAAGTTGTTCGTGGTATTCAAGGATTTCCAATTTGATGTTGGATACGGGGTCGATGTCTTCCTCATCTTCTTCTTCTTCTTCTCCGCCCGAGGAGTCCGAGAGAGCTTCAGGTTTCTCTCCATTGACCATGAACCGTTTAGAAGGTTGTTTGGTAAGAGGTACCATGACGTGATCGGAAAGGTAATGATCATCGTTGATAGGGGATGGTTGCAATGCACTAACATGCTTACAAAGTCGTGTTAGGAGCATACCATATGGGAGTACCATGTTGGAAGCTTTGAATACCCCAGCCATTCTCCTTACCATGTAGTAGGCAAGATTAAATGGCCTTTGGTGGGTAAGACAATAGATCATTTGCACAAGACATGGGTTTGGATGATCTTTGTTTCCAACTAAGCTAATGATGTTTTCCCTAAGGATTTCTTCCCATTTTCTAAACATGGGATGCATTTCGAAAAGTTCCATTTTAAAGGGATCACGGTGAATGAGCTTTTTGTTACGATCGTAACGGGATTGGTCGGTCCTAATTTTAAAGATAGTATCACGAATGGTTTCAGGATCGTCGAGAGGAGTGTTATAGAGAGGCTTGGGATCAAGTGCATGGTTTTGAGAGTTAATTGCCCAATCTTGAGAGTACATACAAATTCCCTCACAAGGAATGCGAAGAATTTGAGCAAAGGTGTTGAGAGGAAAAATAAGGTTTTGTTTGTTGATGATGAAGGCGATTGAGATGCTATTGTCGGTGTTTCTAATGATCCTAAAGCTTTTGTAAAATTCAAAGATGAAGACCGGACAAATTTGTTCATCTATGTCAAGAAGACAATCAAAATTGATTGTCGAGAAAACTTGACGAATGTCGGTATCTTCAAGGAAACATTCCTTGACTACACGACCTTCGTGGATAAGTCGTTTTACAAGGCTTTTGAATATTTTACGGTCGGTTTTGGTCAAACCCCTTTTACGATAGTAGTGAGTAAGGTAATGGACGGTGTCATGGTGATCTTGTTGAGTGGCTTTGGGCATGGTTGGTCCTAAAAATACAAATTTTCAATTAAGATAAATTAGTTGGAATGGGTTTATGGTTTTGATTTGTATTAAAAATGTTGTGAACACAAAGTGATTTTGTTAAAATCCCCCTTTTTATGATTAGTTTAAAAGAACCCTAATTAAGTTAATTGATTAGATATTAAGAAACCATAAACCCTAGGATGAAGATGATGAAAGTTATAACAAGTTAATGTAATTACTTACAATGGTGTTCTAGGAGGGGATATTTGAAAGTATGGAAGCCAATGAGGATGAATTCAGTAGCTTGGTCGTTTTTGTGTTGTGTGAATAGAGGGAAAAACAACCAGTGGTGAATTTTTGAAAGCGTATAGCTGAGTTCTATTCAACGGTTCCCCCGGATCCTTTATGTTTGGGATCCGGTTAGTACAACTAGGGGGATCCGGCTACTGTGGACAGAAAAAGGGGTTGTTTGGCATTATTTTTGTAGTAGGCTTATAAATAGGCTTACTAAAAGATAGTTCGGAGGTATTAGATGAAGATTGTTTTTGGATGACGGCTTTTGATGAATCACATATCGAAGGTCCATATATGATGACGGCGTTAGTTTGACGAATCAAAAGGAGTATTATTCCTGATGATGAAAAAGATGGAAAAGTGACGAAAGAGACTTCTAATGATGTTAGAGATAAATAAACAAAGAGACCTTATGAAAATAAATTGAACTCATGTAACCTATCTAATGAAAAGTAAAACATACCTCTATGCTTCTTGGTTTGGCATAATACCAAAGATACTTCATGAGCTTTTAAAGTAATCCTTTGTACTTGGTGTACGTGAGTTGTGATTACTTTTTAGATCCTTCCTTGAATGTTGACTTCATTATTCTTTGAATGAAGATTTTGGAGAGATTCTAGCATGAAGATTTCTTAGGAACAAAAGTTGTTAGAATCATCTATCAATGTCCAACAAAGTGATTTAAAAAAAAATGTGACCCAAAAGAAATCCTTCTTTGTAGTTTTCAAACATACACGGATCGTATCAAGTCTTTAAAGTACAACATACTTTAAGAAACTTGGTAACGAAACTCTGATGCCAATTGTGGAAAACTAGAAGGGGGGTTGAATAGTTTTACCAATTTAAAACTTCCTTTTAAATATTTAGATCGACTTATGTCAATCTATTTGATTGTTTATGTTGGACGTTGATAGATAGATATATAGATGTGTAATGAAACATAAAGGGTAAGAAGCACATTACCACGACACAAGTTATTTATAGTGGTTCGGCTACAAGGACACCTTCCTTGCCCTACTCCACTCCCCGAGTCACCTACTCGAGAGTTCGTAAGCACTACACCAACTCCTTGTGGCGGAGAAGCCTTCACAACGTCGCTTAACCTTTTTTCGGTACAAAGCTAAATACCGAGTTCTTTCACACCAAGGCGAACCACACCTAACACAACGTCACCTACCCTTTATACGGTGCTAGGCTAACCACCGAGTTCTTTCACACCTTAGGAGAACTAATCCTATCACAACGTCGCCTACCCTTTATTAGGTACTAGGCTAAGCACCTAGTTCCATTACTATGGAGGAACTACTACCCTTCACGACACAACACCTAATCTCAAGGAGATCTACTCCTTGTTACAACACCATCAAGGATATCACCATTCTTGTAAATAAACAAATACTTATATGTATAACGATGCACCTCATCGATTATACGACCTAGGCATTTCTTCACAAATGCTACTTGATTTGATTCTTTGGCATCCTTCACAAATGCCTTTGACACAACGCTTGGCACTCTTCACTAATGCCTTTGTCTTGACACCTATAGCATTCTTCACTAATGCTCTTGACACGAATGATAAGCACCTTTCACTAATGCTTTCATCTTGACACTTTCGGCATCCTTCACTAATGCCTTTAACCCAACATCTATGGAGAAAGGAAGAACTTATCAACAAGAGAACCTTCATTGTCTTGATGATGACGAAGCATGACAACTCATGGACTTGAGCTTGCACGTCTTCAAGAAGTGGTGATCTTTCCTTTAAGAGGAACCTAGAAGATCACACAAAAACAAACTACATAGATCACTTGGATCTGAGGTTAGAGGGTTAGAATATTTGGGGAAAGTATGTGTGTAAAGTGATGATTAGAAAGGAAGAAATGGCTCTCTATTTATAGAGAAAATTCTCTATTGTTTCCCCGGATCCCTTCCACTTGGGATCCGGCTAGCACAAAGCCAGGGATCCGTGGAACGCTCCTCTTTGCGCATGGGTATTTTTGGTTATGGGTCATGGGTTATGAGTTGATCCATGGTTTTCTTTCTAGATACAATGTATCTTAAGGATACAATGAACTTGGTTAAGTGGTATAAATAAAACCATGGGTTATGGGTCAAAACATTTGCTAGTTTTTACCTATTTAGTATATACTTGTTTTTACCCATTTTAGTATATACTTAGTTAAGTATATGTTATCCCAATATGTAAACACTAGTTGTTATACATATGTATATCTAAAGCATAAAATCACTTATACTAGTTTTAGTGTTTTATGTGAAAGCGTAAGTGTGTTAGAAAACTATTAGTTCAAACCATTTACGTATTTTATTTGTTTCGTTAAAATGATCTTACTTTTGTTATCGACAAAACATTAGAAGATCGTAAAATATAAATAAACGTTTTTACGGCTTATTTGTATTAACAGACTCAATGTGGATTGAACTTCCACCACCCAACACCCTAGAAAGAAACCAGCTTAGTCAAGAGCGAAGAGAGCTCAATCAAGAATTGAATGGGCTTTATGCGTTCAATAGCATGGTGGACTCTCACATTCAAGAAGCAATGAATCTCCAACAAGTTTTACTCTCCACCTCAACCAATCCACCAAATGCACAAAACACGTTTGCACCTCCACCTACTATGCCTCATGACCCACCATCCAACCTAAGTCCCGCACACTGTGCACATTGTGAAAGGGCCGCTCGAATAAGTGAAAGGACCCGAATCATGGATCATGACCTTCAAGATGAAATGAGGTTAATTCTCAATCACATTCTTGAGCGACTTCAAGCCCTTTCCCATCCTCCACAACCATAAAAGTTCACAATCACGGAGGATGTCAAGTCCAACTACATTAGGATCTTTTTTTTTTTTTTTAATTTCAAGCATTTTTATTTCTAAATTAATTTACACTTTTTGCATTAGTTTATTTTCATCAAAAACATTATTATTTCCCACACATTATGAAGTTATTCATAATGTATATTTTAAATAATAAATGATGTTTGATCATTATGGATTGTGTAATTGCTTATTGTGGATTGATATGAACTTGGTCTCATGATAAAATATGTGTATATCTAACCTTTGTTTTGTAGCTTTCAAATTTCATGTCTAAAAATACTTGGCACCCTCTCAAAGGGGAGTATGGGCCAAGGGGGAGCAAATTTGCTTAAACTCATCATGCATCCCGCTTCTCTTTTTGTTTCGACAAAAAGGTGGAGAAATATTAAACTCACAATTTACACACATTTACCCATTTTTAATCAACTTAAAAATTGAAATCAAAATGTATTTAAAATATGTATAAAAATAAGTTTAAACTTATTTTTTTAAAACACTTGTACATTTTTATCTCTTTGCTTAAAAATAAAATTTATGTTTTGTCCTCAATAAAAAGGGGGAGATTGTTAATACAAATACCGCCTAAAAAACATTATTTATATTTTACGATATTTGCTAAATTTTATTGATTACAATAATAAACTTCATTTACGCAAAGTATACAAAATGTCAAGTCTTTATATATTGCTACAAGTTCTAATACACATTTAGATGTTTAAATCTAAAATGTACTATACACAAGTATTTCTTGTATTGTACATACTTTCTAATATGTCCATAATGCATCAAATTAGTCTTACATTATCACAAGTAACCAAATTATTTTTATTCACACATAGAATAATTCCTTAAATCTAACAGACATGTTTTAACAAGTCTAAAAATATATTTGCTAGCTAAACCTTGTTAATACATTTTTAATCAAAAATAAAAATATGTTATTGCATCATCACTTGGATCATCCTACCCTAGAAACAGCTGTGATCAAATCTAATATGGATCTTACAAAGATATTGAAAATATGTTGGAAAGATTTGAACTTGATTTTATAGATTTTCTGTCAGAGGTCCACGGACCCTTTTAAAAGGGTCTGTGTGAACCATGGTTGGCTGTCTCATTTTGGCTATAAATACGAGCCCCAATCTCACTTTTTTATCTCATCAACTCTGACTCATTTGTTGATATTCTTTATCTAACTCACTCATATTTGTTTTAGTGAACTTCTCAATTAGCAAGAAGATCATTTCATCAGTGAAGACTTACTAGCTTCAAGAAATTGTTGCAAGTCTTTGTTTGTCCATCATAGTGTGTATTGTACTTATTCACATCATTGTTTGTACCAAACTATCATAAACCTCTGTATTGATCAGTTAGTATTTTAGTCCTTAAAATATGTAGTGTGACGGGAGTGGTTGTACCCTTGTAAAAGAACTTGACATATAGCTTTGTGTCAGAAATATTGTGTAAAAGCGATGTGTAAGGTTTATCTGCCGGTTAAAGGAGCTTGTTGACTAGTGAAGGGATACTCTCGAGTTGGATACTCGGGGAGTGGAGTAGGGAAAGGAAAAAGAGTCCTTGTAGACCGAACCACTATAAATCCTCGTGTTGTGGTTTGATCGTTTCTACCTTTACTTGCATTTTAGTTACTGTCATATTTTGTAGTTATTTACTAGTCGAATTCACATAAAGTTTTCAAAGAAAATAAATTAAAAACGGTAAAACTATTCAACCCCCTTCTAGTTTTTCACATGGACTGTCGCCAAAATAATCTTCCATTAGACGTTGTTCGGCACCTTTATAGTCTCGGGGTATGCGCGTCTGAGTTTTTGAACTAGTGGCTTCATCGTTATCAAATGCTATAAATTGTTCATGATATTCGTATGAACGTAATAATGGTCCAGCTCGAGCTTCATCGTCATCAAAGGCTTGATTTGCAAGTGTGCGGAATATGGAAGAGGAGATTGAATTGTAAGTGAAAGTGTATATAAATTGTGATTTGGTTTGAATGTTTCAAATATATATCGTAACTACTTATAAAGCATGCATCACATCTCTTAAAAATTCTTAATTTTTAAGTAATGTTCTTTACCTATTATACTCTTTATTATAAATAGCAAGTTAGCATAAACTTAATTAATAATAGTTTTTAAAAAATTATACTAGTCTCTAATATATAAACACCATATACTTCTTTTTACTCCTGTCTTAATTTATAGTTAATT
This sequence comes from Chrysanthemum seticuspe, assembly GCA_019973895.1. Classification (NCBI taxonomy): domain Eukaryota; kingdom Viridiplantae; phylum Streptophyta; class Magnoliopsida; order Asterales; family Asteraceae; genus Chrysanthemum; species Chrysanthemum seticuspe. Next base: position 155,182,884 of record BPTQ01000002.1, on the reverse strand, counting down.
TGATGAAAATGGAAATGAAAATAAATAAATAAGAAAATGTTAATGTTGAGGTTAGTATATTGTGCCAAAATATTACTATAACTATCTGCCGCTATAAACTCTCGTTGTTATGCACGGGTAATCGTCTAGTAAGTTAAAAGTGGGTATTTATAGGTGAAAAATTAGGAGTGGGGTGGGGGTTGCTATTGCTTTCCTATCGTTACTAAACGTTCAAATTTAAAAAGGCCAAACAACGCCCTGTTAATAGCCTGGCGAAGGGACGAATGGCAAGCCAACGGCGTGCACGCCGGTGAAGAACAAAGACGCTATTGGGAAAAAAACCAATAACGTGTTGTTTAGTCATTGCACCGTGCACTATAAGGGTGCGTTTGGTTTGGGGATTTCATGACATTTACATTTTAAATTCCTTAATACAGTGTGTTTGATATGTCAAATAAAGAATATTAAAATTCCATAACTTGATAAAATGAGGCAAATTAAAATGAGTTCAAAAAGTAAAAGTTTCAATTTACCTAGAAACACTTTTTTATAAATGATTAAAATACTTCTTTTTTTTTTTTTTTTTTTTTTTTTTTTTTTTTATGAATCAAAATAAATCAATGACTTACTAAAAGAATTGCAATAACAAACAACGGGACATATTTCAAAATATTATAAATTTTTGTTCATCAAACATGTAAAGGTATTTTAAATTATAAAATTCTAAATACTCGAGATTAAAATTTCCAATAATTTAAAATTTCAAAATTTAAAATTCACAAACCAAACGTTAACTAAAACTTTTCATGTTCAAGTTATACATGAGAGATGAGGATTGAGAGGTATAATAACTAAATAAAAAATAAGAGTAAATGGTATAAAGAAAAAGAAAAAAATGCTCCGTAATTCGAACCTCTAGGAAACTGTAACGTTTTCATGCAAGTGGTATTTCTTGACTTAAGTATACACCTATTCATTTCCTGACCCCTAATTTCCTGTCTAATAAGAAGTGCATGTGTGTTCGGATCCTAAATCTACACCACCAACTGTGTGCAAGTCTGAGGTATAAACGCATTTCTTTCTTGTTCTTCTACTGTATTTTCTAGATAATTAACCAATACTACTAGCCAAACAACCTTAATTAATATAATCTAGAGAATGGTCTCTCTTAGTCTCTATTACTCACTTTTTAGTTAACTTGTGCACTTTTCTTGATTTTTCTTTAGGAGAACTAAGGATCATGATGAGAGATACGGATACGGATACGAAGCAGAAACCAGAAAACAAGGGTAATCAGTTGATTGATGAGGTGTTTTCTTGGTCTCTTAGTGATGTTCTTAACAGAAATCTCTACAAACAAAAGGTTTGTATAAGAATGTTTATGCATGCCACTTTCTAGTAAATGAAGATTTTTGCTTGTTTGCTTTCTGAACTCAGAAGGTTGATGCTAATGCATGCATGTATTTTTTATTCGTATACTAGTCAAAGTTGTAAAAATCGTTAGGTGCTAGTGAGACGGTCAGGTAAGGCCTAGCGATTAATCGGTTAGGCGGGGATTAATAGGATTGAAATTTTTATGCACAAAATTGTAATTTTAGATATTATACTATATTATATGTATGAGATAAGCACAGTGTATCAAAGTTTAAATATTTCATGTGTTCAAATATAAACATAATACATAATTTTTCAAAGTTCAAAGTCAAACATAGATATTAGTTGGTTTGTTGACCATTTTTAAGCGATCTTTGATCGATTAACCTGTTTGTTAATTGGTTTTTAAGCGATTTTATCTGATTTTTAAGCAATTTTATTGACCAGTTTTTAAGCGATTTTGTTCGACTAATCCTATTAGACCTATTTTGTTCGATTTTGTCCGATTAATCGGTTTGTTGACCGATTTTTAAGTGATATTTGACCAAACCGATTAAATAAGCCGATTATGATAAATCAAGACGCTTAGTGAGCGATCAACGATTATGCGGGGATTAATGATTTTTACAACAAAATTTACTAGTAAATTAACTCTAGCATTTTCAATATACATACGAGATTTTTGTGTTTGAACTTTTAATGTGTTAGTAATTAACAAGTCTCAGGACTCTAAATTTCAAGACACTTAGCTTATAAGTGCGTCATGACTAAGGCTGTGTTTGGTTAGGGGCTTATGGCTTAAATTTCAAAAGCCCTTTTATAAGCTTCGTTTGGCGTAGAGGCTTATAGAGGGGCTTTTGAAATTATAAGCCCAAGCCCCAGCCATAAGCCTCGGCCCCAAAAATGAGGCTAAAGTTTTTATAAGCCCCAAATATAAGTCTCGTTGGTACAAAATTACTTAATTACCCAAAAAATATCTAATATATACATATGTTGATTTAATTATATGTTTTTTTTAATAATTTTACAATAATAAGTCTCAACTTAAACTAATTTGTCAAACAAGTTTATGAAAATAAAAAATTTAGTTTCAACTTATAATATTAGCCCCAGCTTTAGCTTTAGCCCCAGCCCCAGCCTCTTGCGCCAAACATACCCTAATATTGTAGAAATTGAAAAAAGTCCATCTTAGAAACTAAAGAAGTTAACAAATATCTTTTTACTAACTTCAAATTGTTGGGATCCATTTAAGAAATTTGTCACTTGGATATTTACCTATTAACGTTACTTGGGTAGAGTAAAGATCAAATGAGAAATATAATTAAGATGAGAAGGATAAGAAGAAACTACAACCGCAAATTTGATATGCATCTACAAAAATATATGCATCTCCCTATTATTTTTCCCTCATTATTTAAAATATGTGACTAGTATTTTTTTTTTCTCATTCTTATCCTTTCAATAACTCTTCTCACTAGCAAATTCCCTACTTGGGTATACTAAATCTTTTGAATAGTAAAAGATGAAAAATGTTTTTGCGTGCCTAAAACATAAACCTAACTTTAACCTAAAATTTGGATTGATGAATTTTAAAAGGTGGTTGTTGTAAAATGATGAAAGTGATTAATGTATGTCTTAACTTTATCTCTACTTTTTAGGGTATCCATTATAGTAGTTTACAAAAAAGTTTATAAAATGATGAATAGGTCTAAGAACTTATAAACCATAGTGAAGATAAGTTTATAAATAGGTTTATGATGAATAAGTCTAGAATATTAAACCTCTTCATAGTTTAATGCATTTGAGTTTTGTATAATTTTTATAAAGCTTTATGAGATTTATACATAGTGAAGATAGGTTCAAAGTTTGTTAATTAATGTTATAATAAAACTATAAACCTTTATAAAGGTTTAACATGATACTCTTAGGTATATATATATATATATATTATATATATATATATATATATATATATATATATATATATATATATATATATATATATATATATATATATATATATAGGGGAGGGTTAATGTGAGATCAAGCTTAAAGTTGTAAAAATAATATCAAATCTAAAAAACCACTAAAACATTTATAAATAACAATTTTAGCAATCATATACAAAAAAATAACATTTTAATACAAATTAACATTTTAGCAACTAATAACCAAATGATACATGAGTTTGGATTAGTGATACATCTGATACACATTACACTAATAAATATTCCAAAACCTGATACACATACAAAAACCTGATACACATTAAACTACTAATCAAAGTGTATCACCTAGGTTTCGTAAATTTTAAAAAGAAATCTATCGAAACTTTAACAATTTTAGTTGTAGTAAATAAAAAAATTATTTTTATTGTAAGGAGAGTATTTCTTGTCAAATTTTAGTTCGATCTCATTTTAACAACTTTAAGTATGATCTTATTTGATCTAGATTCTATATATATATATATATATATATATATATATATATATATATATATATATATATATATAAATAAGGGATATACTTCGTGAAAGATTAATATGTTGCGTCACATTGCTGTTCGAAAAAAAATGTTGTGTCACATTCATTTTTGTGTATCACAATTCTACACACTTTTTAAGTGTGATGTGTGTATTGAGTTATATATATGTTGGGGCTAATGGCACCGTAATGTATCATACTTGTCACTCGCACCTTTTATATATATCGAACAATTTTTTTTGCTATTATATTTACTAAACTTGATTTTATTGTATTTTTTGTGTACTTTGCCCCTCATTTTTTGCTACTATATGTATCATAGTTGTTATAAAGTACACAAAAAAAATACAATAAAATCAAGTTTAGTACATAGAAAAGCAAAAAAAATTGTTCGATACATATAAAAGGTGCAAGTGACAAGTATGATACATTATGGTGCCTTTAGCCTTATATGTTGCATCGCATTTTTTTTTTGTGTCAGAGTATACGTAGTCGCTAAAAGCCAAAAGTGTTGTTGCGACAGATTTATGGAGACTATGTTTGTAGCGGCTACATGTCATTGCTATAGGTTATAGCGACGATATTCAGGAGTTATAGCGACGACACTCGTCGTCGCTATAACTGCAAACTGTAGTAGTGAAAACAGACACTGCAGAACCTACGAATATGATTTTGTTTTCTGCTCGTGTATCCTTTTCACAACTGAAAAATGCTTTCATTTAACAGGTGGAAGAGATTCCTATGATATTTTCAAATGTATCCAACTATACCAAGTCATTCATTTATCCACTTTTCGAGGAGACACATGCGGACTTGCTCTCAAAGATTCTAGGAGTCAATCGTGCACCTACTGCAGAAATAGTTAAAGTGAAAATGTCTAAAGGTTTTGGACTGCCCAAATCATTATTATACAGCATCTTGCTTAAAACACGTCAAGGATCCTATGTACCCGAGGCTGGAGATCTAATTGCTTTGACAGATGTAAGGCCAAAATGTGTTGATGATCTGAAGAGGCCAAACAAGTCCTACCTCATTGCTATAGTGCAAAACATGAAGAAGGTGAACAAATCAGTTTGTAAACTGTTGGTTTTATCATCAAAACCAATCAACTCAGATTATAACGGGAATGATGTAAAACATTTTGCTGTTTGTCTTATAAACTTAACAACAAACATGCGTATATCACAAGCCCTTCACTCTGAGCTAGAAGGGGACACAATGAATATGATCAAAAGCGTGCTTCAATCTGACCCTTCTGTAAGGACAATTAACATGCATACTGCTTATTTCTTTACTTTATTTAGTTATTTTTTATACGGCAGTAACTCTAGTACTTCCTTTTTCTTTTAAAATAGGGTGGAGAAAACTGTGCTGAATGCTGTATTAGTAAAACTGGAAGCATGAGTTTATTGAAAATCAAAGAAGCTCTTAAAAATTTCCATCTTGATAATTCACAAGAAACTGCTGTTTTGAGCTGCATTGCTGCAAGAGAATGTCGTCACAGAAATACGATAAAGTTAATATGGGGGCCTCCAGGAACTGGAAAGACGAAAACAGTTGGTTCGTTGTTATTTATGTTGCTGAGGATAAAATGCAGAACTCTTACTTGTGCTCCTACAAATATTGCAGTTTTAGGAGTTACCAAACGAGTTATGAGTTTAGTGAGGGACTCTTTAGTATATGATACTTATGGTTTAGGAGATATAGTTTTATTTGGGAATGGAGATAGGATGAAGATAGACGACTGCAAAGACCTTTCAGACATTTTCTTAAGTTTACGTGTCAAGATTCTTTATGATTGCTTAGCTCCATGCTCAGGTTGGAAAGGTAGTTCCGAGTGGATGATTCACTTCCTTGAGAATCCACATGATCAGTATCGTTCGTACTTGATGCAAAATATAAGTGGTGATGATGTCGAAAATGATAGTAACACAAATGATTCCAGAAATGAAGATAACGATGAGGATGAAGATTATATCAGCGTTGATAGCAGCATTGATACTGACAATGAGGAGAATTTGTGTATTGAAAAAGACGAGTCTGGTGACTCACAATCACATATGAAGAAAGCGTTGAAATTAAAAAACTGGAAAAACATCATTGTTGGTACGGTAATAGTCAAAGAGAAAGCTAGTAACAATGAGACAATGAATGAGGATGAAAATGAGCAGTCTTCAAAGAAAAATTCGGGTAAAAAGAAGTTTCAAGAAAGTGTTTTGACTTTTGAGGAATTTGTGATGAAGGGGTTTGACTTTCTAGGAAATCATCTTGTGTTTATTGTTGAAAAATTGTACACACATATGCCGACATCTTTCATTTCGGTTGAGGCAGCAAAACAAATGGTAGAGCTTGTTCGATCTCTTAAAAGTCTTGGAGAATCATTAAAACAAACAGTGAAAATGAATGTAGGATTAAAAGAAGCCTTGAGTGGATTAGACGATTCTGGTACAAAAGGCTATAATAGTTTACATACTTGCAGAATGTCAAGTCTAAAAATACTCAAATACCTTCAAGGAACACTTTCTTTTCCAGAGTTTAAGGAAGAATATGAAACTAAAAGATTTTGTTTGGAAAATGCTTGTTTAATATTTTGCACAGCATCAAGCTCCATTAACTTGCATACAGAAAAAACGAAGCCTTTGGAACTTCTTGTAATCGATGAGGCAGCTCAGCTTAAGGAATGTGAATCTCTTGTACCTTTAATACTCGAAGGTCTTCGTCATGCTATTCTTGTTGGAGATGAAAGACAACTACCAGCCATGGTCCAAAGCAAGGTTTTGAAATTCTTCTGTAGATCTTTATTTGAGAATATTTGTTTATAATAAATTGCTCCTTTGGTGTTTCTTTATTATTAACTGGTTGTAATGTTTTTATAAGATTTGCGAGGAGGCTGAATTTGGAAGGAGCTTATTTGAAAGGCTTGTGTCCCTAGGACACAAGAGGCAACTTCTTAATGTACAATATAGGATGCATCCGTCTATTAGTTTGTTCCCTAATAGGGAGTTTTATGACAGACAAATTTTGGATGGTGCGAATGTCAAGAGCAGCACTTATGGGAAGCGGTTTCTTCAAGGAAATATGTATGGCTCCTACTCGTTTATAAATGTAACTTCTGCCAAAGAGGAGTTAGATAGGAGTCATAGCACCAAAAATACCATGGAAGTGGCACTTGCTGCTGAAATCATTGCAAGTCTCTTTAAAGGTACCTCTTGCACACCTTTTTTTTATTTGTTTCCAGATTTGGCATTTTACTTTGGCTGTTGTCTTCGCAGAAGCTGTTGCAAGAAAACGAAAGGTGAGTGTCGGTTGCATATCACCTTGCAAGGCTCAGGTGAATGCGATACAGGAAAGACTAGGTAACAAGTATACTGGCTCTGAACAGTATTTCACTGTGAATGTCCGGTCTGTTGATGGATTTCAAGGGAGTGAGGAGGATGTTATTATTATATCCACAGTGAGATGTAATGCAAAAGGGTCTGTTGGATTTCTTTCAAATCACCAACGAGCAAATGTAGCATTGACACGAGCCAGGTAAGATAACCATATGAGCTAATTAATATGGTTTTTCTTCTTTCAAGTCACATTTTTTTCAGTTAAATCTTTTATCTATATGCAGATACTGCTTGTGGATACTGGGAAATGGGTCAACTTTAATAAGTAGTCGTTCTATATGGAAGCAATTAGTCATTAATGCTAAGGATCGTGGATGCTTCTACGATGCTAGTGAAGACAAAAACTTGGCTCAAGCTGCCATGGTTGCTATGGCTGAAGTTAACCAACTTGATACCCTATTTAATACAGACTCTTTACTTTTTAAAGAAGCCATATGGCAGGTACATATGAAGCAAAGCTTGGTACTTCTAAGTTCTATCATATAGATTACATTATTGAACTTTTCTTAAAGATAATTTAATTGTCTTTATTGTAGGTGAAGTTTAGTGACACGTTTATGGAAACAGTTACAAGACAATCAGACAATGATATTCGTAAGGAAGTTGTATCTCTTCTGATCAAGCTTGCAGCTGGATGGCGTCAACCAGAAGAAGATGGAAACGCTAAAGTGAGCATAGAAGGAACATGTTCACTTCTTGAGGAGTATAAGCTCACCAAAGACTTGTGTTTGCTTTGGGCAGTAGACATTGTAGCACAAAATTCTGTTTGCATTCAAGTGCTTAAGATCTGGGATGTATTATCTGCCACTAAGGTTGAAGAACTGGCAAAGATATTAATGGAAAATGTGTATGGGAACTATACTGTCAATATGATGAACCGCTGCAAGGAAAAACGTGTTGATGGGTATGGTTGATTTGGGATCTTTTGGTTATTTACAGACTTTACTAATTAGCATTTCACAAACAGAACTAACTGATTTGTAATTATGAACAGTGATCTGACGCTTCCAGTTACATGGCCTATGAACTCGGACGCTGATCAAAGTTGGTGTTTGGCAAATCAGTTAGCAGCACTGAGCTTGAAGAATCATAATGCGTCATCGTCTGCATCCTCTTCATCAGGTTCAAGTAAATGGTGAGTTAGTGACCATGTTTTCTAAGTGTTGTTAAGATAATTGTATTTTGCAGAAATCTGAGTCTATTATGTTTTTGTTGATGTATTTAGGGGTTTTGGTTATCGGAATTCCAACAGGTATGGTGATTCAAGATCTCATGGAAGAGGAAGTAGGTGGTAAAAGAAACGTTTCAATTTCCTCAACGACCAAATTGGAAGAAATCGAAGATGGTGTTTTAGAATTCTATCTATGTTTTTTGCGCCTTCCAAACAGATTTGGAGTAACCTGTTTGTTAGTGAAAACATAACAATGGTTATTAAACGCTCTGTATCTTTTGCAAGTTGTTATCCTTGTCTCATCAAACGTTGGATTTGAATTCCCATCTTCATGGCATCTTGAACCAAGTAAAATCTAAATCTTTGCAACTCCATTATATATTCTCAATTTCTCATTAAGCTATATAAATACATTTAAACAGTTGTGATGTTTTTATGTAAAAAGGAAGCAGATCATGAAACTAATGCAACAATGGAAGTTCAATAGACAATATTGGTTCCCTTAAGAAAATTTTGGAGTAAATCTAAGTTAAAGATCTTTTTGTTTGACCTTGAAAGTCCAATTATACCAAATGTTTATCCTAAATACACAGTTATGAAATTTTCTATAAATTTTTTACCAATCTTGTCTAATCTGTTGTAAATGTTCAACGTGATCACCAAAAAGCTCCCAAACTATCATTGGTAGTATCAATTTTCTTAATTTAAAATCTTTGTTGACCCTAAAAGTCAAACTATCCCAAAGTGCAACATGGACCTAAAGAAACTGACCAGCAGCAAATGTTCTCAAGTTTCATACATCTGGTAGCTAAAAGAAATCATCCAAGCTTTATATTGCTCTTCACATTGTCGCTATCAAGTACAGACTATATAATATATGGAGGCATATATAAAGAAAGTTTTATGACTCACAGATTTTGTTCTTTACCATCTAACAAGATTTATTACAATCTATTATAAGAGTTTGTTCTTTACCTTCTAACAAGATTTATTACAATCATTAAGAAGTCTGGATTAAGTTGTATATGGAGGCAAAACTTATAGTGAGATCACACAGCTCAACCCACAAGGTAAAGCACAAAGCCGTTTTAATAACAAGAATTACCGATACAAGTCAATTTGCACATCATTTACACGTTCAAACAAACAATGCCACCAAACTGGAGCATTTTAATCTATCACAATCTTTATCAGACAATGAAGTATGCCCAGATTCCACGAAACTGTAGCGGCTCCCACGTACGTACCATAACTACATATAAAACATACATGCCATCAGGATGATATCCGAATCACTGTTATTTATAGTTAGGGTTGACTATTCAACTTGTTACTTTATTTATGTTCAGTCACTCAAGGTTTTTGGAGAGTAAATCAGAAATCACAATAACCAACAAGAACAAACAAACTTGCAGCTTTAACCTTTTATTGATACCAAATTTTCATGCTATTCCAAACAAGTTTCAAACACAAATATGCATTAAAAAAACCAACTACAGGGGACATCAATTGAAAATTAAGATATTACTTATGATTATGAACAGCATGATGCAGCACGAGCTCCTTCTGCGGGTCTGTCAACAAGAACCATACCGGCTGGATTTTGGGTAGGCTGAGCTCTAGGCAGTCTCTTGGCTGTTTCAGACAGAACAATGGTCTCAGATACTATAATTACAAGAACACAAGAATTTGGAAAAGCCAAATTCTAGAAATATATTAAAATTAGCTACGACAGTATTTATTTAGGATTTGTAAAAAACTACCCAACAGACAAGTATGTGTACCTATTTCATGAAACACGTCATTGACATTCGCAGCAGTTTTGGCAGATGTCTCCATGAAGAAAAGACCATTCTCCTCGGCATATATGCGTGCCTCCTGCAAGGTCAATGATCGAGAAGATAAGTATAGGCACAAACTTAATTGCATACAGATAAAAAGATTGCATATATTTATAACTGCAAGCAAAAGAAGATTGCTCATTGTAAACATTTGAGACATGTAAGATGGAAACCTCTAAGGTACCATCAGCATATACTTAGAGGGCCAGCATATTATTCTAAATTAGCTAAGAATGTCCTTATTTTTATCTCTTGCAAAGTCCGCAGTGACCGGAAACTAAGAACTAAATAGGCTTTCTTCTGCAACATGATATATATACTCCCTAGTACCTCCATCCCACAAGCATATGAACTAGCAGAATTCCTAAGCTATCCAATTTTTTAGAAATAATTTAATGCTAAGCAACCTATAAACCCATATAATAATCATCGCAAAAGCAGCTTATGAACCATGTGGTAAATAAGATGTACTTGATTTAAATCTCAAACGTATAAAAGGGGGTACTATAGTCACATGGCCATTCTTAAATTGCATGGAATGTACAATGTTGTGTTACAACAGACCACAAGTAGAAGTCAATTTAAATATGCAACATAAAATAAAACTTGCATGGAACGGAAGCATTTCATTTCAATAAACAATATGCTATTTTACTTGCAAGAAAATGTGAATTTTCCCACCACCCACACCTTTCGTTTATTGTTCTATATATGATAAGTTGTCTTTCACACAGATCAAGAATACATGGCATGAAAGACACAACGCCATGCACTCATAGATATTTTTGGAATTCCGCCAATTAATAGTTGTTCTATTGACCATCATAAATTTTTCTGAGACACTCATCGGATTTTGTGTAATCGATCTCCCAAGGAACAAGTAGACTGAGTTACATATCATTTGCAATGAGCTGGAATGCACTTGCTAGGTTTTTGCTGTACTGATTAGATGTATTATAATCGTAGATACAGTTCGAGAAAAGTTTTTTCAGACAGAAAATATGGGAATAATAAATAATGGTAAAAGTCCAGTATCATGTCATTTTAGTTTCGTTCCACAGGAAGTGTCTTAGTTGATGTCATATTCGTCCAAAGTAAAACGAAAAATCAAAGATGGACAGCAAGAACACAAACATAAAGAGAAGATGATGCCCGAGTGTTCGACTAGTAGGTAGAGGATACCAAATATAGTTGTAAGAGATATCAACACACAAAAGAAAATGGATGAGAAGATACATACATCTGCTGTCACTTTCCTCTTCTCTTCCAGATCAGCTTTATTGCCAGCAAGTGCCATAACCATGTTAGGATTACCTGTACAGCCACACAAATATAGTTTTAGATTAACTTAGAATTTTCTTTTACTATTATAAAGCTTTAGTTATGAAAGCGAATATAGACAATATATGCTCACCTTGTTTTTGAAGTTCTTGGACCCACTTTTTAGCTCGAGTAAACGAATCCTATAAATAGTCAGATAATCAGCAACTGAATTCAATTTTCAAACACAATTAGTACGAAAAAGGAAAAAAGCCATTACTGAACAAACCAAAATAAACCAGTGTATGTTACCACTAAGAAACATGCACTAAAGATAAGCCATTTACTTTAGTTGACTTATAACAACAAATCCAGGTTGTTTAGCATTCAACAAGTAGCATTGGAAACTTAACTAAAGCTTATATAAATGCAGCCAAAATCCAACTTGAAAATTGCACTATCCAAAAGTGGAAATCCAAATATATCAACGACTCTATGCCACAAGTAAAATTCATTACCCAAACTGAAAGAGTAGTTATGTTCAAAGTACATAATTAATTATTACACCCTTGGCTCCCCGTTAACAATTTAACCCTTATCAATGATCTCATCCGCATTAACCATTTTAATGCAATTGTTCCGGAAATTGAAATCCAAATATATCAACATTTACCTGTCACACATTAGTACGAAATCAAGTTACTAAAAGCTAATACTGACATCTCTACTAGCCCAAACATTATTCCATATTAAGTACAGTACTATAGCAACAAGCAAAATTTCGAATATTATACAGACACCCTTATGATTCCATCTAATTAACCTTGTTACATTTTAACTCATATATACTAATACAAACTATATCAATCAACACGTACAGCAAACCATACTAAACAACTATACAAAATACGAGGATCAAAATTCAAAAAACAGAAAAGCGTGCAGTAACTGCCAGTAAGTGATCATACCGAGCTAGTGATATCATAGACGATAATAGCAGCAGCAGCACCTCTATAATACATAGGAGCTAAACTATGATACCTCTCTTGACCAGCAGTATCCCATATCTCAAATTTCACCGTCGCGTCATTCACCGCCAACGTTTGCGAAAAAAACGCCGCCCCGATCGTCGATTCCTTAAAATAACAAAAACCACCCAACATAACATCAAAGTCAAACCTTAAAAACCAGTTGAACATCAAAAGTAAAAAAAGTCAATGATGAAACCCTAATGAAAAGTCAAAGTCAACGGACCTGAAATTCAAGGAATTGGCCTTTAACAAAACGCAAAACAAGGCTAGATTTACCAGCTCCCATATCACCAAGCAAGACCTGTATAAAAAAAAATTAGGGGTTTGATGAAAAAGTGATGAAAATTGAAATTAAAAAAAGGGTTATGAAATTAAAGTTACCAATTTAGCGTTGAGATTGTTGTGAGATCCGATTGTAGAAGCCATGGTGATGAATTAGGTTATCGATTGATAGGATCAAAATTGGGGTTTTTGGAGCAAAAGAGACGTGAGAAGTTGGGTTAGATGATGATAGTGAAAACGCGGTTGAGGAGAGATGGTTGTGGTGATATAAAAAATGTGGCGTCACAATTATAGTAAAGTAGTTCCTAAAAGAGTCACGCTCAACTGCTCAACTGCTTGACCTCATACATTTTTCGACACGTGTCATTCCTTTCGACTGCTCAACTGCTCAACTTGACTGCTCAACCGCTCGACTTTGACTGCTCACCTGCTCGACTCCACCCAAATTTTGCCACGTGTCATTCTTTTTGTACTGTAGCAGTTGAGCAGGTGCCGGTTGAGCAGGCGCCGGTTGAGCGTGGCTCTTTTGGGAAAGAGCTTAGAAAAAAGTTTTAAAAACGGACTACCCTTGAAAAAAAGTCTTCTTTTGAGAATTTTCTTTGTGTTGGAATAAGATTTTGATTTTTTTTGTAAGTTATCTTAAAATATGTATTTATGGAATTTATAATAATCGTATTAAACTTAGTTGTATTTTGACAAGGATGATTAATTCCTCCCGTCTCAAAATACTTACTGAGGTTATTTTCTTTTACTTTTTGAAATATGTCTTCTTCTTTTTTAATGACTTAATTACGTTTTATTAAAAATTTGTAATAATAATTGTAAATAGATATAAAGATCTGACATATATATTTATTTTTATTAATGGACAAGTAATTCATATTGACGTACATCATGCTCTAAAGATACGAGAACAGCATAGATACGGCAATAAAAAAAATATAAATATATTAAAGAAAATTCAAAATAGATATATGTTGATGTAAATTATAAATTCTAAAAATACTACATTTTTTAAAAATAATTAATTATCAATAACAAAATCATTTCAAATTCCAAAAGTAATTAATTGTCAGGTAATTGTTTAGATTAGTTTGGTAAACACTTTTTAACTGTATCATCCATTTTGTCAATGACTAAAATAAAATATAATATTACTCTTAAATACACTAAAAAACTATATTTCAAAAAAAAAGTACACTAAAAACAAATGAGAAACACACCACCTGATGGATTCCATTAAAAGCAAAAGATCATTAAAAAAACAAATGAGAAAACACGCTTTTTTTTTTTTCTTTTTTTTGGCAAGAGAAATAAGCCTTTATGTTATAATTGATTTTATCAGATACTAAACTTCAATTTTTTTAATAACGGATTACAATAAGATGACATGCAAACGGGCAACAAGCTGTGCCGCAACCCCTTTTTAAATGGCAAAACCAATTCTACTAAAAATGAAATTTTGTGACTTAGGGGTCGCAAAATTACTTTGCACAACCCGTTGATCCCTAGTTGTTTTTCTTTTTCTTTTTCGTTTATTGTGCACTTCATCTTCTATATTCATAAGAATAAACCTGCACTTCAAAAGTTGTTTTGACTTTCAAATCCAAAAGAAACGGCTTGGAAACTTCTTGGAAATCCAAAAACGGCTAGGAAACTTCATACGAACGTTTCGACATTAGGGAAACGGCTTGAAAACGTTTCGGGGCGTTTCAGGGGCATATTCGTTCCCACCCCGTTTCCAAACAGGAACGCCGGCCTTGTAGGCGTTTCGGTGCTTCACTGGAGTTAGATCAAAGGGTATCATCACGGCACTCTTCGCCAAATCTGATGTGGCTCTGGTTTTGGCGCCGCCAATGGCATTCCATGACACCCCTCCCCCTTCACCCCTTGCGCCATTGTCCAAGCCAAATTGATGACGTGCGCCAAATGCACTTTTTTATTGAATTTGTTGTTGACTTTGTGTTTTAATTAGTTATGATGATACTCAAATGATATGGGAAAGAGATGTTATAAAAAGGAGATATTTTAATATGTGAGTGTTAAAAATAAAGACGCTAAATAATGGTAAATTGACATAAAAATGTATTTTTGGCACCTTTTGCTTTTCATGAGCATTAATTTGAATATTTGATGAATGTCGTCAAAAAAACATGGTCAGCGTGCGTTTTGATACTTCAAAAAATAATAATAATAAACGTGCATTTTGGGCTAATACATTTGTCGGCTAAAGTGGCAAAGTCCATTCGTTGTTTCTAGAACAAGGCTAACCCATTTTATACTTTTTCTAATTGATAATGGGTCCCTTTGATAATTTAAGTTAGAGTAAACTCCAAAATACATCCTTGTGGTTTACCCCATTTTGCACCATACATCCTTCTCGCAAAAGTTTCAACGGATACATCACTCCGTTAGTAAAAGTTAACCTATATACATCTCTCAGTTAAAATAAGGACTAACGGTGTAAATTATTTCTCCGTTATCTCCTAACGAGATAGATAATGTTTACAACGTTAATCCTCTGGGTTAACGGTATTTGCACCGTTAGTCCTTTTTTACGTTTACTTTCGTTTTTTATGTTCTTTTCCATTTTTTTTATGTTTTCGGCCGTTTTTTTTATGTTTTCGCCCGTTTTTTACATGTTCGTCCGTTTTTTACATCTTCGGCCGTTTTTTTTTTACGTTTTCTCTTTTTTTTTTTACGTTTTCGTTCGTTTTCTAATCCGTTTTTAAACGTTTTCGCCTGTTTTTTATGTTTTTGTCTGTTTTTGTACGTTTTCGGCAGTTTTTTTATGTTTTCGTCTGTTTTTTTTTTTATGTTTTCGTCTATATTTTTACGTTTTCGTCCTTTTTCACGTTTTCATAAGTTTTTATCCATTTTCATACACTTTTATTGGTTTTCGTCAATTATTCTATGTTTTCGTTCATTTTTCTTATGCTTTTATCCGTTTCATTAATTTTTATACATATAATATGTATGAAAATGGATAAAAATGTATGAAATGGATAAAAGAAAAAGTATGAAAATGGATAAAAATGTTTATGTATCAATTTTAAATAACGATTTTGACCTATTTCTGGTTCGAATCATCAAAAGTGTAAAACACGAAAGTTGTCCGGAATAATGTTTTACATCAAGAAACGCAAGATTTTAACCTGAAATTTCAAAATAAAGGACGAAAACGTAAAACAAACAGACGAAAACGTAAAAAAACAGACTAAAACGAAAAAAAACATACGAAAACGTAAAAAAACTGGCGAAAACATAAAAAAAAAAACGGGCGAAAACGTAAGAAAACGGACAAAAACGAAAAAAACGGGCGAAAACCGAAAAAACGGGGCGAAAACGTAAAAAAACGGAAGAAAACGTAAAAAAGGACTAACGGTGCAAGTACCGTTAACCCAGAGGACTAACAGTGTAAACATTATCTATCTCGTTAGGAGATAACGGAGAAACAATTTGCACCGTTAGTCCTTATTTTAACTGAGGGATGTATATAGGTTAACTTTTACTAGCGGAGTGATGTATCTGTTGAAACTTTTGTGAGAGGGATGTATGGTGCGAAACGAGGTAAATCACAGGGATGTATTTTTGAGTTTACTCTTTAAATTAAGAAGAACATCGAGATCGAATCAATTCGAGAATTTACTTTTTCATGGTAGATTTTTGTTGTTTTTACAAAGATCTTATTTGAGTAAAGATAAAGACCTTCATATTAAATTATGGTGAAAATCATCCAATAATAATCAAGTTTAAGATTTATTTTAATTTGGTACCTCTAATTATATATCAACTATAAATATTATTAAAGTTTTAAATATATTTCATTTTTATATAATTTTTATGTTAGAGTGGCCTAAATGAAACACTTCTCAAACATGGTTATTATTTTGTGGTTTTTGTTTATGTTTAGTTGTGCATTAACATGTTGTACATAAATTTAGTTGTAATTAGTTAAATTCAGAAGGTGGGTGTTTAAAATTAATGTACAACATGTTAATGTATAGATGTATACTTTAAGCACACTAATTTCAAAAAATTACATGTTAGGTCACCATGATATTGTAACATAAGCATAACAATGATAGAAATGAGATAAAATAAAGACTTGGTCGATTATGTTCAATAGAATGAATGACAAAGGTTTACTAGCAAAGTGAAATAACCAATAATAATAAGAGTTGTTACATGAAGTATTTATAGGAGAGGATGCTAGGGCAACACACCTAAATCCTTCATCAAGTCGTTTGGGCCATAGACATAGGCTCATGGGTTTACTTCATAAACCTAGACATAATAACTAATATATAAGCCTAATAACATAGCAACCTATTACATAATAAATGACTGACACTTGATAGTAATTACACGTATTCCCAACAATCTCCCCACAAGGGTTGGTCATCAAAGGTTGCTTGACGTCTTTCCAACAATCTCCCCCAATAGAGTAGGTGTGCTTTACTTTTTTTGACTTCATTGGCTTGACGTCTCATGTATCTTTGTTCTTCATTCTTTGTTGTAGTTGTGATCATATGTTGTTGTCTGCCTTTCATCAACATCTTAGGTAGTGGTATCTTTACGTCTTTCTCCGATATGCTCATACTTTTTTTGACTTTGAATCTCCGTACTTGTGTAGTTCTCAATTACTTATCTTTAAACTTTGTAGATTCTTTGACTTTGACGTAGAATCATTATGAACTTTGTGTTGCTTTAATCTTTGGTGAGAACTTTGTTATGATGTTGGCATGAGCATGTGGAGATGGAATATTGTTGATGATAGTGGTGGTAGTGATGGTCTCTCCTAGTGTTAGGTCACCATATAGATGATAACACAAGCATAACAATGATATAAAAACAAGAGAAAGAGATAGATTGGTCGATACGTTCACAATATAAATGAAAAAAGGTTTAGTAGCATAAATGAAAGAACCAACACCCTCAAGTGAGGGTTTACAAGTGTTTAAATAGGAGAGGGAGCTAGGGCAACACTTCTAGTCCCTTCCTCTAAGTCGTTTGGGCCATATCATAGGCCTATGGGCTTACTACACAAGCCTAGACATAATTACAAACATATATGCCTAAATACTTAGCAACCTATTACATAGTTAATGACTGACACTTGATAATAGTTACACGTGATCCCAACAATCTCCCCTAAGGGTTGGTCATCTAGGTTGCTTGACGTCTTTTCAGCAATCTTCTTTCTTGTGAGTAGATATGCTTTCCATTTTTTAACTTTGTAGAAAACTAGAAAGGGGGAGGGTTGAATAGTTTTATCGATCTTAATTTAAGTTTCAAACATTTAGATTCAATCTTATGTGAATTCTTATGGATGAATAAATAGTACCAAGCAATAAATAAGGTAAGTAAAGAATGCAAGTAAAGTAAAGGATATAAAGTAGCGACACAAGTGATTTGTAGTGGTTTGGATACAAGGACACCTTCCTTGCCCTACTCCACTCCCCGAGTACCCCACTCGAGAGTTCAAGCACTATGTCAACAAGCTCCTTCAAATTGGCGGAGAAGCCTCACAACGTCGCTTACACTTTTCTCGGTACAAAGCTAAATACCGAGTTCTTCCACGAGGTAAAACTAAACCTTTACACAACAACTATGTGAAATTTGAAATACAAGATAAGCTACTGAAATCTTGTGGATGGACAAATCAATCAAGGACCTTTTGCTTGGATGACTTGTAGAGTAGCGTGATCTCGCCTTCGTGAAGGACCTAAAAGAGAATCACAACAAAAGAAAGAAGAACTATAAGAATTATCAAGTGATCAGAGGTTAGGAGAATGAGATAATATATGAGAGAGTTGTAAGAAGAATGGCGAGGAACCATGAAGAAATGGCTCACTATTTATAGGCAAAAATGCCTTATATTCCACGGTTCTGGCGGATCCCTTACCAAAGGGATCCGGCTAGTGCAATTCCAGGGATCCAGCTGTCTGGGTCAGTTTAGTCCGGATTTTGGGTTGCAAACCGGGTTATGGGTTATGAACCATGGGTCATGGACTTTGGGTCATGGGTACCCAACAAGATATAATGAGTCTTGGGTCATGGGTCATGGACATTGGGTCATGGGTCATGAATAATACCCGACATGATTTCATGCATGATGTCATGCAATAGGTCATGGGTTATGGATTTAGCTCCATGGGTATGGGTCATGGATATTACCCAACCCATTACATATTTTATTACAACATATTAATTTTGCAACATTTATGTAAATGACCAAATATATATACTTTGCAAAACAACATGTACTGTTAGAATTTTACTTATGATAACTTTATATTTGTTATCAACAAAACTTAACGAGATCGCTAAATATAAACAAACGTTTTTACGGTTTATTTGTATTAACAATCTCCCCCTTTTTGTTGATGACAAAACATAAAGTTAATCTAGGTTTTGAAAGTGTATGTAGGTTTTACTCTCTTCTCCCTATTTTTGTCGAAACAAAAAGTGAGTTGAGTAAATAAATAAATGGTGGAAAAAATGATCCACAAAGTACTAACTCCCCCTTGACGGTAGCTCCCCCTAGAATAGGGCGTCAAGTGAGACATAAAAAGATACCCACAAAAAAAATGTTAGTGATAACATATAATATAACCATATAAAAGATGAGAGACAAGAGAGAAGGCCAAGGTACGTAAACAAATCCTTGTAATAAAATATCAAAATGTAGTGGTATATATGCCACATACAATTGTAAAAATAAGAACAAGGGTTTGTTATTTATAAAGACCCAAAAGAAAAATAATATAGAAAAAAAAATTATTATCGTTCCTTCCATGCTTGCATAGGGTCTAATGGTGGAAATTTTGGTGAGCAATAATGTTAATGCGATCAAGAATATGGTTGAGAATAAATCGCATTTCGTCCCTTATTTCTAGTCCGAAATCCCTAGTGGATTGGCAATGCTCGCAAAAGAGATGGTGACGGGGATGTGGGTGGATGTCATCCGACCAAGTTTGATTATTGGAGTGCGAATTAGTGGTAGAAATGTTGGTAAGAATGGATCTATGTCCATGATATTGGTGATTGGTGGTGGTAGAGAACCTAGATGTTCTTGTAAGGTGATGGGTAGTAAAGGTGGTGGATTTTCAAGCTCATTGAAGAGAGCATTTGGAGATGTGGAGAAGACTAGCTCTTTTGGGTTTATATTTGAGAATAGAGGTGGTGTAGATTTTGATGGTTGAGATGGAGCTGAACAAGAAAGTGTTAATGAGTGATAAGAAACATGTTAGAACCATTTAATTAGACCAGAAACATCACAAAGTTGAAAATCAAATGTTTAGGGTTTAAGTGCATGTTCAGATTGAATTCCTTGATTTTGTGGCTAAATGGTGTTAAAACTTGTTTGGAAACACTCTAATACACCTTAAGATTACTCAGAAATAAACATAAATTGATTCATATGGGTTAATCTCTAATTCGAAACTTTAAGGTTTAAGGGTTTAAGACTTTTACGAATAAGGAATTTAGTGCTTGTATAATTGTATGAATGCCTTTATTGTGGTCTTAAGGATGTTTGAACTGAATTGTGACAATTGGTATTGATGTTTTGTTAACAAGTTGATTATTCGTAAAAGATTGAACAAGGTTACAACTAATTTTGAAGTTTACGAATAAGAAACAAAAATCTTATGAATAAGAGTCGTCTACAGTGACTTACGAATTTCATGGAAAGAAATTCGTAAACTTGCAATGGTTTATGAATAAGGCCTAATTCTTACAAATAAGGCTTATTCTTACGCATAACCTTATTCTTACGAATAACGGAACTGCATTACGAATAAGCACTATTCTTATGAATAAGCACTATTCGTAAACATAAGCATATTCTTACGAATAAGCATAATGTTTACGAACAAGTCTTACTCTTTACGAATAAGAAATGTTCCTACACATTAAACTTGTTCTTACGAATAAGCATCAAACTTTACGAATAAGGAATCAAGTTACGAATACGTTACTGTTTTCAAAACTGTTAAATGTTACGAATAAGTCACAAACACATGTTGTCTAAAAGTTTACGAATAAGCATACAAAATTTCAAATGTTTTGTTTAAGTGATAAAAGGGAATTCAAACTTCAAAATTAACACGTTCACTTATCTTATCATCACAACTTCATGAAAAAGGACAAATGTGACTTAGGACATGTAGCAAACATCAAACAAGGACTTAGAAAATGAATCAGACTAATGCTAACACACTGTGTCTTTCAATGTCTGTTTCTGTGTCCAATGTCTTTCAGATCACAAAATGGTTGCACAACAATCTGATATCAATGCTCCCGTGGAACTCACAATGGCCAATACTTTCCCACAAGGTTATGACAAAGTAATTGGGAAGAACAACCTCCGTGTAAACTTCAACAATTTCACATGTTCTGAATCTTCGTGTCGAATTGATGTGGACATCCTCCTCGACCACCCCTGCATATTCATGCTCACAAAGTCATCGTCAATTCCCGACTTCTACATCTATCAATCTGGCACACTATGGAAAAGATTGATGGAGAAGATGCTGTCAAGTGCACTTTACATACTGTTGGGTTCAGTAAATACCCAAACCCCTTAATCTAGGATTTGAATAGAAAATAACCTAAGTGCTTAGACCGTTAAACACTAACAGGTCACTGACTGCATAGTGTCTCAGTGAGCCATCTTCAGGACGCTCAGTAAGAGACATAGAAGAAGTCTCTCCACTCAGTAAGGCGGAACTTAAAGGGTGAAGACTGAGTTAAGAAGAAGATGGTGGATTCAGTGAGTGATGACAATAATTCACTGAATCCCTCAAACTCCTCACCAACTACAAACACTGAAGACAAACTGAAACTGAAGACTGAAGACTATGAAGACTGAATAATGGGCGGGATAAAACGGTTACGTTGTAAACGAATAAGACGGAGTACTTATCCTGAAAGTTTCCCTTTTAGTATCAGCATCAGTACTGACATGAAAAAAGTGACTTGGTCCCTTTACCTAATATAGTCTTTGTAAACAGAGACAAAATACATCAGTTTTTTTGTCTTCTGCAAATTGTCAGTTTGTCACTTAGGAAAGAGTTAAAACTCATACTTGTATAAATAGCATAAGAGATGGAGTGAAAGGTTAAGCTTGTGAATTGTAAAAACACACATACACGCAAGTCATCTTTCACTCCTCCAAATACAACTTAATCCCTGAGATAGCTCAGTGGTGTTGGAATCACTCATAAACCTTAATTCAAGTGTTAGTTACTCATATGTAATAGGTAGCTTATTATGGCCTTTATGTTTGTTTAAGGTCAAGCTTATGTATAAGGCCCATAAGCTTAGGCCCATGTCCAATAAGGAAAGGGAAGGAGTGGGAGTGTTGCCCTAGCTCCTTGCCTATAAATAGTCTTGTATAACCCTCACTTGAGGGTTGGTTGTTCAATGCATTTCTTTCACATACATATCTACGCCTAAACCGTTTCATATATCGTGTGTGTGTGTGTTTGGATATTGTTCAATCGCCTTTATCTCTTTCTATTAAGCTTGTGTTGTAAAACTAGTGACCTAACAGTGGTATCAATCGCCTAACTAGTTGGGTGAATCGTTATTTCTTGAAGTGGGTTTTTTTTTGTCCTACGCGTAGAATAAACGTGATACTTTGGTTCGCTTAAAAACTCGTTTTTTACACTTTTTAATCCAAGATTCTTGTACTTTCAACGTTTTAAGGTGTTAAAATACTTGTTTTTGGCAAAAAGTTTCAAACTTTATGCGTGGATATACGTTTTTAAGCTAGTTTTTGTTCGAAGGGTTCGTCCTACGCATAACTGTTTTAGGAGTTTTGGTTCATCAAGTTTCACACTTTTGTGTTATTTTGGTGATATTGAAGCTATCTCATCACAAAATTCTGGTTTAGAAACATCTTTGGGCATAATCATTTTTACGAGTAAGATTACGCGTATCAAAACCCTAATCTTACGCGTAACTTTATCCGTGGTTTGATCTTCATTTTCGTGGTTTACTCCGTGTTTTCTTGCTTGGATAAGCCTGAAAATACGTCGACTTTGGATATCTTTTGCACTGTGATAGTGTAAAAGATCATTTGGGCAAAACCCTAAACTTACGCATAAGCATAAAGCTTACGCGTAGAAATCCTACGCATAAGATTCATGTTACGCCTAAGCCTAGTCTTACGCATAAGGTAATCCTACGTCTAACTTTCTACGCCTAACTTTGTGTCTACGCCTAACTTTAGAGTCTTTTTCCTACTTACGCGTAAGCTAAACCTACGCGTAACTCTTGATTGTTACGCGTAACTTTTGGTGTTTTTACGCATAAATGCTACTTGGCTATTGTGATTTCTACGCCTAAGGATACTTCATCAACAACGGTTCATTCGACTACAAAGATCCATTTTATAACACAAGTTTATCAACATGTCACAACCACCATACTCTAACTATTTCCCTTACACTTATTCTCAACGACAACAACAACTAAGTTCAACCCTACACAAATGAATTCAATCAACATCCATCAAGGAACACTATGAAGGAACCCACTTGGTTTGCAAAGATGTGTGAAGCTTTAAGCAGCCAACAATCAATTCATGAGGCTGGATCACTTGATAGACCTCCAATGCTCACTCCAGGAAACTACGATCAATGGGTGATAAGGTTCTTTAGGTTTTGTGATCTGAAGAAGCCACATGGAAAGTTCTTAAAGAAGGTTATCGTGGAAGGTCCATTTGAGATGCCTAATGTCATTGTACCCGGAGATCCTAATGCTAATCCACCAAGAGATGAACAATCAAACATTGCTACTGTTGCAGATTTGAATCCAGAAGAACTTCTACACTATGAAGCTGATGAGCTTGCATTGCAATATATCCTCTTAGGATTACCAAACCCAATTCTTCGAAGTGTTGATGCTCAAAAGACTGCAAAGAAAATTTGGGAACATATTCATCTACTTATGGAAGGATCTGCACTCAATCAGGAAGATATGGAATCCAAAATTTACTTGGCTTATGAACACTTCATGATTGAACCTGGAGACACACTAGAGTCTTATCATCATCGATTTTCAGACATCATCAATGATTTGGATAAACACAACATCATCATGCCAAGAATTGCAGTGAATACTAAGTTCCTGAGTTGTCTTGGTCCTGAATGGGAGAAGTATGTCATTTTTCTCCGTCAAGCGAAGAATATGCATCATTCTACATATGGATTGTTGTACGATTACTTGAAGCCTCATGAAAAGGAAGTTGATAGGGAAAGGATTCTCCGTGCTCAAATTGCTTCAACGACAACTCCGGAAAATCAACAACTTGCCTTGTATGCTCAAAACAGTTATCCTCCTCAACAAGCAACTCAACCAACTGCCACTATCACACCTAATGCTCAATCATAGCAACCTCAACAAAACCAATTGGTTCCTTACAACAACAACAATGATCAAGCACTTCATAGTCAAACTAATGAGGAATCCGATCCGTTCGAAGCACTGCAACAAGGATTTTTTATGATTGTTAATGCTTTTAGCCGTTATACCAAGAAATCCAACAATCGTATTCGATCCTCATCTAACACACGCAATCAGGCTGTTGTGAACAATGGACGAGTTGAAGTTCAGAATCGTGGTTATGGTCGTCAGATGGGTGGTGGTCAAGGGTTTAATGCTATGGGTAGGAATAACAACAGAGCTCAAGTGGTGAAACAGGGAAATGCTCAGAATGGGTTGAATGGTCTTCGATGCTACAACTGCAATGAGAAGGGACACCTGGCTAATGCATGCCCAAAGCCGAGGACTAATGGCAGTGCTTATTTCAAAGAGGCTCTTCTTTTGGCTCTTAAGGATGAAGCTGGTGGAAATCTCACAAACAAAGAATAGAGTTTTATGGCAGATGCAGAATCAGATGATGATATGGAGGACTTGTAGGCCAATGCAGTTGTTATGTTGATGGCTAATATGCATGAGTTACACATGAGTGACACAGGCCCAGTGTATGACACTGATGGCTTGTCTCAGGTACCCGAACAAACCATATTTATCTCTGATCTAATATCTCCGCCAACATCTGAATCTGGCAAGGCTCAGAATGTTCAAAATGAGTCATTTACATCTCATTCCGACGATTTTCAAATAGACCCTGTAGTTACATTTGACGATCAAGATGAGCTTATGGTTTCCATTGATAATCAAATTGACTCTGTGGTTATACTTGAGGATCTAAATAATGATCATGTTGTGACTCCCGTTGAACAAGCCAAACTTTTGCCTCATCCAGATCTTGCTCTTTTACTTAAAGACCAGCAATCCCAAATTGTAGAATGTTGTGCATTAAATCAGGACTTAAAAAGTAAAAATGCACTGTTTACCAAGGATTTTGAATGTTTAAAAATGCAACTCAACTTTTTCAAAACTCAAGAAAACCGTGAAAAAGGTTTTGAAGCCGCTTTTGCTAAATCTCATCAAAACGAAAAATATTTAGAGAGACATATGCGTGATCTAGCCGCTTCGAAAAATGTTTTGTTGTCTGAAATAGAACAACTCAAACATGAACATAAAAAGCAAATTAACGCTCTCACCTTGGAAAATCAAAAAGCTAAGGCTGAGCTGTTAACTTGCCAAAAACAGTTCTCTGCATACAAAAAGCATTCCACGAAACGAATAGATGATCATCTTGAAGAAATTATCGGCTTGCAACGCAAACTTAAAGAGTTTAAAACTGTTGTTTACAAACATGGTGAGTCAGTAACTGCTATTGAAAAGTTTACTTTAAAACCCAATCCAAATGGATATGGACTGAATCTTGCAGATTACAAACCTAAGCTTTCAACCAAAGCATTCAAACCAAATCCTGAAGTTTCCAGTGCAGAATATAAAATTGATAATTCTGTTATGAGTGTTGTTGAATATCATCGTCAAGAGGAATTAGATGCAGAAGACGAGAGTCGATCAAAATTAAAAACTGTTGTTTACAACAAACCTTTTAATTATTCAAAACCGGTCACTTTTGTCACACCAACGGATTCTTCTAACACACCAAGGGTTATCATAAAAACACCTGAGTCTTCTAATGTTAATCCCCAACCAGATTATGCACAAATTTATGGTCCTTTACCTTCCATCAGTGAAGTAAACTCTAAACCTGAAAATCGAAAAATTCTTAGATATTTTGACATTTTCATGGCTGACCTCAAAACTTTACAACATGAGATAGAATATCATTCTGAAATCAAAGTTCAACATTTTCAATCGCCTCTGGCGCGAGAACAAAGAGACATCTTTCAGAAAAATCTTTTACCTAATGTTAAAAATTTTAAAAATTGTGCATTGTCTTGGGAACGGGACTTTCATAAGGAACTTGGAGTGATGAAGGTCGTTTTCGAGAAAACAGAAACATCTATTTCTAACACTAAACGTAAAAAGAAAATGTTGAGAAAAGATGTTGATCGACTCTTGAAAGATGTTATCTTTGCTGATATCCATAATGTTGTGTTATTCAATTCTTTGCCACATGCATCTGATTATATCTCTGCTGATACTGTTGATAATGTTGTAACAATTGAGAACACTGATAATGTGCTTCAGATCGAGTCTTTAAAAGCTGAAAATGAACGATTGCTTAACGATCTTTCCAATGCAAAACGTCGTCTTAATTGGTGTCAAAAAGATATTCACAATCAACAACTTGTTTTTCAAAACAAATCGCTCAGTTGCATGCAAAATCTTCTGATCCTAAAATTGAGCAACTGGATGATCAAAACGTGTCTTTGAAAAGTCAAATCTCAAAATATGAACAAGAACTTGTCAAAGTTAAACAGGAATATGGTGTCATATTTGATTTACTCAATAAGACTCGTCATGAAGCATCAAAAGAACTTGATCACTATCTTGCACACACTAGAGAAGTCATGAATTTTGCTGGAAATATTCGTTCTGAAAATCAAGATTTGACTCACACTATCTTTAAGTTAAGAGAAATGTTAGGAAAGTATGAACTACTTCCGCCTACCGTGATTAAGAGAATAGCACCAGTAACACTTAGTAATCATGAACCTAGAATCCCTACTGCCAAATCACAAGTTGCTAACATGCTTCCTTCTACTGAAACAGGAATAGTTGCGTCTTTTCCACACGTCCGCACTTCACAGCCTAGGAGCACTCAATCGAAGAATAGGAAGTTGCTACATAAGAAAAGATCAATAAGGAATGCTAAAGTAGAAGAACACCCTAGGACTATGAATAAGACTCACGTTGCTTCCACTATAGACATTGCGTCTGACAAATGTAATAAAAATAGTGATGTAACGAATGCTAAACCTTTAAGTACTTTTGATATTCAGTCTGATGCACCTTGTGTTATTTGTCGTAAAAGTATGAATTCTGATTGTCATGACAAATGTGTTGCTAAAGCTATCATCTCTCGTTTACGGAATCCTAAGAATCGGAATACCTCTAGGCCCACTAATCATTCTAAGTCTGTGCTTGGTAGACCGCCTTCTTTAGATTCTAAGGCAATCATTGTTGTCTCTGTAGCTCCAGTTTCACCTCCTAAGAATGTAGTACCACCTAGTGCATTCACTAAGACTAAAGCAAATAGTAGTTATAGATGGCAGAAATGGATATATAACACACTAGGATTTAAATGGATGCCTAAAGTTATTGATGTGTGTATGTCTACTATAACTGCATCGGAACCCTCTAACATTTCGAGTTCCACATCTACTTCTATTCCATCTGTGTCGTCTGTGTGTAATGCAGGTGATACAGATCATTCTCTGGATTGTTGATAGCGGATGTTCCCGACACATGACAGGCAACCTTAAACTGTTATCAAACTTTATTGCAAAGTTCATTGGCACTGTCAGATTCGGGAATGATCACTTCGCAGCTATCATGGGCTACGGAGACTATATCAATGGGAACATCGAAATTAGCAGGGTTTACTATGTGGAAGGCCTCGGTCACAATCTGTTTTCAGTAGGTCAGTTATGTGATGGAGATTTGGAGGTGGCTTTCAGGGAGAAATCTTGTTTCATTCGTGATCTACAAGGAAACGACCTTATGTCTGGCTCGCGTAACTCAAGTCTTTACATTATCTCTATGCAAGACATGGTTGCATCATCTCCCATATGCTTACTTTCAAAGGCAACATCAACAAAATCCTGGCTATGGCACTGTCGTCTCTCACATCTAAACTTTCAAACCATCACCAACCTTGCTCGACACAAACTAGTTGAAGGACTCCCACGATTCCGGTATTCAAAAGATCACCTTTGCTCAGCTTGTGAACAAGGGAAAAGCACTCGTGCTCATTTTCCTTCAAAGGTGGAACACAGCTCTCAGCATGTGCTTCATCTTCTTCACATGGATTTGTGTGGCCCGATGCGCGTGCAAACGATCAATGGCAAACGCTACATCTTAGTAATTGTTGATGACTACTCACGATGGACTTGGGTCTACTTTCTTCGAAGCAAAGACCAAGCTCCACAGATGATCATCACCTTTCTCACGAAAATACAGGTTCAACTCCGAAACACCGTCAGACAAATCAGAACAGACAAAGGAACTGAATTTGTTAACCAAACCCTTCGTGATTTTTATGATAAAGTGGGAATTCAGCATCAGACATCTATTGCACGTACACCAGAACAAAACGGAGTTGTTGAAAGACGAAACCGAACGTTAGTGGAAGCTGCAAGAACAATGTTAATCAATGCTAAACTTCCAGATTACTTATGGGCTGAAGCTGTATCTACTGCATGCTATACTCAAAACCGTTCTATGATTACTAAACGCCACAACAAAACACCGTTTGAGCTTCTCCACAACCATAAACCGAATCTCAAACACTTTCATGTATTTGGATCCCTTTGCTATCCGAATAATGATCGTGATGATTTTGGAAAGCTCAAAGCCAAAGCTGACATTGGAGTCTTCATTGGATATTGTGAGAATTCTAAAGGTTACCGGATCTGGAATCGTCGTACAAAACAGGTTATGGAAACGATTCATGCTCATTTTGATGAACTTACGAAAATGGCTTCTGAGTATAACAGCTTAGAACCCGGTCACAACCGCTTAAACTTCCCTCAACCCCCATCATCAGCTGAACAAATCCCACATCTTACTCGTCAACAAATGGAAAGGTTATTTGCTCCGCTGTTCAGTGACGATATTGATGAACGTGCTCCATGTGTATCCGCTATTTCCGCTGTTCAACCTGATACTACTCTTATACCTGATACGCCCGCTACAACAACTACTGTTGAAAAAGCACCACCAGTTGACTTTACCACAACAGTTGAACAAACCGCTTCCAACAATGATGAACCGGTTGATGATATTCTGAATGAAGTACCCCCACCTGCAGATTTTGATCCAAATGCGTTCTTTAACCCGTTTGCTAATGACACTGCTGCACCTGATGTCGCGGAATCATCAACAAACCATTTGAATCCTCAGAATCTGCACAATGTATACCAACATCAACCCTCTACACATCGATGGACAAAAGACCATCCTCTGGCAAATATTATTGGCAACCCGAATCAACCAGTCATTACGAGACAACGTCTTCACACAGATGGTGAACATTGCATCTATGCACTCACTGTCTGCCAATCTGAGCCTAAAAACATTAAAGACGCAATGACAAAAGACAACTGGATTGAATCCATGCAAGAAGAACTCAACCAATTCAAACGTCTTGAAGTATGGGAACTGGTTGAAAGACCAACAGGGGTCTACGTCATTGGTCTCAAATGGATTTGGAAAAACAAATTGGATGCTGAAAGGAACGTAATCCGAAACAAGTCACGTCTAGTTGCTAAGGGTTATCGTCAGGAAGAGGGAATAGACTTTGAAGAATCTTTTGCTCTGGTTGCTCGTCTTGAGGCTGTTCGGATATTTCTCGCGTTCGCAGCTCATATGAATATGACGGTCTATCAGATGGATGTCAAAACTGCGTTTCTCAATGGACAACTTAAAGAAACGGTTTATGTCAGCCAACCAGATGGATTCATTGATCCTGAGTTCCCGAACCATGTCTACAAACTCAACAAAGCTCTGTATGGTCTCAAACAAGCTCCTCGGGCATGGTACGATAAGCTATCATCTTTCCTCATTGCTAATAATTTCACCAAAGGTTCGGTTGACCCTACTCTTTTTATACAATATCACGGGGCACATATCTTAATTGTTCAAATTTACGTGGATGACATCATTTTTGGGTCTACACATAAAAAGTACTCAATCGCTTTTGCAAAACTAATGAAGAAATTTTTTGAAATGTCCATGATGGGTGAACTTACGTTCTTTCTAGGACTGCAAGTTCATCAATCACCCCGTGGTATTTTCTTGAGTCAGTCCAAATATGCCTTTGAATTGTTAAACAAATTTGGAATGAAAACCTGTGACACTTATGCCACACCAATGACTCATACCAAGAAGCTAGACGCTGATCTACATGGAAAATTAGTTGACCCTACCAAATACCGAAGTATTATTGGGTGTCTCATGTATCTAACAGCTAGCAGACCTGATATTGTATTTGCCGTTTATCTATGCTCCCGTTATCAGTCGCGACCAACTGAAACCCACCTCTCTGAGGCTAAAAGAATCCTCTGATACATCAAGGGAACCATTAACTTGGGGATCTGGTATCCGAAGGATTCTGGTTTTGAACTAATCGCTTTTTCAGACGCTGACCACGCAGGATGCTTAGATTCACGAAAAAGCACTTCAGGAGCACTACAATTTCTTGGTGATAAACTGGTGTCTTGGCAATCAAAGAAGCAGGATTGTACATCGCTGTCATCAACCGAAGTAGAATATGTACCCATGTCAGCATGTTGTGCTCAAGTCATCTGGATGAGAACACAACTCAAAGACTATGGTTACGTATTTGACAGAATCCCGATGTACTGCGACAATCGGAGTGCCATTGCGATCTCGTGCAACTCAGTTCAGCATTCGAAATCAAAGCACATCGATCTTCGTTATCATTTCATCAAGGACCACGTGGAACAGGGTACAGTTGAATTATACTTCGTGGGTACTGAATACCAATTGGCAGATCTTCTCACCAAAGCCTTGCCTCCCGCTAGGTTTAATGAGTTGGTCCACCGGATTGGTATGAGGTGTTTGACTCAAGAGGAATTGGATGACCTCCTAAAACAGTCTTAAAAACCTGTCAAACACCAAAATATCTTTTGTAAATAATTTTTCAAAAGCAAAATACAAAAATATAAAACCCGATAAAACAACAAAAATATTCTTCTAATCTAATTTTCTTTCAACATGGCATGTACATCTCTTCCGTCAACACTATAATCTTTCAAATTTCAGTATTTTTCCGATCAAGTGTTGAGGGGGAGAAAATTAATACCAAACTGTTTCAAAAACATTCGTGTACTTGCATGTTATTCTATACCGGTTGTTTCTTTTATCAATGGTGGTAAAATTTTCTGGTTCAATGATACTCCTCGGACTAAAATTTATAACCTTTCATCATTTTCTTAAGTCAAGGGGGAGTGTCGTCAAGTTTCTTTCTTAATATCTTTGTTTGGTAACCAAAATGGAAGTTAAATGGCTTTGTATGTAAAAGGAAAGGTGGAGGGACCAAAACTGCCAAAAGCTTAAAGTTACTTTTAATAAAAACACCCCACCTAATTTCTTGACTTCACATTTATTACTCTCAACTAACAAATCCTACGCTTAAAATTCGTTCAAGAAATCCGTGTTTCAGATCCTGAATTTGTAAGTGTCTTTGTGTTCCTAACAAGATTACAAATAATGGTTTTAAATCGTTTTGAAAATTAATGGTTGGATCTTTAACTATGAATGATTTTGTGTTCTACGCGTATGCGTATGAACACATAATCGTGTTTGGGTGTTTGTGGTTAGAAAGATAGTGTTAAAATGTGTATCTTACATCAATAAATTCATTTTCATCACTTAAACGAACCCAGATACACGAATTGAGTGAATTTCAAAATTAGGGTTTATGCGTAATTTTGGGCGTCTTCAAATGTGAAGGTTTTTGGTCAAAAAGATTGTTGTATGATGTTTATATCATGTTGAATTAATGATTTCCAGACCCTATAACAACCCAGAAACACTAATTGAATAAACAATTGGAATTTAGGGTTTAATGTTCTTAGGTTTGGGTATTTTTGATTCACTGCGTTTTGGATGTTAAAACTTGGTTATTAGACTCTTACAACACCTAAGACCTACCAGAAAACGTTTGGTGCAATTCCTATGGCTAGAAATCATATGCGTAATTCTGAAACTCTAGGGTTTTGACTTACGCGTATGACTTTCTACGCGTAAACTGTTTAACAAGTTTTCATGCCATAATCTATTTTTAAAATGAATATATGTGTTAAGATTGATGATATGATGATTTTATTTCAGGCTTGTTGCGCTTAAAACTCAGAATCAAGGTCTTTGTTACTCTACGCATAAGGATCACCTTACGCATAGAAAGTTATGCGTAAGAGAAATTTTACGCGTAACTGTTACGCGTAAGGTTCTACAATGGGACTACGCGTATCCTGTGAAGGATATGCGTAAACAGTGACTCTACGCATAAGGTCTACTCTTAAGAGTAAGCCTTACGCGTAAGGTTTTTTATACACCTACGCGTAAGCTCTACGCATAAGGTCCTCTTTTCCTACGCGTAATATCTCTTACGCGTAAGTAAGGATCCTACGCATAAGCTTGCATCTACGTGTATACTTCTCCTATTTACGCATAAGCTACTACTCCTACGCATAAGCCTTGATCAAACCTTCGTTATGAATTGTTACGCGTGCAAACTTGTAAATAAATGAATCATAACGTCACGAAACCAATAATGTCACTAATAAACTTAATCGTTTAATATGTTGTGTTAAATAAGTGATAACATAAACTTTAAAACTTAAAGTTAACTAACGCACGAAACTTATCACGACGACATTTGACTATTGAACAAACAAGTGACTTTGGACTCGTAACAATCATTGACACTGTACATTCAATAATTAGACAATAAAAACCTTCTGTTGACTAACATTATGTCTTTCGATATGTTGGTTCTTTTGGCTAATGTTATTTCAGATCACGACATGGCTGCTCAAATGAATGTGGATGCACCAGAAGTTCTCACAATTGCTGACATCTTCCCTAATGGCTATCCGAGAAAGATTGGAAAGAACAACCTTAGGGTTGACTTTGAAACCCTCACATGCTCAGAATCTTCTTGTCTCATTGCTGTGGATATTCTTAAGAATCATCCCTACCAGAACATGCTCTCACACTCTGCTACAGTACCGGAGATCTACATTCAACAATTCTGGAATTCAATGCAAAGGATCAAGGGTCAAAGTGCAGTGACTGTGACTATCAATAACAAACAAGTCACCATCACTCATGCAGACTTACGGGCCGTTCTTCTCATTCCAGAAATCGTGCCAACCGACTTCTATGCCACACCTACTGAGGAGACAGTTCTTCAATTCTTGATTGATATTGGCTATGATGAAGCTTCAGGAATTATCTCTAAGCATTCTCATGTGGAGCTTAAGAACATTCTTTAACCATGGAGAACCCTCTACATCATCATCACCAAATCGGTCTCTGGTCGTGACAGTGGCTATGAGCATCCCAAGCTCATGGAACTGCAAATCTTCTGGTCATTAATCAACAAGAAGGACATCGAAATTGAAGCTCTGATATGGGATGACATGATGACGTTTCTCAAAAAGCTTGGCTCAAAGATCCCTATGTCAGATACACAAAACTGTTGATCCAGAGAGCACTTGGACTTCATCCTGATATCCCCAAGAGGCTCAATGACCCCGACAATCACGACATGTTGAGTGAGCATATCTTATCTGTCAGAATCAAGGAATCGTCAACAAAGAAACAGGGTGCTGTGTTACCTGATCACCTACTGACTGACGAAATCAAGAAGCTTGAAACATACAAAAGGTATCGGGTAGCAGTAAGAGAAGGCAAAGTTGGTCATCTCGATGAAAAGTCTTCTGGAACACCTACTCGGAGAACCAGAAGAGGAAGTGCTGGAAGTGCAGTAAGTACAGTGAGTCAAAGGAAGGTCCCAAAGAGGAAACCTACTCCAAAGAAGAAAGTTCCCTATCAGGAAGTTGTTCCTTATCAGGAAGCTGTTCCTATTCCTACACCTGAACCACCAAGAAAGCTACTGGACGAAAGCTCTGAAGATACACAATCAGATGAGGAGGTCCACTACTCTGAATCTGCAACCGAACCACCTCCCTCAGTAGCAAAACCTCCTAGTCCTCCAGCTGACCTAGGAAAAGGGAAGACTCCTGTACTTGTGCCATATGAAGAAAGCTCTGAAAGTGATGAAGAGCAACTGGATAAATCCTACAGGAAGAAGTTTAAAATCGTTAGACACCTCCAAAAGGCTAAAGAATTTGAACAAGATCAAATGCGTGGCCCCGGAGGGTCAAGTGGTGGTGTCCACTCTTCACCAGATCCTGATGCGGTTAATCGACCCGATAAGGGAACTGGTGCCACCACTCTTGTGCAACAGCAAAAGCTTGTGGAGGATTCTACTGAGCATGACATTGAGGAACCAGAAACTGAGAAATCAGAGAAAGATAAAGTTGATGAAGAAGCTGCAGCTCAAGCTAAAGCAGATGAAGAAGCCAGGATTCAGGCTGAAGAACAAGCTAAAACTGAATAAGATGATGAAGTGAACTATGATCAACTTCTTCTAGACAGTCCAACTCATTCCAAGGAGAAAACTTCTGAACCTCCTAAGGACCCTGAATCTCCTCACATCTCATCATCATCAGATTCATCTTCCCACTCCTCACCACCACCATCTAAAAGATCAACCAAATCAACATCCAAATCTGTGAAGAAACCAACAGACTCTTGGTTATCCCGGGCTAAAACAAGGATTGTTAAGGCTGTCAAGCAAGTACGGAAGAAGGATGTTACCAACAAAAAGCTGAATCAACTTGCTGACAGAATCAACCTTCTTCAAAACGGGATAAATGAATTGTTGACAGAAAGGGAACAAATCCAGAAGTTTATCAGTGGAGATTTCCAAAAGGAGTTGGAGAAGACGGCAAGAGAATATACTCACAAGTTTCTTCTCGATACTGTCCCCGGTGTGACTCGAGAAGTATTCTCCAGACAACTTACTCCAAACATCGTTGCATTGGTTAAAAATATAATGAGCAAAGAATCTGATTACTCTGAAGATGAATTGATTTCTAAATTAGTGATGCAAATGTCAAAAAGAGCTGGAACCTTCACTTCGGATGAAGCTAAGTTTTTTGAGACTCTATTAGACTATCAACTCAAGTCTTCATGCAAAGAATCAGCAACTCAACCAAAACGACCAAGAGACGACGATGATAAGGACAAAGACTCTGCACCTAAACGCCCGAAGAAGTCTGGTGAATCTTCATCAATGCCACCTCCACCCAAACAGACTCCAACACTACAAAGGTCTCCTCCTCGTTCTTCTGCTGAAAAACCTCAAGATTCTTCTGAATTACCACCCGAGACTCAGAAAACCGGTGATCACTTTGAGTATACAGGTGGTGACGATGAGGAAGTCCGTGAGCCCCTACAACAACCCACCTCTCCCAAACAAGTTCAGAAACCAGAATCCTCATCTAGGTCTAAACAAAAGAAGAAGAAGGCGCCCATGATTGACGTCGTATCATGGCTAGATGACAATAAAACAAAGGAATTTGAATGGTTCTCTACACTTGTTAACTCAACTCCCTACCCTGCTGAAGGTCAAGATCTGGTAGACGGTAATACATTGGAGCATGCTAAGATTCAGCAAGAAAAGTTCCAAGTGAAGAAGATGACGAAATCCGAGTTGAAGCGAATCAAGAATGAAGCATTTCAATTCCTAAAAGACAGCTCGGAAAGTGCTATTGAGGTTGAATATCACCTTGATAACATAGCACGAGCTATGTCTAACAACATGGATTGGCTCAACCCAGAAGCAAACATCGACTTCACCAAACGGGACAACCCTCCATATTACACCAACTGGTCTAAACCTCTACCGACAATTGGCCAACCAGATGAACCAAGGATTCCATTCCGATATTTCTTCAACAGAGACTTGGATTTTCTTCTACATGGTGGCGATGGTTCAAGGAAATATGCTACATCTTTGACACTTCCATTCCAGGTTATACTCTAACTGCATAGCCATCGAGGAAAGAGCTAACCACTTGTTCTCCAACAATGTGGTGGAGTATGACCGTGATGCAATGTATGGGATTCACCATTGGCCGGAACGCCGAAGAATCTACTACAGAAGCTGCCAGGTTCAGAAGTCTCAACATGCAGTGTTCACTTCTAAAAGTATCGTTGCCATCAAACACGTTGATCTTTCGACCAAATGGGACTACACTTTTCTCAAGAAGATTGTGGTCAAAAGGCAAGATGAACGGGATTATGCATTCTCTGAAGCTGACTTTGAGAATTTGTCTATCAACGACATTGAAGACATGTACCTTGCCAAAGTACAGGGTCGCATGAGGCAATTTTCAACTGAAGTACAACGTGAATTCATCAAGTCACTGCTCATCTTCATCAGACGCATAGTCATCAAAGAACGTGTAGAAGATCTCCAGCTTGCAGTTGAATCTTATCAGACCCGTGTCAACTTCACTCCACCACAGCTTGATCTTCCCGACATCAACCAGCTTCCACAATACACGCTCGTCAGCAAACCGTTTGGTGTCGTTTATCGCAGTGAAC
Organism: Chrysanthemum seticuspe; assembly: GCA_019973895.1. Classification (NCBI taxonomy): domain Eukaryota; kingdom Viridiplantae; phylum Streptophyta; class Magnoliopsida; order Asterales; family Asteraceae; genus Chrysanthemum; species Chrysanthemum seticuspe. Next base: position 155,146,298 of record BPTQ01000002.1, on the reverse strand, counting down.
TTCAACGCAATTGCTTGATGGCGTGCAACGATCTTCACAAGTTTGGGGATCACACTTTGAAGATGGTTAGGGACGGATTGGCTTATCGGTTGAAGGATATACATCTAAAGATTGGGTCTCCTCAGCGATGGAATTCTCAGGATCGAAGGGATGTGAGGAGGATCATCAGAATGATTGATGAAAGGTTGTATCAACGGGATCAATTCAGAACACTGGAAAGCTTTGTTGGTGGTCGACCCAGGATGAACATCACCAGCTATCAACGCCCAGTTCGCACTCCTGGAAACATCACTGGACTTCCTGGTACCCCTTGAACTGCTTCTTTCATTATAAATTTGGATGTGTGATTATATATGTCTATGGCTTGTGCACACATAACAGTGTACAACCCGTAATTGTCAAGAAAGGACCCTGTGGTACGTTTCAGTGCCACAATCGTGCCACAATCCTTACAAAAGGAGCGAAAGCTTCTTACTTTTGAGTAAAACCTATCAAACCTTTCTTTTTTCAAGGTTTTGCTCAAAAGGACAAGTACTTCCCCGTATGATTTTCAAAACCTCAACCGTTTATATCACTTGTTGAGGGGGAGTACTTGAGTTAAAACTTTGTTCACAAATTGTTCATAGTGGTCATCTTCCCGCAACACTCGAAATGGTCATATTTATTCTCAACTTTTCAAAAATAACATTTTCTATGCCATTTTTGAGGGGGAGAAAATTATGTGATAAGAAATATGTTGTGTAAATACAAATGAATCCTTGTGTAATAGACTTAACCAACGAATTGACAGTAATAAACTGTTAGTAACTCGAAAAGACTTGTCCGGGACGGGTAATAATTTCAAGCTAGTTCGCTAGTAATGTAAACGTGTCTCGCAAAGGACTTGTCCAAGTAGAAAGTACCATTCGAGAAACTCTTGGTAGACATGAACTCTGACGGGTATGACAACCTTTCGAGGCTTGTCTACACCTTCAAGGTAGTTATTAGAGCTAGTTGTCACCTAAAAGCTGACAATGTAACTCTTTAACTATGCAACGTAACCGTGTCTCGCGAGGGATTGTCTATCTTGAGTTGATCAATTCATAAAGTGCGCGCTCTTTCCTCACTGTGCAGATTTCTGTAAAAACTCTTAAGCACATGTGGAGGGGGAGTATTTCTGAAAATCTAAAACTCTTGAAGTGTTCAAACATGTTTTTCATTCACAAACACTTTGAGAGATTTTCATGAAAATGGTTTTATGGCAATGGAGTTATAAGGAGATTAAGGTTAGGAATAACCGTCCTATGATCCGCCAGAGCCGAAGGGATCTACCCAAGGACATCACAAATAGTTAGTACTTAGAAGTCCTTAGGTATGATTATAAAAAGGAGAAAATGAGAATCGGAGAAAGAAGGAGTTGAAGAATTAAAAAGAAATGCAAAGAAAAGGGTGAAAAGAAATAGCCCTCCAAATTATTCAACTTAGGGCAGACACCGGGTTCAATTCATATGCTACTGGTTGTCACGTAGTGACAACGGTATTGAAGATTAAAAGTCGTCATGGACCCAGTGACGCATGCACTAAACCTTCTTAGCCACCCAAGTTTCTCTCTACAGAAGCTTGTTTCATTCTCACAGGGAACCCTACGTAAACTATTGGCTTTCTCTTAGAGATCGCTGGTATTGAAGAAGGAGACCCTCTCCCTAGTCTCCGCTCAGGAAAACCAAAACACACTATTGAGTCTAGAGCCACGAGATTCATCAAAAGATCTCTTAGGTACACTTGACATTTCATCACTCGATGTTCAACAATAAGAACATCAGTGGTACGTTATCGAGTCCTTCACAGATCTTAGCAATCTGTCGAGAACATTTATGAGAGGTTCACAACTGTGATCCTCAGTGATTGAATGGAAACTCCTGCCAGGGTCAACATCAAACAACCCTGACAGCAGGTCACTTCGGTAACTATCCGTGGATTACGCTTAGTGTGTCTCAAACGGTCTACAGTCGTGAGGTGATGCTTCAGTGTACCTCAGTGACTCATCTGAACTGTAGGTGTACTTCGGTACATCGCGTTATCTCACTTGTGGGACTCCAGTTCAGGAACGGCCTTTGTGAGAATTAGAGTTGTGTTTTTACACTATGCTGTTAACACTCTCGAAGTTCAAGCTTGTAAGTGCCGGAAGCCGCTTATTACTAACCATTTTAAATGTTTTCTTCTTATGGAAGCTCCGGAGCGGGATGATCGTGCAGATTCTTCTCATGCTCACGCCAACATCATCACTAATGGAAGTTCTATCCAAAAGCAACACAACAGTCAGATTGATTCTTCGTTAAATCAAAGAATCTACAAAGTTAAAAGACTTAAAGAACTTCATCAGTACTGAATTCCAACGTCAAAGAGCGTGTGAGCATGTTGAAGAATGACGTGGAGACACTGTAGCAGCGAAGCAGATCTGAGGCAGACTTGATGCAGACAACAACATACTATCACTTTCATCACAAAGAACAATGATCAAAGAACAAAGTTAAAGATGACGGCAAAGAATAACTGTTCAAAGAAATCTATCTCTCTACACTGGGGAGATTGTTCGAATCAAGGCATTTCTTCTCACAAGAAAGAAGAATATCAGAAGACGTCAAAGCTACTATTACATCAACGCCTTCACCGTTTTTCATCACCAACACTTGAGGGGGAGATTGTTGGAATCACTCCTAAACCTTAATTCAAGTGTTAGTTACTCATATGTAATAGGTAACTTATTATGGCCTTTATGTTTGTTTAAGGTCAAGCTTATGTAGAAGGCCCATAAGCTTAGGCCCATGTCCAATAAGGAAAAGGGAAGGAGTGGGAGTGTTGCCCTAGCTCCTTTTCTATAAATAGTCTTGTATAACCCTCACTTGAGGGTTGGTTGTTCAATGCATTTCTTTCACATACATATCTACGCCTAAACCGTTTCATATATCGTGTGTGTGTGTGTTTGGATATTGTTCAATCGCCTTTATCTCTTTCTATTAAGCTTGTGTTGTAAAACTAGTGACCTAACAAGTGGGTACTTGTAGTTGTGCTCAGACTTAGCCTGAGCTTAGAGAGGAGTTGCAAACACTTGTCATTTCAATCCCTAGTACTGTTCCGCAAGTACTAGGGTAACGTATTCTTTTGATTCACTTCTAATAAGAATATGACGTTGAAAATTACTCTTGTGTTTTATTTATATCTTTTCAGTCATTGATTCACTATTAGTTTTGTTTACTAAACTGTTTTTATACTATAGTGAATAGGGAACAACAAGTGGTATCAGAGCAAGGCTGGTTATAAAACTGTTTTTAAGTCGCTCTAAACGTTTTTAAATCAGGATCCTTAAAATGGCTGAAATTGATGTACCCCAACTAGTCGATAAAAAGGGTGGAGCTTATTCAGCTGTTTCCCCCAGACTTGAAGTTGGTAAATTCAACAAATGGAAAAAGCGTATGCTTTGCTATTTGATTGGGATGGAACCTTATTATATCAAATGTATAAATGAAGGTCCATTTATCCCAAAGACTGCTGAAGGTTTGCCTAAACCTGAAGCTCAGTGGACTCAGAATGAGAGAAGAGTGGTCAACCAGGACCAAAGGCTCAAAAGTATCATAATATCTTGTCTTCCTGACGATATTATGGAGTCAGTTATAAGCTGTAGTACGGCCAAACAAACCTGGGATGACCTGGTTCATAGTCATGAAGGTCCATCTGATACCAAGGAAAACAAGATTATGGCCTGAAACTTGAGTATAATACCTTCAGGGCCAAGGACTCAGAAACTCTATCTCAAACTTACACCCGTTACAAAACCCTACTAAATGAACTGTCAAATGATGGTGTTAAGTTGTCCAAACATGAAATCAATGTTGGTTTTGTCAATAGTCTTCCTGAGAAGTGGCTGAATTTTTCTCAGGGACTTAGGAATGCTAATCATATCCAGACCCTTGAACTTCCTGAAATTTACGGGAAATTTGTCTATGAGGAAAACCTCATCAACAGACGATACCCTGACTTAAAGAAGTCTCAGGAATTCAAGAAGTCTCTGACCACCACGTCAACACCAATATCAACTGCTTTCTATTCTAACAATGTTGTTCAAGATTTTCAGGAAAATTCAGATGATGAGCCTGATGAGAGATCAAGTGAGGAGTACCTAAATGACCTGAACACTGAATTTCAGGAAAGGGCACTCCTTGCTAACTCTCGAAGGTTTATAAAAAGAAACAAAGGTTTTTCAAATGCTAAAGCAAATGAGGACACTGAATGCTTTAAGTGTCACAAAAAGGGTCATTTTGCAAAAGACTGTTTTTCAAAAACGATTTCTGAACCCTCTTACAAACCATCAGGGTCAAATCAGTCATCAGGTTTTAGCAAATTTCAACCAAAAATCTATCAGTCTCATCAAAACTTTCAAAACAAATCTGATCAAAACAAAACCGTTGATTTTGAAGCGAAGTATAGGAAAGTCAAAGCTAAGCTTGCATTGCTTGAGGCCAGTCCCTCAGAAACAACACAAACTGTTAAATCTGTGCAGGGTAAAAACAAATGCCTTGTTCCTGAAACCTTCGACTAGGATGAAGAGCCAGTATCATCAGATGATGAAATGGTGCATGTCAGTGCACCGATGGCCCTCTCAGAAGAGGACAAGCTAGCTGTTGGAAAGAATCATGCCATAAATGGAGAATGGGTCAATATCACAATGAAGAAGGTAAATATTTTACTTTCTATGGATGATGACTCTAATTGGCAGTCTTATATGAATTATCTAAATGTTGACCTTAAGTTCGTAGAAGAGCAAAGACTGAATCTTTTTTCAAAATACAACAAGCTAAGTTTTGAATTGAATAAGTGTAGGGATGAACTGCTGCTTTTAAAACAAGCTAAGCTTGAGGCTGTCACTTTGCAAATTCAAAACACTGAACTAGTTAAAAGAAATCAGTCTCTTCAAGACGAACTCAAAAAGGTTCAAGATATTCTTGATAGTTGGACTGCTAAGAATCCCAGGGTCTTTGATGCTGTGGGAGCCCCTAGTAGCAAGAAGAGAGTCTTAGGTGAAGATCATCTTCCTGACTCTCTCAACAAAGACCAGGGTCCTAAGCCATTTGTGTCTAGTGGTATGATTACCAGTATATTGACTAGTCCCAAGCCCAGTGATTGGATTGATCGGGTTAATCATGATAGTAAGCTTCCTAATTTCGATTCTGGAAGAATTCTAGAGCATGAGAGCCAAGCTCTTAAGAGCATGCTTGGACTCCCTGATGTACCCAGTAGTACTGAACACATTGAGTCTGAAGCAGAGTCTAATGCAACGCTTCTACCCCTAAAACCTCTTCAGGGTGCTGCACAAAGCTCTGAGCTTACTCCAATGCAATTCAATCCTCATTCACCAAAGGAAAGGTCTGGACTTGGTAGAACCATCCTAAAAAGGCCAACAAAACCAACTCAACAAGAGTCTACTCCCATAGAGACTTCCACATCCTTGACTCCCACTGAAGCTGACCAAATTTAGCAACTGACTGAAATTGTGAGAAAGCTAACTGAAAAGATGGAATCCATTGAAAAAGTCCCTGAATCAATCAAGGAGACAAAGTCAGCTTCCTCTAGTTCCTCAAAGTCTAAGTTAAACCCCAAATCCAAGCAGAAGTGTGATTTATGCCACTATACCAGTCATACCACTGACAACTGTTATAGAATCCTTTTTCGTATGATCTGCAAAAAGGATGATCATAGAACTTCTGATCACTTACAATATGTAAGTTCACTCAGTGAAGCAAACTATACCAAAGTTGGTCATCAGTATGCTTCATCCTCCAAATCAGCTCACAAACATAGAGCTAAACCCTTTCCTCTTTGCCCACACGGTGGCTTCAATGATCATCATCAGGATGACTGTCTCATGAACACATGCTGTGAGATTTGCGGAAATCCAGCTCATGAGACATCCCAGCATGACAGTGTCATCCATGCAAGGAGAAGTTCCAAGCAACCCAAAGTCACTGAGTCATCCTCAGTCTCCAAATGCAAAACTTGTGGTAGCACAATGCACTCAACCACTGACCATGAGTCAATTGCCAAATTCAAACAGACCTTTAAGCCCAAGCCCACTAGTATGTGGGTCAGTAAGAGAAACTAATCCACTTTACTACTTGTGCAGAGACACGCCAGGGAGCCTATCTGGCATCTAGATAGTGGATGCTCAAGAAGCATGACTGGTGTTAAGGAGTATCTGCACAAGTATGTAAAGGAACCAGGACCCAAGGTAGTATTTGGTGATAACTCATCATGTCCCACTGAAGGTTATGGTTCAGTATACTGTAATGGAATAGTTTTCTCTAGAATAGCTTATGTCAATGGTCTAAAATACAATCTCATCAGTGTCAGTAAACTCTGTGATGCAAAGTACATTGTGCAATTCAATGACAAACAATGTACCATTTTCAATGCCAACAAAGAAGTTGTTTTGATAGCTCCTAGAAGGGATGATGTTTATGTCTTAGACATGTCAACACTCTCTCAAGATGGAATCTGTCTCTTTGCCAAAGCCACTAAAACTGTCAACTGGCTATGGCATAAGAGACTCTCTCACTTAAACTTCAAAAATAGCAACAACCTGGCAAAACAAAACAAGGTCCTTGGCTTACCATCACTGGTTTTTGCAAAAGACAAACCATGCTCAGCCTGTGAAAAAGGCAAACATCAAAGAGCATCTTTCAAAACAAAACAAAATTTCTCCATCAAAAGCTGCCTTCACCTCCTGCATATGGATCTCTTTGGACCAGTCAGTCCTAGATCAATCCAGCATGAGAAGTATACACTTGTCATTGTTGATGAGTTTTCAAGATGCACTTGGGTATACTTTTTTTCCAAAAAGAGTCAGGCAGCTGACACTATAATGTCATTCATCAGGAACATTGAAAACCAGAATGACATTACTGTCAAACAAATCAGAACTGACAATGGCACTGAGTTCAGAAATGAAGAGCTTGAGATGTTCTGTGATGAAAAGGGAATCTCCCAAAAATTTTCATCTCCTTACACCCCTGAACAAAATGGGGTAGCTGAAAGGAAAAACAGAACTCTCATTGAGGCAGCTAGAACTATGTTAAATGGCTCAGCTCTCTCAAAACATTTCTGGACTGAGGCAGTCAAAACAGGCTGTTACACTCAAAACAGGTCAATCATTGTCAAAAGACATAACAAAACCCCATATGAGATATTCAAAGGTAGACTTCCTGATATCAGCTATTTTCATGTGTTTGGATGTCCTGTGTTTATTCATAACCACAAGGATCATCTAGGCAAATTTGATGCTAAAGCTGATGATGGATACTTTCTAGGTTACTCACTGATCTCCAAAGCCTTCAGGATATTTACCACAATGAGACAACAAGTTGAGGAAACCTTTCATGTCACCTTTGATGAAAGTTCAGAAAGCATCAGGTTCACCAACACCTCAGTGGAGGAAATAGGAATTGATAACTCATCAAGATATCCTCCTGATAAGTATTACACTGAAATCAATTCCTCATACCAAGCTGATGTTGACATCTCATATTATGTCTTGCCTCACAACCTGTCACAACCAACTATCAGTGAACTCATTGATAATCAATTAGTCCCTGCTGGGATAGGTAACACTGAACCAAATGTTCAGGAACCTGTGACTCATGAACCCCAACCTGAACAAGACATCTCAACAGATGTTCTTAATGATTTTGTAGCTCATGCTCCTGAACTCACTCCTGAGTCTCCAGTGACCTCTTCAAGCTCAGATCCTAGACCACAAAGTAAGTGGACAAAATCTCAGGACATTGAGCTTGTAAACATCATTGGTGAACCCACTGAGGGCATGCTCACTAGAAGCATGGCTGCTAAGTTAACTGCAGCTTCAGCCAATGAATGTCTATACGCTGATTACCTATCAGATATAGAACCCAAAAGTGTCACTGAGGCTCTAAAACACCCAAGCTGGGTTCAGGCCATGCAAGAAGAACTTCAACAGTTTGATAAAAACAAGGTCATGACCTTGATCAAATGTCCTCAGGATGTCATAGTCATAGGAATGAAGTGGGTTTTCAGAAACAAAACTGATGAAAACGGCACTGTCATTAAAAACAAAGCCAGACTTGTAGCCAAAGGTTACTGATGCGCTCCCAAACAGTCAAGCTAAATCACACAAGCCTGCCACTTGTGAATGACAGACCGTAACAAGCTTAAAACTGCTCAGGAACGAATGCAATGAAGATCTGGGGAGTATAGTGTTTCCCCGGGTCGTTATGTCCCAGCGAGCTATGCAATGAATTATCCAACGTAAAGTGATCGAGAAATTTGAACGAAAAAAGGGATTCTGAATTATTATAACTATAGAAAAAGCCAACAAATAACAACGGCTTAAATGCAAATTAAAGGAGATTAAAAAGATAAAAACTATTAAATAAACGCTATCACTATATTTAAAATGATGTTTTTGTTTTTATGTTTTTACAAAACTGAAATTAAAAACTACGCGACGTACAAACGAAAAAGTGAAACTTACACAATATTAAACCTAAAAATATGAAAATGATGTTTTTACAAACCTAATGATAAAATAAAATATTAAGAAAAAGAAAATTATTTTTATAACTAATTATCTAATTATTATTATTTAAAAACTATTTTTAACTATTAATTAATAACCTAAAATACAAGAAAATAGGAAATAAAGCTAGAAAAATAAAATTATGAATAGGAAAAGTCTAAAATATCAAAATAGATTTTTCAAAACTATTTTTGTATTTTTCTGTTTATTTTTCTATTTTTTATGAATTTTAAACTATTAAAAACTAATTAAATTACTAAAAATTACAAAATAAACTATGAAAAATCTGGAAAATTACTTTTTTTACTTTTTATATTTATCTAAACCTAAGAAAAATGAAAACTTATTTTTTTGAACCTTTTCTTATTTTTTTGTATTAAAAGCTAATTAAAAATGCTTAAAAACTAATTTAAATTAAGAAAAATAGCAAATCAACTTAGAAAAATCTGAAAATTTCAGGAAAACTCTAAAATGATGTACTGAATCTAGGAAAATTGGAAAAACAAGTGCTTATGTGCAAGATATTGAAACTGATGTGCAAGTGCTTATTATTAAGCACTCCAAATAAACCAAATGAACAAAATAAGCTACCAACAGTTTACAGATGTTCTAAACTACTAAAAATGACCAAATGCAACAATCCTTAACTGTTTTTAACCACTGAATCACAAGCTACAAAGATTTGATGTTTATGAGTTTCAAAGCTAAAACAGATTCTGAGGGGTTACTAGTAGCCACAAGATAAGCACTCAAATAAGCTAGATACTAGAAACAAATTATGGGGACCTAAAGTAGACCTGGCTAACTATGTTCAAACCAAAAATCAGACCTTGCCAAGCTCTTATGAGCCCTGTGCACCTTGCACAAAATCTGAGAAAAATCAGTTTATAAAGAGACCAGTGGAGCAGGGCACTTATGACCTAAAAGAGGAGCAGATTTGAGACCTTTAACAAAATTGCAAAATTCCACAAAAATGTTTATAAGTAAAAAGACCAGGTGAAGTTTCTAAAATGCCAAGGTTCACTGATATTGGCTCAAAGATGAGCTCATGAAAAATCCATGCAGTTGGGCCCAAAACAGATTTTAGCAATTTTGACTTTTGATAATATTGATGAACTTTGACCAAAATGAATTTTGAATCCAATTTTATGACTGTTATAGATGTAATATGATAGAATAAGCACAATGCAAGCAAGCTTAAAGATTTCTAAACACAAAACAAGGGATTAGCAAATCCAAATCCACACAGATTATCAGTGAAACAGATATAGATACAAGTTTGACTTTCTGAACTAGCAGGCACCAAATATTGATTGATATGTGCTCAAATGAGCTTAAGAAACATGAACTAACAGAAAGCTATCACTGCATATACCTCTGAGTCAGTTAATGCAGCAGAACCAAACACACCTATTTACTACTGATAAGCAAATTTAATCTATACTAATGACTGAACAAGAATAAGTTATGATCAAACTCTACTTACTTAACCTAATTACTACTATTAAAATAGGTTTCAACTAATATTACTCACAGAAACAGATTATGCCATGAATCTAGAAAATGACTTACACAAGTCCCTAGCCACAATGGCTTGCCAACAGTGAACCCAAGGATCTCTAACCTATTTTATTCAACCCATTGCTTCCAAATCAACCCACATTCATGTCTGAATCACCCATTTCCTGTTCTGCATTACTTTTGCTCCAAGTTTGACTTATGTTGACCAATGTTCAATATTGTTTAAAACTTAAACACAAGCTCATAAAAAGCTATTATAAGCTAGTATAAACTTGGAAAGAAGCTAATTGAAGCTTAAGATTCAGAGTTTGAAATTAAAAAATCCAACAGTGAACATAGATTATGAAAATTGAACAATAACTGGAATTGATAGTGGAAATAAGTTACAATACACCTTAATACCCTTGTTTGATACAATTAAGTTTAAAAACATAACTGAAAACAATTTAAGACATAACAAGCTAAGAAACGACATACATTTTATAAAAAAAATAAACTCACTCTCTTCCTTGTTGCTTCTCTTGCCTTTTATACACCCAAACTGTCTCTCTCCTCTTTCTGAATAGTTCCCACCAACAATATGGACCATAGGATGTGTAGAAGCAATCCTGGCCCTTCAAACAGATTTTGGCGCCAAAACTTATGTTTAACAGTTGGGTTGAGTGTTAGGTACAAAGGTGCATTAAATGCACTCTTGGAGTATTGTGTTTGGAGGGGGGGGGGTAGGGGTGATGATGGTTGAATGTGAGCAGATGAGTAGCAGGGTGATGATGGTGGTGGAAGGTGATACCCGTGACTTGGGAGGGAAAGTGGGTGGTCAAATGTGGTTTGACTGAATATTAAATAACAGGGGGTCCAAATGTAAGGCAGGGGTTCAAAAAGCTAAATGGCAGGGGTTCAAAAAGAATTGTGACAAGGGGCTAAGGTTAATAATAGGTTAATAATAATCAAAGGCCTAAGTTGCCATTTCTGAAACTGTAGGGACCTGTTCTGCCAAATCTCAAAGTTGCTCCAAGGACTGAAATTGACAAGTGTTAATATTACAAGGACCAAAGTTGCCATTTTCAGATTTTCCAGGGACCATTTCTGCCAATTCTTAAACTTGAAGGACCAATTTGTAATTTTCTCAAAACTTTTTATATTTTTCACCAAAGGACTAATTTTGACAAGTTATGATATTAAAAGGACCTTTGGTGATTTTTCTTTTGAAATTTTGACTCAGGGACTATTTTTTGACAATTTTAGAAACTTGAGGGACTGAAACTGCCAATTATGCAAACTTTGCTCATTTTTCATCTGATTTTAAACATTTTGCATCTGAAACATATAAAATGTAATTTTGGAATATTTTCAGTATTTTGATGCATATATGAGCATTTTTAAACGTTTTGCAGTTCAGATTTGACTAAAAATGATGAGTATTTACACACTCATCAATCCCCCACACTAAACTATTGCTAGTCCCTAGCAATCTTTTGAGAAAAACTTAATGGATTTGAATCTCTTTACCAAAAGCCATTACTTCTGGAGTAGCCAAATGTTTTAGTTCAAGTAAGAACCATGGTACACCGATAACCATGTGATTTTGAGCAAACCACCAGCTTCCAACGGATTTGATTTGTCTTTACCAGAAGCCGTTTGCTTATGGACTAGCCAACTCTTAGATAAATTATCAATATTATCTTTGGTGAGCTGATTACCAATTATGGTTTTTCCACTGCCTTTACCACAAGCCATAAACTTGCGGGCTAGCCAACTCTTCACTTTTTAGGATATGGTGAGCTGAATACCATACAATTTTGGGCAAATTGCAAGCCGTCAATGGATTTGAGATATCTTTACCAAGAGCCGTTTGCTCCTGGATTAGCCAATCCTTTTGTCTTACAGACATGGCGGACTGATAACCAAGCTGAGAAAGTGTAAAACACTTACTCCAAAAAAAAATTTTGGCCAAAAACGGGGGAATTGGTATATTTATATGATAAAATTCGTGAGAATTCCCCCCCACACTTAGAAATGAATATTGCACTCAATATTCAAAGTACCGGCGGTTATGCCGAAACAAAGAACGTAAAAGGGAAATACTACGGCTATTATTTAGAAAGAAGATTTTTTTTTTTTTTTTTTTTTTTTTGATAGCTTTATATACACAACATGTGGGGCAACCCCCCCACACTAGGGTGGTAGAAAGTAGAAAGAAGAAGCTGAACTGTCAAGTTTTATCACACAAGTTAGCCACTTGTGAATGGCTAACCGTAACAAACTTAAAACAGCTCAGAAATATGGGTGACAACCCATATGGCATGCTACTGTTTTTGATTACCGAGTCGCTAGGTTGACTCGATCCCCGTATTCATTTGTTCATGGGGAAAGTAACGTGGAAAACCAATCTCGATCGGACTTTCGTTCACAATGTTGATAAACATATGAACATCAGAAAGTTCCACACCGATGAGATATAACCGCGGTATTGTTAATAGTAGAAACTATAAGGGATGATACCGGGGTCAAAGATGGTGTCCTCATTCCCGAAAGAGAAAAGGGAAAGAGCAACCACACCATCTGTGAAGAATGGAATAAAGACGTACATGAGAATGCAAGTCCATTCCTCAGCAGAGAGAAGCAAATCACCAGTTTTGACATCTTTAAGCTTAAACTTGAAGCTTAGATGGTGATTGTCAAGAAGATGTCCGGGAGGGAGGGTGGGAAATGGTTCTTCAATCAACAGACTTTCCAGAAAAAGGATGTCTCCCTCCGGATCAAAGTAAGTGTTATCAATTCCCGTTGGAATTGACTCATCACTAAGAAATGCATCGACTTCATTCCAAAAGTTGTCATCTTCCTCATCAGGAGTGAGAGAAGGGATGGAAGAGTCGGGAATAAGACTAGAAGATGATGGATCATTTTTGAGCAATTCATCAATGGGAAGAATGTCTCCCATTGGATCACAAATATCATCATCCAACTCAGATGAAACAGAAGAGAGTTTGGTTTCATCCACAGAGTTAACAATCTCGATGCGACAAACTGATTCCGGAGGTGGGACAAGTGGTGTGCTCTTAGAGCTAGCAGTTTCCACCACTTCCGATGAAGTCTCCGATTATAGATCATCATCATCATCAAGAACACTCTTGACTTCCCTGGTACAACTTTCAAACCATTTGTTTGAACCAGGGGTGATTTTCAAAGCTTTAAGCTCAGCACGTTTTTGAAAACTCCTCTTAACTGTGAAGTTTGAGAGTGTTGCATTGAATCTTTCAGATCTTTGATCAATTGTGGCAACACTCTGTTTGTACAGAGGTTTGGAGTTCTGGTTGATATTCAATGTGAGCTCTTCGTTGTCAACCCGTATGGTCAACTCTTCAGCAAACACATCAATCAGAGCACGACTCGTTCTCAAGAAAGCTCTCCCTAAGATGAGGGGAACTCTAGGATCTGCATCGAAGTCTACTACAACAAAGTCAGTAGGAAAGTGAAACTTTCCCACTTTCATCACGACATCCTCGGCTATCCCAAGTGGACGAGTTACGGTACGGTCCGCTAGCTCGAGTGTCATACGAGTGGATGAAAGTTCAGGAAGAGACAGTTTCTTCCATACTGAGAGTGGCATGAGGTTAATGCTAGCGCCAAGATCGGCCAAGGCGGAGCATTGAAACATCCCCAAGAAATCACACGGGATTAAAAACCGGCCAGGGTCTTCAAGCTTTTCGGGAAGCTTATTAAGAATGGCCGTTGAGCATTGCTCATTGAGAGGAGTTTTAGCCAACTCTGATAGCTTATCTTTGTTGGTGAGTAAGCCTTTAAGCGTGGATGCAAATTTAGGCATTAGAACGAGAGCATCAACGAAGCTTATATCAAAGTGAAGCTCATTGAAGATTTGGAAAAGTTTTTCCATTTGCTCTTTGTTTTTGTCTTTGAGCTTCTCATCATTCATTCTTGATGGGTAAGGAAGCTGACTAGACTTTTGAGCCTGGATGGAAGTGTTTTCTGGCTCAAGATTTTTCTTCGGAACTTCGGGTTCCGGACTTAAAACTTGGACTACCGAAGGTGGGACGTGTGCGGTACTTCGTGGGCTTGAATAATGCACCTTGTCCGTTGTTTCCTTGGTAACTTGACTCAATGCTACATGAGGAGGGGGCATATGAGTCGAAGGTCCATTGTGCGTCTTACCACTACGAGTGGTGACGGCTTTCAATTCGGCATTGGGATTGGGAATAGTATTGCTTGGGAGTCCTCCAGAAGATGATGAAGCTTTGTTCATATTCATGTTCATGAAACTGCTAATCATATTCTTTAACTCATTTGTCTGCCGAGACATTGTGGTATCAATTTCCTTTTTAAGCTCAACTCTCATGTTATTGATCTGAGTTTGCATTGCACGTATGTTTGACTCAGTAATTTTCATGAAGTCATTTGGCATGGGAGCTTGAGGAGGTTGTTGATAACTTTGATGATTAGGAGCTTGATAAGGTTGGTTGAAATTGTTCCGGTTTTGATTGAAATTTTGAGAGTTATTGAAATTTTGTCCTTGATTCGGAACGAAGCGATTTTGATTGCCATGGTTTTGCACGGGAGGAAAACCAGGTGGTGTCATACCGCTAGGTGCACGGTAGTGAGGATCAGCCTGTGGTCGGTATTGATTGTGGTTTACCGAAGCTACGAGAGCTTGGTAAAAGGAAGCATCGGTTGCTTGACAATCATAATACGCATGTGGACCACTACAAGTTTCACACACCTTGTTTACGGCTTTGACTGGTTCAGGCTTATGGATTTCGCTTTTGATTTCCTTAACATCCTTAATCATACAACGGATGGCATCCGTTAGAGCAGCTATCGGAGCTGCTAACTCAGAAGAGTTACTGGATGAAGAAGAAGAAGGAGGGTTAGGAGTATTGACTTTGTTGCGAGAAATAGGAACTTTTGATTTTTGCTCGCAGATCTCAATCACATCTTTGGGTCTACGATTCAAGATATTGCCGCCTGCGGCTGCATTCAAGGAATCTTGATCGTTACCGTTCAACCCATTGTAAAAGATATTGACTTGTTGAAGCTCCGTGAATTCATGATGGGGGCATTTCCTGAGGAGATCTTTGAATCTCTCCCATGCCTCACCAAAGTTTTCATCGAAATTTTGACGAAATCCAGAAATTTCATTTTTAAGATTAGTCGTCTTTGATGGAGGAAAGAAGTAATTGACAAACTTTTGGACAAGATCCTCCCAAGTTTCGATAGATTGAGGGGGTTCTTTTTCCAGCCAAATTCGGGCTGTCCCCTCAAGAGAGAATGGAAAAAGCATCAACTTGATGACTTTTTGTGGTACATCCTTGAAATTGATAGTTGAAGTCAACTTGTTAAACCAACGGATGTGTGCATACGGGTCTTCACGATCAAACCCGTGGAATTGATTTGTAGACACAAGTTGGATCAAATGTGTCTTCAATTCAAAGTGATCAGAGTTGATTACTGGTAGAATGATGGCATCTCCATAACCCTCGGTGGGTGCTTGGAGCATTTCGGCCATAGTACGTTCGTCTGCCATATTGTTGTTTGAAATAGTACGAATCTCGGGTTCGACTATTTGGGCAGCACGTCTACGAGAACGTCTTCTTGGAATTTTTGCTAGATCACGCAAAGGACTCAATGATCTAGAAGAACGAGTGCGCATGCACTAGAGTTAACTCTAAGGAATCTCAGAGCTAAGGAGAGGAATGGGAATTATGAAAATCTTTCAGATGAGAATGAGAATTATGAAGACGTTTTATAAAAATCGGGGTGAGAAGAATCTTTATGGGTTTTCTGGTTCTGAAACGTAGATATCACAACAAAATCAATTAACACAAAATCGAGGCAAAACAACAGTGAACTTAACCAATAATCCAAGATGAATGGCTTCTTTGAAAATGGTACACCAATCACAAGGACACAAAGGCAAGTTTTAAATCTTTGGTTCGGGAACTTATTATGGTCGCACCCCCAGTTAGGTAGTGCACTGCCTTGGTTTGCGGTGGTAATCTTTTAAGTTGTTATTATTAAAGAAAACGACAAATCTTTTTGTATTTTTTTTCTTTGATACATATATAGAAACAAAAGGAAAAATATTTTTGTGTTTTATACGTTTTTGGATGTTTTTGGGTTTTTGGATTTTTTATAAGAAAATATGGATATATATATATATAAATGGATATGGATGATATAAACAAATGAGTGAGTATTCAAACAACTAATCTGCTAGACGTAAGACAATTAGCACAGCTCCCCGGCAGCGGCGCCAAAAATTTGATGCGCTCCCAAACAGTCAAGCTAAATCACACAAGCCTGCCACTTGTGAATGGCAGACCGTAACAAGCTTAAAACTGCTCAGGAACGAATGCAATGAAGATCTGGGGAGTATAGTGTTTCCCCGGGTCGTTATGTCCCAGCGAGCTATGCAATGAATTATCCAACGTAAAGTGATCGAGAAATTTGAACGAAAAAAGGGATTCTGAATTATTATAACTACAGAAAAAGCCAACAAATAACAACGGCTTAAATGCAAATTAAAGGAGATTAAAAAGATAAAAACTATTAAATAAACGCTATCACTATATTTAAAATGATGTTTTTGTTTTTATGTTTTTACAAAACTGAAATTAAAAACTACGCGACGTACAAACGAAAAAGTGAAACTTACACAATATTAAACCTAAAAATATGAAAATGATGTTTTTACAAACCTAAAGATAAAATAAAATATTAAGAAAAAGAAAATTATTTTTATAACTAATTATCTAATTATTATTAATTAAAAACTATTTTTAACTATTAATTAATAACCTAAAATACAAGAAAATAGGAAATAAAGGTAGAAAAATAAAATTATGAATTGGAAAAGTCTAAAATATCAAAATAGAATTTTCAAAACTATTTTTGTATTTTTCTGTTTATTTTTCTATTTTTTATGAATTTTAAACTATTAAAAACTAATTAAATTACTAAAAATTACAAAATAAACTATGAAAAATCTGGAAAATTACTTTTTTTACTTTTTATATTTATCTAAACCTAAGAAAAATGAAAACTTATTTTTTTGAACCTTTTTCTTATTTTTTTGTATTAAAAGCTAATTAAAAATGCTTAAAAACTAATTTAAATTAAGAAAAATAGCAAATCAACTTAGAAAAATCTGAAAATTTCAGGAAAACTCTAAAATGATGTACTGAATCTAGGAAAATTGGAAAAACAAGTGCTTATGTGCAAGATATTGAAACTGATGTGCAAGTGCTTATTATTAAGCACTCCAAATAAACCAAATGAACAAAATAAGCTACCAACAGTTTACAGATGTTCTAAACTACTAAAAATGACCAAATTCAACAATCCTTAACTGTTTTTAACCACTGAATCACAAGCTACAAAGATTTGATGTTTATGAGTTTCAAAGCTAAAACAGATTCTGAGGGGTTACTAGTAGCCACAAGATAAGCACTCAAATAAGCTAGACACTAGAAACAAATTATGGGGACCTAAAGTAGACCTGGCTAACTATGTTTAAACCAAAAATCAGACCTTGCCAAGCTCTTATGAGCCCTGTGCACCTTGCACAAAATCTGAGAAAAATCAGTTTATAAAGAGACCAGTGGAGCAGGGCACTTATGACCTAAAAGAGGAGCAGATTTGAGACCTTTAACAAAATTGCAAAATTCCACAAAAATGTTTATAAGTAAAAAGACCAGGTGAAGTTTCTAAAATGCCAAGGTTCACTGATATTGGCTCAAAGATGAGCTCATGAAAAATCCATGCAGTTGGGCCCAAAACAGATTTTAGCAATTTTGACTTTTGATAATATTGATGAACTTTGACCAAAATGAATTTTGAATCCAATTTTATGACTGTTATAGATGTAATATGATAGAATAAGCACAATGCAAGCAAGCTTAAAGATTTCTAAACACAAAACAAGGGATTAGCAAATCCAAATCCACACAGATTATCAGTGAAACAGATATAGATACAAGTTTGACTTTCTGAACTAGCAGGCACCAAATATTGATTGATATGTGCTCAAATGAGCTTAAGAAACATGAACTAACAGAAAGCTATCACTGCATATACCTCTGAGTCAGTTAATGCAGCAGAACCAAACACACCTATTTACTACTGATAAGCAAATTTAATCTATACTAATGACTGAACAAGAATAAGTTATGATCAAACTCTACTTACTTAACCTAATTACTACTATTAAAATAGGTTTCAACTAATATTACTCACAGAAACAGATTATGCCATGAATCTAGAAAATGACTTACACAAGTCCCTAGCCACAATGGCTTGCCAACAGTGAACCCAAGGATCTCTAACCTATTTTATTCAACCCATTGCTTCCAAATCAACCCACATTCATGTCTGAATCACCCATTTCCTGTTCTGCATTACTTTTGCTCCAAGTTTGACTTATGTTGACCAATGTTCAATATTGTTTAAAACTTAAACACAAGCTCATAAAAAGC
Organism: Chrysanthemum seticuspe; assembly: GCA_019973895.1. NCBI lineage: Eukaryota > Viridiplantae > Streptophyta > Magnoliopsida > Asterales > Asteraceae > Chrysanthemum > Chrysanthemum seticuspe. The sequence goes on along the minus strand of BPTQ01000002.1, from coordinate 155,127,704 downwards.
TATTATAAGCTAGTATAAACTTGGAAAGAAGCTAATTGAAGCTTAAGATTCAGAGTTTGAAATTAAAAAATCCAACAGTGAACATAGATTATGAAAATTGAACAATAACTGGAATTGATAGTGGAAATAAGTTACAATACACCTTAATACCCTTGTTTGATACAATTAAGTTTAAAAACACAACTGAAAACAATTTAAGACATAACAAGCTAAGAAACGACATACATTTTATAAAAAAAATAAACTCACTCTCTTCCTTGTTGCTTCTCTTGCCTTTTATACACCCAAACTGTCTCTCTCCTCTTTCTGAATAGTTCCCACCAACAATATGGACCATAGGATGTGTAGAAGCAATCCTGGCCCTTCAAACAGATTTTGGCGCCAAAACTTATGTTTAACAGTTGGGTTGAGTGTTAGGTACAAAGGTGCATTAAATGCACTCTTGGAGTATTGTGTTTGGAGGGGGTAGGGGTGATGATGGTTGAGTGTGAGCAGATGAGTAGCAGGGTGATGATGGTGGTGGAAGGTGATACCCGTGACTTGGGAGGGAAAGTGGGTGGTCAAATGTGGTTTGACTGAATATTAAATAACAGGGGGTCCAAATGTAAGGCAGGGGTTCAAAAAGCTAAATGGCAGGGGTTCAAAAAGAATTGTGACAAGGGGCCAAGGTTAATAATAAGTTAATAATAATCAAGGGCCTAAGTTGCCATTTCTGAAACTGTAGGGACCTGTTCTGCCAAATCTCAAAGTTGCTCCAAGGACTGAAATTGACAAGTGTTAATATTACAAGGACCAAAGTTGCCATTTTCAGATTTTCCAGGGACCATTTCTGCCAATTCTTAAACTTGAAGGACCAATTTGTAATTTTCTCAAAACTTTTTATATTTTTCACCAAAGGCCTAATTTTGACAAGTTATGATATTAAAAGGACCTTTGGTGATTTTTCTTTTGAAATTTTGACTCAGGGACTATTTTTTGACAATTTTAGAAACTTGGGGGACTGAAACTGCCAATTATGCAAACTTTGCTCATTTTTCATCTGATTTTAAACATTTTGCATCTGAAACATATAAAATGTAATTTTGGAATATTTTCAGTATTTTGATGCATATCTGAGCATTTTTAAACGTTTTGCAGTTCAGATTTGACTAAAAATGATGAGTATTTACACACTCATCAGTTACAGTCAACAAGAAGGCATTGACTATGATGAGACATTTGCTCCTGTTGCAAGAATGGAAGCCATCAGGATCTTCTTTTCCTATGCTACCTACATGAACTTCAAAGTTTATCAAATGGATGTAAAAAGTGCATTCCTAAATGGTGAACTCAAGGAAGATGTATATGTTCAGCAACCTCCAGGCTTTGAGAGTAGTGAATTCCCTGACTATGTCTGCAAGCTTGATAAAGCCCTTTATGGACTAAAGCAAGCTCCCAGGGCATGGTATGAAACTCTCTCAGCCTTCCTGATTTAAAACAAGTTTGTTAGAGGAAAGATAGACAACACATTGTTTATCTACAGGACAAAACAAGATGTGATACTCGTCCAAGTACATGTTGATGACATCATCTTTGGCTCAACAGACTACACACTTTGCAAACAGTTTGAAAAACTAATGACAAAGAAGTTTGAAATGAGCATGATGGGTGAACTCACATACTTCCTTAGACTACAAATCAGGAAAACTGATAAAGGAATCTCCATCAGTCAAAAGAAATACACAAGGAATCTCTTGAAGAAATATGAGATATATGACTGTGCTTCAGTGAAAACACCAATGGTCCCTCCTAACAACCTTGGACCTGACCTCACTGGCGAATCAGTCAATCAAACTCATTTCAGAGGGATTGTAGGCTCACTGATGTATCTAACTGCTTCTAGACCAGACATCCAATTCTCAGTCTGTCTAATAGCAAGATATCAGTCTAATCCTAAACAATCCCATCTCACTAGAGCTAAGAGAATTCTCAGATACTTAAAGGGAACTCCAAGCCTTGGACTTTACTATCCAAAGTGCTCAGGGTTTGACCTCAAAGGGTATTCTGACTCTGATTATGCTGGCTGCAACATGGACAGGAAAAGTACCTCAGGGTCCTGTCAATTTCTTGGAGGAAAGCTGGTTTGTTGGAGTGCTAAAAAGCAACAATCAGTGGCTATGTCTTCAGCAGAAGCTGAGTATGTAGCTGCAGCAGGATGTTGTGCCAATGTATTATGGATGAAAAGTCAACTCAGTGACTATGACATCCATTACAAAATGGTACCCATCTTCTGTGACAACACTAGTGCCATTGCAATTTCCAACAACCCTGTCCTTCATCAAAGAACAAAACACATTGACATCAGATATCACTTCATCAGGGACCACATAATGAAAGGATACATAGAGCTTCATTTCATCCCTACTGAATATCAACTTGCTGATATCTTCACAAAACCCTTGGATGAACCTACCTTCAGGAGACTGAAAGCTGAATTAGGAATGTTAGACATTGAAAGTCAGCAAATTGAAAATCAATCCTAATCTCAGTGAGTCTTCCCTGAAATGGTACATCCTCCTTGAACACCCAGAATTCCTTTCTCACTGAATGAGTAAGACTCATTCAGGGTCCCTGACTTTTGACAAAGAGCATTCAATGAGTAACTAAATGCTCCAAGTATCAGTTACTTAAATGTCATAGGTTGGTAACCTTACCAATTTAATAAAGGAATATATGTCTCTTTGTCTTACTGTCATCCATGTCAAGGGTCCCTCAAATACTTACCTCACCCCACTTGGCATTAAATGCCTCTCCTCACATGAAATATCCTAAGGATATTTTATTACTGCAAATTGCACTTTTACTGTACACTGCAACTATTCCCTTAAAAAACGGGATTTTACTGCGGGTAGTGGAGGGTGGCATTAAATGTGGAAATTCAAAACGTTTTCAAAAACCGACTTTACAAATCCACAAGTATGCACATACCACCCCCTCTAAAAACACTATAAATAACCCTCACAAAATCCTTATAACACACACAAAAGATTTCTGCTAACAAAACTCTGTCAAAATCTCTTTTCAAACCCAGAAATCTTTGTGTTCTTCAAATCCTTTTCTGAAAAATCTTCTCTGTAAACCTTTACAAAAGTTTTTCATCACAACTTAAGAGATTCAAAAAAACCTTTGATTGTTCTTGTCAAGTTATTCTTCTCAAAACCCTAAAACTTTTTTAATGGAAATGGCAAGAACACAATCTCTTCAGTTTGCTTCACAGTGGGTAGGTAATCTTAACAATGTTGAATTTAAAACAAATAATGTCATAGGCAACTTTGAATATCCTCAAACTGTCCCAGCCTATATGGACATCATGAAATTTTTGTATAACTGCCCACTGAAAACTGCCTTTGTTCAGTGTCCCTCTATTTTGTACCAAAACCTCCTCAGGGAGTTTTGGGCTACAGCTAAGGCCTTTGACCCGATACCCTCTACTGATGAGAACAGCCTTAGACCACTCAGGGAATATCTCATCAGGTTCAGTCTTAACGGGGGACAGCAATTCACCCTGGATTATAAAACATTTTGCACCTCAACAGGGTTAGACTACAACAAGGGAGTTTATGTCGCCCATCCTGAACCCTTCACAGTGAAGGATGGGTTAAAACAAATCGTTTTAGATCCAACATTTTTGGACAAGAACCCAGTCACCAAGAGTTCATTTCTCGTGGCTTGGAGGATCCTATTCACTTTTGTAATTCAGGTCCTCGGCGGGAACCACTCATCCACTTAACAAGTTAACTCTATTCAGTTGATGATGGCATACTGCTTGATGAATGGGGTCACTGTCGACATATGGGAGATCATTTACAGTGATCTCGTAACCAAGCTACAGAGCAAAACTAGGACGAAATACGTTTTGTATCCTAGGTTTGTCTCATGTGCTTTACAAGTGTTACTGGGTTTCAATTATCTTCAGGAAGAAAAATATTGTGCTTTACCTGGCATCCTGAGTCAATCAAATTTTCAAAAGGACCAATCCCTTGTCACTAATACTGAATTGACGGCCCATATGGTTGCTGTAAACAACCAGAGGGAATCAGTGTCTCCTAACCCTGCTCCTAAAAAGAGAAAGGGGAAGTCTTAGACTGGGACTAAGACCAAACCCAAGTCTCAGGGCCCTGAGGCTTCAGGAACACTGGCAAAAAGGCAAAGAAAACCCAAGACTGACTTGCCACCCATAGGAGACCAAGCATCATCCACCCTGGTGACAACGAAGGACACTGATAAATCACAATCAGTGCCCTTGGTCCCAACTACTACTCCCCAAGATCCAGAGGGAAACATACAACCCGCTGGTATGGGAGCGCCTTCCACTTCGCCCAAGGATGACATTAGCAAATCACAGCCTTTGTCTGAGGGCACACTGAATGATCCCAAAGACTCAGAGGGAACCAAACAACCCACTGATAGGGATATCACTTTCACTGACTCTGCTAAAGGCACTGGGAAAAACCCATCATTGTCTCAGGGGGACAAAGACTTGAAGGGATAGGAACAACCCGCCGATACGAAACCCACCACCAATCCTGACTCCATAGAAGGCACTGGGAAACACCTACCAATTTCTGAGGGGTCAAAGGGGGACAAAGACTCAGAGGGATTAAAACCACCCGCTGATACGGAACCCATCACCCCCACTTTGTTAACTATGGCTGAACTTACAGGGTTACTCTTTTCTGATGATGAACCTGCTGAAAGTGATGATGAAATTTTATCAGCAGGGGATGAAGTGGACGCTGAAGTTCAATCTGAACAAGAACCTCGACCTGATCCACAGGAGCATATTGAGTCACCATTTCAACCTGAAGACAATGACTCGGACTCCTCATCATCCAGTTCTGGTGAATTTAGCCGCTATGACGACATTCTTCCAATCACTGAAAGGCAGCTAGTCATGTGGATCACCAAAGCCTCAAGGAAGATATACTCTGGGGTCACTGACCAAATGTGGGATCAACACACTGAGGCTGCTGCCAGTTATGTTGATCTTAAATCCGATGTGCTCACCTTCAATGAAAACACTGATGAACACAGAGATCTTATGTATGAGCAACTTCACAGATTCGATGATAACCTGGCTAAATTTCTCACACATCTTCAGGGTTGTGGGACCTAGATTGATGAAATCAGGTAATCCGTCAAAGAAGACCCAGCACTCAACTCAAAAGTGCTGGAGGCTACTGAGGCTTACTTGAAGAATTCCTCAGGCCTTACTGAACTTATCAACATGCTGAAATCTGCCAATGTTCAGGGTCTTCAATCTTTGGCCCAGTCTCTTAAGACAACACTGGGCTCTTTCGATGCTCAGGTGACCAATATGGCTAAGGCTTCCTCATCAATGGCGTGGAATCTTGGGCCTAGGATGACAGCCTTGGAACTCTCTCAGGCTAATCTTGAAACAAAGGTCACTGGTCTCCAAAAGGATACATCTGATATCAAGGCTATGATTACTGAAATCTACCAAGCCTTCAAAGGTCAGGCCACCCAAGCTCCCCCAGTGTCTGAGCCAACTCTTGCTCTCACTGACGTTGCCGCAACAATTGAGGGGGAGAGGAGCACTGAAGAGACTTCCTCTCACACTAAGGGGGAGCCAACACCACCAGTATCTGCAGCTCCATTATCATCATCACCACCTGTTTTAACAATACCCATCTCATCAATCCCACCACCAACATCAACAACAACAACACTGACAGTTACAACACCAATCATGACAACACCACCACCCTTGGTTGCATCATCTTCATCAGGACAAGACGAAGGGAAGGCCATAATGCAAACACCAGAGCCTAAACCTGAGCCTGAGATGATTCCCTACAAGATCGGCGACACTGAATACCTGCTCACACCTCAACAGCTAAGTAAATATCTTGCTAAAGAAAAAAGGAGATTGAAACAAGCTGAGGAAGATAAGAAGAATAGAGAAGCACTGGCAAAGGTAGTCGCTGAAGAAGCTGAGAACATGGGAATAGATCCAAAGAAACTCCAAAAAGGTCACGCAGGACAAAATTTCAAGGATGCTCAGGCTGCTCAGATGGCTGAAATGAGAAAACAGTTGGAAGAAAAGAAGAAGAAAGCTGAAGCCCTCAGACAAAGCAGAATTGAGCATTACAACTGGACAATGACAAGCCGAAGGCTACCTGAAAAGATCACAGATGTCAAAATCATCCCCAATACCAAACCACTGGCCATGAATGTTTACAGAGGGGATGATAAAAGACACTTCGAGGTTCATGATCCCCTGAAATTCACTGACTTTGGGATCACTGAACTCGATGAACTGGGTCCAGTAATTGAAAAGAAGAAGAATGCGGTGGTTAAGGAGCTGATGAAAATGCTCAGTAAAAGGTATGAAAGACTGAGGGATGCACCAGCACAACTGGGGATTCAGCCTGCCTTAACTGCACCTCAAGGATCTCAACCACAATCATCCACTGGCAAAAGGAAAAGAGTTGAGTTCCAGCCTGAGATTAAAGTTCCTGGACTGGAGTATAACAAGGAGCTGCCCGAAGGTGTAAAGTTCGTGAACTGTCTGGTGATTGAAAAGCTAGAAAGAGGGCTATTCCACATTGATGTCTATGGAAACCAAACATTTCAAAGATGGAGTGACATTGATCAGGCAGGTGTGGCTACAATGCTAAGCTACATACCAGTGGCCTCTCAAATTCAGACTCCTGCAAACGTCAGGCTCTGTGCTGACCTAAACGCCAAAATAAGATAGCACCCTGACAGAGAAACACTCATCACCAAGAAAGTAAAGCTTGAAGCACTGGGGATCCATCTTGACTGACATCATTCTCATTATCTTTTGTACTAGTGATAGGAATCTTGTAATTTGATCAATAAACGATGTATGTTTTGTTAAAATACTCAGTGTTCCTTATTGTATTCATTAGTACATTCAGTGTAAGAAGAAGCCATTTGCTCACTTACACTGATCAAACACTTAGGCTATTTGTATATCCAAATAGGGGGAGACTGTTGGGTTCAGTAAATACCCAAACCCCTTAATCTAGGATTTGAATAGAAAATAACCTAAGTGCTTAGACTGTTAAACACTAACAGGTCACTGAGTGCATAGTCTCTCAGTGAGCCATCTTCAGGACGCTCAGTAAGAGACATAGAAGAAGTCTCTCCACTCAGTAAGGCGGAACTTAAAGGGTGAATACTGAGTCAAGAAGAAGATGGTGGATTCAGTGAGTGATGACAATAACTCACTGAATCCCTCAAACTCCTCACCAACTACAAACACTGAAGACAAACTGAAACTGAAAACTGAAGACTGAAGACTATGAAGACTGAAGAATGGGCGGGATAAAACGGTTACGTTGGAAACGAATAAGACGGAGTACTTGTCCTGAAAGTTTCCCTTTTAGTATCAGCATCAGTACTGACATGAAGAAAGTGACTTGGTCCCTTTACCTAATATAGTCTTTGTAAACAGAGACAAAATACATCAGTATTTTGTCTTCTGCAAATTGTCAGTTTGTCATTTAGGAAAGAGTTAAAACTCATACTTGTATAAATAGCATAAGATATGGAGTGAAAGGTTAAGCTTGTGAATTGTAAAAACACACATACACAGAAGCCATCTTTCACTCCTCCAAATACAACTTAATCCCTGAGATAGCTCAGTGGGTACTTATAGTTGTGCTTAGACTTAGCCTGAGCTTAGAGAGGAGTTGCAAACACTTGTCATTTCAATCCCTAGTACTGTTCCGCAAGTACGAGGGTAACGTATTCTTTTGATTCACTTCTAATAAGAATATGACGTTGAAAATTACTCTTGTGTTTTATTTATATCTTTTCAGTCATTGATTCACTATTAGTTTTGTTTACTAAACTGTTTTTATACTATAGTGAATAGGGAACAACACATACTCATGAAGTCATTGTCATTGTTGAGGATCTTCGTGCAGTACTTGTACTTCCTGCTGTCAAATCTCCAGATGACTACGTCAAAATTCCTACGGAAATGGAGATTCTGGATTTTCTAATTAATATTGGGTATGATGAGTCTGCTGGAACAATCTCTACTCACTCTAGAGTTGATGTGAAATACATTCCACAACCATGGAGGACTCTCTACCTCATGGTTGCCAAGTCTGTATCGGGCAGAGATAGCGGTCATGAGCATACCAAGTTGCCTCACTTTCAAACATTCTAGGGTATGGTCAATGATCAGCACATTGACTATGCAAGCCTCATATGGGAAGACATGATGCAGCACCTCAAGAAAGGAGGTTCAAAGATCCCTTTTGTCCAATTCACAAAGCTGATCATCCACAACATTCTTAAGAAGCATGAGGACATCCCAAAAATACTTGATGACCCTGTAAAGCACACTGTGAAGAATGAGCCAACTCTGAAGACAATTAGGTTTCTGGTGTCCAGCACTCGCAAACAAGGAGTTGAACTCCCTGCATGCCTTATTACTGAAAAGGTCAAAGAAGCTCCTTCGCACAGATATTATCAGGAAGCTCTGAAAGCACAGCGTGTCGGGTTCATGGATGAAGTCACTCAGACTCCATTGATCAAAACAAGGGCTAAGAAAGCTGGAAGATCAGGTAGTACTACAAAGAAGTCCAAGTCCAAGATCAACAAAAGAGTCATAAAGTGGAGAATTCCTTCTCAAGTTGTAAAGCCCGAACCTTCTCCTCAGCCCACATCACAACCAGATGAGGATTCAGAGACTGAGTCAGATGAACTCGAGGTTTATGACAAAGTTTGTGCTGATGACTCTACCAATGAGAAGGAGCAGAAGAAAAGTCCAACACTTGAGGAACTTGATGAGGATATTGATGCCTACATATCAGAGGATGAAAGTGACAAGACTTACAAAGGGAAGAGACCTTTAACTGTTGTAGAACAACATGACTCTAACTCTGAGCATGATCCAGAGGAGGAAGAAGAAAGACAATTTCAGAAAACTTTAAAGCAGAAGAGGATAGAGCATCAAGCCTCTACCTTTGCGGCTAATCAACCCGGCGGGGTAGGAGGTTCAAGTAGTGGTGCTCCACACATCGAAGAACCTACTCAGTTCACCCAAATCCAATCCGATCCGGTTAATCAACCCGGTAAGGACACGGGTGACAACACCAAGGTTAACACACAGGATGGCAACCACAGCAACAACAACAAGAAGATGAGGAAATGTATGATACTGGAGGAGATTTTAATGATCAGGAGGAAAGGATTATTGATGATGATGTTCTAGAGGCTGCAAAGGAGATTAAATGCAAAGAGTCTGAAGCAGAATCGACTAAGGTTGAAGAGGAACGTTTAAAGAAGGAAACCGACAATTATATCATCGACAACCCATCTCACAAACCTCAATCGTATTCTGAAACACCACTAGACACCTCAACAAGACCTGAATCATCATCACACTCATCCCCTCCACCAACACATACAACAGCAAAATCAACAACAAAATCAGTTAAGAAGAAAGCTGATATGTGGATGTCTCGTGCTAAGACTAAAATTCAAAAGGTGGTAAATCAATCCCGAACAAAAAGCAAAACCATTTGGAAGCTCAAGTCAACACATTGTCCGACTTGGTCACCGACCAAACAACACAGATGTCCTCATTTCAAGAATCCAAAGATGCCATCCAGAATTTTCTCGCCAGGGATGTTCAGGGAGAAATGAATTAGCTAATCATCAATTACGTTCGGACATTCTTACTGAAAACATTCATGAGGTGACCAGAGAACTCTTCAAAAGATAGCTGCAACCAATGTTGAAGACTATGGTTAAGCAGATTATCACAACAACACCGGTGGTAATGAAAACAAAACCGGTCAAGCGCCCAGTCACTACCGAAGAAGACTTAATTGCTTAACTGGTCATTAAAATGGCTCCTAGAGCTGATTCTTTGAGCAAGGAAGATGAACAGCTCTACGATCTTCTAGTTGCAAGACAACTTTATACAACATGCAAAGAAGATGCAAGAAAAGACAAAAGACCAAGGAAAATGATGATCAAGATCCGAACCCCAATGCAAAGAAACAAAAGAAAACCGGAGGATCATCATCATCCATGCCACCACCACCAACCAAGACTGCCACCACCTCCACACAACAAGCTGCTCAGCAACCATCATCTGATAAACCTAAGGATTCAGACACCACATCACCACTTGAGAAAACCGGTGATCATTTTACCTACAGCGGTGATGATGACTATGAGCAACCGGAGCATCAACTTACACCTCAACCGTCGCCAAAATCAAGAACTGAATCATCATCAAGGAAGAAAGGAAAGAAATCTACCGTTGTCTCATGGTTAGACAATGATAACAAAGAAGAGTATGAATGGTTCAACAACTTGGTCGAGGCACGACCCCTCGAAGAAGATCAAGAGCCAGTGGATGGCCGTATAATGGAGCAGGTCCAAGTGCTTAAAAGTCAGTTCAAGATTAAGAAGATGACCAAGAAAGAACTCTGACAGATCAAGAATGATGCTTTCACTTTGTTAAATGAAAGATCCGGAAGCGCGATTGAGCTTGAGTATCAATTGGAAAACATTGCCCGTGCAATGTCAAAAAATATTGATTGGCTCAATTTGGAGTCCAACATTGATCATTCGACAAAGAAACATGGACCTTACTAAACTGATTGGACCAAGCCACTCCCAATGATCGGCAAACCCGAACAACCCAAGATTCCGTTCAAGTTCTTCTTCAACAAGGACCTTTAGTTTGTTCAACACGGAAACTCAATCAGCAAGAAGTATGCTACATCCTTGACTTTTAACATACCTGCTGCCTCATTCTCCAACAAGGCCATTCAAGAAGACGCCACCAGTTTGTTCATCGACAAAGTGGTGGAATACGACAAAGATGCCTTGCTAGGGATTCACCATTGGCCATAAAGGCGTAGGATTTTATACAGAAGCAGCAAGCTTAGCAAGTCTAACAAGGATGTCAAGCATGACCAAAGGATCGTTGTAATAATGTCGGTCTCTTCGGCTACCAAGTAGGACTAGTCCTTCTTAACCAAGATCGTGGTGAAACGACAAAATGAAAAGGAGTACGAGTTCTTCGAAGCTGACTTTCCTGACTTGTCTCTCAATAACATTGAAGACATGTATCTACTCAAGGTACAAGGAAGGATGTGTCAGTTTTCGATGGACATCCAATTGAAGTACATCATCGCTCTCCTTATATTCATCAGAATCAAGATCATACAAGAACGTGTTGAAGATCTCCATCTTGGTGTTGAAAGTTACCAGAAGCAACTCAACCTTACAAAACCGCTTCTACACTTCAATAAAGTCAAAAAGAGCCACAATACAAACTCTTCACCAAACCAAAATTCGGGTTCGTCTACAGAAGTGAGAATCACTGCAATTGCTTTATGGTGTTTGATGAGATCCACAAGTTCTGTGAAGATACTCTAAAGATGGTTCAAGATGGCATGGCTTATCGTTTGAAGGATATTCAGTTGGGAAAAGGTAAAAGATGGAATTCTCAGGATAAATGGGATGTTCGAAGGTTCGTTAATAGGATCGAGGAAAGGTTGAAGTACCGTGATCAAATGAGGAGGTGATAAGGATTTAAAAAGTACACTTTTAAGGGGTCATTTAAGCCCTTAATCGACCACTTTTATATCCATTACTGCTTAATTTCGTTCCTTTTCACTTTTTAGGTCTCTTGGAAGCAAAATGCTGGAATGATGCACATTTGGACGAAAAGGAGTGAAAACATGAAGAAAACAGCAAAGTCAAGATTTAAGCCACTCAAGCTGCTAAAACTAAACCTGACGGTGTCCCAATCAAAGGGCGACGCCGTCCCTCTCTACAGATTTGATAAAACCATGCACCAGACGGCTCAGTGGAATTTTTGCTCATAACACCTGGCGGCGTAAGGCTTTGAAGAAGAAGGGCGTCACTCAGACTTTTCATCTCAGACAGCCCAGATCCAGAACCAAGACGACGTCTCATATGAAGACTGATGGTGTCACGACCACAAGGTGACGTTGTCCCATCGATCACTTGGCCAAGACGAAAACCCTAATGACGGCGATATGACTGCGCCCCACCTATAAGGCGACGCCGTCACAAGTGTAAATCTATATATAAAATTCGATTTTTCTGTATTTTAGGAGGTAGACTTTTGGAGTAAAAACCCTAAACATTTGTAGTCCGACTTGGATAGTATCTTAGGGTCCCAAACCCTATTTTACACATCAAGATAAGTGTTTTAATCCAATAGTATCATTATGTCTTCCATTGATTGTGTGTATGCTTGCTTGTTTAACATGTCTAGCTAAATTTCTTGTGTGTTAGCTTAGATCTATGAAACCTAGTTATTAATTATTGTTAGGTTGTCTCTTATCTTAATTTTAATTGGTTTAGGAGTGCAACTAGGCTATCGCTGTGTTTAAATGCTTAAGTAATCTTTGTAAAAGTTAGTTTATGAATGACCTAGTAGATTTCGTAGTCTAAAAACCCAAAGATGACCTTAAAGTTAGTTTATGAATGACTTGTGGATTTCGTAAGCAAAACCAATAGGTAATCTCAAAGAGTTAGGGCATAGGCATACCCTACGACCTTAGAAAACACAACGCGTTAAGAATAAGGACGTGACAATTTAACCAACAATAAAAGATAGCTAAGGAATAATAGTATCTAGGTAAACACATTTTTAATCATCATACGAGCACACATCAAATAGACATAGCTACCCCTAGTAATTTAGATAATTAGATAGTATAAGTAATCGGTAGAAGTACCACCCCCAAACCAATTGCCCCGAGATTTTACCCTTGGCTTTCTAAAAAACCAATAAAAGATAAAAAAAGAATCATCCTCAACCCCACCTTAGCGTAATACACTTCTTGCTAGCATTCCTATTCCCTTAGAGAACGATATCAATACCTGAGGCTTACCCAATACTACACTACAATGATTAGGTTCACTGCCTAGGGTGTTGAAAAACTTGCTCGATGAAATGGAAGTTCCTTTGACCCCGAACGCGCTTCGTACGCACATCAGGAGGCTTGAAAGCTACGTGGGAGGAAAATTGAGCTTTCCTATTCTGATGTTTCAACGTCCATAGTAGTTGGTTAGTGTTGTGTATAACATTTGGTATGCTTGAATATTCTTAACTATTATTTTGTTATATATATTATGGTTTGTGCACATATGTCAGTGTACAACCCGATCTTGTAAAGAAAGGACCATGTGGTACGCTTCAGTGCCAAAATCCTAATATAAGGAGCGAAAGGTTCTTAATTTTGAGTAAAATTAATCAAACTTTCTATATTTTCATAATTTTGCTCAAATGAACAAGTGTTATTTTTTGTGTTTTTCAAAATCTCAAACGTTAATATTACTTGTTGAGGGGGGAGTATTTGTAAAACAACTTTGTTCAAAGGAAAAGTTCTTGTGGAAATCTTCCCGCAAAACTCAGCATGGTCATATTTTAAATTAATGTTTCATCAAAAACGACATCAATGTGCCATTTTTTAAGGGGGAGAAAAATTATATGTGATCCAAAATATGTTGAAAAGTAAATGGAATCTCAAAGTACTAAGACTTAACCTATGAATTGACGAGATTTGAAATGTCATTAATCGAAAAGACTTGTCTTTTACAAGATTTGTCTTTGTAGATCGTACCAATTCGAGAAACTCTTGATATACATGAACTTTGACGGGTTTAACATCCATTTCAAGGTATGTTCACACCTTCAAGGTAGTTATTAGAGCTAGTTGTCACCTAAAAGCTGACAATGGAACTCTTTAACTATACAACATAACCGTGTCTCGCGAGGAATTGTCTATCAGGAGTCGATCGATTCAAAGTGTGCGCTCTACCCTCACTATGCATATTTAAGTCAAAACTCATAAGCACATGTGGAAGGGGAGTATTTCTGAAAATACAAAACTCTCAAAGTGTTTCAAAACATGTTTTTATTCATAAACTCTTTGAGAGATTTTCAAGTAAATGGTTTATGGCAACATAGGATAGTCATGGACTTATAAGGTGACTAAGTTTAGGAATAAACGTCCTATGATCCGCCAGATCCAGAGGGATCTACCCAAGGACATCACCAATAGTTGGAATTAGAAGTCCTTAGGTATGATTGAAAAAAGGAGAATATGAGAAACGGAGAAAGAAGGAGTTGAAGAATTAAAAAGAAAAGTTAAAGAAAAGGGTGAAAACAAATAGCCCTCCATATGATTCAACTTAGGGCAGACACCGGGTTTAACTCATATGATACTGGTTGTCACAAAGATGACACCAGTATTGAAAACAAAGTCGTCATGGACCCAGTGACGCACTATACTAAACCTTCTAAGCCACTCAAGTTCTCTCAAAAGAGCTGATAACATCAAATAGTCCTGAGTTTCTAAGCGTTAATTTCCCCCTATATCATCACATTTTGAGTAATATACTAGTGAAAACATCCTTATTCCTTATTGTTTCATTACAGGACCCATTCGAAGTAAGGAAGCTGTAATTGGACGTTTTCAAGCCCTATTGATACGATTGTCTCTTAACTATGGCGTAACTAAGTGATGAAGTTACGACGCAACTAAAGATTACGAAGGCTACGGCGTAACCCTCATATCAGGTTACGCCGTAACAACTGATATGCACCAAATTGACAATGACCACGACGTTGCCCTCTGTTTAGGCTACACCGTAATGAAGAAATACACTTGATTACAAAAGCTACGGCGTAACCCCAGCTTAGGTTACGCCGTAACCATGGATAAGTACAAAAGATTGAAAGAAGTTACGACGTAACTACCTAATAAGGTTACGCCATAACTAGTTCGAAGCCTATAAATAGTCGATGGTTTCACCAGTTTTTGGTATCTCTCCTTTCCCAAACCTTCTAGGGTTTGGGGAGATCAAAACACAGAAGAAGAAGCATGGTTTAGGAGCACTAAATAACGAAGTCCTCGTCTACGATTTCTTTTGTATTCGAGTTTGGATTCTTTTTATATTTTTTCTAGAACTTATACTATGAATTCATATCATTAATTAAAGTTCACATTTATGTTATTGTTATTCTCTATAATTCTTTATAGACATTTGCTAGTCTTTTCATAGATCGCTAGCATTGGTAGTATTATAAGCTTGGTAGTATCTAAAGGGCTGGGAGATCTGACCAACTGACCCCAGTCCGATAGATAGCGAAGTATGGGAGGAATTGGCCATAGTACAACCACTCTTCGTGTGCGAACTGACCAAATGATCACCTATCAAGTAGAGGTATTTAAGAGGTTAGGGGGAATCTAAGTTCCTAACGGCCGGGTTCCCACCATCTAGATCTAGTAGATTTGGTGCTTAATGACTGCTATTAGGTTGCCGAATGATCCCGGGTGACCTGATCATCTTGGTGAGAAATCTAAGAACCATAGGCCATGACGAATCGATCAAAGGAGTCTGGTGATAATTAATCACTATATTGAATCTTGGTATCGGGAGTCAATTCATAATTGTATTCTTTATTAAGCTTCGTTTATCTATTTCTTTACCCTAAATTTCTGGTGTCTGTGTAAGTAAGTGAATAGCATAGCGATGGATTATAACAACTTTGGCATACCAATATATTATCATTTCTAATCATCTTAGTTCTTTCAAGGTCACATCTTTCTTGGGACGATACTCGGATTTACCTAAGGCTTTACTACATCTGATCGGGTACTCTGCCCGTTAGTATGTGTCTATCCTAAGTTATCTAAGTTTTATAAATATTAAAAGCAGGATGAAATAGCACATCAGCTTTTTGGCGCCGCTGCCGGGGAGCAGTTAATGAGAAATCTAAGGTATTTCATATTCACCTCATTAAGAGATTTGAGCACTTCCATAAGGTACGTTTCTAAATCTCTCCTATTGCAATTACACAACATTTATCCTTTGACGCTATTAGTTACGACGTAACTCCTTTCATGGGTTACGACGTAACCATGTTTCAATTAATTAAAAATTATTATAAAATCTTTTGACTAATTAGTTACGACGTAATTCTTTTTAAGAAATACGACGTAACCACTATACAATCAGATTTATTAAAATTAAATCTTTAATTAAAATTAAAAATTTAATTACGGCGTAACCCTTATTAGGATTACGACGTAACCCTTTCACAACCATTTAATATTCTAAAAATATTAGTTACGGCGTAACTTTTAATAGAATTACGCCGTAACTATCTTGGCGGTATAAAACCTTATACGAAATAAAAACTAGGTTTTACACATACACTTTCACCGCCTACCCATACAGTAAATTTTTCTTCAATTTTTTTTTCATCAAGATCTCTTCATCTAATCTTTCTTCATGGCTGGTAAGATCTATCACTACTCTTTTTGATTTGTTTATGTCAATTATTTCATTTAGGGTTTATATTTTAATATTTTAGGGATCTTGCCGATTTGAGTAAATTATTGCTGTTGGTTTGATTAATTGATAATTATGATGATTTCCCCATGTTATTATGATTCGTGTCCTATCACTATGGGTCGATTTGGGTGTTTTGACTTTATTTAAATAGGGTTTTGGGTCAAACACAAACCTAGTGGGTTAGGTGCGGTCCCTCAGCACTAATAGGTTAAAAATTTATCTAAACTTTTTACCACTTGAAAAAATTGATGGTTCTGGCGTAATCTATTGCTTAATTGGACCATCTGAGGTGCTGAGTTTCTGGGGAAGTTACGACGTAATTGGGGGTTAAGTTACGTCGTAACCATTAAAATCTGTAATTACAGCGTAGCAGTTTGATTTAGCTACGCCGTAACCTCTGAAATTACCTAATTACGGCGTACTCTTGTTATGGTTACGCCGTAGCTTGACATCAGTAAGGTCTGCACATACTGTTATTTGTCTTATTTTCAGGTGCAAACAATCCCGTTAATTGGTTTAGGTTTCTGGCTCACCCAGATGCTGGTATTAGGCAATTGTGCGTGGAAGAATATGAGAAATTAAGGAGGAAGGATACAAGTCAACCAGAAGCACTTGATTTTGAAGCATTTGGTAGTTTGGCAAACGGGAATGCTGGTAGGAAATTGAGGAAGTTTTGCAAAATCAAGTTCACGTGTAATGCAGGGGAGTTCACGTGCAATGCATGGTTGCTGTCATGGATTCAGGAGTACGTTAGGGAATTCCTTGCTAGTGTAGAGTTTTGTACTGATCTTGTGGATGATGACGTAGAGTCAATGTTTTTCCAACTTGGAGGCGTTAGAAGAAGTTTGACTCTTAGGCAGTTTACTGTGAGGATGGGTTTGTACACTGAGGAGGAAATGGAATCTGAAGCTTTTCGTCGGTTCTATCACACTTGTTGGAGAAGAAGGGATGAGACTCAAGACCTTGCTGCGTCTTTCAACCAGATTGATGTCATGGATGGTTATGATTCAAAGAGCCCACCATCCTACGTAATGGTGAGGAGCCCCATTCGTCGACTGGTGCACCGCCTACTTGCTTGCTCTATTCGAGCAAGATACTCCGCAAAGAAAAGATGACTATGGATGATCTTTACCTAATGCAGGGAATGGAAGGGGGAACCACATCGATGTTCCCTTCTATTTGGCGAGGTTTATGGGTGTTGGTGCTAAGGGGTTTTCATCTAGGAGTCCTTTGCAGGGGGCTCATTTCATTGGGAGGTTAGCTAGGAGTTTTGATCTTATGACCGATGCAGCTTTAGCTATGGTGACCCGTGGTAGGGAGACTAGTTTGATAGGATTGCCTAAGCTAGTCGAGTTCGGGATTTGCACCCAGGACATATATGGAGTGATTGAGTTGGCTAGGACTGCCCCGAGGAGATAAGTCGGGGAGGCTAGTGGTGCTGGGGGTGATGCTGAAGAGGAGGCTGTAACACCCCGAAAATAAGGTATAGCGGAAGCATACGAGCCTTTGGGTGCTACAATCTTGGTATCACAACATAAGCTACAAAGAATGGTTTTTATCCCATTTATTTAGAATAAAATTCATTAATTGAAAACCATAAGTTTACATTAATGAAAGTAGTGCGGAAATAGGCCCAAAAGATATTTAAAGCGGTCCCGTTTATTCATCAGAGTCGCCTATGACCATGCCCCTTGCCAAACGTCTTCCAATAGTGAGTTATCGCCTTAAAATTGATAACACATGCTAACAAGGTCAGCTTACGCTGGTGAGTTCATTGGTTTAAGTTCAATAAAACATAGTGGACCTGTAGGAGTTGATTTGCTATGCGAGACTTAAGATAGATATACAACATTCACAAACCGTTTCATATCCGAAATCACAATCCATATCACGCATCCAGTGATCACACGGGCCCAGCGACTCTAGTCCAGCACTGTCGTGGCAAAGTCTAGAACAATTTCCAACCCCGGACTAGGTCAAGGTAGAAGTCTATTCTTAGCTAGGCAACAGTTATAGCAATTAGGATTGCTACCCTAGTCTAAGGCAACGACTACCGCACATCTATCTAAACAGTCAAGCACATAAGCAAATCCAAATAGTTTTAAAGGTCCAAAAACAGTAGCATGATTCTCACCCCAATTTAGTTAAAAACGTAGATAAAAATGGGGCTATGAAACTCACCTTAGCCACTGCAATGCACTATACACTATTGACACGACTGGCATCTAAAGCTAATCTCGACGGCATCGAGATAAGTGTACGACGAGTACGATAGAATAGAAGTGACGCAACCTAATGCGTATACGATAATCTTAAAATACAACTCATCTGATAAATAAGTTAATAGAAAGTAATGTGTCGTAGTTTTCGTGGATTATTCATGTCGTTACTTTCAAAAGTCCATTATCGTTCCCAAAAGTTTATAATTTATATCCCAAAAGTTTAGTTTTAACCTCTGTTGCAAAAATCGGTCTAGGCGGCCGATTAATCGCCGATTAATCGCTAGGCGGTGATTAGCCGTTCTGATTTTCATTAATCGGCCTTATTAATCGGTTACTGAAGTAAATCGGATTAATCGGCCTAGGCGGCCGATTAATCGGCCAAATCAGAGAAAATCGGATAAATCGGAAAAATCAGTTACGGGTAAAAATGGGCAAAATCGGGAAAAAATTGGCAAAATCGGAAAAAATCGGTCAAATCGAAAAAAAATCGGCTAGATCGGCCAAATCGGGCATATAGTTTCAAAATTTTATAATTTCATATATAAAAAATCCAATCCGATTAATCCCCGACTAATCCCCGCCTAACCGATTAATCGCTAGGCCCTACCCGGCCGCCCAGCTACCGCCTAGCGATTTTTGCAACCTTGGTTTTAACGTTTCGTGTGGTGGTAATGAACCATGACTCGACAATCAACTCACGCCAAAAGAAAAGAAGACGTTGACATGACCGAGACATACCAACTAGAACGCACACTAAATGGGAAAAAGACATCGACAAAGTCAAGAAATACCGACAATACTCAAACTAGTCAAAGAATAGGAAATGACGACATCTATTTAAGACACATAAATAGGTTAATTGATAAGTTTCGGCAGTTTACCCAATAATCCCCAAACGTACATGTTAAATAATAAAAGACAAGTTTCCATTTATCGCTTAATTAGTAAAAGTTTCTCAATTGTTATTCATAATTATACAAGTTTACAAGAAGGTACTTCATATAAGGTATATTAAGTAGTATACTATAAATGACACGTTCGTTTATTCAAACGTTTCCAAATCAATACGACTTCAATAAGTTATATTATCAAAATAATACTTCCAAACAAGTTTATAAAAGCTAACATGTGTTATAAAACACGAGTTACCATCGTATTTAATAAGGGTTTATAATAGATTAAACCATAGCCGTCAATAATATATAGTTATATAATTCAATATCAGTTTAAATGTGAAAACGAAATATTTAGTTTTATCGCAAAACAAATATATTAGACTCATTTAAACCAAAACGTTTAATAAAGTACACATACTAAACAATATAACTTGTTATCAATAACTATTCCAAGTTTATAAAATATATTTTTGTATTTATAAAACATAAGTTATTATCGTAGTTAATGAGGGTTTTTAACTAAATAGAACCGTATTTGTTGACAATATGTAGATAAACATCTCATTTTTAGTTAAAATGTTGGTAATGGAATACGTAAGCATATCGCGAAACAAATATATTAAACTCATTTCCGAGTCTAATATATTATACTTGTTTAAGCCAAAATGTTTAATAAAGTTGACTCGTAATCTATATAACCCGTATATCTAATGTTACTTCAAGTTTATAACCCGTATTACACCTTATAGCTCATACGTAATATCCGACTCTAATTATAAATCACGTGTTAACTCTTAATGTTTATCATCCCATATTATAGGTAACTTGTTCATTATTTGCTAGTCTAATATCATTTATCCAATATTTTCATCCCGTTAATGTTGTATAATTGATTTGTTACAAGGTCACTTCGTTAAGTACATATATATGGCTAACCCGTCATCTTATACCGTTAATTTGTTGCATAAGTTTCGATATCCCATTATAATTTAAGTCTTGACACCAATCAAACAAATTAAAATACTGATAACATCAAATTAGCCTGATCTTTTATATATCAAATTCCCGTGTTTATTGCCTCATTTGTATTAATATGTAACTTAATTCGTTCATATTTGTTCATAATTGCATTTCAGGATAAATGAGGCGTTGGAGTGGAAAAGATGTGATAAAAGGCCAAATATATGTTCTGAAGATTAATTTACAAAGGCCTATGAATTATTTGTGAAGGTTACGCCGTAACTGCTTAATAATGTTACGGCGTAAATATGATGCTTTGAAGGATACAGCGTAACCATCTCTTATGGTTATGTCGTAATTATTTTGTGAAGGTTACAGCGTAACATGGAATTAGTTATGCCGTAGAGATTATTTCGGATCGGATAAGTATGAGATGACGAAGGATTGCGACGTAGCCTGATGGATTAGTTACGCCGTAATTAATTACTTGGGCGCAAAGTTTCGAGGTCCAGGGATTAAAAGCGGCAAGTTAATAATTATTTTATTCACTTCAAGGACTAAAGAATTAATGCAGAATTACGATGAAGGGCTGAATATGCAAGTTTTATAACACATTTTTATGTGTTATAATATAAAAGAAATAAACCACAAAGACCTAAGTGCAAGTGATGTAAAATTGGAAGTTTAAATGGAAAATGCACTTAATATAAATATGACATTCATTTGTCATATTTACTTCATCATATTAGGGTGCGTATTGGTACCGTACGAGGGACCCAAAAAGAGTGCAGCCAACGAGGGTTCTGGCCTTAGGGGTTTTGCCGCGATACTCGACTAGGGGATCGATAGCTTTATCCTTAGCACGATATGTAATTATTTTCTGACTCATAATATTATTTTGGTTTCATTATTGTTTATTATAATTTTGATTCTCAATATAATTGTTTGCGAATTAATTCTTATTGTGTTCTATTTAATTGATTATTAATTTATTATTAGTCAATTAATCATTTGATGTTATGTCTTTGTTTATTTATTGTTTTATATGGTAATTATATTTGTCATTCTACTAGGGTATCATGGAGACGTGGAAATTAGGTCTTTGCTTAGTTTTGATTTTTTTTATTATTAATACTTTTGCGTTATTAATTGTTTCTAGTGTATGCATGCATAGTTTATTGGTAGCTACCCTTGTTTCGGTAGTTTTGAATGGCGGTAGAGGCTAGTTGCTTAGGAGATATGACCAACTGACCCTAAGTGAGTAGACTGAGACGAGAAGGGTAAGATATGACCAACTGACGACCCTTTCTACTTGTGCGATTTGACCAACTTATCACCTACCGTTTGGATGAACTTAAGAATTAGGGGGTGAGTGTTTAAGTTGCTAACGCCCAGGCACTCACTATTATAAATCTAGCATGTAGCGGAACTTAATGACTCGGCTTAGGGGACCAGGAACAACTGGACTTATGAGGGGACACCTGACTTCTCCAGTGGTGGCATCTTTGCTGATAGGTTAGGGCGAATTGACCAAATATTGTTCTCTCGACTTTGACCCCACCTGAAACAGGAATCTAGTGACATTTAGAACCCATGTAATGCGATAGTAAACGCCGGCTCTTAATGACTGCTATTAGATTGCCGAATGATCCCGGGTGACCTGTTCATCTTGGTGAGGATTCTAAGAACCATAGGGTAGGCGAATTGACCAAAGGAGTCTATCGACTTATGCCACTTGCGAATGAACTCGGTTTAAGAATTGCATCACTATCGTTCCCATTAGCTTGTTTACCAGAGAACCAGCCCAATTGATCACGTAACACCTTAAATATTATCAATCCTTACATTAAAACTTATTTATTTGACCAATTTAATTAATTAGACAGTTAGGAATCAACTGTTCTTGGGACGACCTCGGTCTTACCATTCCCTCACTACATGCGACCGGGTACACTGCCCGTTAGTGCATTAGGTAGGCCATAGGTAGACGAGTTACTATAAATGTAAAACCTGGTCAGTAAAATCTGCATCAAGTTTTTGGCGCCGCTGCCGGGGAACGGTCTTCGTATATTTTGCTGTTTGATTAATATTATTCTACAATTATGTCTTCTGTCTTGAGATTACGGCGTAACCTTGGCCATGGTTACGGCGTAATCTATTCTTATATTATATCAGGTTTCTTTCAGACTAAAGTTACGGCGTAGTTGGACTTACGCCGTAACCAAGTCTGAGTCATCTTAAAATTATGAATGATGTGTTATATCTCACTTGTTGCTCATGTTTATTATTTTTACACATTTAATGCACGAGGTTGTGATAGTGTGCAGGTTGAGCAAGAAGAACAAGTGGAGGAAAATCTCGACAAGATCATAAGCCGAGATTAGTTGAGCAATGGACATTATTTTGAGACGTCCGATTGATGGCTGTTGCAGGAGTCTAACTTAAAGACTCAAGGGAGTTAAAGAAAAGTGCTCATCGGGAGACTTCCCGTCTCTATCATAGATTTAGTTTTTGATTTTATTTTTCGTAGACCTTTTTGGATATTTTTTGTATTTTGTTGGATTTGTTTTTGGGTTTGGTATGTTTTGTTTATCTTGTTTACAGGTTTTAAAATACCAAGGATAGATGACAGGAGTTCAAATAACTCCTCTTGATCACGTAGGAAGAAGTTGACATTTTAGGCACAACAACATCAGAATGAAATTACGGCGTAACTGGCGATCAGTAAGGCCATCTGCCCACTTCATCATAACTACGGCGTAACTAGGTCGATCTAGTTACACCGTAACTCCCTTGTTCCAGGTATTTTCTTTCTCGGGCTTTCTTATTACGCCGTAACTGGGCCGATCCAGTTACGCCGTAACCCCTTCCTGGTAAACATTTTTCTTAAGTCAACTCACCTACGCCGTAACTGGGCCGATCCAGGCACGCCATAACTATCCTCTGATATGAAAATTTTTAATAAAAACAAGTTTCAAAATATTTTCATAACCTTGTATTAGTAATTAAATGAACTTTGTGGGTGTGTTCCCTGTAAACCCTCACGAGACTTCACTCGTCCAATCGGGACACCGATTGGTTTAAAACGCTTGTTGCATGCGCTAAATGCAACCGTGATTCCTACGAAAGTGAGTTGGGTTTTATTTTGTTTCAATTTTTACATTTCATGCTATTTTTGCTCTTTATCCGGAATTATGCTTTTTGGTATTAGTTTTTCTTGCAGCAATACAGATTGAAGTTATGGAGCTATGATTGGCTGCAAGGGAACACTTTTTATCTGTCCTAGTTGAGTGCTATTGTGTTTGCAAGGAGTATTGATGTGAAGATGGATGTTGCTCGTCGAGGCACAATTGGAGCGTGTTTTTGAACATGCATTATTATTCATACCGAGCTAATCCAGGGGAGTTTTCGTTTCAATTCCAACCCTTCTTATCTTTCATTTATATGCTTAAGTATGACCCAAGTGGGGGGAAGGGATTAGACATAGACACCCGCTTGATTTTACTTGCTCTTATTTTTCTAGTTTTTTTTTTTATGAAAAGTGTTTCATTAGTAAAATTTTGACATGTTTTTCATTACTTAACTGGATTAATTTAGACTGAGCACACCTACCCTATATTTCCATTGTATGAGGATAAGCCTTTCCGTTTTCCCCTTATACATAATACCATAAAAATGAGTGTGCCGGTGGCTGTAGTAGACTTTAGAACTTGGCCTTGCATATCTTTTCAGACCATTATCATGAGCATTACACTGAGGTAACTTGGTGTGATCGGTGCAGCTAGGATTTAAGGCAATTTTAGGAATAAACCCAAATAGCCCATATATGTATTGTGTATATTGACTTTTCACATGGATTAGTCAATCCCCCTGTTAAACCCTATTTGTTGCGCTCACCATTAGTGAAAGATACCCCTAGATACACCCTTCAGAGCCTTTCCTTTTATTTTGTTCACCCAATATATGTTGTTTCGTTACACCTATCGCCTAGCCTACCCTGTAGTTTCTTATGTCCATGGTCCGGGCGTTGTTGGTTAATTTTGGTTCCACTGGTGAAAGTCGCGGGTTTTGAATAAACGGTTTTGGAAGAAAGTCGGGTTTAGATGATAGTTGATCTCAAGTGGGGGGATGCTTTATATGTTCGTATTGTTTTAATTTTAATTCATGTATACCTTGCTTGCATCAAAAAAAAATGTGTGAAAAAAAAAGAATGCAAGCAAGAGTTTGTTAGTTTGTTTATTGCTGATCGTAATATAAATCAGCTTATGTGTCGTATAGTGATAAGTGTTCTCGCCTTGTTTCAGCTGGCGAAAATTTTTAAAAAATCCGTTTTGTCTTACGGATAAAGTTAGAAACCCGTACATTTCTATCTCGCCTTTCAAATTTTAATCAATATTCGTACAATGGGGACATTGTATATTTCAAGTGGGGGATGGGAGATAGAAATGGTTAATTATGGTTAAAATATGTGCTAAAAGTACCAAAATTTTAAATTTTTTATAGCACATACTTTTTTTCATTGATGATGAAGGCCGAGTTAATGCACCTTATTTGCCTAGTTTATGGAGATTATGAGGCATTACACTACATTTTATATGCATTGACTCGTGTATTGAAGACCCCTTGACTTTTGACCCTCGATTTTTGCTATGGGATTGAATGCGACTAATGGTGGGGCGACTGTGGACTTAGGAATCTATTTGTTTCGTGTCTTTTTGTTTACACCCATTAAATGTGTTCCCATGTCTTATCCTACCCTTAGTCATGAATCGAGTTTAGGTGAGGAAGCTAGCAATCATTGGTGTCTTGGTCATGGATTTGGTCATGTATCATTGATTTTGTCCCCTTCGTCGTAGCTCGTTAGTAATGACAATATAACCCCATAAGCCTTTATCTTGTGTCAACCCATTGCCTTTTAGAATAGCTGCATCTATAGACTCTAGTGGTGAAGATTAGTATCTTTGCCAAGCTTATGATAGACTGAGCAATTGAGTGAACACCCAAAAATAAACATGTAAATTATGAGAGAGTGTGATTTCAATTCCCTTTTCGTGAGGTGCTCGGTTTAGAATTTTCTAGCTTAGGTGATTTTTAGACTCATATATTCCCATTAATCTCGGGAGATATCTTTTTAAGAATTATTTAAAGGGTCTACTTGAGGACAAGTAGGATTCAAGTGGGGGGATATTTGATAACATCAAATTAGCCTTATCTTTTATATATCAAATTCCCGTGTTTATAGCCTCATTTGTATTAATATGGTACTTAATTCGTTCATAATTGCATTTCAGGATAAATGAGGCGTTGGAGCGGAAAAAATGTAATAAAAGGCCAAATATATGTTCTGAAGATTGATTTACAAAGGCCTATGAATTATTTGTGAAGGTTACGCCGTAACTGCTTAATAATGTTACGGCGTAAATATGATGCTTTGAAGGATACGGCGTAACCATCTCTTATGGTTATGTCGTAATTATTTTGTGAAGGTTACGGCGTAACATGGAATTAGTTACGCCGTAGAGATTATTTCGGATCGGATAAGTATGAGATGACGAAGGATTACGGCGTAACCTGATGGATTAGTTACGCCGTAATTAATTACTTGGGCGCAAAGTTTCGAGGTCCAGGGATTAAAAGCGGCAAGTTAATAATTATTTTATTCACTTCAAGGACAAAAGAATTAATGCGGAATTACGATGAGGGGCTGAATATGCAAGTTTTATAACACATTTTTATGTGTTATATAAAAGAAATAAACCACAAGGACCTAATTGCAAGTGATGTAAAATTGGAGGTTTAAATGGAAAATGCACTTAATATAAATATGACATTCATTTGTCATATTTACTTCATCAAATTAGGGTGCGTATTGGTACTGTACGAGGGACCCAAAAAGAGTGCAGCCAACGAGGGTTCCGGCAAACCCTTCGGGGTTTTGCCCCGGTACTCAACTAGAGGATCGATAGCTTTATCTTTAGCACGATATGTAATTATTTTCTGACTCATAATATTATTTTGGTTTCATTATTGTTTATTATAATCTTGATTCTCAATATAATTGTTGTCGAATTAATTCTTATTGTATTATATTAATTGATTATTAATTTATTATTAGTCAATTAATCATTTGATGTTATGTCTTTGTTTATTTATTGTTTTATATGGTAATTATATATGTCATTCCACTAGGGTATTATGGAAATGTGGAAATTAGGTCTTGACCTAGTTTTGATTCTTTTTTTATTAATATTTTTGCGTTATTAATTGTTTCTAGTGTATGCATGCATAGTTTATTGGTAGCTACCCTTGTTTCGGTAGTTTTGAATGGCGGTAGAGGCTAGTTGCTTAGGAGATATGACCAACTGACCCTAAGTGAGTAGACTGAGACGAGAAGGGTAAGATATGACCAACTGACGACCTTTTCTATTTGTGCGATTTGACCAACTTATCACCTACCGTTTGGATGAACTTAAGAATTAGGGGGTGAGTGTTTAAGTTGCTAACGCCCAGGCACTCACTATTATAAATCTAGCATGTAGCGGAACTTAATGACTCGGCTTAGGGGACCAGGAACAACTGGACTTATGAGGGGACATCTGACTTCTCCAGTGGTGGCATCTTTGCTGATAGGTTAGGGCGAATTGACCAAATGTTGTCCTCTCGACTTTGACCCCACCTGAAACAGGAATCTAGTGACATTTAGAACCCATGTAATGCGATAGTAAACGCCGGCTCTTAATGACTGCTATTAGATTGCCGAATGATCCCGGGTGACCTGTTCATCTTGGTGAGGATTCTAAGAACCATAGGGCAGGCGAATTGACCAAAGGAGTCTATCGACTTATGCCACTTGCGAATGAACTCGGTTTAAGAATTGCATCACTATCGTTCCCATTAGCTTGTTTACCAGAGAACCAGCCCAATTGATCACGTGACACCTTAAATATTATCAATCCTTACATTAAAACTTATTTATTTGACCAATTTAATTAATTAGATAGTTAGGAATCAACCGTTCTTGGGACGACCTCGGTCTTACCATTCCCTCACTACATGCGACCGGGTACACTGCCCGTTAGTGCATTAGGTAGGCCATAGGTAGACGAGTTACTATAAATGTAAAACCTGGTCAGTAAAACCTGCATCAAATACGTTAGTTCTATATTTACAATCTCGTAACTTTTAAACATGTTTATCATCAACACTAGTATGTAAATCAACTTAGACTCAAAATTAATGCCCATAAGGCTTTATCCGCTAAGTAAACCCACGAACCATCATGCACCCAACATTGGTCTACTAATGACATGATCACACTTGCACAACCTCACGCTAACTATCATCAACTTAATACCATGACAACAATTTAATAATTCGACCCGACGATAATTACCCAAACAAATCTGACCCGACTGGGTCAACCACTAGGTTCGACTTACACCACTGATTTGAATCCAACCCCGACCCAGCTGAGTCAACTTGACTCACCGAGTCCACTCAACTCAAAATAACAATAACAACAAACAAACCACTCGGATTCATCTTCTTGCCACGTGAAAATAATCACAAGTATTCTTATCTAATCAACTCGTTTCAAAATTAGTACTAAGAAAACCTCACGCACACCCAACTGTTATCAAGTCGAGACCCACTAAATCACGTAACCATTTGTTTTACTCCCATTTTACCACACGTTAGATTTAAATGGCACTTTCTAAATCTTGTTTTAACACTTATATATCCACGAAAACACAACATATATACAATCGGTTTTTAAACAAAACGAAAAAAATGAAACAAAGTATCTAGGTCGTTTTACCGTGAGTAGGAGAGGGACGAGGCGCGTTTGTTGGTGTCTCGTATAAGTACAACTCATAACAACCAAGCTTGGAACCTCTAAAAATGTTTAACCTCAAGAAAACTAAAAATCCGAATCTAACTTTTAAGATTTAGAGCGCGTTATATAGATTCATGGAGTGTGGGTTACAAAAACGTAACCACAATTGCCCGATCTATCATTTGGGATAGGTGGTGCAGTTATTTATGGTCGCCGGAAAGTTGGACGGAATTTTTGACGGCTCCGGAACCCTAATATAGGGTGGCCGGATTTTATTGTAGAGAGAGAGAGTTTTTAGTGGTGTGTGTTTTTAAGAGAGAGAAAGAAAGTGAGGAAATGAGAGATTGGTGAGTGGTTGGGGGTATTTATACCCTTGGAGGGACCCAAAGTGTAATTTGAATAAGCATAAGGATGGAAGTGAAACTATTAGAGGGACTCTAGTTGAGACTTTGTAAAACTTTCGATATATTCGGTTCGGGGCTCGTTTTGACTAGTAAGCGAAAGATTCGGGACTCGAGAGTTACGCCAATATTCTTAAAATAATATTTCTGATAAAAACGATATATAATACGACTCGTATCTCAAATTAGTTAAAACGATCGCTCTAATCGATGTTTCTCCAATTACGATGCATCGAGGAATTTACGAGTTGTCACAGAGGCCGAGGAGCAGGTGCCCAGGGGACGAAGAAGGGCACATGTGAATGTAGGGGAAAGGTTGCAGATCATTGATGAGAGGATCGAGGGAATGTCAACCCATTTCAACGAGGAGATTGAAAGCCTCGGAGTGGGTCTTTATGGTCTTAGTAACCAGTTTGAGGGTTTTACAGGTACCATGGATCAGGTGCAGCAGCTCCAACATGATTTCTTTCATTGGAGTGCGGATCGGACTAGCCAGATGCTTCAAAGCATGCACTTGAGCCACCCTAGGTGGCAAGGTCCGGAGTATGTGTATCAGCCCGACATCCCCGATATCGGCGTCCAAGGAGGAGCGGCATTCATGCAGCCCGACACCACTCCAGGAAGCACCACGAGCACCCCATATGATCCCACCCAATTCCACTCCATTGATCATGATCTTCCTAGGAACGATTGATTTCCCTATTTATTTGAAACAATTTAAAACAATTTGATAGTTAAGGCTAGTCCCCGGAAACGATACGCATTAGCCACCCCATTACCCACCTTCAACCTTTAGTGAGACATCTTGGGCAAGCATTCGAGAGGGGAGTTTATTTTTTTCTTGATTATTTTTCATTTCTATTTTATTTTTTTCCTTTTTCTTCGTACAAATGGGACTTTGTACAATTCAAGTGGGGGGATAGGAATAGAAATGAAGTGTCTGATTACTTAGTTTACTTGCCCTAATTTTCTAGTTGGTTTCAAAAAATTTAAGCTTATTTGAAAAAAAAATTGTCATATTTTTAACCAATCTAGAATAACATAAAGCCGAGCACACTATAACCCTTATTGCCATTGGTGAGATTTAGCCTTTCCGTTTCCCTCATTTTACCCAAATCTACCATAAATTAAGTGTGCCGATAGTATTGTAAACTTTAGATTTTGGCTTTTACATCACTTCGAGACCATAAACGAGTAGTGTATCAAGTTAGCTTGGTGCATTTGAAAAAAGTAAATGTTTTAGGATTAAACCCAAATAGCCCATATGTGTTCACTTGTGTGCGTTTATCGATTAGTCGCATTGGCTTTTCGACCTCCGTGTTAACCCTTTTTGTTGCACTCACTTTTAGTGCAAGATACCCCTAGTTACACCCTTTTTGAGCCTATCCTTTCATTTTCTAACCCTTATTGTCATTACACCCTTACACCTTAGCCTACCGTGTAGTCTTACCTTTTTACCTTAAAGCCATTGTTCACCAAAGTTTGAGGTTGAAGCCATTGTTCACCAAAGTTTGAGATTCAAAATTTAGTTCCAAGAGGCGTACCTCATCATCTGCATCTCACTAAAGATCGTCAAAGACCCCCAAGTTATCACCTTATGCTCAGTTCAAGTGGGGGAAAGCATATCGTTACATTTATGTTTAAAAAAAATAAAAAAAATAATAATAAAAAATGTATATATATATATATATATATATATATATATTATTTGTGCGAAGAATTACAAGCACTATATGAAGAAATTAGCATTGAGAATAATCTTCTCGATCACACTCGAAGGCTGGAAGAAGAATTCAAGAATAAATAATGGTGGATTCCAGTGACATATACTGATCATATAAAGATGAACCTTGAATTATTGGTGGGGCGATGACAACTCGGTTTTAAGCTAAGATTATTTGTTTTCTTTTTCCTTTTCACCCATTAAAATATCCCATGCCTATCCTTACCTTTTTTGTCGTGAAGCGTGTCTAGGTGATGCAGCGAGCAATCCTTGATGTCTTGACCATGGATTTGGTCATGTATCATTGATTTTGTCCACTTCGCCGTGACACGTTAGTAATGACAACTCCCCTAAGCCTTTGAAACACTACAACCCAACATTGCTTTCTAAAAATTATCTTAACCTTAGCTCTAGTGGTGGAGTTGTGTGTAATTGCCAAGCTTATGATAGAATACTTGCTATGTCCGTGCAATTGAGTGATCACCCCGAAATTAACACTTAGAATAGGATGAGAGTGAGAGTGTTTTCGTTCCCATTTCGTGAGGTGTTCGGCTCTTATTAATATTCTAGCATGGAAATTATAACTACGCATTCTCCATGGATGAATCTTTTGCAGTCTAAATCGGTCTACTTGAGGGCAAGTAGAGTTTAAGTGGGGGAATATTTGATAACATCAAATAGTCCTGAGTTTCTAAGCATTAATTTCCCCCTATATCATCACATTTTGAGTAATATACTAGTGAAAACATCCTTATTCCTTATTATTTCATTACAGGACCCATTCGAAGTAAGGAAGCTGCAATTGGATGTTTTCAAGCCCTATTGATACGATTGTCTCTTAACTACGGCGTAACTAAGTGATGAAGTTACGACGCAACTAACGGCGTAACCCTCATCTCAGGTTACGCCGTAACAACTGATATGCACCAAATTGACAATGACCACGGCGTAGCCCTCTGTTTAGGCTACGCCGTAATGAAGAAATACACTTGATTACAGAAGCTACGGCGTAACCCCAGCTTAGGTTACGCCGTAACCATGGATAAGCACGAAAGATTGAAAGAATTTACGACGTAACTACCTAATAAGGTTACGCCATAACTAGTTCGAAGCCTATAAATAGTCGATGGTTTCACCATTTTTTGGTATCTCTCTTTTCCCAAACCTTCTAGGGTTTGGGGAGATCAAAACACAGAAGAAGAAGCATGGTTTAGGAGAACTGAATAACGAAGTCCTCGTCTACGATTTCCTTTGTATTCGAGTTTGGATTCTTTTTATATTTTTCTAGAACTTATACTATGAATTCATATCATTAATTAAAGTTCACATTTATGTTATTGTTATTCTCTATAATTCTTTATAGACATTTGCTAGTCTTTTCATAGATCGATAGCCTTGGTAGCATGAACTATGGGAGGAATTGGCCATAGTGCAACCACTCTTCGTGTGCGAACTGACGGCCGGGTTCCCACCGTCTAGATCTAGTAGATTTGGTGCTTAATGACTGCTATTAGGTTGCCGAATGATCTCGGGTGACCTGCTCATCTTGGTGAGGAATCTAAGAACCATAGGCCATGACGAATCGAACAAAGGAGTCTGGTGATAATTAACCACTATATTGAATCTTGGTATCGGGAGTCAATTTATATTTGTATTCTTTATTAAGATTCGTTTATCTATCTCTTTACCCTAAATTTCTAGGGTCTGTGTAAGTAAGTGAATAGCATAGCGATGGATTATAACAACTTTGGCATACCAATATATTATCATTTCTAATCATCTTAGTTCTTTCAATGTCACAGCTCTCTTGGGACGATACTCAGATTTACCTAAGGCTTTACTACATTTGATCGGGTACTCTGCCCGTTAGTATGTGTCTATCCTAAGTTATCTAAGTTTTATAAATATTAAAAGCAGGATGAAATAGCACATCAAGAGCTTGTTTCATTCTAATGGGGAACCCTGCATAATCTATCGACTTTCTCTTAGAGATGGTTGGTATTGAAGAAGTAGACACTCTCCCTAGTCTCTGCATAGGAATACCAAAGCGCACTAATCGAGTCTAGAGCCACGAGATTCATTAAAATATCTCTTAGGAACACTCAATATTTCATCACTTGTTGTTCAACAATAAGGACACAAGCGATATATTTTAGAGTCCTACGCAAATCTTAGCAATATGCCGAGAACATTTATGAGGGGATTCACAAATTGTTATCCTCAGTGATTGAATGGAAACTCCTACCAGGGTCAACATCAAACAGCCCTGACAGCAGGTCACTTCGGTAACCCCTTATAGGTTACGCTTAGTGTGTCTCAAACAGTCTACAGTCGTGAGGTGATGCTTCGATGTACCTCAGCGACTCACGTGAATTGTAGATATACTTTGGTATATCGTGTTAGCCTTCTTAAGGGCCTCCAGTTCAGGAACAACCTATGTAAGAATAAGAGATGTGTTTTCACACTATGCTGTTAACACCCTCGACATTCGAACTTGTAGTGCTGGAAATCCCGCTAAAGAGATTCCTTTCAAGAATCGAGTCCTTAAGACGTGGGTCATTACTTGAATTTATTTAATGTAATGATAACTGTCCCTCAACGGGATTCAGACGGCTGATTTGCATGACCAAGGTGAATGGGATAAAGACATTCATCAGTAAAACAATCGTAGTGGTCAATTCTTTAAGAAAAGTCCACCGTGATCGATTGGTATTTTTCACTAACATATTCATGCAGGTACTGATGATTGTTACTTGGAGGGAAGACCGCACCATCTCCCCATGCCCATACCAAGAACATCACACATGAAAGTTCTCATCAAATCAAATGCAATACAAAGTTAATGATGAGTCTTCGTCAAAATCAAAGAATCTACAAAGTTTAAAGACTCGAGAACCACATCACATTGGAAATTCAAAGTCATAAGAAGTGTGAGCATGGTGGAAAAGGACGTGGAGACACCTAAATCAAAGAAGTTGACGAATGGCAGACAACAACATATGATCACCACATCTACAAAGAACTAAGAACAAAGAAAACAAAAGACGTCAAGCTGATAAAGTCAAAGAATCTAAAGCATATCTACTCACAAGAAAGAAAAATGCTAGAAAGAAGTCAAGCAACCATGTTAACCAAGATGACCAACCCTTAGGGGGGGAGATTGTTGGGATTACGTGTAACTAGTATTCAAGTGTCGGTCATTAGTATTGTAATAGGTTGCTAGTTAGGCTTATATGTTTGTATTAAGTGCAAGGCTTATGTAGTAAGCCCATGAGCCTATGCAAGGCCCAAACGATCCATATGAAGGGACTAGATGTGTTGCCCTAGCTCCCTTGACTATAAATACATTGTAAACCCTCTTAGGAGGGTGTTGGTTTATTTCATTTTATACTTAACGTTTCATTGTTATTATGTGTGAGAAGAATCCGACCATTCTCTCCTTCATCTCTTTCTATTTACATCTTAACATACTTGTGTGATCAAATCATGGTGACCTAACATAAGCTATGTATTTTAAGGTGTGTTCTTATGATAAATAAAAGTGTGTTTACTTAGATGTTCTTACTCCCTAGTTATCTCTTGTTGGTCGGTTGAATTGTCACATCCTCATCTTAATTGGTGCGTTGTATTTCGTGTGGTCATAGGGGTGCCTAATTCCATAGTTCAATGAATTGTAACTCTCCTCTAGACTATCCGGGATCGCCAAGTACCGTAGTATCTCCATCGAATACTCTATTATCCTAAAGCTACAACTCACGCAGTAAACACAACGATGGCTCAAGTGCACTCTCAAGCTTTATGCTATTTAGGACGTTCAAGCTCGCAATAATTAAAGAAGAAGCCAATTTTCCTTACTCTAGTGTCTACCAATTAAAACAATAGACAACCTAACGATAATTAACAACTAGGTTACATAGATCTAAGCAAACACAATAGTAATTTAGCTACTCATGATAGATAAGCATGCATACACACAAAGAATTGAACATAGGATAGACATGGTGATATAATGGATTAACAAACTTATCTTATGATGTAAATAAGGGTTTGAAACCCTAAAATACTGTCCAAGTCAGACTACACACGAATTAGGGTTTGCTCTCCAAAATTCTACCTCTTTAAATGTAGAAAAATTGAATTCTATATACAGATTTACAAGTGCGACGACGTCGCCTTTTGCTGGTGACGCCGTCTGGTCGCTGTCTTTAGGGTTTCGTTTGGGCCAAGTCATCGTTGGGACGGCGTCAGTTGAGGAGCGTGACGTTGTCTGTCTTCATGAGGGACATCGTCTTGAGATGGTTCTTGGACTTCTGGTGTAGAAACTAAGGGAGACGCCTTCCAGATTATAGGCATGACGCCGTCATGCTTTAGAACCACTTTTTCACCTGAGCCGTCGCGTGTAATTTAATTAGAAGTCTTCCTTAGATACGGTGTCGCCCTTTGGGTTGGGACACCTTCAGGCACAAAACACATCCTTGGATCTTGACTTTGCCTTTTTCTGCATGTTTTCGCTCATTTTCGTCCAAATATGCTTCATTCCAGCATTTTGCTTCCAAAAGACCTAAAATGTGAAAAGGAACGATTTTAAATAGTAACTGATATAAAATGTATTGATTTAGGGCTTAAATGACCCCCTAAAAATGTATGTTTTAAATCCTTATCAAATATCCGTACATTTGGAATTTGTTTGTCCTCAATCAACTGTGCTTTTGGCCAATCAATTTATAAGTTAGGGGTCATGTAGCATTGGTTTAAAATAGTTTACAACAATACAAGCGCCAAAATAGTCATAAAAAGCATGGAAATTATACACTAGCACCTCACGATTGGTGTTTGGATTCTCTCATCTCTTAGGTTTATAGGAAATATAACATGTAAGGAAATGGAAGATAAACACTTACTACCTGGCATAGTACATAGATTACCATAGGCTTGAGAATAGATCAAACCTCCGCCGCTTTGGCGTAAGCACCTAGGAATAACTATCTAAGAGGTCTTTACAAAGGATTGTAATGTTAGGCTTAGGGTAGGGAAGTAAAGGGTTTTCTTGGATAAAGGGATATTTAGTGGTGGCAAGTCAAAAATCTTATGTTACAAGCATGTAAAGCGTGGCATTGCTAAGCCAAGACTCGACTCATTAACATTTAATAACTTGAAACAAAACATAAACATAAAATTTAAAGACATGAACATAAAGATAGATGTAGGATGGTAGCCCTTATGTTTTTCTCTTTTTTTTGATTTTTTTTACTAACTCTTTTTTTTCGATTTTTTTTTCATACCTTTTTACTCTACCATCCTCTACGATAACATCGACATAAAGGGATTTATAAGAGCATCCCTACACTTGAGTTTTTATTTCACTAACACTAATTGACCCGATTTGAAAAGATCAAAACACTTGTAGTACTTAATTACGTAGACAAATAGAATTTGAATTTAACGTTCCTTCCCGTTACTCCATAAAATACTACTTTAACCCATGAGTCCCAATCATCCCAAAACTGTATACAAAGGATATGACTTGAATTAGCAACCATGCAAGTAACTAGATAATTGAACTAAGGGTTTAACAATTACAATAATGCACTAAAGATGAGTGCATACAAGGTGGGCTAAGGCGATTTGGGTGTAACATTTGGGGGTGGATTGCAAACAATGTTCTTCATTGATATCCCGGAAACCAGAAAATCACAAGAACCGCGAAAAAGATAGGCTCTGAGGGGTTAACTAGGGGTATTGTGTACTAAAGATGAGTACATCGCAAGGGTGTGAGGAAAATTACTCAACCGATGTGGATGATGTAATTAAATTATAGGTTTAAAAAAAGGGTTGTCCTAATGCCTCTTATCATTTAGTTAATCCTAACTACACGAATGTAGTCTCACAAGCGATCTCAGAATGCATCACAAAAAAGGTACTAGAATCTATTATACTACCGGTACACTCACTAAGCATTAAAGATGAATGATTTTATTCTTAAAGATCTAGGGGCGAACCTCACATTTTGGGGTGGAATTTGAGTGGTAAATGATTTTTGTGCTAGTCATATAACTCCTATCCCTGAGACGCTTTATTAAGACTAAGGTTTAACTCGGAAATGTCATAAATTTTTTTTAATTTGGTGCTAAAATTACCCTAACAAATATTTCTCATACTTTATTACACAATTTACTAAGGACAAGATAAAAATAATGAGTGAATAGTTTATAAGTTCCCTTTTTATTCTCCCTCTATGAACATTGTCCCTAATGTTCCCCAAAAGTATCAAAGTTATGATAAAGGAAGGTAAGTAAAAGAGAAAGAAAATAGTACTCCCTTGATTAGCTCGGTAGGATATGTATGAAGTTGTGGTTAAATCCTCCTCAAAGAAGAATGAATAGGTAATAAGTGCTTCCAATATGTATTTCTTCTTCTTATCTAATATAACTTGAACACTTATAAGAAAACAAAACGAAACCTCGCATAAAATCAACGGAAAACTATATATATAAAAACTATACTAGAAAGCGAATAAGATATAATGCTTGTGGAATGGATGTTTGCAGTTTTTTCTGGAAAATTAAGAATTGGAAATTCCCAAAAAGTACAAGTTTATACAGAAAATGAAACTAAGAATCTGAAAATTTCTGAAAGGGTCTAGTGCCTTTTTCTAGAAAAATTCTGAAAATTTTACCTCATTAAAACCTAGAAAAACTCCTGCAAAACATCCATTATGACTCGATACAAGCATTTGACTCTAACAAACACACAAACATATACAATTCATGTTGATACATAATCTGGCGCGGGCTGGATTCGACGACTCTCCTTGGCCGTTCGTCGTCTTCTCGAGCCCTAAGTAGACCTATCAACAAAGAGAACCCGTTAGGAGCGGACCCGAGGCCGTAGCCCCGGGGTCCACCTCCGACGGTCAAGTTAGTATCGGTGCGATGTGATGAGTTAGGGTTAGAGTAACCTGTTATCGTCACATATCATGTCCTCAAGAAGAAGATCCAGCCATGTATTTATAGGGCATGGATTAGGGTTTTGGCGTAGAGTGGGCCGCTGTCTTCCGGGCTTGACCCATTCCTGGCCCAGTCCGGACTATACGTCCACAAGCCCCCCAAGTCTAGTATGAGATAGTGCATGGCTATGTTATGCTAGACTTAAATTCTGTTCATGGCCACGTAGGCCTAATCAATCATGACGACATGGATTATGTGTGCGCAACTCAAGTGTGCACATGGGACGGACCATACTGCGCAGCCCAAATGCGACAGTGCGCACTTGGGCCATGGTGATGTCCTGTTTAGCGCATATGCTAGGTTTCCCGCCACAGTGTGACAGTAAAGACCCCGTAAGAAGAACACGTAGTTCTATATTTGGAGTAACAGTGACATTGCGATTGTGAGAGTCTCACAATGGTGAAAGTGGATCCCGTATGCTGCATCCTGGGTAAGGGCGTACCTTTTGTACCAGTAGCGACGCAGCATGGTGCGACAGAAGACGTACTTCTGTAGCAGAAGTGCGTGCTGTGCGCGACAAAGAGGTGTGACAGAAGACGTGCTTCTGTAGCAGAAGTGCGCGCTGTGCGCGACAAAGAGGTGTGACAGAAGACGTGCTTCTGCGCGCATTACATCCGTCTTTACAACCGACAGAGGACGTCTCCCCTGCGGCAAGATGGTGCGAATATTTAAATCTGTCTTTGTACCGGGCTTGCAATACCTCTTACATACGATCTGCTTCCAAATATGCTTGCGTGACGCGTACGGAAACAGTGGTAGTATATACCCTGGTAGCCCCCCAAGTTTGATGGTGCTACTCGTGTAGGAGCATTAAACTTATTTATGCCTGCGTAAAACACTTAATGCAAATATTAAAAGTTTATGCCACGAATCGAAACATATAAAACCTAATGAAGTGAAGCAATATATAGCACATAGCATGTGAACTTAACACATAAGAGAAGTGGCAGTGCGAATTACCCCTATCGCGAGGTTTTACAAACTACATAAATAATTAATTGTTTTTAAAAAAAAAAAAAAAAAAAAAAAACCCGGATGGACGCACCGTGACCGCGACTAATAGACGCAGATGGATTTATCGTGACCGCATAGACTCGAACGTTTGTGGATGATCGCAGATGAACATAACATGACCACGGCCTTTATCCAGTGCGCTCATGGCGATTGACTAGCATCGTGGTGTTTGTTCGCGCTCGTAGCTAATCTGCGAAGATGTCCGAACGCACGGCCTAACGCGGGTAGATTTATCGTGACTGCGTTGTTCGAACGTACAAACAAGCGCGAACAGGCATACCAACCGTAAAAACAGTATCCGCGCGAATTAATTCGCGGCTAAAAGATAAAATAGCTCCGATCGTGCGGACTTTTTCTTAGGTCCGATCGTGGGCGAATTAACACACGGCCTAACGCGGGTAAAAGTGCATGCCATCATTATTAAATACAAGCAGGTGCTTTAGATGAGATATTAAATTCACATGATGGTAAAGCAAGTTTTATGCATGGCAGAATGCAAAGGTTTTAGAGTTACCGACTTTAGAAAATGATTTATGCTTTTCGGTAATATGAGAACACGAAACATAGTTTATTCGTCGTCCCACGGATGGCGCCAACTTGTTGATACATAATCTGGCGCGGGCTGGATTCGACGACTCTCCTTGGCCGTTCGTCATCTTCTCTAGCCCTAAGTAGACCTGTCAACAAAGAGAACCCGTTAGGAGCGGACCCGAGGCCATAGCCCCGGGGTCCACCTCCGACGGTCAAGTTAGTATCGGTGCGATGTGATGAGTTAGGGTTAGAGTAACCTGTTATCGTCACATATCATGTCCTCAAGAAGAAGATCCAGCCATGTATTTATAGGGCATGGATTAGGGTTTAGGCGTAGAGTGGGTCGCTGTCTTCCGGGCCTGACCCATTCCTGGCCCAGTCCGGACTATACGTCCACAATTCCAATTATTGTTAATCTCATGTTCATGCATGTTCTAAAAACATATGTGATATTCCCTACACTTATCTTTTTGTAAAATACATTTATATGCAATTAAGACGAGGTTAAAAACAAAATAAAGCATTTTCACAAAATGGACATGAGAATAAACAACAATGAAAAAGATATTAAAACACACAAAAAAATTTGAAAAACAAAACAAGCAAACAATTAAGCATGGGTTGTCTACCAAGAAGTGTTTTTCTTTATTTATGAGTCTTGTAGCTAGACTCGAAGTCATGCCCCTACGTCATCTCATGCACGCTCACGTGCCCATATCTAAGCCACTCTAATGTTCTTTCATCTTTCTTATAATCATCTCCTAACTCTAGACATTTTTATAATATCTCTCATTTTGTTCATAAGAATGTCTAAGTCCCTTTTGCTTATCTCTTTCACTAAGTAACGGAATAGGAGTCATTCGATTACATGCCTCGATATCTTTGTGTTTAAACCTAGGGTGTGTACTGGGCATTTGATAGACAAAATCCTCAACTTCATTAGAGAATGTAATTAAACCATCAACTATTTGTTCATTCAACATAGTCATTCTCTTAAAGGGCTTTCCAAATATCACTTGAGTGAGGCTTCTATTAATGAACTCTCCTAAGTCTTCTAAGAGCATGAACTCTACCAAATAAGCAAAACTTCCAAAAAACACGTGCAAGTGAGTGACCGCATTAACAACATTGTTCCCTTGATAAGCTAACTCATTTACCTTAATTTTATTGTATAAACTCCTTGTGATTAAGTTTAAAGGTAAGATTGATATTCAAGTAAGCATCAAAACTTTCAAATCCTATTTTACAAGGAAATTGCATATTGAAGGGACCATCTATCTCAATTTTACACTTAGGGTCAAAACATTGAGAGGGATCTTCTTCCATCTCAATCCTAACTCCATCGATGGTTTCTCCGTCATTAAGTGCCTCCCCATCATCAAATTCCTCATCGGAATCCGAATCATAAAAAGGACTATTATGTCGCCAATTAATTTCATTATGACCTAGGTGATTGCCAAAGTGATGAATGGGTGAGAGATTGGGTGGATTTTCATTTTCCATAGCGGGGATTGGAGCGGGTAGTGTAAAGTTTCTACGGCAAAAGATGCGAATCATGGAAAGTGATGAGATCTACGAACAAAAGCACAAAGAAGAAGGATAGAATAAAAGAAAGCTAAGAAAAAAAAAAGCTCACTTGATAGGAATCAAGCGAGTAGACCTAATCGAGATAGAAAACTAACTAGCTATTATATTCCCTGGCAATGGCGCCAAAAACTTGATGCGTAGGTTCGGGGTCGAAAAACTCCTTTTCCGTGAGCAAGCTTTACAACCCACTAGGCAGTGACCTAATCGTTGCAGTGTAGTATGGGTAAGCCCAGGGGGTTGATCGTTCTCTAGGGGAATAGAGATGCTAGGTAGAGATGTATGACGAGAAGGTAAGGTTGAGGGAGATTCTTTTTAGTCTTTTTATGTTTTTCAGAAAGCAAGTAAATATCTCGGGGTATAGGAGTGGGGGGTGGTACTTCTACCAATTTTAACTACTAATTCTTTAAACTAATTAAACAAATGAAAGAAAGAAAAGATAAGCTATGTATTGTAAGGTGTGTTCTTATGATAATTAAAAGTGTGTTTACTTAGATATTCTTACTCCCTAGTTATCTCTTATTGGTCGGTTGAATTGTCACATCCTCATCTTAATTGGTGCGTTGTATTCCGTGTGGTCATAGGGGGAGCCTAATTCCCTAGTTCTATGAATTGTAACTCTCCTCTAGACTATCCGGGATTGCCAAGTACCGTAGTATCTCCCCCGAATAATCTATTATCCTAAAGCTACAACTCACGCAATAAACACAACGATGGCTCAAGTGCACTCTCAAGATTTATCCTATTTAGGACGTTCAAGCTTGCAACAATTAAAGAAGAAGCCAGTTTTCCTTACTCTAGTGTCTACCAATTAAAACAAGAGACAACCTAACAATAATTAACAACTAGGTTTCATAGATCTAAGCAAACACAATTGTAACTTAGCTACTCATGATAGATAAGCATGCTTACACACAAACAATTGAACATAGAATAAACAAGGTGATATAATGGATTAACAAACTTATCTTATGATTTAAAGAAGGGTTTGGAACCCTAACATACTGTCCAAGTGGGACTACACATGAACTATTGTTTGCTCTCCAAAATTCTACCTCTTTAAATGCAGAAAAATCAAATTCTATATATAGATTTACAAGTGCGACGACATCGCCTTTTGCTGGTGACGCCGCCTGGTCGCCTTCTTTAGGGTTTTGTTTGGGCCAAGTCATCGTTGGGACGATGTCAGTTGAGGAGCGTGACGCCGTCTGTCTTCATGAGAGACGTCGTCTTGAGATGGTTCTTGGACGTCTGGTGTAGAAACTAAGGGAGACGCCTTCCAGATTATAGGCGTAAAGTCGTCATGCTTTAGAACCACTTTTTCACCTGAGCCGTCGCGTGTAATTTAATTAGAAGTCTTCCTTAGGGACGGCGTCTCCCTTTTGGTTGGGACTCCGTCAGGCTCAGAATACAGCCTTGGATCTCGAATTTGCCTTTTTCTTCATGTTTTCGCTCCTTTTCGTCCAAATATGCTTCATTCCAGCATTTTGCTTTCAAAAGACCTAAAATGTGAAAAGAAACGATTTTAAGTAGTAACGGATCAAAAAACGTATGTTTTAATTCCTTATCAAGATTGAATTCTGGAACTTGGCTGTGAAAGGGGTTGACATTGCAGCCTATACCAAATGTTACCATGAACTGGCAACTCTTTGCCTAGAAATGGTTCCAACTACTCGCAAGAGTATTGAAAGGTACATCTGGGGACTTCCACCCAGTATCCAAGGGAATGTCACCTCTTCCAAGCCAAGCACCCTCAATGAGACAATCAGAATGTCTCACAACCTAATGGATCAATTTGTTCGAGCTAGAGCCGCTCGAGATAACAAAAACAACCACAACAACAACAAGCGGAAATAGGATGATAACCAGAGAGGTGATCATACTCGGCAGCTAAACAAGCAACAAGAAATGGTTAGGGCCTATGCTGCTAGGTCAGGTGAAACGAAAGGATACGTTGGAACTTTACCCAACTGCAACAAGTTCCAAATTCACCACAATGGGCTTTGCCCAATGCAATGTAGAAACTGCAGGAAGATCAGTCACCAAGCAAGTGATTGCGGGGCTCCTACCCTCGTGACAAACCGAGACGTCACGGTAACATGATATGAGTGTGGGGCAATAGGACACTATAGGAGTTAATGCCCAGAACTGAGAAATTAGAATGGAGGAAGAGCTAGTGGGAGCGCATACGCGTTATGAGGAGGAGAAGCTCGTAAGGACAACGATGCCACAGGCAATGACAATGTTTAAGAAGAGAACTACCCGCCACAAATAAAATCGAAGTCTAAGCCCTCTAAGGTTGTGTTTCTTTAGCATTCTACCTTAATTACTTTCATGTGTAACCTCATTGTATTACGTACATTTCTATGGATTCTCTATATTTTATTATTGCCGCGTGATTACAACTCTTGTCCATTACACTCCCCATTTCACTACCATCTACTCGACCAATTTGCGAAAATATATTACTACTCCATTTTAAATTATTTTACATATATCCTATAAAATGTTTGAATAACATTCTATAGAATCTTACCATCTTATAAAATGGTTTGGTAAGTACCGTATAAAACAATGTTGTTACCATCTTACAATCTAGTTTACAAACGTCCTAGAAACTATTTTCGCTATCGTCATATAAATTATATTACTCCATTAAAAAATGTTTTGACCACCATTTTATAAACAAATGACTAATACTGTTAAACCTTTTTTTTAACTAAACCGAGCATTTCATCATTGGTCCTCAATTATACATAGCCTGATCACCTACGTCTAATTCTGAAAGAATCATGTTATGATGAGGTTAGTACCTTTAAACTTTATCTAAAAACAAACTTTTACTTAAACCCTTGAAGAGCAAAAATTTCATTAACCTTTAAGTCAACTCTAATATGAAAGTCCAGCCCCATTCCACAACACGTCCCGAGAAGACAAGACGAATGGCATCTGTAGCCATCCTAGACACAACATGCCAATTAGTGTCATCAAGATTAGTGGTCTTGATTGACGAATAGAGCCTGAAGACATACAAATCAGAAATTTGGGATAGAGACGTTCAACTACCAAAGCAAAGTTGAATTTCTATCGTTAAAGTTCACTGGAATTCTCGAAGAGGTCCTGACTCCTGAGTATACTTGGGAACAAGAAGATCAAATCCGTCGAAAGTATCCACATCTCTTCGCCGACACCACCTCAACAACCAACACTAACTGAATCTCGTGGACGAGATTCCTTTTAAGGGTGGTATACTATGGCAACCCGCAATTTTCCAGGTCAATATTTGTTACTAAACTCAAATTAATTATTTAGAAGTTTACACGATTACGTTTTACGTATGACTTTAAGTTAACTCGCTTTTCTTGA
Organism: Chrysanthemum seticuspe; assembly: GCA_019973895.1. Lineage (NCBI taxonomy): Eukaryota > Viridiplantae > Streptophyta > Magnoliopsida > Asterales > Asteraceae > Chrysanthemum > Chrysanthemum seticuspe. Next base: position 155,083,759 of record BPTQ01000002.1, on the reverse strand, counting down.
AAAACGAGCCCGCACGCGTACCAACACTACATTAGTCATGGTTTAAGTCCAATAAATATTTTTCGGAGTCAATAATAATGTTTCTATATTATTTTTATAAAAACGAACAAAAAATTGTATTTTACGCATTTTGCTAAAAAAAGCCAAACCGGAACACTGCGACTACATTTTAAACTCAAATGGGACACGGAATACACGGAGCAAAGTCAAAAATAATTTTCCCTCTTTGATTTAAAGTTTTTGCCGCCCCTAGAATTCACCACCACCACCACCACCAGTTAACTTTGCAATTGAAATTGACATAACCCTCTACACATGTCTTTTACCCAAATTAGACATACATTATGTTGACACTTTAAGATTCAAAGTTTACCAGTTAACTTTTGTTAGGAATTAGAAATTCCAGGTATTAAAGAGTCGGTCACCTCAAGTATATGTAATCGTTAGAAAGCTCGTAGTCGTAGTTCTTTTATGTTAAGTAGTATTTAGTTTAGTAACACCGTGGAGGACGGACGGGTCTTTACCCACTGTATGCCTGATCCACAGCCCGTTGTGTGGCGTTTTATGTAAGACTATAAATACTCTCTACCTCCCAAGGTAGAGATTTGGAGCTTACAATAATATTTTCTTTCTCTCACTATAGTTCCCAACTCTCTTCCTTTCTCTCACTAGAACTTTCTCTCTCTAACATACTTATACGCCTACTTTGATCATGGTTTAGAGTGTTTGTAAAATCCAATATCCTACAATTGGTATCAAGAGCCATGGTTTGATCACTCATCTTTCATGCTCTTTGTTTTGGTGGATTTCATAAGGTTTTTGGTGTATTAAGGGTTTAGGAGAGTTTGATTCATTTGGACAAATTCTTGTGGTAAAGTTTGAATTTTGCTTGTACTTTTGTGTTTAGGATCATCATATGTGGTTATGTTTTGAATTGGAAGGCTTAAATCATTGTGGTTTGGTTGTTTTGGATTGATAAAGTGGTTATTTGTGAAAAAAGGACTAAGCGAGTTGAGTCTCGGACTTGTGTTTCTTCAAAGCGAGTTGCTTTGTTATTTGATACGAGTTGGTACATGCGACTTAGCTGTTTAGCGAGTTGATATTTATGCGACTTGGGTTCTAAGCGAGTTGTTTCTTTAAGCGACTTGAGATCTAAAGTGACTTAGCTATTTAGCGAGTTGTAACACTAGCGAGTTTCTTTAAGCGACTTAGTGTTCAAGCGAGTTGATTGTGTTGCGAGTTGATACTAAAGCGAGTTGGCTATTTAGTGACTTGATTCATTAAGCGAGTTGACTGTGTTGCGAGTTGATGCTGATGCGACTTGGCTATTAAGCGAGTTGATTACTTAAGCGAGTTGTTAATTAAGCGAGTTGTGTGGTTAGGTACTTATTCATTTAGGCTTGTTACTTCTTGGTGATACATTCTTACGGTTGTTCTTTTGGTTTAGTAAAATCCCGTGAAAGAATCAATTTCCCGGTTTAATCAAAGAATAGTAAAATCCCGTAGAGCTTGAAACATGTCTACAAACGTTCCTACTATCATCTCCACTGTTGCTGAGGATGTTCAAGCAGCTGGTTCAGATACTCGTCCACCCATGCTTGACATAACTGACTACGACTCTTGGGCTCAACGAATCAGATTGTACTGTCTTGGAAAAGAAAATGGAGTCAACATTCTCAAATCCATTGATGAAGGACCATATCGGGTTGAGACGACTAGAGACTTAATTGATACAGCTGAAGATGGAACAATGATCTATGGAATTGACAGACCAAAGACATATGATGAGCTCGATGATAAGGAGAAAAAGAGATTCGATGCTGATATCAGGGCTTCTAACATCGTACTTCAAGGTCTTCCAAAAGATATCTACAAGCTGATCAATCACAACACCGAAGCAAAGGCAGTATGGGATAATGTCAAGATGCTTCTCTCAGGTTCTGAATTAACCATGGAAGACAGAGAATCACAACTCTATGATGAATTTGAACACTTCAAGATGAAACCGGATGAGAGTGTTTATGAGTACTATGTGAGATTCCACAAGCTTGTTAATGATATGAGGAACATCAGAATGACTATGCCTAACATTCAGCTGAACTCTAAATTTGTGAACAACATGAATCCCGAATGGCACAAGTTTGTCACTTATGTGAAGCTCACTAAAGGACTGAAGAATACAAACTATGAGCAACTCTATGCCTTCCTTCTTCAGAATGAGAGACATGCTATGTTTGAAAAAAGGATTCTTAATCAGTTCAAAACCAACCAGGGAGAGACAAGCTCTTCTAATGACTCAACTGCCTTCTACTCAAACATCGGAATCACAACCAAAGCCTCACAAGTCATACCCATGGGTAATGGTAATCACAAACTCATTCCTGATCCTATGTTCAAACAAGCTGATGCTGATGCACACGTGGGAAACATCATTAATCAACTAGCTCTTCTGATTAGTCAAAACATGAATTCTCTCCCACAAACCAACAACAACCTCAGAACAGCATCTAACCCACACAATCAAGCTACTGTCAGAGATGGGAGGATAGTGGTGCAACCAGTTCAGGAAAGACAGTATGATCTGGGAAGAGGTGGAGCTTGTAGAGGTTATGTTGGTAATCAGAATCGAGGAAGGAATGGAAATCAAGGTCAAGCTAAGCCGATCAAATGCTACAACTGTGGTGGTGAGGGACACATTGCAAGGAACTGCACATCTCCAAAACGTCCACAGAATGCTGATTACTTCAGAGATAAGATGTTGCTTGTACAAGCTCAGGATAATGGTGCTGCTTTGGATGAAGAGGAGTTGTTGTTTCTTGCTGAGGGCAATGCCAATACCTATGATGCTAATGTGGATGAGCAGCCAATTCAGGAGATAGGTCACAATCATCAGAATGCCTTTCAAGTCGCTGATTGTGATGCATACGACTCTGATGTGGATGATGGACCTACTGCACACACAATTTTTATGGCTAGCATTACTCCAATGGTTTCTCCCAAGGTCTCTTCTTCACCACAAGCTGGCCCATCCAATGAAAAACTCATCTCAGAGGTATTAAAACTATACGATGATGCTGATGTGCAAAAGATGCATGACAAAGTACAATCATCTGAAACTATTGAATCAAATATTGAAAATATGGGTAATATCAATGTTGTCCAATATGATCAATATGTGAAACAAAGTGAAAGTGAAGTTGCACCAAGTGATGCATCTTCTGCAGTCAACAATGACTATGTTTTTTATGAATTCACTGCATATGCTTCTGATGATTCTGTAATTTCTGAACTAAATGCCTATAAAGAACGTGTTGCTATTTATGAACAACGTGCAAAATTTGAGTTGACCACTCGTGAGCAGGAAATGGATGACCAAGTGCGTACAATCATTAGAAAAAGTAATTTTAGAGAAGAAGTATTAAAACAAGAGTTAAATTCCTTGCAAGAAAAGCTTTCTAAAACTGCTAAGCAAAAACAAGAACTTCAAGAAAATGTGAAAATGCTTAAGCAAGAATTTAATGCAAAGGAATCAAAACTCTTGAAAGATTTTTCTAATCTGAAAACTTTGAAAAACAAACTTGAAAACAAGTTGTACATACAAGGGAACACCATTCAGACTGCTCACATGATCACTAAGCATAGAGTCTTAAGCGATAAGCATAGCATTCCCCTTGTTGAGGAACCAAATCCAGAGGTCATTAAAAAGGCTAGAAATGCTCATAAGGTTCTTTATGATGGCAATGAAATCCTTAAACCTAGACAGAAACCTAGTTGCGTTGAGTGCACTGAGGAAGATAAGAAATCAGATGAAGTCACTAGGGAAAAGATGAACAAGAAATTAGGTGATCCTAAATGTAAAGAGATGAAAATAAAGATCACACCCCATGATTACAAGAAGGAAAATTGGATTTCCTAGAACATGTTTAAGCCTCAGACATTGTTAACACCCGAACAAGTATTCTGGAAAAAGGATTTAGATAAGCAAAAAACAGAGAATCTTGTAGTAACGAACCCTCCCCTTAGGAAAATGCCTAAAGCGACTGTGTATCCTCCCAACACACCAATGCATCTAGTTCCTAGAACTATTGCTACTAAAAGCAAGACCTTAATCAGTCAATATGTTATTTTTCAACTATTTGTTGATTTTGAGAAAACTTGTAAGAAAAGGATCACACCCACTGGGATAACTGAAGGGGAAAGGGGTTTTGAACAAACAAAAGAATGCTATTTAACTGAGGTCATGCCTTTCTTTAAACTTCTAAAAGATCACTTTGAGAGTCTTAAAAAGGGGATAGATACTGATATTAAGGGAATGGAAAAGGAATTTGATGCAATGATAGTTGAGGTTAGTGACTATGAGCGAGCACTAAAATGTAATGAGATTGAGAGGAAGAACTTGCATACACTAAATGAGAACCTGATTTCTGAATGTATTGCTCAAGACTTGTTCTACACTGCTACTAACTGTTCTATTACTGCTTCTCGATTCCATGAACTGTCTGTTGCTTTGAAAGTCTCTCATGATCGTGTCGTTGAGCTTGAAAAAACTAATTCTGAACTAAATGAGAAAATTGAACTGGATGATCACGACAATTTAGTTAAACATTTTTATAAACTAGAAGTTGAGCATTTTAATTTACAACTAAAATATCAACATCTTAAAGAAAATGTCAAAACTTCAAATATCAAGACATCCTCAGATGCTCCAGAGTTTGATGCAGTTTTTCAAATTAACAAACGTGATGAATAGATTCAAGCTCATTGCAACACGATCAGAAAGTTGAAAGCCCAAATCTCTCAATTAAAGGGTCAAACGAACAATGTGACTGGTCCCCAAATGCCTCCTCCTTTAGATTCTCAGAATTCTCAAAACTTTCATCTTCAAAACTTAGTAAATGCTTTACAAAAGGAAAATGAGGTTTTTCTTGAAGAAAATGAAAAGGTTAAACGTCATTTCAATGAATTATTTGAATCTATAAAGGTCACTCGTAACAAAAATAACGAAACGGTAGCCTCGTTACAAAAAGAAATTGAGAATCTACAGAGTCAGGTAAAAGGGAAGATGCCAATGACCAATGGGGAGAATGGTGTATCAAAGGTACATGTCTGTAATAAATATGCTTTGTCTGTGAAATATGTTCCTCCTCATCTTAGGAATAACAAACTTGCTATTCAAACATATTTCTCATACCTTAAGGACAGCCTAGAATGTCTCTGTGAGATTGTAGAAGAGGATAAGTTAGAGAAACCAGATGATAATGCAATTGGCCATGCATGCTTATATGCCAAACGATCTCAAGAACTTCTAGAATGCCTAATTACAATATGCCCTAAAACCTTAGGTGAGCAAATCAATCCCTTGATACCGTGTTCTATGCCTAGTGCCAAGCATGCAAGTCATTCAATGCCAAATGTTATGAATGTGAACCCTAATGTGCCTTCAAGTAGTTCAGATTTCAAATCTGTTAGTGCTAAGAATGTGAACTCGAGTGTGCCCTCTAGGTGTTCAAATCCCAGCTATTCAAGTGTTAAAAAAGTTAATCTTAGTGTGCCTGCATGTAGCTCAGATCCCAGCACATCTAAACAGGTGAAGCAAATAGTAGCCAAACCAACTAATGTTCCCATTCCCTCTACAGGAGTAATCAGTGACATTAAAGCAAGCAGGTCAAAGTCTCAAGACAATACAAGGAAGGACACGACCTCGCAAGCTAAGAATGTGCATTGGAAGAAAGTAGAAGACCTACCTAGGAACTTTAAGTTTGAGCCGAATAAAATGAATCGTGTTGATTCTAGTATTAGCCATAGGCGTACTGTAATTAATTCGAATTCTGATACTATTTGCAAACCTTGTATTGATGTCTGCTTGAATTCTGTTTCTAATCATGAATGTGGTGTTAATGTTTTGCCTAATGATGTTAATTGTCCAATTAATATTGTTAATGCTAAAAATCATGCTAAGAAGGCTAAAGGCAAAAATGAAAGAAAGTTAGAAAACAGTGGAAACCCACAGGAAGAACATTTAGTAAGATAGGCTATCATTGGATACCTGTTGGTCATAAGACTAATCAGACAATGCCCCCTAGAAAATGGATGCCTACTGGTAGAACTATTCCCTTAAGAAGTGAGCACACTTTGAATAGGGCTAATACAGACACTAGTACTACATCTATTCATAATGATTCCATTGCCTTAACTTCTGATATGAATGCTTCTATTTCTGATGTGGGTGTTCCAACCATTGTTACTAACCAAATGGAACCCATTCTTGCATGGGGATCCCAATTATCCAGTTATCCATTCTTGTCTGTGTTCAACTGCAGATCGTTCAAATCGTTCTGTGGTACCTGGACTCAGGCTGTTCCAAGCATATGACTGGCGACCGGTCGCGGCTCATGAACTTCGTGATAAAATTCATCGGGACAGTTAGATTCGGGAATGATCATTTCGGTGCAATCATGGGTTATGGAGATTATGTTGTTGGCAAAAGTGTTATCTCAAGGGTTTACTATGTAGAAGGTCTTGGTCATAACTTGTTCTCTGTTGGTCAATTCTGCGATTCTGATCTAGAAGTAGCCTTCAGAAAACATACCTGCTTCGTTAGAGAACTTGATGGTAAGGAACTTTTAAGAGGTTCACGTGGTTCAAATCTATACACCATCTCTATCGAAGATATGATGAAGTCTTCTCCAATTTGCTTGCTGTCAAAGGCTTCTAAAACAAAGTCATGGTTATGGCATCGTCGTCTCAATCACTTGAACTTCGGCACCATCAATGATCTCACCAGAAAGGACTTAGTTGTAGGTTTACCTAGACTCAAGTATGAAAAGGATCATCTTTGTTCAGCATGTCAATTGGGAAAAAGCAAGAAGTATGCCCATAAACCCAAACCTACTAACTCTGTCACAAAAGTTCTTCATACAATTCATATGAATTTATGTGGACCAATGAGAGTGCAGAATATCTTTGGGAAGAAATATGTGTTAGTTGTGGTTGATGATTACTCTAGATTCACCTGGGTCAAGTTCTTAAGGACAAAGGATGAAACTCCTGATATCATCATCAAACTCATCAAACAGCTGCAGGTTCGACTTAACAAAACCGTCAGAATTATCCGAACAGACAATGGAACTGAGTTTGTTAACAAACAACTTAGTGAATTTTATGAAAGCATTGGAATCAGCCATCAAAGAAGTGTTCCACGAACTCCTCAACAGAACGGTGTAGTTGAAAGACGAAATCGAACTCTTGTAGAAGCCGCTAGAACAATGCTGATTTACTCAAAGGTTCCAATGTTTCTCTGGGCTGAAGCTATTGCCACTGCATGCTACACACAAAATAGTTCCCTGATTCACACTGTTCATGGAAAAACTCCATATGAACTTGTCCACAACAGAAAACCTAATCTCTCTTTCCTTCGTGTGTTTGGTGCATTGTGTTGTCCACAACAGAAAACCTAATCTCTCTTTCCTTAGAGCTAAAGCAGACATTGGAGTTTTTGTAGGGTATTCACCAAACAAAAAGGGATACCGAATCTACAACAAAAGAACCCGAAATATCATGGAAACAATTCACGTTACGTTTGATGAGCTGACCGGTCAAATGGCTCCTGGACAATCCAGTTCAGGACCCGCACTTCAAAACAGTCCCATTGGTTCATCCCTTGTTCCAAACTCTTCTCAAGAAACTCCATATGTACCTCCATCTGAAGATGATTTAAAGAAATTGTTTGATCCTATGTTTGATGAACTTTATGATCCAAGTACTAATGAGGTGTCGATTCCTACAACAGAGGTTGCTCATATTCCTGTGAATGAAGTCAATCTCTCAGTCTCAATATCTTTAAGTCAAGAAGCGCCTGCTGCTGATCCTTCAGTCTCATCAACAAATCATCATTCTTCAAATGTACATCATGGAAATGTTTCTGGCATCAATGATGAAGTTAATCCCTTTGCTACTCCTGAAGATGCTCCATTTGAAAACATATTTGCTCCTGAATCTTCATCAGAACCATCTTCTTTAGGAGACATCGACTCTGCTACTTCAGTCCCTCAACAACTACCACATGAACACCTCAGAAAATGGACTCACGATCATCCATTTGACAACATCATTGGAAATCCTTCTCGTCCGGTATCCACTCGTAAACAGCTTGCTACCGATGCCTTATGGTGCTTCTTTAACTCTGTACTCTCAAAGATCGAACCTAAAGATGTTAAAACTGCTATGAATGAAGACAGCTGGTTTAATGCCATGCAAGATGAAATTCATGAGTTTGATCGATTAGATGTATGGGAATTAGTACCAGCTCCAGATTGTGCTACGATCATTGCTCTTAAGTGGATCTTCAAAGTGAAGCTTGATGAGCATGGTGATGTTTTGAAAAATAAGGCTAGGTTAGTGGCTAAAGGTTATCGTCAAGAAGAAGGCATAGACTTTGAGGAATCTTTTGCTCCAGTTGCTCGTATCGAGGCGATCAGAATTTTCTTGGCTAATGCTGCTAGCAAGAACATGGTTGTTTATCAGATGGACGTGAAAACCGCATTTCTTAATGGAGATCTGAAAGAAGTGGTTTACGTCAGCCAGCCAGAGGGTTTTGTGAATTCAGAGCATCCTACTCATGTCTATCGCTTGAAAAAGGCCCTATATGGTTTGAAGCAAGCTCCTAGAGCATGGTATGATACGCTGTCAAAGTTTCTTCTATGTACTGGATTCAGCAAAGGAGCAGTTGATCCTACTTTGTTCACCAGAAAGTCAGGCAAACACTTAATTCACGTTCAAATTTATGTTGATGATATTATTTTTGCCTCGACCGACCCAATGGAATGTGATCGTTTTTCTAATGAAATGGGTTCAAAATTTCAAATGTCAATGATGGGACAAATGTCATTTTTCTTGGGATTACAAATTTCACAAAGTCCCGGAGGCATTTTCATAAATCAATCTAAATATGCAAATGAGATTTTAAAGAAATTTGGATTTGATTCTAGTGACCCTGTTGACACTCCCATGATTGAATGAACCAAGCTGGATGAGGACCACTCAGGGATCATGGTAGATCAAACGAAATATCGTAGTATGATTGGATCCCTGATGTACCTCACAGCTAGTAGACCAGACATCTTGTTCGCTGTGTGCATGTGTGCTAGATACCAGGCTAAGCCTACTAAAAAGCACCTTGAAGCGGTTAAACGGGTCTTTCGGTATCTCCAAGGAACCATCAATATGGGACTTTGGTACCCGAAGGACACTGGTATGTCTCTAACGGCCTATGCAGATGCTGATCATGCAGGTTGTCAAGATACACGTCGAAGTACGTCTGGAGGTGCTCAATTTTTGGGTGATAAGCTTGTGAGCTGGTCTTCAAAGAAGTAAATGAGTACTTCTATTTCCTCTACAGAGGCTGAATACATAGCCATGTCATCTTGTTGTGCTCAAATCTTATGGATGAGATCTCAATTATCTGACTATGGCTTTGAATTCAACAAAATCCCTCTGTACTGTGACAATAAAAGTGCTATTGTTCTCTCATGCAACAACGTTCAACACTCAAGAGCAAAGCATATCGACATTCGACATCACTTCATCAGGGAACAAGTGGAAAAAGGTGTGGTGGAACTCTATTTTGTGAGGTCTGAATATCAGTTAGCAGACATCTTCACCAAAGCTCTTCCAAGAGAACGTTTTGAGTTTATTCTTCCACGTCTTGGCTTGAAAAGTCTTCAACCAGAAACACTCAAACGTCTTCAGGAGGAAGACGAGGAGTAAAGGTCTATCTTCATCTATCTCTTGTATATATCTATTCGAAAAACAAAATACAAAATTATAAAACCTGTAAAATCCATAAAAATCTAAAAAATTCGAAAAATCTTCAAAAAATATTGTCAATTTGTTATGCTTTTTCTCCGTTCGTCAATATCTATGGTCTTTGTGCTGTCATTCAAAGAATGACACGGGACTTTAGATGTTGTTCGAATTCTTTAAAAAAAATTAAAAAATAAAAACAAATTATTTTTGGGAGAAAGAGAAACAATGGTTTATTGTCATTCCAGGCAAGTAACCCGCTTTCTTAAAGAAAGAACAGAGCTATTCTTTATCATTTTTTTAAATTCCATGCTCTGATTCTATAAACATTTATCTGCTGAAAACTAACTGCTTTGAAAAAATAACTCAGTCTCTAATTTTGATAATCATCTGGACTTATTTGTCACAATATCAATCTCTCAATCAACAACCTATGTCATTGATTGAGGGGGAGAATGATTTCAATTAAATTAAAAAGTTATTTGGCATTCAATTGTTTTCAAAAGATATACATGCATGTTTTATTAATGGAGTTTAAAGTTTTAAAATCCGATCCTTATCAGTTAAAACGCTTTCATAATCAAGTCACAATTCTCCTTAAAAGCTTTCAAAATCAATTTAAATCTATAAGAGATCACAAATCTCAATTGATTTGATAATTGTGATTGGGGGAGAATGTGTGATTTAAATTGGATTTAAATTGATAATTCGGTAAATGGTTTTATAAGGATGTACATGCTGTACATGCTCTCCTTCCCACATGTGACAAACGATTTCAAATTTTCCATGCACATGTTGAGGGGGAGCATCTATCTTAAACCTATGATTTGAAACGTGATCACTTATCTCAATGTGCAGGTTCCCTCTAGTATGTGCAAAACTCTTTTCAAACCTATAAGCACATATTGAGGGGGAGCAAAATCATGAAAACCTCATCCTTCCCCAAAATGCTTTATCTACTTGATTCGATTAGGGAAGTGATGTTGATATCTTTTAGAAAATGGTAATCAAAGAAGTAAATTCTTCCTCTTGCCTCCGTGTGCAAAACGATTTCAAACATTTGGTGCACATGTTGAGGGGGAGCACTTGTTCTAAAAATATCAAAAACAATTCAGGTACAAAATGTTTTGATAATATATCACAAGTATCTGGATTGATTTTCAAATGGTTTTCAATTGGTTCAAATGGCAGATGAACAATACCAAATAGACCGACCAAATTTACTTTATGTACGGTGATATAAGGATGATAAGGTTAGGTATTAGTTCCCATGATCCGCCAGAACCGGAGGGATCTACCCAGGGACAATCCACTAGTTAGTGTAGAAGTCCTTAGGTATGATGATAAAAGGAGAAAAATGAGATATGGGAAGAATGCGGACTGAGATAGAGCTAGTACTGGAACAAACCCAACAAAGTTCTAGCTATGAAGTCTCGGTAAGCACTGAAGGGGTTGAAGAATTAAAAAGAATTGAATGAGAAAAGGGTGAAAACAAATAGCCCTCCATATATTCAACTTTAGGGCAGAAACCGGGTTCAATTCATATGCTACTGATGGTAACATCGGTATTGAAGACAAGACGTCATGGATTCAACTTTCCAAACCACTCAAGTTCCTCTTAAAAGGACTTGTTTCATTCTCACGGGGAACCGACATTATCTATCGACTTTCTCTTAGAGATTGTTGATATTGAAGAAGGAGACCCTCTCCCTAGTCTCCGGCACAGGATCCAAATATGCACATATTGAGTCTAGAGCCACGAGATCATCAATAAATCTCATTAGGACACTTTCATTGAAGACTCTCTATTTCACACAATGTGGAAAGAGAGATTTTATCTTGAGTCCTACGCATTATCCTTGTGGTATTGCCAGAACATCTGAGTGATATGCAAACATACTCACAATGAAGATGGAAAGCCTTCTGGAGCCAACATCAAACAAGCTCCTGGTGGGTGGCATGTGAGATCTATCAAATAGATCAACCATGTGACAACTGAACAGAAACAATGGGGCGATTCAATCTTTTGAATCAATCCTGGTTCAGGTTATGGATTGACGGATACCTTTGAAAAACCGGTCATTGTGCTTAAAAAACTCTTTTCTTTAGCACATTGACCGTGTTCGTATATTTCAAATCAAAAGGTGTTTTATGATTGATAATTGATTTTCATTAAAACCTTCGTTTTATTGCAAAAACAATTTCTATTGAGCAATACACGATTGTCTTTCAAATCTCTTTTCATCAATCAGTGAATTTCTACTTCGCTGGTTCACTCACTCCGTGTTGTCTTCTTTGAGATGTTCCGGTTTGAGAACAGCTAGAGCAGCTGCGAAACCCTGTCAAGGAAATTCTTCGGAATTATACCTGATCACAGGCGGTACTTGTACTGATCAACGGGGAACCGTGGGCCGTGTACCTCAATTCAACGAAATAGATCAAAGACACTTTCGTGCGCTTTATTGCTAACTGTTTTATGCAGGTACACCCGACGTTTGCAGCTGATCAGAATGAAGCGGTCAATCCATAGCCGCATGCTCACACTACACACTCATCTCAAAAGAAATCATGATAAGTGCATCAATGACTCTGATATTTTCACTCCATGCTTCTGCTACGCTGCTGCCAATATCATGAATCAACGAAAGCTTCCGTTACTCTGATGAGAAGATATCATGATCCAGAATGTGAGCATGTCGGTCCGAAAGTCACAACATCACATAATACCAACACCAAAATGGATGTCTCAGAGATTTTTGTTAGCTGATGATCTCAAAAGCTGGCTTGAAATTATTATCACGTGGATCAGTAAAAGACCTCCACTTGGATTAACCAAACATGCAATGAGTGGAATCAATGACTACGAGCTTCGGAGCAAAGTACTACATCAAGAATGCAAGAACAATTGTTAATGTAATATATGTTTGTATTCAATGTAATTTTAGTATATGTTTGAGGTGACCTTCCTTAGGGGGAGATTGTTAGGAATTAGAAATTCCAGGTATTAAAGAGTCGGTCACCTCAAGTATATGTAATCGTTATAAAGCTCGTAGTCGTAGTTCTTTTATGTTAAGTAGTATTTAGTTTAGTAACACCGTGGAGGACGGATGAGTCTTTACCCACTGTATGCCTGATCCACAGCCCGTTGTGTGGCGTTTTATGTAAGACTATAAATACTCTCTACCTCCCAAGGTAGAGAGTTGGAGCTCACAATAATATTTTTTTTCTCTCACTATAGTTCCCAACTCTCTTCCTTTCTCTCACTAGAACTTTCTCTCTCTAACATACTTATACGCCTACTTTGATCATGGTTTAGAGTGTTTGTGAAATCCAATATCCTACAACTTTGCAATTGAAATTGAAATAACCCTCTACACATGTCTTTTACCCAAGTTAGACATACATTATGTTGACACTTTAAGATTCAAAGTTAAAACTTGCTCCTCTTGTTTCCTTATTGTTGTCGAGACCACAAGGCAGTAAACACACATCCATTTTCTTTTATCAACTTCACAAAACAAAAGATACTATGGGGCCGTTTAGTTGGTGAAAAATTTCCTATTTTTACAGGAAATTTTTCATATGAAAAGGGAAAAATTGAAAATCCGTTAATTACACTTTTTTCCAACAATTTTCAAAAAATGTGAAATTCTCATTCTCTAAATTTTAACTACAAATTTGAAAAGCTCATTCTACTCTTCTTACTTTTTTCATTCTCACTTTTTTCCGTTTTAATACATTTTCATCCGTTGTTTTACGTTTTTATACTTTCCTTACGTTGTCGTCCGTTTTCTTACGTTTTCGTCATTTTTTTACGTTTTCGTCTGCTTTCTTACGTTTTCACCCGTTTTCTTACATTTTCGCCCGTTTTCGTCCGTTTTTTTACGTTTTCTTATGTTTTTTTACGTTTTCGTCTTTTTTACGTTTTGGTCAGTTTTTTTACGTTTCCGTATGTTTTTTTACGTTTTCGTCTATTTTCTACGTTTTTGTTTGTTTTTTACGTTTTCGCCTGTTTTTTTACGTTTCCGTTTGTTTTTTAACGTTTTCCTCAGTTTTTTTTACGTTTTCGTCCGTTTCTTTACGTTTTGCTTTGTTTTTTTACGTTTCCGTCCGTTTTTTACGTTTTCGTCCGTCTTTTACATTTTCGTCCGTCTTTTACATTTTCGTCCGTTATTTTACGTTTTCGTCCGTTATTTTACGTTTTCGTCCGTTTTTTATGTTTTCGTCAGTTTTTTTACGTTTCCGTCCATTTTTTACATTTTCATCCTTTTATACGTTTTTGTCTGGTTTTTTCGTTTTCGCCTGTTTTTTTGACGTTTTCGCATGTTTTCTTACGTTTTCGTTTGTTTATTTACGTTTTCGTCTATTTTATTTTTACGTTTTCGTTAGTTTTTTACGTTCTCATTCTTTTTTTACATTTTCATCTTTTTTACGTTTTCGTTTGTTTATTTACGTTTTCTTCTTTTTTTTACGTTTTCTAGTGTATTTTACGTTTTCGTCTGTTTTTACGTTTTTTCAGTTTTTTTACATTTTCGTCTGTTTATTTATATTTTTGTCCGTTTTTTTACGTATTTGTATGATTTTTTTTACATTTTTTTTCAGTTTTCTAATGTTTTCGTCCATTTTTTTTACATTTTCTTCTTATTATATGTTTTAGTCATTTTTTACGTTTTCGTCCGCTTTCATATGATTTCGTAAGTTTTGGACATTTTTGTACGTTATTCTACGTTATCTTACGTAAGAAAACGGACAAAAACGTTAAAAAATGGACAAAAACGTAAGAAAACGGACCAAAACGTAAATACATACGAAAACGTAAAAAAAACAGACGAAAACGTAAAAAAATGAACGAAAACGTAAGAAAACATACGAAAAGGGACTAGAACGTAAAAAACGGACGAAAACGTAAGATAATAGACGAAAACGTAAAAACGTGGACGAAAAATTAAAAATAGGCGAAAACATAAAAAATTTGACTAAAGCGTAAAAAACAGACAATAATTTAAAATAACAGACAAAAACGTAAAAAAAAATAATTGACTAAAACGTAAAAAACTAAAATGGACAAAAACGAACGAAAACGTAAAAAACAGATAAAAACGTAAGAAAATAGACGAAAACGTAAAATAACAGACGAAAACGTAAAAAACGGACAAAGGAAAATGATGAAAACATAAAAAAACAGTCGAAAACGTAAAAAAACAGATGAAAACGTAAAAAAAGGACAAAAACGTAAAAAAAAAAAACAGACGAAAACGTAAAAAAACAGACGAAAACGTAAAAATTAGATGAAAACGTAAAATAACAGACGAAAAAGCAAAATAACGGACGAAAACGTAAAAAAATAGGCAAAAACGTAAAAAAAACAGATGAAAACGTAAAAAAACAAAAGAAAACTTAAAAAATCAGATGAAAACGTAAAATAACGGACGAAAACGTAAAATAACGGGCGAAAACGTAAAAAAATGGACGCGAACTTAAAAAAACCAGACGAAAACGTAAAAAAACTAAAAAAACAGATGAAAACGTAAAATAACGGGCGAAAACGTAAAAAGAACGGACGAAAAGGTTAAAAAACAGAAGAAAACGTAAAAGACGTAGTAAAATCGAATGAAACGTATAAAAAATGGATAAAACAAATGATAACGTACAAAAATGGAAAAACGGATGAAAACGTATAAAACGGTAAAAAAAACTTATAAAATGGATAAAAACGTACATAGATCCGGTATGGAATAAAAAAAATGATTTAAAAATAGAAAAATATAAATCCATCTAAACGGGTTTTCAAAATTCTTAACTCTTTTCTAGAGAAAAAACCAATCCTTTCTCTAGAAATTTAGAAACAAAAAAACAAACAAAAATTTCACCAACTAAACGCACGCTCCATTTAGACACACACCACTTTTCCCTTAAAGAATTTGACCAAAATACTTCCCCTTTTGGTGTCTAGAAATCTGATCGAACCACAAGGCACAACCCACTTTTACATTTTCACAAAAACTATCACAGAACATAGGCACTTGTTGTTTAGAAATCAAGTTGGTTGTTCTTGGGTTTGCTTGGAGATAATTTGCGTTTTTGTTGTTCTTGCTCCTCCTAATCGACTCACACTAAAAACTTTTGTAAAGTTCCTTCAAAACTCAACTTTTTATGTTTCTTGATTCATATACACTACTAGACTTGTGCTAAATTGATGTGTATATATATGAGTTTAAGAATTAAAAGTTACAAATATTTCTTGGTCATATGTATGGATCGACATATATATAATTCAGTAAAAGAAAATGTGTTATGAGCTTGTGTGGCCTAATTGGACTCACAAAACACTAATAAAGTAAAAGTGATATAAGCTATAGCTTATCTTTAATGATTTTAGGGTCATGTTTAATTTTGTAAGCTTGATATACAGTTTTTCAGACTTAAGTAAACCAAGAAATCATAGGTCTAATAAAGAACATAGGTATGGCTCTACATGGAAAGTTCTTAACTTCTAAATAGCCTAATAGCTTATTTGTTAAATTCTACTCTTGGATAAATTGGAACTTGGGTTTGTATTGTGTTAGTTTGGATTTGGGTCGTGTTGGTGTTGGTGTTTGTGTCGAGGGTGCGGATTTGCTTACTGCTTATCAAAAAAAGGGAAGAAACCAAAAGCTATTCCTACTTGAAATACTAAATTGTAACATTTGGGTGAGTTGAAAACAAAAATAGTTTGGGTGTGATTGGGTCGAAACCCAACAGTAGGGTGAAGTTTGGTTTTGCTTCTTTGCCCACAAATTGCAATTTCAAAAGTTATAAGATTAAATGGTTTTGGGTAGAATTTAACTTGGACTTGGTTGTGTTTGGTTTTGGTTTATGCTTGCAAGCCGAAAGGCTTTGGGTCGAGACCCACTCGAAGCCAACAGTAGTGCGTTTGGTGTTTGCTTTATTTGGGTCACCAATTACTTAGTTAAAAAATATAATAACTTGATTGTTTAAATACCGACTTAACGTTTATTAAGTTTGCTAAAATGGGTTGAAATCATATTTAGCTTATTTTGATATAAAACATGTAACAAGACTAATCCGCGACCACCTTGGCTTATTTTGATATAAAACATGTAAAAAAACTAATCCGCGACCACTTTGGCTTATTTGATATAAAACATGTAAAGGGTCTAATCAGCAACCACTTTGGCTTATTTTGATATAAAACAGGTAAAAAGTCTAATTCACTGCCTCTCTAGCTTATTATCGGCTTATTTTGAAATTTGACGAGCTTAACTGGCTTTTGACCTTATTGGGCTTGCAACCCAATAAGCACTAATTTACAAAATTTACTCGATTTCAAAACGTTTCAACTAATTTTTGATTTATCAAATCTAACCTAATGCATATATATAAGTTTTAACTTATTTTAAAGCTTTTTGCTTATTATAGTTTATCATGACTTATTTTGACATAATCGAGGTTTTTAAGTGTGTTAAAGTTTATTTTATTGTTTTAAGTGGGAATTTACAACATTTGGTATTTTTAAGAAAACGACTATATATGAACGGGTCGTGCTCAATTTTCATCAAAATTCTATAATTAGTAGTATATTTTTACATAAACCGATTAAACGACGAAAACCATATATTAAAATATTAGTTCAAATTAATATATCAAAATCTTTCACTAACTTATCATCCACTAACTTAATATATACATAAACTATTGTATATATATGATTGAGAAACCTAACATAACCTTTACGATTCAATCACTTTTATATAAACTAAATAACTAAATACTTAATATAGAGTATTTATTAGTTACTGACGACATCTAATATTTATGAGACTTTATTTCTTAAGACGTTTCGTACTTAGTTTTTCGGTTATTTTTCAACCGGAGACCTATTCGACGTATATTCTCTTATGAGAATGATTTGCACACAATACAAATTGATTGAGACACTTCAATTCATGCATGACAAACTTGTACCGTATTAATATTTGCATTAACTACTTGTACAGTTGAGTGTGCAAATAAAAAGTTAAAGTGTGCCAATCATCTCCCATTCTCTTATATATACATATATACTTATGTGTATCCATGCACTATTTTCAAAAGCCAACACTTACAAATATTTATGCCATTATTTATATGTACACTGTTTAAACTTCAACATTGCCACACAAGCGAAGACATGACACAAACGCTTAAAATTTTTCAAACTTCATCGCATCGAGTCTTAAACATAAACATGTAAACTAAAACTTGTCATACTAATCTAGGGCGCGTAACGGAGTCGCACACTATTACTATTTGACTTTACCCTGTTCAAACTACTTACTCAGGTGAGTTCATGGCCCCTGTTTTACTCGTTTTATATTTCTTTGGGGTGAGAATACATGCTTTTTTAATTAAATAGATTACTCGTTTTACTTAAATACGTGGTCGTTCACTCTAATGTTGTGCTTGTCTTACTTACCGTACTTGTTTTACTTAAACACAATATTCGTTTTACTTGAATATGTAACTTGTTTACTTTTTGCATTTGTAATTACTTACTCTCGGACACAAGTACTTAAATTATTATTGTATTGCCTAAGTTATTACTGTTACTAATAAAATCTTGAAACCCTAAACTTACAGACTAGGTATATCCTGAACTTACAGACTGAGTATAATCTTGAACTAACAAACTGGGAATATATACTTGAACTTACAGACTGGGTATAATTTTGAACTAAGAGACTGTGAATATACTTGAACTTACAGACTGGGTATAATCTTGATCTAATAGACTCGGTTCGATAACATGAGCTTAAGGCAACAATATTATTTTTCTTTATTTAAATTCGTATTTAAATACAATTTTCGTTAAAATCTTGTGATCCACATTGTTTTTTTTATACTTAAACCTATGAACTCACCAACGTTATGTTGACCTTTTAGCATGTATTTTCTCAGGTTTGCAATAATTGATTGACTTACCATGGAGCATGAACATTCAAGTAGCATCTTTTGAAGACTTGTGCATTTATTCATCGTTTGATAACTTTTTCCAAAGGCGTAATTACTTATTAATGTAGACCTTGCAGTTCTAACGATTTAAAATCTTGTTTAAACTTGATCGAACGAATATTTCAAAACGACACACGTAGGTCGTTCAATATAATTGTAACTTTGTTTCCATGAAATCACGCCCAGATTATTATTCCGTTGCGACTCATTTTGGAAGTGTAACATTAGTGTTGCATACAAGTCTCTCCTCAACTTGTGAGGTCAATGGGTATTTATATACCCACATACATAAGCGTCTCATGACTCTACTAGTCATACGAGGGTCTCGTGACTAGGGATGGCGACGGGGCGGGGTTGGGGGGGGGGGGTCATCCTCACCTCCAAACCCGATTACCAAAATTCTCCCCAAATCTCCCCTGATCCGCATCGGGATCTAATCGGGGTGACCCGTTGCTCCCCCAAACCTGCCCCGTATTAATCGGGGATCTTATCGGGGTGTCATCTTTTAGTACAATTCTCGACCAAAGCCGCACCATTTCACATTTGTTATTATTTTTAGACCGTTAGCAATAACTTGTAGAATTAAGAACATATTAATAATTAATTAAAAACAAGCCTTATTAATTTTTTAACGATAGTATTATACATAAATAATGATAAATTATACCGTCAAAAATTAAAACTTAAAAATATGACACTAAATGAGTTTCTATATATTATAGTAATATGTTTTTACTACATAAATACTAACAAAATACTATATAGGTATTTGTACATGTGTATATATTATTCGGGCGAGGTGAGGATTCTCCGCTCCTCGCCCCAAATGAACCAATTCTAGCAATCCATTTTATTTTATCAAAAATAAAAATAAAAATAAAACTTTTTACTTTTTTTTTTGAAAATAAAATATCTTGCAGACGGTAAATCGTTAAGCAACAAAAAATTACACCATCGGAACGATAATTTTTTTTATTTTTCAATAGATGGCCACTTGGATATACTTTCGACAAATTTTTTCTTTTGAGTTTTGTTCTATTGTTAAACTTTGCGTCTGAAAAAGTCACATGTGATTTGTATGTTAAGGATCACGTGTGATTTCACAAATCACATATGATTTGTATGTTGGCAATCATGTTTAATTTCACAAATCACATGTGATTTTAAAATTATATATCACATATAATTTTTTCAGACGTAAATTTCAACATTCACAACAAAATGTTTGAATTTTTTTTCGAAAGTATATAGAAGTGCCTCTCTAAAAGAAATATATTTTAATTCTCGTCGTTATAGTATGATTCTTTTGACGTAATGATTAACGGTATGTGAGATATTTATTATTTATTTTTATTTTTTTTAAAGAATGAAAGTGAGTTTTTTTTTTGTTTTGATAAAAAAAAGAAATGACTAGGATTAGTTCGTTGGGTCTGTAGGAATTTGGAGTCTACATATCTTATAGAGTATCACAACCCAACATGGGTATATATGATAATTAGATATTTATACCGGTATTGGAAATTGATCTACTTAGAAGAAAAAAAAAAATAAGAAAAGTTTTTAGTCACATATTTCAAATGAAGAAAGAGAATTTTTATGAGAGATGTATATCTTTTTGTAGGTGCATCTAGGGGTGTTCATCGGTTCGGTTCTCGGGTTAATCGGTTTATTCGGTTAGGTTTGGTCAGTTAACTTTTTGTGTGGGGCATAACCGAAACCGAACCGAACCAAAAATATTTGTGATCAAACCGAACCGAGAACCGAACCGAAGTTTGGTTCGGTTATGGGTCAAAACCGAAAACCAAATTTATATATATTTTTTAATTTAATTAAATAGATTTTTGGCAAAAAAAAATTATTTCAAGTATAGAAAGTGTTTTTTTATATTAGGAAAAACTTTTAATGGTCTATATAAATATGTAAAAAAATATATATATGTTAAATATATAAAGTGTTTTTATATATAAATATATATATGTATATATATATAAATTCGGTTTTCAGTTCAGTTTTCGGTTCAGATAGCCAAAACTATATCCAAACCGAAAATTGAATTTTTAGTTCGGTTCGGTTCGGTTTTGACAAATTCGGTTCGGTTATAAGTTCGGTTCGGTTTGGATTCGGTTTTCGGTTTATTCGGTTATTACTCGACCCATGAACACTCTTAGGTGCATCTGAAATGTGCGACTGTAGTTATTTCTCATGTTCTCATTTACTTTTATTTTTTGTTTGATCCTTACTCAATTTGTAATTATAAATTTTGAGTCAGAAAAAATAAGTAATTAGTATAGTTTTAATGGATATATATGTAATTATTTTATTTTAATATTACTTTTCTAATGATTAATTATTTTCATAAACAATTGTATATAAGTACAAACAATTTGTTGAATAAATGTCATGAAAAACATATTCGGTCAGCGTGCATTATGGGCTAATACATTCGTCGTTTCTAGAACAAGGTTGGCCCATTTTTATATTTTTTCTATTTGTCAAGTACATAAATGGCGTGGAAACGACGTTGTATTTGTGCTTGCAAAAACGACATCGTTTGATGAATAGTGGCGTTTCCCCGTTATTTTTTTTCCTAGTGTTCGTTATGTCGTCTAACAATTCAAATCTTACTTAAACGATGTCGTTTGTAGGCCTTTTAGAGTTAAAAAAAAGGGGTCAAAACCGTGACCCGTTGGTCTTTTATGGCTGATCCGTTGATTTTGTGTGGTCCAAAACTATGGAGCTCACCTGCTTATTTAAGTTAAACTAAAGAACATCCTTTTAAAGTTTTAGTATTTAGCGTTATAATTCATGTTGGTGGAGCTCCAAAAATGCTTCAACATGAGAATGCATCCAACAAACCAATATAAATTTGTGTCCATACAATATAATCTGAAAATCACATGAGCTATTTTTTGTGTATTATTTTTAGGTTGATCACGAATTATGAATATACTTATCAGCACTTTTTAAAGCGCGAGCTTTAAAAGCTTGGTGTTTTCAAAGCATCAAGTTGTCATTGTTGCTAAACAAGTGGAAGACCAACTTACAACCATTGAAACTCGCAATTCAATCAAGTTGTTTGGTAGATTCACGGGTCATATTCAAATCTACCACCTCAAATTTTGTTTGTCTTTGACTACCAATCTATTATTCCGGATCACTTTTTTTATGGAAAGAGATACTCCTCACATGGGCCTCATATAAGATCAACAATGACCAAAACGTGTTTTGTTTTTTTAACAAAAGAAGTCACCAGACAGCACAAACATTATTAGAACTTTTTTAACTTTGTGTAGCAAAAACACATATAGTACTGATGCTACTTAATCATATCAGCCATTTACTATTCATTTAATATACATGTTTTGCTTGTAACTTCAGAAAATTTTTCATGGTTTGCAGATTTCTTGTGTTTCATCTCTTTCCATGTTTCTGGAAAGAAAAATAAACGGATTTCTAAAGGCGAGTGACAGTTTCCATCATGTTAAAAAGAATAATCCAACTTAGATCACGAGCAGAGTTGGTTATTCTACACTGATATCATTAATCTTCGTTATTCATATTACAACAATGAACGTGAAAATTTACAAATATTCACCGTTTCCATTTCCTAGAGCTGTATATAAATAGTATATCACGTATCTACACGTCCATGGTCTTCGAAAGAATTCCACTTCTTGATGGAGGAACAAGAGACTTAGCATAAGCAAGTGGTAAAGATACTAGCTTCTTCGGTTTACTTACATAAGCTCTTCTAGTGAAGTTGTTATAGTCATTGGCTTCAATCTCATCCAAGATTTGACGGTACAGTAATAGGGATGCCCACACCTATAACACCACCATTTCATATTTAGTTGAGCTCATGTAATTATTAAAGTTATCTTTATTTTGAAACAAAATTAAGTGGTTGAATACTTACTGGCCATCTGCTAGCTGAGCTTAGTTGAGTGACGCCTTCTTGTGCTTCATCAAAGAAGGCTCTTGCCCGTTTAATTTGCCTTTTCATAAAAATCCTCCATTTATCGGTTACTTTTCCAGCAAATATATCCTCATCTGATAGTCCGGCTTGTGCTAGTTCATCTTGTGGTAGATACACTCTTCCTCTTCTTGCACTATACCAAAAGCAAGCACGTCATAAGAACTAGGCATACTTTTGAGGTTACTCCAGTACTTTAGGCGTGCAAATGTTTACTATTTACAGTATCTTCTACTATAACTGTAGCAAGGCAATCAAGTATTTCGGAAGAGTATAGGAGTTTCGTACTGTAATTAGTAATTGGCTGCAAAAGTAAAAAGTTACATCCTTGAATGTGTTTTCGCCACTATTATAAAAGTTGACATATTTGTCATCGAATGTCCTATTTTTAGCATGCAGTCGTTTACTATTCGTGGAATTCGCTACAAGTTGAATGTTGTCATCAACAATTTGTTGAAAATGTCTGAAATCCATATTGGGATTTGTTTGTTAGACCATAAAGGCAAAAACTTTTGTCATACAAACAGTTACGGAGTACTATTTATGGTACTTGCTATAAATATCAATGAGGCAACCAAGATTTCCTGGAATTCGTTAGAAACTAAGATTGAATTGTCTGTTAGACCTCAAAAACCAAATTTGAACGGTATTAAGTTTTTAACATCATTTTGATGCAGAGTTGATGCATACTAGTTATGTAGCCTTTTCATGCATATAATACTAAAATATTGACTGTTAAAGAAAAAGTTTGTGTTCTTACTCTTCTCCCACATCTCGAAGTATGTTAGTGAGTTGATTAGCGATTCCTAAAGCCAAAGCAGCATTGTATACACTTTCTGTTGATGCTTGGGAATCGGGAGCAATTCCCATTATAGGAACACTCATCAATCCGACTGTACCAGCCACATAATAGCAATACAAATAAAGCTCATCAAAAGTCTTGTATCTTGACTTTCTAAGGTCCATCCTCATTCCTTCAATCATATCCTTAAAAGGCTGTGAAAACCAAAAACATAAACCTTGAACACGTCAATAACAAATGCAAGAAACAGCCCAATTTATTTGAATTAGTTTGATGCTTAATTGGAAGATGTTTCAATAGGTTTAGTGATTTTTTTATTTTGACCTGAATGTCAACCGGGAACTTGGAGACAGTGTCTGATAAAGCAGCATCAAGCATATCAAAAGGGCGTCCGTTGAAAAGATCTTCTAGCCTCGACTCCCATCTATCTAGAGCTTTTGGTGTTATATGTGATGCATTAGGCCCGTCAACAAGTTCATCAGTTCTCCTACACCATACTGTTTGACACAGAAACAAGTCAAACATGAAACAAGAATTTGTTTTACCATTTCCTACTTTCTGATTACATCATCAGCAAATCCAATTCATTTATCATAAGACATCAAATAAGTGGAAGAGCATCTAGGAGTGCGAAAGATCAAGATGTAATTTCAACTTCAATATTCGTAGGAATTTGAAAAAAAAAAAAAAAATTGCGTAAAATTTTACAAGTAGTTGACATTTCATGACCCGTATTAGAAGTAAGATTTAATTATCTGTTGACTGTTTAGCACCCATATACATTTTGTATATCGAAAGTATGACAATAAAACTCAAAAGTCAAAGATTCTAAAGGAAGAGTTAGGCCAGGTTTGAACTTTCAAGCCCAAAAGTCAAAAGTTGAATCAAAGAGGTTGTAGTGTGTTACTGTTAATTACTAATCAGTGGAGTACTGGAGTAGTATCATGGCACAAATTATACTTAAAGTTGACTAATAAAGTAGCAATTATCTTGATAATGACTAAAAAATAATATAAAAAATGATCACATGTAACTAACTAACTACCTACCTAGCATTACGATTAAACATTAAACCAGAAAAAGTTATCTACTAAACCAATCTCCTTTCTTGATTCGCTAATGGAGTAGCATGATCGGGACCCACAAATACCAAGTTACTACCACCAAAGGATAATTTTAAGTTGATAATGATCGTATTGCATAAACTACAAAAAACAAAATTATGCAGAAATCACAAGAATCAAACGAATATTTCACTATAATACACGAACAAAATATATGAAGATCCTCACCGTAAATCGCCCATATAGCTTTTCGCCTTTCGGGTGTCATTAGCAATGTTCCTGCAAAAAGGATTAAAATAACTTCATAAGATGTTTATAAAAAATTCAAGTGGTTGCTCTTAAACTAAAAAGAATCGAACTCTGTGCAAGATTTAGAAAAGATTCAAAACTTTTTGCAAGATTTATGTAAATAAAAAAAGGCTAACCAACCTAAATAAAATGTCTTTGCATATTCTGCACAAACTTCACCACATCTATCATAAGCTTCACTCAATAAGCCAAGCGTTCCAGGAAGCACAATATCCGGTTTCACTTCCATATCTTCTTCTTCTTTATCTCTCATCTGTTTCTTAACCAACGCAGCTTGCTTTAAAACCACATCATAAACCAATTGCTCCGACGATATAGCCAATTCACCAGTTGGATTAGCCACCACCCTCGAAACATCAAATTGCGATTTTCTCCCATTATTTAAACCCGAATTACCAAACTTCAAATCTGCATTAACATAAGATGACTTGCACTTGTGCTTGTACTTCTTACCAACATTCTTGATTATGCTAGACTTAAAAACGCTTCTCGGTTTTGATGCATCAACTAACTTTGTTGTATCCAAGAATCCCAGCCCATTACTAAGCTCAGAAGTAGGTGAAACAACCCATATCAAAGCAACAGACATGGTATCTGCTTGAACAGAAAAAAGATGGAATCTGTTTGTGCTCTTAATAAATCTTGTCCCCTAGTTCCTTAAGTGTTGAAAACACGCACTAAAGTACTAAACGAATACCCCACTAAATAACTTGTCTCCTTTTTATATCATAATCCCACTTCAAATTCAGTGGAAAGCTGATAAATTTTCCACAAAGGTTGCAAATTTCAAAATTTGTACCTAGTTTAGACCATTTCCTGTTGAATGACAATTGGTTGATGTTAATAATCAAAACAATAAAGCAACAGTGGAGAACAAACTCAAAGACAAGTATGGATCTCAATGGTGAATATTTATATTTATATATACTGAGCATAAGGACATGGATTAATATAAGAATGAACAAAAACAAAAATTCAATCTAATTGTGGAAATGGTGTTGCTCATTTTTAGTCCACTCATAATATAAAAACTCATGTAGGACACTTCACCACATGTTAGGTCTCATGATGTTTCTAGCACAAAAGTGTATACAAAGCAGTATGAGGTGTGCAATCCTACAGAATCTTAAACTTTAGAGGCCTTAAAATGTATGTACTCCGTATATGTTATTCAGTTTATATATTCGGAACCTCAAAATTCATTTCCAATAAAAGATAGTAACAATATACGAAGTTATATTGTAAATATTTGTTTAACTCTACTTCAAATGTGAAAGAGTGATAATTTTGAAAATACAAACTTGAATCTAGATCGTTCAAAATATTACTTTTTTACCCAATTTTAGTCTTGTGTGTTGATGAGTTCACCTCTAGTGGATTAGTCTGTCAAAAGTTAGGAACTCATGGTTTCTAAATAAAGATATACATTTTTTCATTTGTTGTTATAATATATTTTTGTTCTACCATGTTTAGCTATTACATACCCTCTTGCATAAAGTTTCTTTGCGGCTAAACGCCACACTTCTTCACAAACCAATAAAATATAGTTATTTGCTATGCAGGTTTAGCACAAAATTAGTACATCTTTAAGCCTAACAGTCATTTCTCTATAACTTAAAATCCCTTCAGTATATTCCCTTAAAGAGAATGAACCAACATTTCAGTGGGGAATGAAGCATAAAAATATGGTTTATACTTTTTTTACATAGCTACAAAAACGATATAAAAAATAAACAAAATAGAAAAAGGACATATAACAATACAAAGAAGTGAAAGCCTTACCTGTGTTAAAAGGCTATGAGCCATATATTAAACAGAAGCTACAAAAATATGAGCATCACCAGCAGAGCAAAGCAAAACAATGGGTGCCAAAAATAAGACTGACCCACCACAAAATTTGCACCCACACACACACTTTTATCGTTTCCTTTTGTTATGGTTATTTTTTAAAGTTTTTGTTTTGTGTGAAAATGTTTTAATGAGTTTGTTTTCTGGGGGATTTGGTAATCTCAGTTTTTTGTTAGGTTGTTTGTGTTGGACACTGGTTTTCTAACTTTTTTTTGCTTTGGTATTTATTGTGCTTGTGAGGTGAGGGTTTGTTACAAAGACATACATAGTGGCAGGTGTTTTATCATATTAATAGGTTAATTGATTGTAAATAATTATAAAAAATAAAAAAATAAAAATAATAATAATAAAATAGGTTAATTGATTGTAAATGTTGATACAAAAGATGGACGTTCCTGATTTGGAGCTCCAGTTCTCGTACCAATTGAGAATTGCTGCTTGAGACCTGCGCACTAAGAGACAAGAAACACCGTTAGGCTTACCGTGGGATTGTCTCCCACGATTATCCTCCGGCGTGAGAGTAAGTAATCGGTTTAGGGTTTAAGGAGTTTAGGGTTATGAGATCGTACCTTCAACGAGGGGTATCATACCCTTTATATATGCACGGAATCCTTGTTGGTTCCGTGTTCCCCAACCTTCGGCGTATCCCGCCTAAGTCGGTTGGGAATAATTATCTTCATATTTTAGAAGATATCTATATCCATTCCGTAAATAGATTTGGGCTTGGGCTTTCATGAGCCCAAACCGTTATTGAAAGTGGCCCAGGTCGTACCGGGCTTTGTTAGTAATGGAGCGTGGTCGGGTTTATGACCCGACACCAGACTATACGTCATCATGTCCCCCCAGTCTAGTATGCGCAGTGCGTAACTGCGGATGCTAGACTAATGACCGTAGTCCCAAAAAACAAATAATATAAGAAACGTATCCAAGAAGCCATATACTTACCCGTAGGTACAATGTATCGAGACATCCATGTGAATAGTCAAAGCCTCGTTAATCGGGGGAAAGTTACTGCCCCGCTGTCACATCAAGGCATCTCGTCCACACAATGAAGCCTAGTGGGATCCACGTGTCGCCAATCGTGTGGAAGGGGAGAAGTATATAACTTGGGGACTCATTTCCACCGCAATTCTCACAGTAAAAAAAAAACACCTTCCGCCATTTCTAAAGCAAAGCAAGAGTCTTTATCCAAGAGCAACCAACCACAAAGGTAACCGCGCGTGCGTGATAACAGAAAAATATATCACCATGGTGAAACAGTTGTCTGACTTCACCTCCGACCTTAATTTGATCGACCTGATGGAATTTACCTCTGATTATTTTATACCCCGGGACGTGCATCCAGTGGTCCCGGATGCACGTGCTACGATTGCGGATTTCCCCGAAGGGAAAGTGGGTGTATATACACGGTTATTCGAATTTGCGAATCAACGTGTGCCCCTATCACGCTTTCTGTGCGATGTGTTAAACTATTATACATTACACATATCGCAGCTGCATTGTATTGGCGCGGCTAAAATTACCAATTTCGAGGTAAATTGCCGTCTGTTGGGGATTAACCCTACCATCCACTTATTCCGCGCTTTTTATCACACCACATGGGCGCATGGGTGGGTTTCCTTTTCAAAACGCGCGGGTAGATTACAGTGCTACACCGATAAGTTAGATGCGCTTAGGAATTGGAGGGAATACTTCTTCTGGATAGATGATACATGCTTTCCTTGGAATTATGATTTTTATACCAAGGGGACGCTACAGAGGGATGAGTACCCAGTGCCTGGGTCGTATAACGTCGAGGATGCGGAACTGATAAATGCAAACCACATCCCCATCAGTGCGTATCCTGAGGGATTTTTGGTGCACATGGGAATCAGCCGCAATTATTATGGCCCTGAAGATGAGATCCCTATATTCTTAGACGCCAGTGGCCAGGGTGGGTACTTGTTCCTCTGTACTTCAATGTGTAAATATTGTAAGAACAATCTTCCGTACATGTTGCGCATAATATAACTTGTGTGTATATGCGTTTTTGTCTTGCGCAGAGATGGATCTGTTTACAGTTGTACAGCTAGCGAAGCCCACAGCCGTGAAGACAGGAGTACGACCGCTGAGGGATGACGAGGAACCAATATTAGCTGCGACGGCAGGGCGGGTCATGGAACTGGCCGCAGGGGATACAGGGACCAGTTCCTCCGTTGCGGTGGAGGCAACGCCGTTGCAAAGTCGTCCTAATCCTGAGGTGACACCGGTGGTGGCGCAGTCATCTCTCATAGCTGTGGCGCAGCCTGAAGAGGAAGAAGAAGAAGTCGCGCTGAGTCGCAAAAGGACTCGACAAGATCATGGTGTAGGCCCGTCAAGGAAGAAGCGTCCTGTGATTCAAACTGTGGAGTTGTCCTCCACGGATGAAGCATCGTCGCACCCGTCCGCCGATGATGCGGAGCCCAAGTAAGTAAAACCGTACGTGTATATCCTCCTGTTTAGTTGGTGAATGTGCTATTTGTGATTTTAACATGGCGCTGGTGATCATTTGCAGGATAGAGCAGGTCATAGAATCACCCCCCAAGGTGAGTCCAACACAGTCAGCGCATTCACAGGAGACTGAAAATCAAGCTGATGCCGATGCGCCCCTGAATCAAATAGTTGAAGAATTGGTTCAAGTTTCCGCCCATCAAGCTTCGTTGATTGTGAAGCTGAAAGATCAAGTATCTGGTGGAGAGGACCAAAGCTCAAAGAAGGACCAAACCATAGCTCTGTTGGAGGCGCAGCTGGCAAGTACCCAAGCACAACTGGATAGCGCCCGTGCAGAGGCTAGTGATCTCAGTGCTTATGCGCAAAAACAGTCCGAGGACAAGATAGCGCTCATGTGTCAAATAAGTCAGGATCGTGCTGAGGCTGCCAGGTATAAGTCTGCGTGCCGCTGGGCCCTTAAACATCTAGAGCAGGGCAAAGAAAATATGTTTGCACAGTTGGGGGAGCTTGGGACCACGGTAAGTTGGTCCTTGGAGGTGCAGGAGGCCAAACTGCGCAAGATGAGCATTGAGTACGACGAGGAATTGTATCCTCAGCTCATGACCACCATAGCAGAGCGCAGATGGCTCATAGGCCACGGTCTTCGCCTTGCTGCGCTTAGCACTCTGGAATCATCGGAGGTAGTTAATGCCTTCGGGAGAAGTTGTGCAGTGCGCTCTTCAGCGTGGTAAATCAGAGGCGATTGAGGAACTTCACGAGGCCAAACTGCTGAAGTCACCCGTTGATAAGGTACCTAATTATGACGCTGAGTCCTATGACCACTTGGTTGCTGCCATGCAGAAAATGAAGGACTTGGAGCTGCCCATGATTTCTGAGATGGAGCGCGATCAAGATTATCCCATAAATGTGATTATGGCGGGGTTGACCTTGGCGCGTCATCGTGCCGAGAGTGCTGAAGCGCAGCCAGACTATTACTTGAAACCGCATGAGTCTCAGCTCCAAGTTCCTGTCTTTGCGCGTCCCAGGGATAGTCAGGATCCCTTTGCTTTGGAGAAGGAAGTACCTCTGAAGGAGGTCTTGGAGGCGCATGCGACCCGTCTTGCTAAGAAAAAGGGGATCGCCGGTAAGGCCATTTTGTGTGGGGTAGGTGCGGCTCACTTGCCAAGGTCTGATGGAGTGCCTGTTAGTGTGGCTACCGTGTCGCGTCAGGGTGCGGATGTGTTTAGTGAGGTCAAAGATGTTGGGACCTCTTCCTTTAAGCGTTGTAGCAGTTGGTAGTAGATCTGTTGCAAAATACTTTATCTTTTGTAATAACTCGTAGTCATAAATGAAAGTATCTGTTGTTTTGCTGTGAACTTTGTGATGTATATATATCTGTTTGTCTTTATGTAAAAGATGTATTTGTGGCCGAAGGAACAAACATGTGCTTTGGTGCGGCTACAGGAAATCCGTAATCATGTATGAAAAACCGTATTATACTTTAAGAAATAATTCTAAGTACTTTGTCATAATCGTGTATGTTATGATTCACAGCGTACTGTAAATGTCACAATAAGGAAGCAAGTATCTTGGTTCCTAAGTTTGTTAAACGTGCACGTATGCATTGATGCGCAACCGTCGTGGGATGCGCAAATGGCTTATTCCAACGTCTTGAGAACAAGGTGTTTAACAAGGATACGTAATCCATTATTGATGGGTTTGCAACCCTCTTACTCAACAAGTCAGTTAGTAGGTCAACTTATCCTGTTACCCTCGTGGGTTTACTTGTGGTGCATGCACGCCATCGTGGGCAAGAAATAAAAAATTGTTAACACATACAGTATATGGAGATAACAACTTTAAAATGTGTCGCGGAGTTAGCTAGAAACCGCGACGTTTTTATTAATACTTGCAAGTTTATCAAGAAGTAACAAAGAAAACAGTAAATATGAAAAATAAAAACTGAGTACATGAATGTCTGCGCGCTATGCCGTAGCCATCCTTATAGGTAGCACCTCTTGAGGTTGCTGATATTCCATGTGCGCGGTAGATCACGACCATCCAAACCTCGTAGCCGGTACGCGCCTGTGCCCGTTGCTTCAGTAACCTCATAAGGTCCTTCCCACTTTGGTCCGAGCTTACCTGTATCTTCAGCGCGGCTCGCCTCATTGGCGCGGTAGACAAAGTCGCCTGGTCTGAATGAAACACTGCGTACCTTGGCATCATAGTATCCTTTCATCTTTGACTTCGACCTTGCCTCCCGTATGGCCGCGCGTTCGCGTCTTTCTTCCAGTAGGTCCAAGTCGACACGTCTTTCGTCGTCGTTTGTAGTCACATTAATCTCCGTAGTGCGGATAGTTGGCATGCCGATCTCAGTTGGTATAACGGCTTCTGTCCCATAGACAAGAGAGAAGGGGGTATCCCCTGTACTGGATTTAACTGAGGTGCGGTGCGCCCATAGTACATGTGAAAGTTCTTCGACCCACCTTCCTTTGTGCTTGTCCAAGCGTGCTTTGATTCCTTCACCCAGACTTCGATTTGCGCGCTCGACTAAACCATTGGTTTGTGGGTGTGTAACCGACGCAAAGTGCTGGGTGATGTTTAGCTTTTCGCACCAATCCTTGAAGGGATTGTCGCTGAATTGTTTCCCGTTGTCCGAGATGATTTCGCCAGGTAATCCGAAGCGGCATACAATGTTGTCCCAGACAAAGCGTTTCACCTGGTTGCCAGTAATTGTCGCCACTGCTTTTGCCTCTATCCACTTGGTAAAGTAGTCTATAGCTACTATGAGAAACTTGAGACCGCCTGCTGCTATTGGGAAAGGACCGGCGATATCAATGCCCCATTTGTAGAATGGCCACGGCGCCGTGATTGGTGTTAACTCATGCTGTGGTTTGCGCGGTACGGGTCTGTGGACTTGGCAATCATTGCACTTCCTTATCAAATCCCGCGCATCTTTATGCATGGTTGGCCAGTAGTATCCCGATCGCATGGCGCGTGCTACAACAGACCGTGGTCCGGCGTGCATGCTGCATGAACCTTCGTGGATTTCTCGCAGCACGTAGTTAGCTTGTAGGGGGCCGACGCAGCGGAGCCATGGTTGGAGGAAAGAACGTCGATACAGTATGTTGTCTCGCAATTCGAATCTCTGCGCTGTGCGCCGTATTCTGCGAGCTTCTGTCTGTTCTTGGGGTAAGGTACCTTTGCTTAGGAATTCCGCAATCGGTGTCATCCATGTAGGACCATCCTCCTCTATGATTGCGGAGACTTCCATCTCCGCTATTGACTTGCTTTTCAGTGTTTCCACCAGCACTTGCTTTGATAAGTGTGCGAAGCTTGTCGAGGCTATCTTGCTCAGTGCATCTGCTTTGCGATTTTCTCCTCTAGGGACTTGCTTGATAGTAAATCTGTCAAAGCCTTTGATCAGTGCCTTAGTCTTTTCAAGATACTGGATCATATTTTCTTCTTTGGCCACGTATTCACCCAACACATGGTTGGCCACTAGCCGGGAGTCCACATTTGCTTCCAAGTTACGTACACCCATTCGAGCTGCAATGCGTAGTCCAGCGATCAGGGCTTCATATTCTGCCTCGTTGTTTGTCGAGGTAAATTCAAAACGCAGTGCGTAAGTGAATTCCATTCCCTCTGGGTTTGTGAGAATAAGGCCAGCTCCTGAGCCATCCACGCATGAGGACCCATCTGTAAACAAAATCCATGGATCTTGTAGTGCTTTTTCGCTTGGTGTAGGTATCTCGTCAGTATCTGGCTTCTCGATGATGAAGTCTGCCAGAACTTGTCCTTTTATTGCGGTACGTGGTCTGTAAGAGATGTTATGTTCGCTTAGCAACACACTCCACTTCTGGAGTCGTCCTGACGCATCGGGTTTGGAGATGATCTGCTTGATGGCTTGATCTGTGATTACCGCTATCGGGTGCGCTTGGAAGTATCGGCGCAGACGCTTGGCGGCAAACACTAATGCCAAGACCAATTTTTCCATGGCACTATAGTTCATCTCCGTCTTCTTGAGAGCTTTGCTGACAAAATAGATAGGGATTTGCACCGAGTCCCTATCTGTTAGTAGCACTGCGCTGACTGCCCCATGAGTTGCTGATAGATACATGATCAGCTCTTCCCCTGGTCGGGGTGCCACGAGTGTTGGGAGCGTTGCTAGGTGCTGTTTGAGTTTGGTGAAAGCTTCTTCCGCCTCCGTTGTCCACCGAAAGTCACCCTTTTTTATACACTTCTTGAGTGTTTTGAAAAGAGGCAGTGACTTTTCTGCTGATTTAGATAGGAACCTGTTGAGACCGGCCAGTTTTCCATTGAGGGATTGGACCTCCTTCAGCGTGCGTGGTGAAGGAAGTTCTATTACTGCCTTGGTCTTTTCCGGACAGGGTTTTATGCCATCAGATTCTATCAAGTACCCTAAGAACATGCCTTCGGTAGCGCCGAAGGTGCATTTCTTAGGGTTTAGCTTCATGTTGATCTCTCGTAGAGTCTTGAATGTCTCCTCTATGTCGCGCACAAGTTCACTTTCAGTGTGACTTTTAATGACCAGGTCATCCACGTAGACTTCCAGGTTGCGGCCCACCTGTTTTTCAAAGGCATTGTCTACCAACCGCTGGTAGGTGGCACCCGCATTCTTCAAGCCAAACGGCATTTTTGTGTAACAGTACACGCCTTGGCTTGTGTGGAAAGCTGTCTTTTCCTCGTCTTCCTGGGCCATTTGTATCTGGTGATACCCTTTGTACGCGTCAAGAAAGCACTTTAACGGGTATCCACACAAGGACTCTATTTTCCAATCTATCTCTGGTAATGGATAGCAGTCCTGCGGGCATGCCTTATTGAGATCGGTGAAGTCTACACACATTCGCCAGCTGCCATCGCTTTTTTTGACCATTACTGGATTAGAGAGCCAGTCGTGGTAATAGACTTCACGCATGATTCCCGCGTTTACCAATTTCTGTACCTCTGCCAGGATTGCCTGCGCCCTCTCTGGAGCTTGACCACGCTTCTTCTGGCGTATGGGTAAGTATCCTTGTCGGACTCTGAGTTTATGCTCCGTGATCGAGCGTGGTACTCCAGTCATGTGTCTGGGCTCCCATGCGAAAATATCCACGTTCTTTTGTAGGAGCGCGCACACAGCCGCTTTGCCGTTGTCCGACAATGATCCTCCAATGGTTATCTCCTGGTCCGGATATTCTGGGTGAATTGCGACCTTAAAGTTTGGAATTTTGGCTGCGCACTGCTTCGGGATTGGTTCCACTTCGCATGTAACTGTGTTACATTCTCTGTTTGGCACCGTGGCATTGTAAAGAGTGACAATGCCCCCTTCAACTGGGAATTTAAGCATCCCGTGCGCTGTTGACGGCACCGCGCGCATGGCTGATATCCCGGGTCTCCCAATAATGCCATTATATGATGAAGGGGATTTGATCACCATGAAATCCATCCAGGTTGTTGTAGAGTGCTCTATGTTGCCAACACTGACTAGCAATCGCAGTTGGCTCATAGGCCATATCTTCTCACCTGTGAAACCGGTGAGTGCGGTGTTGACCAGATTTAACTGACTACGTATTTCAGGTCGTAGTCTTTTAAAGCAATGCTCATACATAATATTTGCCGATGCCCCACCATCGATGTACATGCGGTGTATGTCGTGACCACCCGCACTAATTTCAATGGTGAGGGGCTCTGATGCTGCGTTGTCCGCAGTCAAAGTAGGGAAAGAGATTTCACTTCTTCGGGAAAACTCTTGGCTGACCTTCTGTCTGGTGGTTCGCTGCCACGTCTGTATCATATAGATTGTGTCGGCCTTATCCTTGGGTGTCTCCTTCTTGCTTTCATTCTTTTGCTTATCTCTTCCCTCTTTAATGTTTTTAACTAAGTGGTCTAGCCTACCCCCTTTGACCATCTTGTCGATGAGTTGGCGCAGCTGGACACACTCGTTAGTGGTGTGACCCTTTTGTGCATGGTAGTCACAGTATCCATTCCCAGTGCGCTTATCTTCTGGTGTGCGCATCTGCGGCGGTCTTGGGAAATTCGCTCCTTCTGCTGCGAGTATTTCCTTTGGGGTTTTGATCAGGGGAGTATACCTGTCATTATCCCTATCTCTGCCACTCCTCTGGCTGCGATAGCTCCGATTACGGTTATTACCTCGGTCATTGGATTGTCTCCCAGGTTGTTCCTGTGACCGGTAACTGGAATGGTTCTTCTTGCTATCCGCCGCGGCGGCTTCTCCCTGGACAAAAGATCGAGAGCGCTTCATGAGTTCATCGAAGGTTTCAGGGATCTTGTCGTTCAATCTCTTGATGAGTTCTGGGTTGTTAATCCCATTCATGAAGCCCGAGATCTTTAGGACTTCAGGGCACGCTTTAACCTGCATGCATTCATCTTTGAAGCGTTCCATGAATGCGCTCGTGGATTCTCCTTGGTTTTGTTTTACCCTGGCGAGTTCGACAGGGTTTTTAGCACACTTTTTGCGTTGAGTAAAATTTAGGCGGAACGCCTTTCTCAACTCTTCAAAACCATTCACGCTCCTTCGTGGGAGTTTGTTGAACCAGTTCCGCGCACTTCCCACCAGTGTGGAATTAAACATGTGGCACCAAACTGGTTGTGGCCAGTTTTCGATGGTCGCGGCTGACTCAAAAATTTTTAGGTGATCATCAGGATCACCTGTCCCATCATAGGTTTTAACATTTGCAGGCATGCGCCTTTTCTTGTTCTCAGAGAAATCACTAATGCGTCTGGTGAACGCATCCACTTTCTGACGGCGCCATGGGAGAGACATGTCTTCCTCTTGGCTATCGCGTCTGCTTCTGGATTTCCAATGCCCAGTATCACTATCCTCGTTGTCCGAGGAGTTGTCAGAAGATGAGTTTACCTTCTTACGGCGTTTGCGCCGGCCATCCTCAGAATCTGACTCATAGTCTGGATCTGAAGGGCTTTCACTTGGGGAATACTTTCGCCCCAGTCTGTCATGCACTCTACGGCTACCCAGTCTGGCGTAAACACTGGTACGCCGTTCTTCTCTATCACTATCACTCAAGTGTTGCGAGTGAGATGTCTCATCACCCTCAATTCTCCTCCCAATTCTGTTGAATACTGGGGGTTTATGCCCGCTTCTTCTGCGCTTTTCCTTCTGGTGGCGCGGTGGAGAAGTATCATACTCTGAGTCGAAATTGAGTCGGGCTTTCAGGTTCCGCCCTGTTCTATTCTTTTCTTCCTCTTGCATGAGGGCAGCCAATGCTTCGTAGTTTTGGGATACGAATGCTTCTGGTGCTAATTCTGGTGCGACTCCCTCGAGAGTGAGTGCGTTTGTTTCTACTGCTGCACTCTTATCCCGACCATGTGCCTCAGGTACCTTTGTCAGGTCAGTTTCTAGCACCGATTGGAAGGGAGTAGTAAAGACGGGTTGTTCCCGAGTGCGCAATGGGTCTACTCCACTCGTGGTGGTTGTAGTGACCTGGGTTACTCCCGAATGCGGTTCTACCAGAGGGAAAATCAAGTCTTGACCTGATCCCTTATTTTTAGCAGCGCTGGTTGTCCCAGAGGTCTGCTTAGGGGTTGATCCACTCTGTGATTTCTTCCCCATAAGATCTGGCTGCGGTCGCTGATTGCCGTGTTTTGTCATTCTAGTGTCGATTCTTAGTGTAGGGTCCCACGGATGGCGCCACTTGTTGATACAAAAGATGGACGTTCCTGATTTGGAGCTCCAGTTCTCGTACCAATTGAGAATTGCTGCTTGAGACCTGCGCACTAAGAGACAAGAAACACCGTTAGGCTTACCGTGGGATTGTCTCCCACGATTATCCTCCGGCGTGAGAGTAAGTAATCGGTTTAGGGTTTAAGGAGTTTAGGGTTATGAGATCGTACCTTCAACGAGGGGTATCATACCCTTTATATATGCACGGAATCCTTGTTGGTTCCGTGTTCCCCAACCTTCGGCGTATCCCGCCTAAGTCGGTTGGGAATAATTATCTTCATATTTTAGAAGATATCTATATCCATTCCGTAAATAGATTTGGGCTTGGGCTTTCATGAGCCCAAACCGTTATTGAAAGTGGCCCAGGTCGTACCGGGCTTTGTTAGTAATGGAGCGTGGTCGGGTTTATGACCCGACACCAGACTATACGTCATCAGTAAATATTTTTCATTTAAACTTTACAATAAACATATGAGATTTTTATTTTTCAAATTACTCGAGAAAAAGACAATCATTTAACTTAAATGTGTGCGACATAATTAAGATATTTTTATAGTTGTTTGTGACTCATCTGAAATGCTTATTTATAAATGATTACAACAATTTGTGATTATTATCACTGCATATGAATGCTTCAAATTTGAGTCAAGCTTAATGCAAATAAATATGAACTGCGTATGCTTACTTCCCAAAAGGAAGGAACTTTAAGCACTTCAATTTTGCAGCATGACGAGAAACTTAGGCCTCGTGAACTTGTCAGCTTAAAAGATCACTAACTATAGTTTTCGAAAACTAAACCCAAAAGGCATGTTTGTTTAAACTAAAAAATATATGTTTTACTTGCTATTCCAAATATATCATCAGTTGGTTGATCGAATGTTAAAAATATTGAAAAAAAATAACTTAATTATATGTATGTAACTTTATTAGAATTAAGGTTTGAATCTCATAAAGTGTAAGAAGCTTTTCAACCTAGTGTTGTAAGTTCAAATTTTGTTCAAAACTTGTAAAATTCATTCTGTAAATTATGAAATAGTTAGATGGCGTAAAAAAAACTTTGTGATAAATACACTAATAGTATTTGGAAGAAAAAAAAAATGTTAAATTATTGTTTGTAACCATTTTAACTTTTAAGTGGACGATTGTTAGCATCTTGAATTTTGACAATGTAGAGACCAAATCAACCCAAATGCACATAATTCAACACCTTTCTAGTGGACATTAAGTAAGGGTAGTAACACAATTTTTAAAAGGGTTGTGCTAATAACAGTATTTAGGGCTGTCGTTAAGAGAAATTGTTTTATTACAATTTAATGTAAGAAATTAAATCATCCAATCAGAATTAAATTTTTGTTGTGCATTCAAATTCTTAAAGATTGTATCCATGATTTTAGGGTTTTACATCCAATCATAGTGATTTATAGATGAATTTGTAATAAAACTCATTTTCTTAACGACAACCCTAAAAGTTGTCATTAGAAAACTGAATTTTGAGTTTGTATTACTTTTGTTTTTATTAATGTAGCAACTATAACATTTTTTACATGCATATTACTTTATTCGCTTCAAGTTATATATTCACTTATAAGTAGAGATGATCGCCGTGTGATACCGGTACCGAATGGTATTGAAATCGCATATAATGAAACAAAAACAAGCGTCAAACGACCTACCAAATAATGTACTGATTGAGTTTCTCATTATTGGTTTTGGTTTGTTACTGGTGTTTACCATTATTTCCCTCTAGGTATTGAAATTTCGAAGAAAATAAATAGGGTGTATAGCTTTTTTTTTTTTTTTTTTTTTTTAGAAAAAAAAATTGATTAGGGTGTCACAAAATACAAAAGAGTACGTTTAGATGTATCTACAAAAGTGAATGCATCTTCTTTCAAATTTTTTCTTCTTATTTAAAATGTGTGTCTATAATTATTTCTCACCATTCTCATTATAATTATTCTTTTTACTGGATCCCTTCCCTGAATACTTATAGCAAAGTCTATTATATAACGATACGACTGAAATATTAAATTTAACAAACTAGAGCCATGTTTAACTTAATGTATACTATTTGAACAACTATTAATCTAACATATTCCTTCTAGGGGGGGGGGGGGGGGGGGGGGCGGCAATGGTCCTATACCATACCTCACCACCCAACAATAATATCATTCCACCTAATCTCATACCTCACCATAGTTTTTTAGTGGCAGTGATCATTTCATACCTCACTCATTTTTTTTTTTTATTTTTTTTTTAAATTTATAATTATATTAAACAATTAAATAAAAACATAATATTTCATTAATAATAAAAAAAATACATAATACGTAAAAAAAAATTACATCACCGTTGAAATAAAAAGAAAATTAAACTAGTCATCGAGGTATGCTAAGTCTAGAGCCGCCACATGCTCCGTAAGATCAAATCGTAGACGATTAAGGATATCTTCATTTAGTAACTCCTGTAGTGCACTGTCATCGTAAACTGGCGCTACCGGCTGATCCATTATATGAACCGGTGATATTGCCATCTCGCCGTCTTTTAAAATCATATTGCATAGTATAATACCGCATAAACGAGGAGTCTATTCTTTTCGACCGACATAGCCCATAGAGGACGACTGAGAATCATCCATTTTCCCTTAAGATGCCCAAAAGCTCGTTCGACATCCTTTCTTGCAGACTCTTGTAGCTTCTTGAATCCTTTCTTGTAGCTTCTTGCAGACTCTTGTAGCTTTCTTGCAGACTCTTATATTAAATATATATATATATATATATATATATATATATATATATATATATATATATATATATATATATATGGTGAAGTTAAAATAAAAAGACAAATATCCGTAAAAAGAATAAAAAGACTTATTTTTTTAAAAAAATTCTCCAAAAATTCCAAAAAGAATCCACAAGATCGGGTATGTTGGTGCATAAAACTTTTGTGAAAACATTTTTTTTAATTTTGAGTTTTGATACGTTTTTTTTAATGCACAAAAAACGAATTTTGATGCGCAAAAAAATTTTGATGCACAAAATTTTCAACTTGTTTTAGTTAGATGCGCAATGTTATTTTGATGAAAAAAGTCAAAAGAAGTTGGGTGTAAAAACCAATTTTTGATGCCCAAAAAAACGATTTAATGCGCAAACGTATTTTTTCATAATTTTTTTCCGAAAAAAATATCCAGTTTTAGAAAAAAGTTTTTCACAACTTTTTCTTGCACCATCATACCCGATCTTGTGAATTTTTTTGGGAATTTTTGGAGAACTTTTTTTGAAAAATTTTTTTTTTTATCTTTTTACGGATATTTGTCTTTTTATTTGATCTTTATCCTATATATATATATATATATATATATATATATATATATATATATATATATATATATATATATATAGTAGGGATCCAGTGAGAAGTAAATTAAAATAAGAAGTGGTGAGAAGTGACCAAAACCACGCATTTGAGATGCAACGACTTGCATTAGATGCATTTCTATTCATTTAGATGCAACATCTTGAGTTTCGAAAGTTAATTTGATGTATAGATGGTGCAAATTGATTTTCATTATTTTGGCACGTGTAGAGGAACAAAAAACAATAGAAATCATGAAATGCATCTAATATACGTATATGCATCTGATTAAAAGCTAGAAAACACACTATAGTGCGTTATAATGCATCTAAGATTATAGGGATGCATCTAATTTAGGTCGGTGCATCTCAGATTTGCGGTTATAGTTCTTCTTATTCCTTCTTATTTTAAGTAATCTTCTTATTAGATACTAACTCTCTCTCTATATATATATATATATATATATATATATATATATATAGGGAAGGGTTCTTTTCAGAACCAAGAAAAGGTCGAGAACTGCGAGAACCAGCATCAACCAATCAGATTTTTTTGGATATTTAATTTTATTATTTAATTCAAAAGGGCATAATAGTAAAAGTACATTTTTTATTTTCTTTTTGATTTTTTTAATAAAAAACGTTTTTTTAGTTCCTAAATTTTAGGGTTTTTTTTTTTTTTTTTTTTTTTTTGGAAAAATATTTTTTTTTCATAATTTAAAAAAGTAAGATGCATATGTGTTTTTCTCATATAAGTCAAGGTGCACATGTGTTTTTTTACGGAGTGTTTGTAGCGTTCAATTTACGTGTGTTTGGTAAGGTGCATATGTGTTTTTTGAAATGTAGATTTACATGTGTTTATAGTGCATTGAATGGCAAACAAAAGTATTTTACATGTATTGTACATAATGTAAAACAAAACATTGTATACAAAATTTAGAATTATGTGACATACAATTCAAATACAAATTTCTAAAACTTAAAAATATGTTGTCGTATATGCACATGTGTTTCCCCTTATTGGACACTTGGAATTCTTTGTATACATATGTGCACTTATATCTGCGGCATGTACTTGTGTCTTTACTCTTTCAATCTTTAATAGAAGTATCTTGTCACTAAATATTATATGTACAAAACACATGTGCACTCTTCATATGATCATCATACTCGTACCTGTAACCACAAACAATTAATAAACAAATTATTTAATCATAACTAACAAAACATATATACACAAGTCTTTCTTATATCAAAAGATGCAAACGAATTCAATCATAACAAGTAATGCTATACATATGCATAATCTAGCAGAACACATACACATGTGCACACGTACTCAAAATTTGTAAATTCTAAACATCTGTTATTACTTCAAGAATCTTATCACTTTAATAACCCAAACAATTTATCAATTTGTTAACACAAACAAATTGTGGCACACTTTATCATGATATTAATGATTTAATATACAATGTTTTCTTTAGTTAAACTATTCTGAACAACTTCCTAAGTATAATATAATAATGTAAAGTTGCCAATAAATGAGTATTACAAGTAAAACCACGAAAGCAAAAGAAGGAAACATACATTCAACAAACTACGAAAAACATGAAACACGTCTAGACAAAGAAACCATCTTCATGAAATCTTGCACATGTGCATTTAAACAAAGAAACCATCTTTATGAAATATTGCACATGTGCACTCAAACCTTTGCACATGTGCACTCAAATGAGTCAAACCATCTTTATGAAAAACATGAAAAAAGCCACACATTCATGAATAGCTAAACGTAAACCCAAACCTTTGAAGAATTATACCACCATAATATGCAAGACTATATGAAATGTATGCAACATAAATCAAAAACTCGAAACCAAAACTCCACGCACCTTTGCTTGCACTGATGAGAAAGAAACCATCAGGAGTAACATGACTATAAAACAAATCAACATCAGGCCTTGAATGACCATGACACACCAACGACACAACCTATTATAAAATTAACCCATCTAATATATAGATTTCGGCATGGCGACATTCATTTCAAACAAAGATAACATATAAAATTAACCCAACCTATTACTAGATCTCTGCAAATCGCGGCGGTTACTAGATCTAAACAACACATCCGCCCGCCAAAATCGACTGATATAGATCTCAGCAATTGCGACTGATATAGATCGAACAATCATTCGGTTTCGTCATTGATTTTGATAGGTTCTGTCGCTAAAAATGATGGCGGCAACTTGACGGCACAGTATTCGGAGAAAGCCAAGATAGTAGCAGCTCTTTTTTTTACCATAACACCAATCACAGGAATGATTTGATCTCGGATGGATAATTGGTTTGATATAATTAAAGATTAAAATAGATCTGATTATTGATGAGTTTGATGGTGTTTCATAATTTTTGGATGGAGAGAAAGTTTTAAGATATGTGATGGAGAGAGAAACAACAATCTGTATATTTTTAAGAAAGATTGAGATCCCACTTATTAGGGACG
The DNA here is from genome assembly GCA_019973895.1 of Chrysanthemum seticuspe. Classification (NCBI taxonomy): domain Eukaryota; kingdom Viridiplantae; phylum Streptophyta; class Magnoliopsida; order Asterales; family Asteraceae; genus Chrysanthemum; species Chrysanthemum seticuspe. Next base: position 155,040,959 of record BPTQ01000002.1, on the reverse strand, counting down.
GTTTAGTTTAGAATGATTTTAAAAGTTACGAAAATTAAATGACAGTAATGCCCTTTAACTCTTTAATTAAAAATACTTGCCTTTTCATTTAATTACAAAACTGCCACATTCATTTATAGCCATAGATCAAAAAATGAATGGATCAGATCGGTTCTCGCAGTTCTCGACCTTTTCTTGGTTCTGAAAATAACCCTACACTATATATATATATATATATATATATATATATATATATATGATACCGAATTTAAAAATTAGAAAAAAATACCAAAATACAAAAAAAAAATACCGGACGTTCTTCGTGACATGTTTAAATAGTCATCAAATCTATCCGGAGGTTCACCCGTTGCGAGTTGCCGAATGGCCGATGTGCATTTTTGTAACGCCGTGAAACTTTTTTTCTTCCTCGCGTCTTGGATCTCTTTAAACCATTCAAATCTCGCTTCAACATCGCCAACAATTCTTAAAAACAAGCTTTTGCTCATTCGAAATCTTTCACGAAAAACACGGTCGGGAAACTTTGGTCGTTCGTCGAAATAGTCATTCATTAAAGTTTCTAATGCTTTATCATGAAAGCGGTGAAAGACTGCCCCCGAGTATTGCTTGAGCTAGCGGTGTCTTGAAGGGAATCGCGCATAGCGAAATAGGTTTCTAAAGTACTACCGGTGGACAAAATGAGTTCGGAAGACTCTTCGGGAAAAATTAATTCGTCATCGGACGAAGAGGATGATGAAGACATTTTTTTTAGTGTTATAGTTGATTTGTGTGTGTAAAAATAATGTGATTTGGAATAAATTGTGAGGATAATAGAGTGTTATTTATAAAGGGCAGGATTTTTTTTTATTTATTTTTATTTATTTATTTTTTTTAATGCAAGTAACGGTTCATTTTCAAAAAAAATTCAAACACAAACATAGACGCTCCTCCATGCCGTTGCGGGTTGAATTGCCGCCCTCCATGCCGAAACCACCATACCGCACGGCTGGCAACGATGTTGCCGTGCGGTATGGTTCCATACCGAATCCAAACGCAGGTGTTGCCACCCCCTAATTTCATTATATTGAACTAAACTTAAAAATATACAGCTTAGTCGTATAATGTTATGTAAACCATATCTTAGGTTCAACTAAATTATGTTTGTTTGGTGGACTTCGGTTTTTGTCGTATGTTTATCAAAGTTTTAGAGGTTTAGGTTTCAACATCAAGTTTTCATGTCTTCCATATAGTGGTTTGTCTTCTTTTTTTTTTTTTTTTTTTTTCTTTTGTTGAGAAAATACGTGTTTGGCGATATGTTACTAAATATGTGCTATTGGTTGGCCCTGAAGTAACTTCACCATCTTAGTTATTAAGTGCAAGCTCAACAAACATGTTATATATATCCTTTTTTCAGTTATAAATGTTAGGTAAAACATACAAAGTTAGGCAGCAACCAAGCAAGAGAGAAAAAAACAAAAAAAACAAACTTCATAAATACAAGACAAATTTTTCAATGTTGTAGTTTTGTAACTAATGTTACATATATTTACATTGGCGATATACAAAGGTATAAGAATAGTAATTATTCAATCAGAAACAGAATGTAGTGAAAATCGGGAGGGTAGTGCCCCCCTCCAAAATTTTAGCCATATTCATGTATTATTACCTAACATGAGCTTAATGTTTTTAGATATATTACAGTAGAAACTTAGTTACTTTCATTTTGTAGTTTTAATTTTTCTTTTCATTATTTCACGGTTGCTTTACATATATTTAGAACTTGACATGTATCATAAATTCATAATGAAGCTAGCCAGTACATTCGGGCGGGCCATGAAGCTAGTGATATATTTGTAATACGCGTTTAAGTGATATGAGATACAGATGAAACTCGAAATCCAATCCTTAATGATATGATAGATCAAAATTTGAATTTCATAGATAGATGATCTATATGAATCGAAATTTTACTTAAATCTAAAGGATTCCTGATCTTTGAATTTATGGTGATTCAAGGATAGATTGTGTTATGCCCAAAGAAGTCTTGGTATAGTACTGAGCAAGTAAATAGGTAGGGAATTTGCACATGGCTTTCATTAACCCAGCTACAACACTGCTTTAACATGTTTCCCTTTTATTCTTTCCATTATTTATTTATGTTATAAGAACCTAACAAAACGTTTTAACTCATTTGGTTATCTCACATTTACTTCACCTAAACATGAATAAGTATTTACTAATTCTCATCAAAGTTGAAGACATGAATATGTTAACAGGTGGGCACTCTTTTGAAAACAGAAAGAAGTATGCATTTTATGTTAATGTTCACAAAAATGTTCTAATATATAAAATTTCGTGATACAGAAAAGGGCGGAGCTAAAAATTTTTGCTTGAAGAGACAAATTTTGATAATTTTTAGAAATTATATTACAAAATGGTTACTAAAGGGCAAATTACAAAAAAATCTAGACATTTTAGAAAATTTACACTACAAATGTTTTTGCAACGGGGGCACGTGACCTCCGAGACCTCTCCCTATCTCCGCCCATGGATACAGATAAGCTCAAAATACTTATGCGCAATGTTTTAAAAACCGGGTTTTTAATCGACTCGGTCGAGTCACCGGGCACCGGTTCGATCGTCAGGTCAACCCGGTTTTTCATTTATTTATTATTATTTATTTTATTTTTTTTACCGGTTCAACCCGGTTTTTATAAAAAAAATTTGAAAAAACCAAATCCGACCGGGTTTCAAGACTTGGGTTGACTCGGGTCAATCAAAACCCGTCCAGTTTAACCGGTTAACATGGTTTAAAAAACCCGAAGTTTTTTGACCGATTTTTGTAGCCGAGCATTGGTCTGGCCGGTTGAACCGGCCGGTTCGACCCGGTGTTTGAAAATATTGCTTATGCGTACCCTCGGGCTCAAAGAATATTGGCCTTTTGTGTCCCGCTGAGCTGGTTTGTTTCTGAACAAGTAAATACTTGATTAACGAAAAGATTAATTAATCCAATGTTTCACATGTAAACAAAATCTGGTTGGATATGGACACGTGGAGTGTCCACCAATGAGAAGGTGATAACCTTATCAGACTGGGATCCCAAATTATGCTGACGGCAGAACTAATTGACACGTGGCAATTTATCATTAGCTAGCGAAAAGTACATTATTCAAGTGCATATAATGGACCTACACAAAGAAAAAGGTCAAAGTATTTTGCCGGAAAAAAGGTAAGCTTTTTGGGACATACATTTCATGTTTGATTATCTTAAATTAACTTAAACATTTTATAATGTATAAACTTCATGATTTAGTTATGTCGGTTAATAATTTTAAATTTGTAAAATGCATTGGATTATTGGATGATCATCACTAAAAAATAAAAATATAAAATAACTAATAGGACGGTTTCCACTAGCTTATGGGTAGAAAGGTAGGTCAACAATGGGGACATTGAATATATATAGTGAATTGTAACTCTATCTATGATTCTAAGAGCTTCGAATTCGTTGAATGTGTTATTGTCATCATATTTTATATGCATATACTTTTCATTATGTTGATGTTAGGCACAACATGCGATCTTACTAGATAGTTCAAATGAGATCGAGGCTTATGTTGAAAAATGTTGGAAATTTATATATTTACAAATATGTAAATGTCCGGATTCGAACTTGTGACCATCGGATTGCACACATTAGCGAATGAGAATTAAAGTTAAATAATTAATGTTAATGTTTACGATTAATTATTGCACATAAAGTTCGTCTAACGACCGTTAAGTATTTAACGGAAAATAACTAACGACCGTTAACTGTAAAGAGAAGGACTTGTAGTGTAAAATCTTTAAATGGAAAAGATATGGGAATCCCTTGGGGGCTTAACATGGCCGGCCATGGGGGCTTCTCCAAGCCCAAACCCTAACTTGTTCCCAAAGATTTGTAAACACTATATATACAGAGGCTAGGGTTTAGGGTTTTCTCATCACTTGTGCATTGAATTAACCCTAGATCTCTCTCTCTTCCTCTCTTGCTCTTGTTCGGCCGAACCCTCCTCCAAGGGGTGTTTTGGTTTTGTTTTTTCATAAAACAAGGACTTGTGTTAGATCTAGCAATCGCTTGATTCGTTGGTTAATTCGTGTGTACAAAACTGTGTTAGTAAGACACTATTCTTACACCTAATTGGTTTGAGTTGTAAAACGGTAATGGACAACTCTTTAAACCACTTCTTCTGTTTTGTTCAAGAGATCTGACATTCGCAAGAGGTATGTTACGCTTTTAATTCAGTTAATTATTTATTTGTTATGATCTTAAGTCTTCCGCTGTGTACTCTGTGGTGTCTACATGTTTTATTGTTATTCATGTATTATAAACTTAACAGTGGCATCACGAGCCTTGTATAACAAGTAATTAATTATTGAAACACATAAATAAAATAAACATGAGTGTGTTATTATTTGTATGCGTAGATCTAGGGTTTGCAAAACCTAAACCCTAATTTTTTTTTAGGGGGGGAGTTTTTTTGGTGCCCTAATTAGGGTTTTGTAAACTTAAGTTTTAATTGGATTAGAAACCCTAGGATACATGCAATTTTATGTGTATTGCGTAACACTGTTTAATTGCATTAATTGTTAAGTGTAATTTATGTCCATGATAAGTACATGCATGTTTTATCATGGATCTGCTTTTATTGTATGTCTTTCATGCTTAAGTGATATACACTAAAATATTTTGATAGATCTAAAATTGGGGAAGACCTCAATAATTATTATTTAATCAATTATGTGCTATGTGGTATATGTTTAATTTTGACTTACGCAATCGATGAATCGATGCATGTGGCTCACCTTGTACATAGATGAAAACGGGTGAAAGTCTTAATTAAATATATACATATTGACAGATCTAGAATTGATTATTAATAGGATTTATCAAAAAGCTTTGCATGTGGCTATTTGATATGCATGACTTATTTTTTGTTATGCATTCATTGTTTATTTGTTTATTTTTTTAAATACTTGCTTGTTTGTTATGGGTATTTTTACAAGAAAAATAAACTGACCTAAACAATGGTGAAACATGTAATTTTAAGCATAGTAATCATAATCGTTTAATTGATTGATTTTTTCACAAAATAGTTAGAACGGCTCACCCATTAATGACAAACTGTGTGATGGGTACAAGGAGGGAACGCATTAAATTGTGACGCCCTAAAGATGAGGGTTTTTAATATGCTTCGCGCTGACCTGATTCTCCGCTCGTTTGTGCGTCTTAATGGAGCTACCAAGTATTCCTATATGTGTGCATAAAATCTGGTAATACAAATAAGCCGTAAAAACGTTTATTTATATTTTACGATCTTCTAATGTTTTGTCGATAACAAACGTAAAATCATTTTAACGAAACAGATAAAATACGTAAATGGTTTGAACTAATAGTTTCTAACATATTCACATTTTCACATAAAACACTAAAACAAGTATAAGTGATTTTATGATTTAATATTACATATGTACAACAACTAGTGTTTACATATTTGGGTAAAATATACACATAACTAGTATGTAGTATATTGGGTAATATAAATGGGTAGAAACTTAAGTATCATAAACCATTGAGCAAATACATTGAATGTAGTTGGGTACAACCCAAAGCCCATGACCCATGGAGCTTGACCCATAACCCATTGCATGACATCATGCTTATATCATATATGGATAATATCCATAACCCATGGTATTGACCCATACCCAATGTCTAGATACATTGAACCCTTGGTGAGCACTCAAGAGAATGTCTAGATACATTGAACCCTTGGTGAGCACTCAAGAGATACATTGTATCTAGCTAAAGACCCATGGATCAACCCATGACCCATAACCAAAAATACCCATGGGCAAAGAGGAGCGTTCCACGGATCCCTGGCTTTGTGCTAGCCGGATCCCAAGTGGAAGGGATCCGGGGAACAGTAGAGAAATTTCTCTATAAATAGAGAGCCATTTCTTATTTTCTATTCATCACTTTACACACATACTTCCCCAAGTATTATAACCCTCTAACCTCAGATCCAAGTGATCTATGTAGTTTGTCTTTTGTTTTTATGTGATTCTCTAGGTTCCTCTTAAAGGAGATATCACCACTTCTTGAAGACGTGCAAACTCAAGTCCATGAGTTGCCAAGCTTCGTCATCATCAAGACAACTAAGGTTCTCATGTTGATAGTTCTTCCTTTCTCCATAGATATTGGGTTGAAGGCATTAGTGAAGAATGCCGAAAGTGTCAAGATGCAAGCATTAGTGAAAGGTGCTCATCATCCGTGTCAAAGCATTAGTGAAGAATGCTAAAGGTGTCAAGACGAAGGCATTAGTGAAGGGTGCCAAGCGTTGTGTCAAAGGCATTAGTGAAGGATGTCGAAGAATCAAATCAAGTAGCATTTGTGAAGAATACCTAGGTTGTATAATCGATGAGGTGCATCGTTATACATATAAGTATTTGTGTATTTACAAGGATGGTGATATCCTTGATGATGTTGTAACAAGGAGTAGATCTCCTTGATATTAGGTGTTGTGTTGTGAAGGGTAGTAGTTCCTCCATAGTAATGGAATTAGGTGCTTAGCCTAGTACCTAATAAAGGGTAGACGACGTTGTGATAGGATTAGTTCTCCTTGGTGTGAAAGAACTCGGTGGTTAGCCTAGCACCGTATAAAGGGTAGGCGACGTTGTGTTAGGTGTGGTTCGCCTTGGTGTGAAGGAACTCGGTATTTAGCTTTGTACCGGAAAAAGGTTAAGCGACGTTGTGAAGGCTTCTCCGCCATAAGGAGTTGGTGTAGTGTTTACGAACTCTCGAGTAGGTGACTCGGGGAGTGGAGTAGGGCAAGGAAGGTGTCCTTGTAGCCGAACCACTATAAATACTTGTGTCGTGGTGATGTGCTTCTTACTCTTTATCTTTCATTACACGTTTATATATCTATCTATCAACGTCCAACATAAACAACCAAATAGATTGACATAAGTCGATCTAAATATTTAAAAGGAAGTTTTAAATTGGTAAAACTATTCAACCCCCTTCTAGTTTTCCACAATTGGCATCAGAGCTTCGTTACCAAGTTTTTTTTGTATAATGTACTTTGAAAACTTGATACGATCCGTGTATGTTTGAAAACTACAAAGAAGGGAATTTCTTAAAACAAAAAGTCATGTTTTTAGAAATCATCATATGTTGGATAGTGATAGATCATTCTAACATTTTCCTTTGAGAAGTCTTCATACTAGGATTTGGGTATCTTAGAAGATCATGAAGTATTTGGCGTCTATGGTTTCTAAAACCATAAAAAGGGAATATAGCAAAGGATTGGGGTATCTTAGAAGATCATGAAGTATTTCGCGTCTATGGTTTCTAAAACCATAAAAAGGGGATATAGCAAAGGTATGTTTTCTTAGTTACATTTTTTTTCAAAAACGTGCTAAATTGCTTGTGGACAAAATGGTGATATATGCTTCTATCTTATAATAAGCATAATATGAAAAGTGTTTTAGTGATTTTTTTTTCTTTGAAGTTTTGTTGTTAGATATCTTGTTAATCAAGCTTGAATAAAGGTAAAAATGGGTAATATAACTTCACTAAAAAGTCTACAAAGACTAAACCTTTTCGTCGGGTCAAAACGTACATTTTTTTAATTATGTGTCAGATCCGCGGATCCCTCAGGTTACACTGGACGGATCCCTCAAGCAAGGGATCCGTGGTACAGAAGACAGTTTTTGTCTGAATTTCAAAAATTCATAACTTTTTAACCGTAAGTCGTTAGAAGTCGTGCCACCTATTGTTTTAAAGGTATTTGAGTCTACTTTCATTTAAAAATGATTTCATATACTGATTCAAAACAATAATTTACAGAATCTATGATTTATAATAGAAAGTCATTTTTCGGTCATAATTTTTGCACAAACTTTTGATCTAATTGGAGACGGATGTTTTCGCTTTTGAATAACAATGTGTCCTCTATTGAAATTAAGGTTTTGATCATATTTATAAATATAAAAGAAACTAATCAAGCTTGGTATACATGTTTATATTTAACACAAAGCGATGAAAAGAACTTTCGTATGCTATGCTAAATGATAAATTGTCTTCTTTGCATTACTTGATTATTTGCTTATCTCAAATAGCTTTTGTGCTTGTTTGATTGAATATCATATGTGGTTTCCTTACCTTGCTATGCATTCTCTTGTTTGTCGATTTAGTAATATTCTACTAATCAATGTGCTATTTGAAGGAGTGTTTGGGATAACATCTAGTTGTGTCGAAAATGTTAGTTTAGATATTTAGATAAGTCATATAGGTTGAAAAATGTTTAAAACATATAACACACTAAATGGATTTTTGATTGAGTTTGTCATATGTGCTTATATGATTTCCTTTGTTCTTGTATCATTTTCTAAAAACAACAAGAATGTATATCGGATCATAACCTACGCTTGTGTTGATGATGTACTCTCCCATTTTCCTTTTCATGATCGCTCTCCAAGCTTCATAGTAGGATTGACAACTTGATTATTTCATCCGATATACTCAAGTAAATTATTTTGCAACGCAAATATAATTGTTCATATCTGAAAGTCCAAACTCAAAGCTTTCCAACAACATATGTTGAACTAGCTCATCCAACCATTTTTTGGTATTTACCATATGGACAACTTATAAACTTATTTTTAACATGACGCCTTCGTCACCTTAGTTGTCTCAAGTATAATATTAAACGAAGCAAAGTATTATCATTGTTACTCTTCGATAGGCCATTGTAGGAATATAAATTTTCCTAACTTGAGAATGAATACTGGAGAACTTATTGCACTAGAAACTCAATTTGACCTAACGGTTGAATTGCTTCCTTGATAGAAGTTGGGTATGTGGAATCACCCGTAAAAATGGTCGTGTTTAGCCGTAATTGAGCACCGCTAGTAACAGTCTCATATTCATTCTCTCACTTGGGAAATTTATACTCCTATGTTTTCCTAAAGTAAGTTTACAATGGAAATACTTTGCATTGTCTTAGGATTACTAATCAAACAAGTTGTAAAATAAAATTTTATTTTAGTTAATCACAACCACTTGCCTCATCAAGCGATTATCTTGCTTTGATCGAGAAGAGCTACATGACTTCATGGACGAAGTTCATTGTATGCTAATCACCATCCGTAATGACTATACATAGTTCATTACTTCCGTTGGCCAAAACAACCCTATTGTCTTGAACACCATCATCTACTCTGCACGCCATTGTTAATACAAACGATTTACTAATCTAGATCGTAAATCTATTTTGAGCTTCTTGAATAACGGTTGTTAAGTTTGATAAACCTATGTGTTACTTGTGAGCTAGATCTCATTTAATTGCTTATGTGCTATTTCTACATGCTCTTAGTATGTTTTACTTGTATGCATGTATACTTATTGTAGAGATCATTAGCTTCTAAGTTCGATACTTAGAACAAACGCTCACTGTTAAGTAAAACTGTCCCAGATGCCAGATCCCTAGTTTGTAACTATCCGGATCCTTCAAGTAAAGGATCCGTGGAATCCGGGCGAATAGAAGTGGAATTTCAATCCTTTACACCTCAAACCATGTTCCTAGACTACTTCACACTAGCTGAACTTAATACCTTAGGATCTCTTAAGTCCTTCTCAAGCTTAGTAAGCTTCACACTCACTCATAGCTCATTAAGGATCACACTCAAAGTGCTTTTCGATCTATCGTTTCACCTAAACTCATTACTCTTCCGCTCTCTAGATCATTCATTATTTCTCACATGATCCCTCACATCTAGACCTAGAAATATTTCGATTATGGCAAAATTGATCATAATCATCCTTACCTCAAAATTGGTCGAAATGGATCAAATTCTAGTTCTTCCACCTTAAAACCTTTATCTTCTTCAATACATTATCCTAAGTCACTATCTGATCACTAGGATCATCTAGCTCCATTTGACACTCGCAAGATTTTAGTGTCATCTTTGTTCATTCATTGGTACTCACGAAAGTTCCAGTTTCTTTCATATAAGGCAATCATTAGCTACATCACTCATTGCCCTTGAACATTTAAGTACCCTTCCATTTAAAGACACTTAGGAGAACTGAAACATTCAAAAAGGTATAGGCTTTAGACCTTTCAAACATCACTTCTATCCTTTCCTAGCTGCTGAGAGCCGGATCCCTAGGATTAGCCTAGACGGATCCCCCATTGGTGGGAACCATAGGATCCGGTGACAGATTTATGCCAACTCTTGCTCGAACAATCATTTCAAGCCCATCTTGCTAACTTGAACACTCCACCTCATCCTAATTAAATCTCTGAAGTTGACTCTTGTGCATGCTAATCATCACATTCCAAAGGATATTAGAGACTTAAGTCTTGAATGCACTTGCTAAATCCTTCCCTTTATAAGTCATCTTGCTAGAATCCCTTAGTCATCAAACACAACATAATTCTCAGCATTTAGAAACCTTTTTCTTAGTCATTTCATCATGAGGAAAGCTCCTAGTGCTAACTCATCCAACCAAGAACCACCCAAGAAACTTGCTCGTGTTGTACACGAAATTTCCTCAACCGAATCATCTCCGGTTAAACCCAAAAATGGTAGTACTTCCCATCCACCAAATCATCATCCATAAGAGATAATAGTGCTAGAATCTCACCTCAACAAACCCAATCAACAATTTCCAAGAGAACCGCAATAATTAGCATAAAACCTCTTAGGTTAGAAAAGGGATCATCGAGCTCTAAACCAAACGTACCTCGTTCTAGCAAAACGTCTAAACCTTCATTCCTAGAGCATGGACTACACTCCTTTACCGAGCCTCTCTCTATTCATTAGAGCATTCACCACCGAGAACTTCCCATTCACCAACCTTCTCGTTAAAATAGGAACCACCTACATCACCAACTAGTCCATCGTTGGAAACAAGGAACCACCAAGGACTTGATCATATGGAGGAATTTCCATTACCACCACTCTCATTCCTAGTAGAACCTCATCCTAAATTACTCAATGTACCTCCACCATCATTTGTATAACCTCCTCAAAACATCCTGTTCCTAATCAAGACAATAATTGCTCTAATTGTCTAATCACCCAAGGACTTGTTCAAGAAGTACGAAATGAGTTGCATTTCATGTTTAATTATCTTCTTGAAAGATTGGACCAAATCAACAAGTCTACTCATCCCTAGACTCAAGCACATTGTTGCTTCTTAAGCTTTGGTCACTTATTAGTATTAGTATAATATGGCTAAACCATTCTCTTAGTTTTTAGAGATTTGTTGATCATCTATTATGTTTTATTGAATGATAGTTTACTTGCCATATTGCATTGAGTATATGTTTGTTGGTTGAATACATATCTCATTTTGATGTTAACATTACTTGTTACATCACCATTGCTGAATTTAATCATCAGCTATATGGATCCCTCAAAATTGCCTAGACGGATCCCTACTAGGAGGGAACCGTGGGATCCGTGAGACTGAAAACTATTTTTCTACTAACTTGGATCACATATGCAGGAAATTGTGCATTATACTTGTTTTCTAACCTTTGTTTTGTAGTTATTCAATCTACAATTGAAGCCTTTTGACACCCTAAAGCTAGGGGAGCTTTGTCTCAAAACAATACATTGCAAATTACTTGCAATATTAGGATTACATTTCTCGACATCCCTTTGCAAAATTGCAATCATCAAGGGGGAGCACATTCGTCACTTAGACGAAATCTTTTACAAACTTAGTTGCAAACAAACTAGATTAGTATTACTTTCTTGACGCCCTTACCTAGGGATGGACTCGTCAAGGGGGAGTAAAGACGAGATCCTTTCCCGTTACTTGCTCTCTACCTCTTTTTATTTCTTTCACATGTTTTTCTTAAAACCAATGTGTTGCTTTCTTTCAAGGCTCTTTTTGTTTCGACAAAAAGGGGGAGAAGAAAGTAAAAACTACAAATTCAAACTTTTACCAATTTTAGCTTTTCCTTAAAATAATTTTATGTTTTGTCATCAACAAAAAGGGGGAGATTGTTAATACAAATAAGCCGTAAAAACGTTTATTTATATTTTACGATCTTCTAATGTTTTGTCGATAACAAACGTAAAATCATTTTAACGAAACAGATAAAATACGTAAATGGTTTGAACTAATAGTTTCTAACATATTCACATTTTCACATAAAACACTAAAACAAGTATAAGTGATTTTATGATTTAATATTACACATGTACAACAACTAGTGTTTACATATTTGGGTAAAATATACACATAACTAGTATGTAGTATATTGGGTAATATAAATGGGTAGAAACTTAAGTATCATAACCCATTGGGAAAATACATTGAATGTAGTTGGGTACAACCCAAAGCCCATGACCCATGGAGCTTGACCCATAACCCATTGCATGACATCATGCTTATATCATATATGGATAATATCCATAACCAATGGTATTGACCCATACCCAATGTCTAGATACATTGAACCTTTGGTGAGCACCCAAGAGAATGTCTAGATACATTGAACCCTTGGTGAGCACTCAAGAGATACATTGTATCTAGCTAAAGACCCATGGATCAACCCATGACCCATAACCAAAAATACCCATGGGCAAAGAGGAGCGTTCCACGGATCCCTGGCTTTGTGCTAGCCGGATCCCAAGTGGAAGGGATCCGTGGGATCCGGGGAACAGTAGAGAAATTTCTCTATAAATAGAGAGCCATTTCTTCTTTTCTATTCATCACTTTACACACATACTTCCCCAAGTATTATAACCCTCTAACCTCATATCCAAGTGATCTATGTAGTTTGTCTTTTGTTTTTATGTGATTCTCTAGGTTCCTCTTAAAGGAGAGATCACCACTTCTTGAAGACGTGCAAACTCAAGTCCATGAGTTGCCAAGCTTCGTCATCATCAAGACAACTAAGGTTCTCTTGTTGATAGTTCTTCCTTTCTCCATAGATATTGGGTTGAAGGCATTAGTGAAGAATGCCGAAAGTGTCAAGATGCAAGCATTAGTGAAAGGTGCTCATCATCCGTGTCAAAGCATTAGTGAAGAATGCTAAAGGTGTCAAGACGAAGGCATTAGTGAAGGGTGCCAAGCGTTGTGTCAAAGGCATTAGTGAATGATGCCGAAGAATCAAATTAAGTAGCATTTGTGAAGAATTCCTAGGTCGTATAATCGATGAGGTGCATCGTTATACATATAAGTATTTGTGTATTTACAAGGATGGTGATATCCTTGATGATGTTGTAACAAGGAGTAGATCTCCTTGATACTAGGTGTTGTGTTGTGAAGGGTAGTAGTTCCTCCATAGTAATGGAACTAGGTGCTTAGCCTAGTACCTAATAAAGGGTAGGCGACGTTGTGATAGGATTAGTTCTCCTTGGTGTGAAAGAACTCGGTGGTTAGCCTAGCACCATATAAAGGGTAAGCGACGTTGTGTTAGGCGTGGTTCACCTTGGTGTGAAGGAACTCGGTATTTAGCTTTGTACCAGAAAAAGGTTAAGCGACGTTGTGAAAGCTTCTCCGCCATAAGGAGTTGGTGTAGTGTTTATGAACTCTCGAGTAGGTGACTCGGGGAGTGGAGTAGGGCAAGGAAGGTGTCCTTGTAGCTGAACCACTATAGATACTTGTGTCGTGGTGATGTGCTTCTTACTCTTTATCTTTCATTACACGTTTATATATCTATCTATCAACGTCCAACATAAACAACCAAATAGATTGACATAAGTCGATCTAAATATTTAAACGGAAGTTTTAAATTGGTAAAACTATTCAACCCCCCTTCTAGTTTTCCACAAAATCTTAAGGGTGAATTACTTTAATCTCTACGCGCCACTTTTGTGGTAATTATCCGAATAACTTGGGTCTTATGACTCATGCAGTAGTAGGATATAGTAGTAATTAAGGTGATTCTTTAATTGGTTATCCAATACCTCAATTAAAGTTTGATGATGAAAAGCTTATACATTAAAACAAGATATATAAATGTTTTAATAAAAACTATGCTACGAAGATGAATGCATGACATCTTTGTACATATTTGATTTGACATCAAAATTATTACCCTTTAAATTTAAGTTATATGCCATCCATCGAAACGGAAACACCTAAGATTACCTTTTATTTGCGTGAGAACGTGACTTAGATCGTAATCAAAGGGTAAAATGTCCACGTGTCGTGAGAACGGGCATGGCCGATTTTGCAGTTTCTTAAGTTGGACAACTTAATTGAGTTAGGCGGTGAGAACTGGCAAATCAAGGCATAAGATGGGATAAAACATGTTTACATGGCAATTGAAATTGGCTATATGTAAATCCCATAAATCTAGGAATTGAAATTGATATTGGCAATTGAGCAAAAGCTCTACCACTTTGTATAAGGTTCATTACTAGCAGATCAACTGACGTGATGAGATTATGACAATTTGGATCCTAGTTTTCAATAATAATTAATTGGTTATATGAATATGAACCTTGGGTATTTAATTGTTTATTGAAAAGAAAAATTATCAAAATACTAATTATGGTTTTTTGAACTTTTTCTGTAGATGGCTCATCAACCTGATAACACTATGAGCTTAATGAGTTATGCTTTCAAAGATATGATTGGAAAAGACAAGCTGACTGGCCCTAATTTCAATGATTGGCATCGTGTACTTAGGATCATCCTTCGTGTTGCCAAAAGACTTGATATTTTGACTACACCTCTGCCTGATGCTCCTCTCGACACGGCTACTGCTCTTGAACAAGAGGCATATCGTGTTGCATATGAGAAGCACAATGATGTGGCGTGTCTTATGCTTTCGGGGATGTCTGCTCAATTGCAAAAACAGTTTGAGCACTATCCGCCTATGAGCATGCTAGATGAACTCAAACGTATGTTTGAGAAGCCACCAGCAGCTGAATTGTATGAACTAATTGAAAAGGTTCACAGCTGCAAGCAGGAGGTTGGCAAATCTGTCTCCGACCACGTCCTTGAGATGAAACATCACTTGGATCAATTGGAGAAGCTCGGTTGTGGTTACTCGAATGATGTATGTGTCGGCCTCATCAATCACTCCCTTAATCAGGAACGATTTGGTGATTTTGTCCGAAATTTTAACATGCATTGCACGGGGAAGACAGTGAATGAGTTACATGCAATGCTTGTAGACTTCGAGAAGAGATTGCCAAAGAAGGCTCCTACACCTGCTGTACTAGCAATACAGGGTGGTAGGGTGAATAAGCCAAAGCCGCAAGCAGATAAGAAAGGGAAAGGAAAAGGAAAGGGGAAACAAGTTGTCATCCCACAAGCTCCTAAGAAGAACCCTGCAAAGAAAAAGGAGAATCCTAAGAAGGATTTAACTTGCCACTACTGCAACTCACCAGGTCACTGGAAGCGGAACTATCCAGTTTATCTGAATGAGTGTCTTCAGAATAAAAATAAGATGGTGCCTAGCTCATCAGGTATTTTTATGTTTGAATTATTTTCTTTTCCTCAAAAGCAAAATTCCTGGATATATGATACAGGATGTGGTACTCACATCTGTAATACATCGCAGGGACTTGGAGGAGCAAGGAAGCTGACCTGTGGAGAGAGATACTTGTACGTTGGAAATGGAAAGCGTGCAGTTGTCGAAGCCATAGGGACTTTTGATTTAGTGTTGCCTTCGGGCTTAATTTTGGAACTAAAGAATTGTCATTATGCACCCTCCATTATTAGGGGTGTTATTTCAATTTCTTTGTTAAAAGATATTGGTTTTGTGCACACTTTACCAGTTATGAAATTTCAATTTCTTTAAATAATGTTTTTTACTTTAATGCAATTCCTATGCTTGGTGTGTTTGAAATTGATATAGATGGTTGTGTATCCAATGAAAATAATTCGTTGTATAGCATTAGCAATAAGAAGAGCAAGTCGAACTGTGACTCTTCTTATCTTTGGCATTGTCGCCTTGCCCATATAGGCAAGAAACGCATGGAAAAGCTGCAACACGATGGGCTTTTACAAACGGTCAATGATGAATCATTTGACAAATGCGAGTCTTGCATAGCTGGGAAGATGACAAGGAAACCTTTTTCACCACAAGTGGAAAGGGCTTCTGATCTACTTGGATTGATACACACTGATGTGTGTGGTCCACTTAGACATGTGTCAAAACGTGGTGCTACCTACTTCTTAACCTTTACAGATGATTTCAGTCGTTATGGTTATGTTTATTTAATTAAACATAAACATGAAGTCTTTGACACATTTAAGGTTTTCAAAAGTAAAGTAGAATTACAACTCAGTAAGAAGATTAAAGCTCTTCGATCCGATAGAGGTGGTGAGTATATAAGTCAAGAATTCAAAGATTACTTAGCTGAGTGTGGAATTATCCAGCAGCTCACATCTCCTTATACTCCACAACAAAATGGTGTATCTGAAAGGAGAAATCGTACTTTACTTGATATGGTACGATCAATGTTCGAACTTACGACTCTTCCTTTTACTTTTTGGGATTATGCCCTTGAAACTGCTATTCGCATTTTGAATATGGTTCCAACGAAGAAGGTTGTTAAAACTCCATATGAAATATGGACAGGAAAAGCTCCCAACTTTTCATACTTAAAGGTCTGGGGATGTGAGGCGTTTGTTAGACGTGACTCACCAGATAAGCTCCAAGCCAGATCTGTTAAGCGTATCTTTGTAGGATACCCTAAGGAAACTATGGGTTACTACTTTTACTACCCATCTGAGAACAAAGTCATCGTGGCTAGGTATGGAGATTTCCTTGAAAGGAATCTCATATCTCAAGAACTCAGTGGGAGAGTATATGATCTGGAATTTGATAAAAAAGATACAACACCTTCTGAAACTACTAGCCAACTTCAAGAAGAGCCTGAAAGCTAAGGCGCTCCTCCTGAAGTTGTTCCCATTCGTAGGTCTGAAAGGACTATACGTGCACCTGACCGTCTATGTCTTAACGTAGAGGTGGAGGAAAATATAGTTGGGGATCTTAATGAACCTGCCAACTATAAGGCTGCCATGGCTGATCATGAAAAGGATAAATGGCAGATTGCAATGAATGGAGAAATGCAATACATGAAAGATAATGATGTCTGGATTGAAATTGACCTTCCTCCCAATTCTAAAGTCGTTGGAATTAAGTGGATCTTCAAAAACAAAACTGACATGGATGGCAATGTACACACCTACAAGGCTCGTCTAGTGGCTAAAGGTTTTACTCAAACCTATGGCATTGACTACGAGGAGACATTCTCTCCTGTAGCGGACATAAGAGCTATTAGGATTCTCATAGCTATAGCTGCACACTATGACTATGAGATTTGGCAAATGGATGTCAAAACCGCTTTTCTGAATGGCCGTCTAGATGAAGACATCTATATGGCACAACCAGAGGGGTTTGTGAATCCATTATTTCCTAACCGTGTATGCAAGCTTAAGAGGTCCATTTATGGACTGAAGCAAGCATCAAGGCAATGGAATAAAAGATTCGATGGAGAAATCAAAAGTTTTGGATTTACTCAGAATCTTGATGAGCCGTGTGTATATCACACAGCTAGTGGGAGTCATGTTACTTTCCTTGTTCTATATGTCGATGACATATTAATAATGGGAAATCATATACCAAGTCTGAAATATGTGAAAGCCTATCTTGGTAAATGTTTCTCGATGAAGGACTTAGGGGAAGCAACATACATACTCAGAATCAAGATCTACAGGGATAGATCAAGGCGGCTAATTGGTTTAAGCCAAAGTGCTTACATTGACAAAATATTGAAGAGATTCAATATGCAAAATTCCAAGAAGGGATTTTTGCCAATGCAAGTAAATCATGGTTTGAGCAGTCAAGGCTGTGCTTCAACACCTGCAGAGGTGGCACGTATGAAGAAAGTTCCTTATGCTCCGGCTGTAGGATCTATCATGTATGCGGCGCGATGCACAAGGCCTGATGTGGCGTTTGCTCAAAACTTGAACAGTCGGTATCAACAGAATCCGAGTGAAATTCACTAGACTGCTGTTAACCATATTCTTAAGTACCTTAGGGCTACAAGAGATATGTTCATAGTGTATGGGGGAAATCCAGAAGCAGAACTGTGTGTTACAGGTTACTGCGATGCATCCTGGAAGTGTGACAAAGATGATACGAAGTCTCAGACGGGGTACATATTTGTCATCAATGGAGGTGTTGTGGATTGGAAGAGTAAGAAACAGACAACACTTGCGATGTCTGCTACAGAAAGTGAGTAGATAGCGGCGTCTGAGGCTGCCTTGGAAGCTGTTTGGATAAGGAAGTTTATTTTGTGGCTTGGTGTTATGCCGTCAATTGAAAATCCTATTAAAGTATATTGTGACAATTCTGCTGCAATAACTTTTGCTCATGAACCTGGAGTCATGAAGGGCACCAGACACTATCCTAGACAATATCACTATGTTCGAGAACAAGTCGAGATAGGTGAAATTGAGTTGCTCAAAGTTCACACAGATGATAACCTAGCAGATCCTTTAACGAAGGCCTTACCTGGTGAAAAACTTAATCATTTGTCGGATAAGTTTGGAATTCGTTTAGCTAGTAGTTTCATGCCCATCTGTGACTAAGTATTTTAGATAAAAGGATATTGTAAACATTATTATTGAAATGAAATGAAGTATTTTGTTATGTTTATTATTCATTTATTATGATGTTATCCTATATTTGCATGTTTAAATCCTTGAATAGCTTAAGTTATTCTAAATAGTCCATTGTCAATCAATAACATGGGAATGATATTGAATTAAGACAAATTTGAGTATTAGTTAGAATATACTTGAAAGTATATTGATGCGTAGCATGACTAATTTCAGATGATATTCAATGAATTGAGTATAGGACTTATCCCACCCACATAATAATACTTTATGGATCTTTGTCATTAAGTATATCATGGATATTTATCATCTGACTTGAGATACCAGAGATATGTCATGGATGTAGTGCATTTTTGTGAAGCAATCTAACGCTATACGTAACTGGTAGTTATAAGGGTTGTTTTCAGAAGTGTTGCGAAATTTATGATTTATGCTTGTAGTCAAAACGGGATTTGTTTCCTTCAAATTTATTTTGAAGTATAATACTGTTGGGCCCCTCGTAGGGTTGTTAAGATGTTTGCATGGCCATGCCCAAGGTCTTCTGGAATATGTTCAGAAGATTTGGTAATCTTGATCAATCACATAAAGCGAGAAACAGAATAGTTAATTAAGAAATGAGTGAGATCCATATTCTTATTAACATGGTATTAGAAACAAAAGGATTAATATGATGATGAATCATCGAAACTTGGTTTTTCTCCAGAAAACCATACACGAGTTGTACCGGGAGCATTGGCGTGTTGCTAGAAGCTAACCAATGTTATTTCACGTTTTGTAAACATATCCAAGTGGGAGCAGTTGGAAATGTATATATTTACAAATACGTAAATGTCCGGATTCGAACTCGTGACCATGGGATTGCACACATTAGCGAATGAGAATTAAAGTTAAATAATTAATGTTAATGTTTACCATTAATTATTGCACATAAAGTCCGTCTAACGACCGTTAAATATTTAACGGAAAATAACTAACGATCGTTAACTGTAAAGAGAAGGACTTGTAGTGTAAAATCTTTAAATGGAAAAGATATGGGAATCCCTTTGGGGGTTTAACATGGCCGGCCATAGGGGGCTTCTCCAAGCCCAAACCCTAACTTGTTCCCAAAGATTTGTAAACACTATATATACAGAGGCTAGGGTTTAGGGTTTTCTCATCACTTGTGCATTGAATTAACCCTAGATCTCTCCCTCTTCCTCTCTTGCTCTTGTTCGGGTGAACCCTCCTCCAAGGGGTGTTTTGGTTTTGTTTTTTCTTAAAACAAGGACTTGTGTTAAATCTAGCAATTGCTTGATTCGTTGGTTAATTCGTGTGTACAAAACTGTTGTAGTAAGACACTATTCTTACACCTAATTGGTTTGAGTTGTAAAACGGTAAGGGACAACTCTTTAAACCACTTCTTTTGTTTTGTTCAAGAGATCTGACATTCGCAAGAGGTATGTTACGCTTTTAATTCAGTTAATTATTTATTTATTATTGTGGAAAACTAGAAGGGGGGGTTGAATAGTTTTACTAATTAAAACTTCCTTTTAAACTATTTAGATCGACTTATGTCAATCTATTTGGTTGTGTGTGTTGGATGTTGATAAACAAGCATATAAAGATATGTAATGAAAAGATAAGAGTAAGAAGCACAAAACCACAACGCGAGTATTTATAGTGGTTCGGCTACAAGGACACCTTCATTGCCCTACTCCACTCCTCGAGTCACCTACTCGAGAGTTCGTAAACACTACACCAATCTCCTTATGGCGGAGAAGCCTTCACAACGTCGCCTACCCTTTTTCCGGTGCTAGGCTAACCACCGGGTTCTTTCACTGCAAGGTGAACCAAACCTACACAACGTCGCCTACCTTTTATAAGGTACTAGGATAAGTACCTATTTCTTTCACACCAAGGTGAACTACACCTTCACAACGTCGCCTACCCTTTATTAGGTACTAGGCTAAGCACCTAGTTCCATTGTAATGGAGGAACTACTACCACACTACACCAACGACTAATCCCAAAGGAGATCTACTCCTTTACAACATCATCAAGGACATCAATATCCTTGGATCTAATGCTAGTCTATCTAGTACATCGAAACACACAATATCGAATGTACATCTAAGGCACCTTTCGTTAATGCCTTTGACTAGATCTACAAGACACTTTTCACTAATGTCTTGTGTCTTCACTTCTAAGCACCTTTCACTAATGCTTCAAGTCTTGACTTCTAAGCACCTTTCACTAATGCTTCTTGTCTTGACTTCTAAGCACCTATCACAAGTGCTTATGCTATAGACGATAGATACTCTTCACTAGTATCTTCGTCTTGACACTTGAGACACCTTTCACTAATGTCTTCAACACTACACTTCTTTGAAGAAATAAAGGAATCATCAACAAGAAGACTTCAGTAGCCTTGATGATGAGGAAGCTTGGCAACTCATGGACTTGAGCTTGCTCGACTTCAAAGGTGGTGATCTTGCCTTTAAGAGGAACCTAAAAGATCACACAAAAACAAAACTACAAACATAGATCTCTTGGATCTAAGGTTAGTGAGATTTAACTCAGGGGAGAAAGTGTGTTAGAAAGGGGTAAGAAATAATGAAGAAATGGCTCACTATTTATAGAGGAAAAATCCTACTGTTCCCCGGATCCCTTCCACAAGGGATCCGTCTAGCGTTAAGCTAGGGATCCGTGGGACGCTCCCTTTTACCCATGGGATTTTGGTTATGGGTCATGGGTTGAACCATGGATCTTTGGCTAGATATAATGTATCTTTGAGTGCAATGCACTTGGTCACTTGGGTATGGGTCGATCCATGGGTTATGGATATCATCCATGTATGATATAAGCATGATGTCATGCAATGGGTTATGGGTCAAGATCAATGGGTTATGGGCTTTGGGTTGTACCCACATACATTCAATGTATTTGCCCAATGGGTTGTGATACTTAAGTTTCTACCCATTTATATTACCCAATATACTACATACTAGTTATGTGTATATTTTATCCAAATATGTAAACACTAGTTGTTGTACATATGTATTACTTAAATCATAAAATCACTTATACTTGTTTTAGTGTTTTATGTGAAAATGTGAATAAGTTAGAAACTATTAGTTCAAACCATTTATGTATTTTATTTGTTTCGTTAATATGATTTTACGTTTGTTATCGACAAAACATTAGAAGATCGTAAAATATAAATAAACGTTTTTACGGCTTATTTGTATTAACAGTTATGATCTTAAGTTTTCTGCTGTGTACTCTGTGATGTCTACATGTTTTATTGTTATTCATATATTATAAACTAAACAAAAAAAGCATGTTAAAATGAGTCATGAATTTCATATTTTCGTAGATTAGGTCTAACGAGCATGATTGCCCGCACGTTGTTGCGGGAAGGCCGTGTTTATGTTAAAACATTTAGGGAAACTACAACTTAAATTCTTGATATATATATGGGGGAAGGCCGTGTTTATGTTAAAACATTTAGGGAAACTACAACTTAAATTCTTGATATATATGCATGCCGAAACAACATATATGAGTATGACAATTAGGTATGTTGCAACTAAAACTAATATGCTAGTAACCTAATCGTATCCTGCCATTTTCGTGCACATAAAACTGAAGTGACTAATGGCACTCATATTACCTATCGATTGATTTAAATTAAATGTTATTTCTATACATCTTTCTAATGTTTGAGCCAATGAAAATAAGCATATGAGGTGGCCATGGTTGTGCTAATACATATAAAAAGCTAGTCACTACTCTAGCTTCAACTATAACAATTTTGTTATCACAGCCACATGAAGTATATATCAGCTAACATGTTGCAAACATTTTATTAAGTGTAAGTGTTGCTTTTGGCTCCGAGATGACTTGAGGGAATATCACAGGTTGTCATCCTTTCAGCAGCTCTTAGCCGCTGTAAAACACAGAAAAAAGGAATCATAAGCATATCCCAACTTCACCCTCACAATTAGTCAAACCAAAATTTGAACAATAAGTAAAGTGACACTATTTACACTGAGCTTGAGGTTGGAACAGTATCCGATGGATCTCAAGTACTGTGCAGGTAGCCGTAACCTTCGTTCAGTTTGCTGATCATCACTGGGGTAAAGAAGACACATAATATTTCAATTTCCTCTAAAATGGGGAATTTCAATCTCGTCTCGGACTGTAAGCAAATCATACGCCTGCATTTAATAGTTTTTTATAACCAAAACGATGATTAAGCATAAGGGTAACCTATAAAAGCATATTTTCAAATCAGTACGATGTATTAGGAAAGAACTATTGCTCACTTTGAGCCTGAACATCGATCGGTATTGCACGTTTACATTCTGCACCACGGGTCAGCAAAGAACCATAAAAACGTCCTTGTTCCAGATCGCTATGAACAATCTGTGGCCCTCTATATGTTCCTCTCAGATTGTAAGTAGTACAAACATCTGCATCCAATGATTTTGGAAAACAAAAACGACAGGTAAGTATGAGGATAAACTAACAATTTATTAACTAAAAGGGATCGAAATTGCAACACATAGTTGGTATATATACTTGTATTCCATAAGAAAAGATTACTTCGGCAAACTGATTGTTTAGAATCAGTAAACATACACTTGGGTATTGCTGTTGTATGATCTTTTAGAATCAGTAAACATACACTTAGGTATTGCTGTTGTATGATCTTTTGTGTGTTTATTCTGGAAATTCCAATTCCGAGATATGTACTACTGAATGACTCATGAGTCATTCTTATTTTCAGCAATATACAAACCTCAAACTCACACCTGCATGCCATTGAAAAAGGTTCCATTAACATGTATAAAATGCAATTTACTTTAAAATAAAACGTTGTATGCTAATATGATCTGAAAAAACAATGGCGTCGGGTGTTGCAAATTCAGGGGTGTTTGGATTTACTCATGAGCTTGTCAAATACACATAAATTTCAAAATAAGCAGCTCCTAAATGGTTTAAAGTAGCTAATAAGCGATAATCTGTTTTGCTCCACCCAAAGTATCAAAAGTGTTTATTCGCAGATCTACTCTTGAACAACAACATTCTACTAAGCCAAAGACTATGTGCTACAAATATGACATGACACGATATTAACGACATGGCATACCAACAATAAAGGGGAGTTTTGATCAGCTTATATGGCCGGCTTATGGGCTTATTTAACATTTAAATAGTCGATAACCTCACTATCAAGAGCTAAGGAGCTCATCAGGTTAAGTTTAATGATGATTTGAGCTCTCCAAAAGAATGAGTGATGAGCGTGTAAATACTCATCATTTTTGTACAATATAAACTGCAAAATCATCTGAAAACACTTAAAAATGCATCAAAATGATGAAAATATCACAAATCAGTGTTTTATGTGTTTTAAATGCAAAAATATCAAAATCAGATGAAAAACGTATCAAATTTGCAAAAATTGCAGTTTTAGTCCCCCAAGTTTATAAAATTGTCAAAAATAGTCCCTGAGCCAAAATTTCAAAAGAAAAGTCACCAAAGGTCTTTTTAAAATCATAAATTGTCATATTTAGTCCTTTGGTGAGAAATCTAAAAGTTTTGAGAAAATTACAATTTAGTCCCTGAAAATCCAAAATTGGTCAAATTTAGTCCTTGGGAATTTCAAAAGTGTCAAAACCAAACCCTTGGATCATAAATTCAGAAAAGTACATGTTTGGTCCCTGGAGTTTCAGTTTTACAGGTTTGGTCCTTTGGTTTCATAAAATTGCAAAAGTGATCCTTATTTGTTATTAAGCCAAAACCATTCGGACCCTTATTTAAACCCAAGCCCAAACTTTAACACCCTTGGCCCAATCTTGTTTACCCGGTCAACCCAGCCCCATACCCGGTCAACAAACCCACCCAACCAGTCAAACTAACACCACCCCGCGCCTTTTTTCTTTTCCCCTTCATCCCCAACCAAATCCCTGAAAACACTCACCTAGCCATCCCCCCTCCTCTCCATTTCAACCCTCTTTGTCCCCCCACCTCCACAAGATACCAAGAACCATTAAATGCTCCTTTCCACCCAACACTCAATCTCACCAGCTGGATAAAACATTTTTCCCGCCAAAAACCATTGGATGGCCAGGATCACCTCTAATCAATCCAAGGGTCAGAAAGAAGGTGGGATTAACTCAGAGCAAGTGGAAAAACAGTTTGGATATAAAAGGGAGCAAGGAGAGAAGCTTGGTAGTAGTTAGTTAGTTTTTAAATTTTCTTTAAATGTCGTTTTGTAATAAAATGTTTTAGTTTTAGTTAAAATGTGTAATTTCAGTTTCCTTATATCACAATTATGTTAAATTAATTTTGTAATGTGTTTGGAATATCAATCAAAGTCTTTTATTTAAGTTTTTAAGTTCATGCCCACTGTTACAGTTTTCATGTTCAAAATCTTATGTCCAAGTTTTTAGGTGGTTGTTCTAAGTTTAAATAAGTTTGGATAAGGTTTTTATAAGCTTTTTATAGCTTATCATTAAGTTTCAAGTTACTTGGGTGTATAGTCAACAAAAGTCAACAAGAATTCAAAATTGGGATGGAAGCTGTTAATGGTTGTTGCAGAGATGAATTTGGATTGCATTAGCATAGGATAGGTTAGTCTTTGGGTTTGGTTTTGGTCTGCAAGCCAGCTGACACATGTGAGTTTGTATTTTATATCTTCAATATCTAGTCATTTTGCACTTTGAGCTTGTACTTGTAACTGTGAATCAATGGTAGTTAAAACCTGTTTAAATACTAGTATTTAGGTAATTTGAACTTGGAATGATCATTAAAACATGTTGGTGTATCAGTTATCTTATTTAACTTTCACAATAACAGTGTAAAAGGGTGTTTGGTTGGACTGCATTATCTGTCCTAGAGACCTAAGCAGTGGTGAATTGTTGTTGTTTCAGTCTTACTTAGCCATAGAGAACTCATCTCAGTCATTACACATACCTGCATAGCTAAAAAGTCAAAATTTCATTTTATTTGATCTAGCAGTTCACTGTTGGGGATTTGGGATAGTCAAAAGCTTGTTTGGTGTTCAAAACTCATAGAACTTGCTTATTCCAGCTTCCTTTCATCTCATTACATCATTATCTGTTCTCCATTTGAGATCAAAACTCCATTTGGTCAAACTTTTAATTTTGTCAAAAAGTCAAAAAGGGCACAAAAACTCAGTTTTGGCCAATCTAGCAAGATTTTTCATGCATTCATTTTTAGGTCTTAATTTGTGAAATTTGTAGCTTTAAAAGCCTCTCTTGGTCTAGTTTGTTATTGCTATTTTTACTGATTTTTGTCATTTTTCTAAAAGCTTCATATTAGCTTCTCTTTTAAGCCCTTGTTCCCCTGCACCACTGCTCAGCTGATGCTGAGTTTTTCCTCAGCTTATTCAAGCCCTTGCACAAGGTTCATTTGAGCATCCCTTGGTCTGATTTTTGGTCTTAAGGATCTGGGCCAGGTCTAAGTTAGGTTCCAGCTTCTGCCTTCCAGTTTCTAGCTGATTCAGTAGCTTATTCATAAACTCAAAGTAGCACCCCTGATTCCTGTTTTAAGCTTTAGCTCATAGACCTCAAATCATTGCAACTGCTAATCCAGAGGTCTTAAGCAGTTGAGGCTTGTTTCTTTTCAGTCATTTTAGCTTATTATAGCTTGATTATCAGTTTGGTAGCTTTTGGTGAGCTTTTGGCTTATCAAAGTGCTTATTTTTAAGCACTTTTCTCATCAGTTCTTAATCCTTCCACATAACCCCTTGTTTTTCTATTTTTCATAGCTTCTATATATTATTTTAGAGTTTTCCTGAATTTTTCAGATTTTTCCTAGCTTGTTTAGTATTTTTCTTGATTTTAATTAGTTTTTAAGTACTTTTAAATAGCTTTAAATACAAATAATTAAGAAAAGCTTCAAAAAAAATAATTTTTCAATTTTCTTAAGTTTAGATAAATGTTAGAAGCTTAAAAAGTATTTTTCCCTATTTTTCTCCTTTTATTTGGTATTTTTAATAATTTAAATTAGTTTTAAATAGTTTTAAATTAGTAATAAATATATAAAAAGTGTGAAAAATATATTTTCAGTTTTAAAATTAGTTTTATCATATTTTAGATTTTTCTAAGTCTTAAGTTTATTTTTCTAGTCTTATTTTATATTTTTCTTTTATTTTAGTCTATTATTAAATAGTTTAAATAGTTTTTAATTAATAATAATTAATTAAATAGTTATAAAAATAATTTTCCTTTTCTATAAATTTTCTTTTATCTTTAGGTTTGTAAAAATGTATTTTTCATATTTTTAGGATCTATATTGTATTAGTTTCACTTTTTATTTTGTACGTTTACGTTATTTTAATTTAAACGTAAGTTTTTCGTTTTTAATTTTTAAACGTTCATCACTTTAAAAATAGTGATAGCGTTTATTTAATATCTTTTATCTTTTTAACTTTCTTAATTTGCATTTAAGTCGTTTTTGTGTATTATCTTTTTCTGTAGTGTTATTATCTTATCCTAATCCTTTCTGATCGCTATCATTAGTGATCATTCTATCGTCTGAATCAGTGTTGTACACACCATTGAGCCTCCGTGGGACATAACGACCCGGGAATCCCCTGTATTCTCTGATCTTCATTTGCATTTGTGTCTGAGCAGTTTTTAGTCTTTTAGACTTGACTGTTTTGCGCGAATCAAATTTTGGCGCCGCTGCCGGGGAGGCTTAAGCGTGTGTTTAGCCTTTTTCAGACTCACTCTTGCACATATCCCATCCTTTGTAAAAGTTTTTTGTAAAGTTTTCAAAAATTCCAAAAAGTTCATTAACACTTTTCCTAAAGTGTTAAAAACGCCAAAAATATTTTCATTCTTTGTTTTTATCATCATGTTTTTCAAAAACACCAAAAATATTCATCTTTACCCTCTCACCTGTTTGATTCTTCATTTCTTACCCTCTGTTAACCTTTGATTCTTTCTATGTCTTATCCTCACCCTCTTGGATGCCAATGGTGTGGTGGTCCTTATAATGGTGGCAATTGCCCCAGTTGTAGCATGGTGGAATCAGGAAACGGGTCTGTCTATAACCAGGATCCCTATTCCTACCATAACACGACTGATTTTTTCCATCAGCTGCCACACTGTGAGACTCAGCAGTTTTACTGTTGTGAGTGTTGTGGTGGTTCACATTCCAGTTCTGATTGTCAATCAGGAAACACGCTTGTCTATGAGCAGGTTCCTGATAACAATTATGACTACAACACATACCACTCACAGCCACATCAGTTTTACTGTTGTGAGTATTGTGGAGGTCCTCACCCGAGTTTTGAGTGTCAAACGAGGAACATGCTTGTCTATGAGCATAATCCTTGTAACAATTATGACTACTCTTATCATTTCCAACCTCCACAGCACCATACGGCTCAAACTCCACCTGAGCCGTTGTCTCAAGAAATTTCCTATGATTTTGAAGCCACACTGAAAAAACTTGATGATATACTTCAAAACCTTAAGAATCAAGTGAGTAATGAAAAGACCATAGGAGAATTGCTGGCCGAAGAACGAGAAGAACGTGAAGCTCGCAAATCTAGGGAAGAAACATTAATCCTAGAGCAAGCAGCTCTAAGACGTTCCCAATTTCTCAAGGCAGCACTTTATGACGATGACGAGGAGGGTTTTTATCCTTTTAGAAATAATATTTCTCAACCCCCTCAGTCAATTGTTATACCAGCAGTTGAGATTCCATCTCAAACAACTGCTATCACACCTGAAGCTCCCATTGACTCTCTCATAATGGGGGACGAGCATCTCAGCACTATTCCGGAAACGGAATCTTCGAATGTTGAGAACCTTATCCCGATCCCAAGTGAGTCTGAGGGAATTCTTGACCAAGAGTGTGATGTGTCTTCTCCTCTTACAAATGATCTTGTTGAGACTTTCTCAGATTTTGACAGTGATTATAGTGATGCCGATTCTTTATATTCTCAAGATATAGAATTTATTGATGCATCACTTCCACATTCTGAGATCGTCAACTTAGAAGAGGATGTTTACCATGTTGTTTCCACAACAATTCATACGACTATCACTAATCCCTTATTCGAATTCGATTCTGAATTTACTCTAAATTCAGTTAATCCAATCTTTGATAGTGATGAGTCCGACACGGAGACTATAATGGACGAGGTGCATATTTATAGCCCACGAAGTACCGCACATGTCCCATCTCCGTATACTCTTCATGAGGAGTTCGCCGGTGAACTCACTCATATCATATCTCCGCTGGAGTATGATTGCGTGGATGGCAAAGATCATGATCGGGGGGAGAGAATCTCAATTTGCATAGTTATGACAAATCTTCCCATTCTCCCCACCGAGATGCCTTCCAACCCAAAGAGCTCAACCGATAAAATCCAAATAAGTGCAACTGCACTTGATCCTGAAGAAGAAGATCTTATCATGATCGTTATCATGATCTTCCTTCTTTTCTTCACCTACTCGGTGACTTCCTCTCTTCTTCACTCCTTCGGGAGTGAGGACACTATCTTTGACCCCGGCATTTTCATGTACCATCTGTGAGCCGGGTCTGTCTTTCTCTCTTTATCTCATCGGTGTGGAACTTTCACGTGCTTCAAATGTTTATCCAAACATCTTGAATGAAAGTCCGATGGAGATTGTTTCTTCCACCTTGCTTCCCCATGAACAAATGAATTCGGGGTCGAGTCAAGCTAGCGACTCGGTAATCAAAAACAGTAGCTAAACATGGGTTTTCACCCGTGTGTTCCACCTAAGTGTGGGGGAGTGCCCCACATGTTATATATATATCTTTTAAAAAAAAAAAAAAAAAAAAAAAAAAAAAAAAAAAAAAAAAAAAAAAAAAAAATCTTTATAAATAATGGCCGTAGTATTTCCCTTTTACGTTCTTTGTTTCGGCATAACCGCCGGTACTTTGAATATTGAGGGCAATATTCATTTCTAAGTGTGGGGGGGAATTCTCACGAATTTCATATATTATCTACCCAATTCCCCCGTTTTTGGCCAAAAATTTTTTTGGAGTAAGTGTTTTACACTTTCTCATTTGGTTATCAGTCCGCCATGTCTGTAAGACAAAAGGATTGGCTAATCCAGGAGCAAACGGCTCTTGGTAAAGATATATCAAATCCGTTTATATGGCTTGCAATTTGCCCAAAATTGTATGGTATTCGACTCACCATATCCTAAAAAGTGAAGAGTTGGCTAGCCCGCAAGATTATGGCTTGTGGTAAAGGCAGTGGAAAATCCATAATTGGTAATCAGCTCACCAAAGATAATATTGATAATTTATCTAAGAGTTGGCTAGTCCAGAAGGGTACGGCTTCTGGTAAAGACAAAATCAAATCCGTTGAAAGCTGGTGGTTTGCTCAAAATCACATGGTTATCGGTGTACCATGGTTCTTACTTGAACTGAAACATTTGGCTACTCCAGAAGTAATGGCTTTTGGTAAAGAGATTAAAATCCATTATGTTTTCTCAAATCATTGCTAGGGACTAGCAATATCTCAGTGTGGGGGATTGATGAGCGTGTAAATACTCATCATTTTTGTACAATATAAACTGCAAAATCATCTGAAAACACTTAAAAATGCATCAAAATGATGAAAATATCACAAATCAGTGTTTTATGTGTTTTAAATGCAAAAATATCAAAATCAGATGAAAAACGTATCAAATTTGCAAAAATTGCAGTTTTAGTCCCCCAAGTTTATAAAATTGTCAAAAATAGTCCCTGAGCCAAAATTTCAAAAGAAAAGTCACCAAAGGTCTTTTTAAAATCATAAATTGTCATATTTAGTCCTTTGGTGAGAAATCTAAAAGTTTTGAGAAAATTACAATTTAGTCCCTGAAAATCCAAAATTGGTCAAATTTAGTCCTTGGGAATTTCAAAAGTGTCAAAACCAAACCCTTGGATCATAAATTCAGAAAAGTACATGTTTGGTCCCTGGAGTTTCAGTTTTACAGGTTTGGTCCTTTGGTTTCATAAAATTGCAAAAGTGATCCTTATTTGTTATTAAGCCAAAACCATTCGGACCCTTATTTAAACCCAAGCCCAAACTTTAACACCCTTGGCCCAATCTTGTTTACCCGGTCAACCCAGCCCCATACCCGGTCAACAAACCCACCCAACCAGTCAAACTAACACCACCCCGCGCCTTTTTTCTTTTCCCCTTCATCCCCAACCAAATCCCTGAAAACACTCACCTAGCCATCCCCCCTCCTCTCCATTTCAACCCTCTTTGTCCCCCCACCTCCACAAGATACCAAGAACCATTAAATGCTCCTTTCCACCCAACACTCAATCTCACCAGCTGGATAAAACATTTTTCCCGCCAAAAACCATTGGATGGCCAGGATCACCTCTAATCAATCCAAGGGTCAGAAAGAAGGTGGGATTAACTCAGAGCAAGTGGAAAAACAGTTTGGATATAAAAGGGAGCAAGGAGAGAAGCTTGGTAGTAGTTAGTTAGTTTTTAAATTTTCTTTAAATGTCGTTTTGTAATAAAATGTTTTAGTTTTAGTTAAAATGTGTAATTTCAGTTTCCTTATATCACAATTATGTTAAATTAATTTTGTAATGTGTTTGGAATATCAATCAAAGTCTTTTATTTAAGTTTTTAAGTTCATGCCCACTGTTACAGTTTTCATGTTCAAAATCTTATGTCCAAGTTTTTAGGTGGTTGTTCTAAGTTTAAATAAGTTTGGATAAGGTTTTTATAAGCTTTTTATAGCTTATCATTAAGTTTCAAGTTACTTGGGTGTATAGTCAACAAAAGTCAACAAGAATTCAAAATTGGGATGGAAGCTGTTAATGGTTGTTGCAGAGATGAATTTGGATTGCATTAGCATAGGATAGGTTAGTCTTTGGGTTTGGTTTTGGTCTGCAAGCCAGCTGACACATGTGAGTTTGTATTTTATATCTTCAATATCTAGTCATTTTGCACTTTGAGCTTGTACTTGTAACTGTGAATCAATGGTAGTTAAAACCTGTTTAAATACTAGTATTTAGGTAATTTGAACTTGGAATGATCATTAAAACATGTTGGTGTATCAGTTATCTTATTTAACTTTCACAATAACAGTGTAAAAGGGTGTTTGGTTGGACTGCATTATCTGTCCTAGAGACCTAAGCAGTGGTGAATTGTTGTTGTTTCAGTCTTACTTAGCCATAGAGAACTCATCTCAGTCATTACACATACCTGCATAGCTAAAAAGTCAAAATTTCATTTTATTTGATCTAGCAGTTCACTGTTGGGGATTTGGGATAGTCAAAAGCTTGTTTGGTGTTCAAAACTCATAGAACTTGCTTATTCCAGCTTCCTTTCATCTCATTACATCATTATCTGTTCTCCATTTGAGATCAAAACTCCATTTGGTCAAACTTTTAATTTTGTCAAAAAGTCAAAAAGGGCACAAAAACTCAGTTTTGGCCAATCTAGCAAGATTTTTCATGCATTCATTTTTAGGTCTTAATTTGTGAAATTTGTAGCTTTAAAAGCCTCTCTTGGTCTAGTTTGTTATTGCTATTTTTACTGATTTTTGTCATTTTTCTAAAAGCTTCATATTAGCTTCTCTTTTAAGCCCTTGTTCCCCTGCACCACTGCTCAGCTGATGCTGAGTTTTTCCTCAGCTTATTCAAGCCCTTGCACAAGGTTCATTTGAGCATCCCTTGGTCTGATTTTTGGTCTTAAGGATCTGGGCCAGGTCTAAGTTAGGTTCCAGCTTCTGCCTTCCAGTTTCTAGCTGATTCAGTAGCTTATTCATAAACTCAAAGTAGCACCCCTGATTCCTGTTTTAAGCTTTAGCTCATAGACCTCAAATCATTGCAACTGCTAATCCAGAGGTCTTAAGCAGTTGAGGCTTGTTTCTTTTCAGTCATTTTAGCTTATTATAGCTTGATTATCAGTTTGGTAGCTTTTGGTGAGCTTTTGGCTTATCAAAGTGCTTATTTTTAAGCACTTTTCTCATCAGTTCTTAATCCTTCCACATAACCCCTTGTTTTTCTATTTTTCATAGCTTCTATATATTATTTTAGAGTTTTCCTGAATTTTTCAGATTTTTCCTAGCTTGTTTAGTATTTTTCTTGATTTTAATTAGTTTTTAAGTACTTTTAAATAGCTTTAAATACAAATAATTAAGAAAAGCTTCAAAAAAAATAATTTTTCAATTTTCTTAAGTTTAGATAAATGTTAGAAGCTTAAAAAGTATTTTTCCCTATTTTTCTCCTTTTATTTGGTATTTTTAATAATTTAAATTAGTTTTAAATAGTTTTAAATTAGTAATAAATATATAAAAAGTGTGAAAAATATATTTTCAGTTTTAAAATTAGTTTTATCATATTTTAGATTTTTCTAAGTCTTAAGTTTATTTTTCTAGTCTTATTTTATATTTTTCTTTTATTTTAGTCTATTATTAAATAGTTTAAATAGTTTTTAATTAATAATAATTAATTAAATAGTTATAAAAATAATTTTCCTTTTCTATAAATTTTCTTTTATCTTTAGGTTTGTAAAAATGTATTTTTCATATTTTTAGGATCTATATTGTATTAGTTTCACTTTTTATTTTGTACGTTTACGTTATTTTAATTTAAACGTAAGTTTTTCGTTTTTAATTTTTAAACGTTCATCACTTTAAAAATAGTGATAGCGTTTATTTAATATCTTTTATCTTTTTAACTTTCTTAATTTGCATTTAAGTCGTTTTTGTGTATTATCTTTTTCTGTAGTGTTATTATCTTATCCTAATCCTTTCTGATCGCTATCATTAGTGATCATTCTATCGTCTGAATCAGTGTTGTACACACCATTGAGCCTCCGTGGGACATAACGACCCGGGAATCCCCTGTATTCTCTGATCTTCATTTGCATTTGTGTCTGAGCAGTTTTTAGTCTTTTAGACTTGACTGTTTTGCGCGAATCAATGAGTTTATCTTCATAAATAATAAGCACATAAGCAGGCTAATCAAGCTAATCCAAACACCGTAGCCGAGTAAAATTGGCTATACACATAAAATTCATAACATTTTTATCTTCTATTTTTTTTGTGGCCATAAAATTGATGACATTTTTTAGTTTATGCTTATTTGCTATTTTTTGGGTTAAGCAAAAAATAAATAAATAAAAATAAAAAATTACTTATTAAGAGGCTTGTAACACAATAAGCTGAAACATTTTGTTGTACATCCAAAGTTTTAAGGACGAAAAGTCCTAACCAAGATTTGGAAAACAAAATAAGCTGATAAGCAGTTTCTACAACACAACGAAAATTAACAACATTTCAAATGGAAAAAGATGGTACCTCCTTAGCATTAGAATTTGCGTGTGCAGTACAGCGGCCTCATTGACTCTTGGTCGTTGGATTTCCACTCGTTCCGACTGCATACGTCTTCCACTCTCATTACCTAGTAATAAACAAAAACCATATCCTAATCATTCAACTACTTGCTTCTATATTTACGAATTACCTTGCTTGAGCAATGAAGTAGCTCCATTGGCCAAAAACCATTTGAGCCGACCTTCCGGTTTCACCTTCTGCACAGGTACTCATCCATGCATCTAATTGCTTATTCAACAGGTAAGAAAGTGTTTTTTGTTACTTTTTAGCGAGTGTTGAGAATGTAGCCTAAATATATCATAAGTAGTGAATGACATAAAGAAGAGATTTCTGAAATATTTATGCACTAACCTCGTAGTCTTGACAATTCAGCTCGACCCATGTCCAACTTTAACTGGTCATTGTTTTCGGTGGGTATAACCATGCTATTATCTTCTTAGTCTGAAAACAAAAACCTCAAACTCTGTGTAATACAACAAATTAGCGAATTAACTATGAGGCTCGGATAGGGAGCAAATGTGACCACGCCCCGCATGGCTGCAAACCTAATAGGTTGCCCCGCCAAGATCCAGACGGTCTCAGCTTCAACCAATGTCTTGGTGAATCATCATTGCCTCTTCAATATTTTTTCTATACTAATTATTTCACACACAACATGGATAGCAGAATTTTCCCAAACATTTACACAAATACATACATTCAAATCAGATCATCAAAGCGTGATCAAAGGCAGGCTTAGGCAGGTAAGTGACATAAAAAAGGATATGTCCGACATGGCTGCAAGTGTAGTGACCTGCCACGCCAAGGTGCGGAAAATCTCAGTTTTAATCCCAGTTCCCTGCAAACTCATCACAGCCTGTTGTTATATGGTAATATAATCATGACTAAATAATGATTTGATGTGCTTATGCCATTTGAAGTTCGTATTGATCATGTGTTACGTAAACTATATAATGAGACCAGAATAATTACTTTCACTATAACAGAACATCCCAGCTTTGTTAGCGATGAAAGTGAAACCAAGTTAAGGCAACGTTTTAACAACCAATCCATAGTGACGCATAGTGCCACAACCTGAGAATACGAAGTCCCAGCCGAAATACCAAGCATGGCTGCAAGTCTCATCCCATAGAGGATGCCTCGCCAAGATACCGGTATTCGTTAGAAACGTAAACACATGGCTGTAAGAATAGTAAGTTGCCCTGCCAAGATACGACCAAGACACTGGTAAATAGCAATAACTTGGCACGACCAAATTCGACACAATGTTACCTTTAATTGATTCCATAGACATTCATTAGAATTAAGAACAATGTGAGACGTTAACTGATGTTAGGTACAGCAAACTGAACTTTTTTAGGGTCAGATAGGGTAGCAATTAAGAACACGTGGGTGGGCCCGCCATGGCTGCAAGCCTAACAGGCTGCCATGCCAAGATACGGGCAATGTGACTATTAACCCGACCCGTTCAAACTCATCACAACCTCAAGATATTATGCAGTATACATTTACATGTTTGCAAATCCAAAGCACACACAAACCTATTGAATAAACGCCCTTCATGGCTTAGAGTACCACATCATGGCTGCAAACACCACTGTCGTGGTGATGCCACGCCAAGATATAGGCACATTTGACAGTCAGAGGTGGTGTGAAGTAATGTCCAGAGAAGATTTGTTCTCTCTCTGTACTGTAACTCCACAAAGGGACCATTGACTGAGTAAGTTCTCTGGTCGAAACTGCCATCAAACGTGCCTAAACATTATGTTTCATAGGCAACACAACCCCAGCGTACAATCTCCTTCTCCGTAGCTGATCCCTTCACTCCCTTATGGTCCCACGGCTGTAAATTCATAAAAGAAACAACAATAAATCATGCTGCAACAGGAGGCATACTACAATTCCAAACCCAATCGAAACACACATAAGGATACTCAAAATTAATCAAAAAAATACTTCTACTATGATTGACCTACCTCAAATACAATATGCAGAAATCAATTCCATTGAGTTAATAATAACATTAGTATCCAACATCAAGTACCTATATACATACACAATTGATTACCTAACATTAAAC
Source organism: Chrysanthemum seticuspe (assembly GCA_019973895.1). Classification (NCBI taxonomy): domain Eukaryota; kingdom Viridiplantae; phylum Streptophyta; class Magnoliopsida; order Asterales; family Asteraceae; genus Chrysanthemum; species Chrysanthemum seticuspe. The sequence continues at coordinate 155,004,898 of BPTQ01000002.1, read as the reverse complement.
CAACTCAAATACCAAATAAGTACAAATAAAACTGAACTACAAACATCCAACAAAAAGTATATAAGAAAATTGTTGATTTGCTATCACAGTTATCAACAACAAAACTTTATTGGTGCGAATATTGAAAAAGATGAATCTAACATTCATCATGGCTTAAGAATGATACTTTAAGTGTAGAGAAACCAAATTCTTAAAAAAGGATAGATAACAATTACTGACCCTCAAGGCGCATTTGATTCGTTTTTTTTTCCTCCTGTTGAAATGACTTGAAATGATTTCCTGGTAGCTGCGTTGAGTTTACAGAAATGGAGAAGAAAGGGTCAAGAATTTTAAGTGAGAATATTTAGGGTTTGAGGAGGATTATGTGGCTGCGTATTAGTTTTAGGAGAAAGATTAGGGATTTTGAAATATGGGATGCGGATATAAAGGCGGTGGAACCTGCGTATCTGGATTTTTCTAGGTTAGAGAAGGCGGTGGAGGTTGGAGAAGGCGGTGGTGCTGGATGGTGTATATACATTGCCGTATGCCGTATGTTTTTAAAAGAGCTACGTGAACAGTAATTGTCCAAACACACTTTGACCAATCATAGTTCGCCACATCTTTGTTTTTGATAGTAGAACATATAATAAGCCAATGATAATTTGACACCATCACATGTATACCCACCATTTTTGTACGACCCAAAAACGGCTATTAGTAAATATATATAATTTGGTTTTTCTGTTTATACAATTAAATTCAATTTATCACAAACAAGATACACTTTTAGCAATTTACTTTTTCTGTCTGACAAACTTCACATTTACCCTTTTATGTGGAGTGATTTACTGAGAAGTAAACTTGTATATCCGCACCCCTCTTATTTTCATTTTTGCATCATCTCTATATTTTTTTTCTTTTTTCTTTTTTTTTTTTTTTTTTGGTACTTTTTCTATTAGTTTATTTTGTTTCAAGAGTAACATTGTTTGATTTGTTATCATCTTGTTGAAGGAATAACATGAACGGGAATTTTTTTCCCGATTATTGTATTTAGGGACGGTCCATTTAAAGACATATAAAAAAATAGAAATAATAAAATAAAATAAAAGTACAAAAAAAATAAAATAAAATAACAATAATTTTTGTCACTTAAATGATAACACCACCATATCGTGCTAATTCCTCCAAGTGTTCTTTAACATAATGCCCCATAATGTTGATAAGACGAGTACAAGGCCCACAAAAGAAAGTGAGTTAAGTTTCGTGTAGAATGATATGCCTAGGATTTAAAAGTACACCTACGTGTTTCGTTTTGGAATTGTATACCTTATTTGATGGTAGAAATCCCATGTGAAGTGTAAATGTGCCTGAGTTATCGTCCATGAATAAATCATTAAACACGTATTCTGTTATGAGTATGCTATCACTATTCAATGTGTGTTTAAGTAGGTGTCATCGTGTGGGCCACACGGTATCGTGTTAATTTTGGAACACAATATTACTAGAACAATAAGGCCATGAATAATAAATGGGAGGTGATTTGCATAATTTTTAAATTGAGTTGGACAATTTAATTTAGAGTGTCTTGACCAATGTTTTTAAACCCGGGTTTATAATCGACCCGGTCGAGTCACCGGTCACCGGGTCGACCGGTTCGACCGCCGGGTCAACCCGGTTTTCCAATTAAAAAATATAAAAAAAAATAACCGAGTCAACCGGTTCGACCGCCGGATCAACCGGTTTCACCACCGGGTCAATCTAGGTCAACCCGGTTTTTATAAAAAAAAATTGAAAAAAACCAAACCCGGCCGGGTTTCGAGAACCGGGTTGACCCGGGTCACTCAAAACCCGGCGGGTCTAACCGGTTAACCCGGTTTTAGAAACCCGGGTTATTTTGACCCGTTTTTTTGCCCGGAACCGGTCCAACCGGTTAACCCGGCCGGGTCGACCCGGGTTTCAAAACATTGGTCTTGACAATCAATAAAGGAGGTGTGCAAATTGCCAAATTACCAGCCATAATAAATAGTTAGGCATGAAAACCAAGAGGAGATGCATGAATATGATTATAAATAGTTAAAGTTAACAAATTTAGCTTTTTGTTTGTGCCTGTGATTGCACAATACTACTCGCAAGGTTCATATTTCAAATCAAATGCGAAATACAGAGTTTAGAGATATCTATAGTAGTAATATACAGTTGAGTTGCGTATATCTCTCGTAACGAGTTCATTTCTTCAATTCAAACTCATCTAGAAATTTTATTTCACTACATAAACTTGCTATTTTGAGTTGAATTACTTAACAGTCACAAACTTTACAAGTCAGCCATCTCAATCAACTCTCATGCTACAAAAGCTAGAGAAATGTGAATGCATGCACAAAGTCGTATATATATCTAAAATCTAATCACAAATGAAAAACTCTTAAATCCTTGATGCATTTGCAGATGTCCTCTAGTCACAAATAAAGGCCAGTGTGTGATATGCATTAAAACACGTATTAAACGTACGTTGATCACGTAAAAATATGTACAATTTTACCATCTTTTCATAATGGTTAAGAGATATGAATATCTCATCAAAAGAAAAGATTCTTTTGCCAAAAACGACTGACAATAAACCACAATTAGGGGCGGAGCCACGTGTATAGTAGCGGGGGGCGGCGCCCACAACGAAAGTTTTGCAGACACACAAAATATGTAGGAAAAGAAGCCAAATTACTAGAAAAAATGTGTGGTGCCCTCATGAAAATAACCCCGAATGCCCTCTACAATCCCTTATGTTTTTAAAAATGGTGATGTTTTTTAATGCAAATATTATCTCCGGTAGACCGGTTCATCGGAAAAAAGTTGAAGAGGATGAGTTAATATGTGGAAACTGGGAAAGTGGGACATTGGATAGTGGACGTGGGGTTGCGTGATTGAAGAGTTAATATATGGAATAACATTTAATACTAATATTTTGTGCCTCTAGTTTTTCATCTCTCCTTTTGTCTTCTAGTGACAAAAATTTGTATTGCCCAAATAATATTTTCGTATATCAGTAATTAACTATGTATATTTTTAACATGTCAGTGGTATAATGTTAAATGTAATTTAGGAATTTAAGAGTTTAATAATCACTAAAATATAAGGTTTACTAATTAGTGTTTTATGCATGAAGAGAAGACTTTTGTTGCCATTAACTAAACCCGACCCGATTTGTTCATGTCGTACTAAAAACTTTTTTATCGTATGATGCCCCCTATAATCACAAACTCTGGCTCCGCCACTGACCACAATCACTTGAACTTTGCTGTAAATTAAAACCCAAGTGGCCAATTCTCAAGACTTATATTCTGCTAGATGCGTCTTCACTCTCCACACATCATTCTTTTTAGGAAAATGATACATGGACCTAAACTTAGGCCTAAACTTACACCTAAAACCAAATGTCAGTATCGTGATGGCTGTAGACAGGGACTCACTTATTTTACAACCCATCAAGATGATGCCAAGTGATTTTAAGTCTAAGTTTAGGCCTAAATTTAAATCCATGTATCATTTCTATTATTTTTAGCATACTTCCATCAGTGTAAACTGATTAGCCTAAAAGTCAATGGTGTTAAATCTGAGTTCAGATAATAAATGAAATACGATGGAACATAACAAGTGATGCATTTCTAAAAGTGTTGGTGTCAGGGCAGAGGTGTAGTCACCTTATTGAAGTTGCGTCTCTATTTATGGAGGCCCAGTGCAAAATTATAAAAACGAAGCCTCTAAACAAAAGTTCAACAATCTTGTAAACAGACACAATGATAATAAATTATTTAAAAGAAGCCATTCTCTAAGCAATTTTCATCAAATTCTTCAATCCAATCTTTGTAGTCAATTGTTTTTTACATGCCCCGCTCGATAGGTATTATTGCTAGTCCATTAAGCCTTTCCTCCAACATTTTAGAACGCAAATTAGATTTTAAGATCAACTTCAAGTTAAAAAAGCTTCTTTCCGCTGAAGCAGCGGTGACGGGTATAGTTAACGAAATCTTATACACAATAGTTATGTTAGGAAAACACCCCAAATATTTAATAGATTGTAAAATACCATTAGGTCTCATTTTCTATACACATCGAATGGACTATTAATTTTAAGGGTTTTTTAAGTTATTTGTTGGGTTCAGTAAATACCCAAACCCCTTAAGTCTAGGATTTGAATAGAAAATACCCCAAGTGTTTATCCCTTTGAACGTTAACAAGTCACTAAGCGCATAGTCACTCAGTGAGATATCTTTCGGATACTCAGTAAGAGACAAAGAAGAAGTCTCTCCACTCAGTAAGGCGGAACTTAAGGGGTGAAGACTGAGTCAAGAAGAAGATAGTGGATTCAGTGAGGGATGACAATAACTCACTGAATCCCGAACTCCTCATCAACTACTTACACTGAAGACAAACTGAAGTTGAACACTGAAGGCAATGAAGACTGAAGTATGAGCGGGATAAGGCGGGATAAGTTTGAATCAGATAAGACGAAGTTCTTATCAACCAAATTCAAACTTTTTCTGAATGGCTAACTATCAGGCTCAGTGTCATCACTACCTAGAAGAAAGCAACTTTTTCTGAATGGCTAACTAACATCAGTATTTTGTCTTCTGTAACCTGTCAGTTTGTCCTCTAGGATAGAGTTAAAAACCATACTTGTATAAATAGCATAAGAGTTGGAGTGAAAGATTTAAGCTTGTGAACTAATTGTAAAACACACACACAAGCCATCTTTCACTCCTCCAAATATAACTCTGTCACTGAGATAGCTCAGTGGTTCCTTGTAGTTGTGCTCAGACTTAGCCTGAGCTTAGTGAGGAGTTATTATACTTTGTCATTTCAATCCCAAGTACTATTCCGCAAGTACTTGGGTAATGTATTCTTTTTTATATGTTTCTAATAAAGAATATTAAGTTGAAAATTATTCAGTGTGTTTTTACTTGCATTATTTTTAGTCATTACTCACAATCAGTTTACTTAATGCTTTAAACTGTTTTATTCGATTGTGAAATGGGAACAACAAGTGGTATCAGAGCAGGCTGATTATAAAACTTTTTTAAGCCGCTCAAAACGATTTTAAATCAGGATCCTAATGGCTAAAATTGATGTGCCCCAACTTGTCGACAAAAAGGGTGGAGCTTATTCAGCTATTGCCTCTCGACTCGAAGTTGATAAATTTAACAAATGGAAAAAGCGAATGCTTTGCTATTTGACTGGGATGGAACCTTACTACATTAAGTGTATTAATGAAGGTCCATTTATCCCAAAGACTGCTGAAGGTTTGCCTAAACCTGAAGCTTAGTGGGCTCAGGACGAGAGGAGAGTGGTCAACCCGAACCAAAGGCTCAAAAGTATCATCATATCATGTCTTCCTGATGATATTATGGAGTCTGTTATAGGCTGTAGTACAACTAAACAAACCTGGGATGACCTGGTCCACAGTCATGAAGGTCCCTCAGATACCAAGGAAAACAGAATCATGGATCTAAAACTTGAGTATAACACCTTCAGGGCTAAGGACTCAGAAACTCTGTCTCAAACTTACACCCGGTACAAAACCTTGTTAAATGAACTATCAAATGATGGTGTTAAGTTTTCCAAACATGAAATCAATGTTGGTTTTGTCAACTCTAGAATTTCAGGAAAGGGCACTCCTTGCTAACTCTAGAAGGTTTATAAAAAGAAACAAAGGTTTTTGTTATGCTAAAGCTAATGAGGACACTGAGTGCTTTAAGTGTCATAAAAGAGGTCATTTTGCCAAAGACTGTTTTTCAAAAACAATTTCTGAACCCTCTTACAAACCATCAGGGTCAAATCAGTCCTCAGCTTTAGCAAATTTCAACCTAAAATTTATCAGTCTCATCAGAACTTTCAAAACAAATCTGATCAAAATAAAACTGTTGATTTTGAAGCTAAGTATAGGAAAACCAAAGCTAAGCTAGCACTGCTTGAGGCCACTCCCTCATAAGCAACAAACACTGTTAAATTTGTGCAGGGTAAAAACAAGGGCCTTGTTGCTGAAGTCTTCGACTGGGATTAAGAGCCAGTATCCTCAAACGATGAAATGGTGCAAGTCAGTGCACTAATGGCTCTCTCAGAAGAGGACAAGCTAGCTGTTGGGAAGAATCATGCCAGGAATGGAGAATGGGTCAACATCACAATGAAGAAGGTAAATATTTTACTTTCTATGGATGATGACTCTGATTGGCAGTCTTTTATGAACTATATCAATGTAGACCTTAAGTTTGTAGAAGAGCAACGATTAAATCTTTTTTCAAAGTACAACAAGTTAAGTTTTGAATTGAACAAGTGTAGGGATGAACTGCTTCTTTTAAAACAAGCTAAGCTTGAGGCTGTCACACTGCAAATTCAAAACACTGAACTAGTTAAAAGAAATTAGGCTCTTCATGATGAACTTAAAAAGACATTATTGAAAGTTGGATTGCTAAGAATCCTAGGGTCTTTGATGTTGTGGGTGCTCCCAGTAGCAAAAAGAGAATCATAGGTGAAGATCATCTCCCTGACTCTCATAACAAAGACCAGAGTCCAAATCCCTTTGTGTCTGGTGGCATGATTACCAATATGTTGACTATTCCCAAGCCCAGTGATTGGATTGAACGGGTTAACCCTAAGAGTAAGCTTCTAAATTTCGATTCTGGAAGAATACTAGAGCCTGAAAGCCAAGCTCTTAAGAGCATGCTTGGACTCCCTGATGTCCCCAGTAGTACTGAACACATCACTGAGTCTAAAGCAGAATCTCAAGCACCGCTTCCACCCCTGAAACCACTTCAGGGTGCTGCACGAAGCTCTGAGCTTACTCCATTGCAATTCAACCCTCACTCACCAAAAGAAAGGCCTGGACTTGGTAGAACCATCCTGAAAAGACCAACTAAAACAATCCAACAAGAGTCTACTCCCACTGAGACTTCCACATCTTCAGTTCCTACTGAAGCAGACCAAATTCAGCAATTGACTGAACTTGTGAGGAAGCTGACTGATAAGATGGAATCCATTGAAAAAGCTCATAATTCAATCAAGGAAACTAAGTCAGCCTCCTCTAGTTCATCAAGATCAAAATCCACCAACAAGCCCAGGCAGAAGTGTGATCTGTGCCATTATACCAGTCATACCACTGACAATTGCTACAGAATCCTTTTTTGTATGATCTGCAAAAAGGATGATCACACAACTTCTGATCACTTACAGTATGTAAGTTCATTCAGTGAAGCAAAATATACCAAAGTTGGTCATCAATATGCTTCAACCTCTAAACCAGCTCACAAGAATAGATCAAAAACTTTTCCTCCTTGCCCACACTGTGGCTTCAATGATCATCACCCTGATGATTGTCTCATGAACACATGTTGTGATATTTGCGGAAATCCAGCTCATGAGACATCCCAGCATGACAGTTTCATCCAAGCAAGGAGAAGTTCAAAGCAACCCCGAATCACTGAGTCATCCTCAGTCATCAAATGCAAAACCTATGGTAGCACAATGCACTCAACCACTGACCATGAGTCAATTGCCAAATTCAAGCAGACCTTTATACCCAAGCCCACTAGTATGTGGGTCAGCAAGAGAAACTAATTCAGTTTACTATTTGTGCATAGACACGCCAGGGAGCCTATTTGGCATCTAGATAGTGGATGCTCAAGAAGCATGACAGGCATTAAGGAATATTTGCACAAGTATGTAAAGGAACCTGGACCCAAGGTAGTATTTGGTGATAACTCATCATGTCTCACTGAAGGTTATGGTTCAGTATATTGCAATAAAATAGTTTTATCTAGAATAGCTTATGTCAATGGTTTCAAATACAATCTCATCAGTGTCAGTCAACTATGTGATGCTAAGTACATTGTACAATTCAATGACAAATAAGGCACCATTTTCAATGCCAACAAAGAAGTTGTTTTGATAGCTCCTAGAAGAGATGATGTTTATGTATTAGACATGTCAACACTCTCTCAAGATGGAACTTGTCTCTTTACCAAAGCCACTGAAACTATCAACTGGCTGTGGCACAAGAAACTTTCTCACTTAAACTTCAAAAACATCAACAACTTGGCAAAACAAAACAAAGTCCTTGGCTTACCATCACTGGTTTTTGCAAAAGATAAACCATGCTCAGCCTGTGAAAAGGCAAAAACCACAGAGCATCTTTCAAAACAAAACAAAATTTCTCCATCAAAAGTTGCCTTCACCTCCTGCACATGGATCTCTTTGGACCAGTCAGTCCTAGATCAATCCAGCATGAGAAGTATACACTTGTCATTGTTGATGAGTTCTCAAGATACACTTGGGTATACTTTCTTTCCAAAAAGAGTCAGGCAGCTAATACAATAATGTCATTCATCAGGAAAATTGAAAACCAGAATGACATTACTGTTAAACAAATCAGAACTGACAATGGCACTGAGTTCAGAAATGTAGAGCTTGAGAATTTCTGTGATGAAAAGGGACTCACCCAAAACTTTTCATCCCCTTACACCCCTGAATAAAATGGGGTAGCTGAAAGGAAAAACAGAACTCTCATTGAGGCTGCCAGAACTATGTTAAATGGCTCAGCACTCTCAAAGCATTTCTGGACTGAAGCAGTCAAAACAGCCTGTTACACTCAAAACAGGTCAATCATTGTCAAAAGACATAACAAAACCCCATATGAGATATTCAAAGGTAGACTTCCTGATATCAGCTACTTTCATTTGTTTGGGTGTCCTGTGTTCATTCACAATCACAAGGATCATCTAGGCAAGTTTGATGCAAAAGTTGATGATGGATATTTTCTAGGTTACTCACTGATCTCTAAAGCCTTCAGGGTGTTTAACACCAGAAGACAACAAGTTGAGGAAACCTTTCATGTCACCTTTGATGAAAGTTCATAAAGCATTAGATTTACCAATACCTCAGTAGAGGAAATAGGAATTGATGACTCATCAAGATATCCTTCTGATGAGTTCAACACTGAAATCAATTCCTCATATCAAGCTGATGCTGACATTTCATACTATGTCTTGCCCCATAACCTTCCTCAACCAACCATCAGTGAAATCATTGATAATCAATCAGTCCTTAGTGGGATAGGTAATACTGAACCAAATGGTCAGGAACCTGTGATTCAAATACCCCAACCTGAACAAAGCATCTCTATAGATGATCTCATTGATTATGTGGCTCCTGCACCTGAACTCACTCCTGAGTTTCCAGTGACCTCTTCAAGCTCAGATCCTAAACCATAAATTAAGTGGACAAAATCTCAGGACATTGAGCTTGTAAATATCATTTGTGAACCCACTGAGGGCATGCTCACTAGAAGCATGGCTGCTAAGTTAGCTGCAGCTTCAGCCAATGAATGTCTATATGCTGATTTTCTATCAGAAATAGAACCCAAAAGTGTCACTGAGGCTCTAAAACATCCAAGCTGGGTTCAGGCTATGCAAGAAGAACTTCAACAGTTTGATAAAAACAAGGTCATGACCTTGATCAAATGTCCTCAGGATGTAGTTATCATAGGAATGAAGTGGGTTTTCAGAAACAAAACTGATAAAAACGGCACTGTCATTAAAAACAAAGCCAGCCTTGTAGCCAAAGGTTACAATCAACAAGAAGGCATTGACCATGATAAGAAATTTGCTCCTGTTGCAAGAATGGAAGCCATCAGGAGATTCCTTGCATTTGCTACCTACATGAACTTCAAAGTTTACCAAATGGATGTAAAAAGTGCATTTCTGAATGGTGAACTCAAGGAAGATGTTTATGTTCAGCAACCTCCTGGCTTTGAGAGTAGTGAATTCCCTGACTATGTCTGCAAGCTTGACAAAGCCTTTTATGGACTTAAACAAGCTCCCAGAGCATGGTATGAAACTCTCTCAACCTTCCTGATTCAAAACAAGTTTGTTAGAGGAAAGATAGACAACACTTTGTTATCTACAGAACAAAGCAAGATGTGATACTGGTCCAAGTATATTTTGATGACATCATCTTTAGCTCAACAAATTATACTGTTTGCAAACAGTTTGAAAAACTGATGACAAAGAAGTTTGAAATGAGCATGATGGGTGAACTCACATACTTCCTTGGACTACAAATCAGGCAAACTGATAAAGGAATCTCCATCAGTCAAGAGAAATATACCAGAAATCTCTTGAAGAAATATGAGATATCTGATTGTGCCTCAGTGAAGACACCAATGGTCCCTCCCAACAACCTTGGACCTGATCTCACTGGCAAATCAGTAAATCAAACTCATTTCAGGGGGATTGTAGGTTCACTGATGTATCTAACCGCTTCCAGACCAGACATACAATTCTCAGTCTGTCTAATAGCAAGATATCAGTCCAATCCCAAAGAATCCCATCTCACTGCAACAAAAAGAATCCTCACATACTTGAAGAGAACTCCAAGCCTTGGACTTTACTATCCAAAATGCTCAGGGTTTGACCTCAAAGGGTATTCTGACTCTGATTATGCAGGCTGCAACATGGACAGAAAAAGTACCTCAGGGTCCTGTCAATTTCTTGGAAGAAAGCTGGTTTGTTGGAGTGCTAAAAAGCAACAATCAGTGGCTATGTCTTCAGCTGAAGCTGAGTATGTGGCTGCTGCAGGATGTTGTGCCAATATATTATGGATGAAAAGTCAACTCAGTGACTATGACATCCATTACAAAATAGTACCCATCTTCTGTGATAACATTAGTGCTATTGCAATCTCCAACAATCCTGTTCTCCACCAAAGAACCAAACACATTGATATCAGATATCATTTCATCAGGGACCACATAATGAAAGGAGACATAGAACTTCATTTCATCCCTACTGAATATCAACTTGCTGATATCTTCACCAAACCCTTAGATGAGCCTACGTTCAGGAGACTGAAAGCTGAATTGGGAATGCTTGACATTGAAAGTTAGCAACCTGAAAATCAATCCCAATCTCAGTAAGTTCTCTCTGAAATGGTCTATGCTCCCTGAATAAAACCCCAATACAACCTTCTCACTGAATGAGTAAGACTCATTCAGGGACCCTGACTTTGGATATTGAGCATTGAATGAGTAACTAAATGCACCAAGTATCAGTTACTTAAATGTCCTAGGCTGGTAAACATACCAATTTAATATAAGAATATATGTCTCTTTATCCTGCTGTCATCCAAGTCATGGGTCCCTCAAATCTTACCTCATCCCACTTGGCATTAAATGCCTCCTCTCACATGAAATATCTTAAGAATATTTTATTACTGCATATTGCACTTTTACTGTGCACTGCAACTGTTCCCTTGAAAACTGGGAAATTACTGCGGGTAGTGGAGTGGTGGCATTAAATGACGTAAATAAAACGTTTTCAAAAACTGACTTTACAAATTCTCATTTATGCAAAAATTACCCCTCTCACCACTATATAAATACCCCTCTCAAAAACACTAAAAACACACACAAAGAATTTCTGCATCAAAACTCTGTCAAAATCACTTCTTAAACCCAGAAATCTTTGTGTTCTTTAGTCATCAAAACAGTTTTTCAGTAAAATCTTCTCTGTAAACAATTTAAAAAAGGTTTTTCATCACAAAATTTAAGAGATTCAAAACTCTTTTGATTGTTCTCGTCAAGAAATCTTTTCAAAACCCTAAAACTTTTAATGGAAATGGCAAGAACACAATCTCTTCAGTTTGCACCTCAGTGGGTAGGATATCTTAATAATGTTGAATTTAAAACAAACAATGTTATATGCACTTTTGAATACCCCCTGATATCCCAGCCTATAAGGGCATCATGAAGTTTTTATTCAACTGCCCACTCAAACAGGCATTTACTCAGTCCCCTTCAATTCCGTACCAAAACCTCCTCAGGGAGTTTTGGGCTACAGCTGTGGCATATGACCCGACACCCTCTACTGATGAGACTGACCTTAGACCCCTCAGGGAGTATCTCATCAAATTCAGTCTTTTTAATGGGGAAAAGTCAGTCACCCTGGACTATAAAACTTTTTGTACATCAACAGGGTTAGACTATAATTCTGGGAACTATGTTGCCCATCCTAAACCCTCCACAGTTAAGGATGGGTTAAAACAAATTGTTTTAGATCCAAAATTTTTGGACATAACCCCTGTCACCAAGAACTCATTTCATACGGCTTGGAAGATCCTGTTCACATTTGTGATTCAGGTTCTCGGCGGGAACCACTCATCCACTGAACAAGTTAACTCTATTCAGTTGATGGTGGCATATTGCTTGATGACAGGGATCACTGTCGACATAGGGGAGATCATTTACAGTGATCTTGTAACCAAGCTACTGAGCAAAACTAGGACGAAATACGTTTCGTATCCTAGGTTTGTCTCATGCGCTTTACAAGTGTTACTAGGTTGTAATTATCCTTAGGAATACAAATATTGTGCTTTACCTGGTATCCTGAGTCAATCAAATTTTCAAAGAGACCCATCCCAAGTCACTGAAATTAAATTGACGGCCCATATGGTTGCTGTAAACAACCAGAGGGACTCAATGTCTCCAAACCCTGCTCCTAAAAAAAGAAAGGGGAAGTCTCAGACTGGGACTAAGACCAAACCCAGGTCTCAGGGCCCTGAGGCTTCTGGAGCACATCCTAAAAGGCAAAGAAAGCCCCAGAATGATCAGCTACCTAAGGGAGACCAAACATCATCCACCCCGGTGACAACGAAGGATACTGATACATCACAGTCAGTGTCCTTGGTCCCAACTACTACTCCCCAAGATCTAGAGGGAAACATACAACCCGCTGGTAGGGGAGCGCCTTCCATACTGCCCAAGGATGACACTCACCAATCACAGCTTTTGTCTGAGGGCCAACTGAATGATCCCAAAGACTCAGAGGGAAACATACAACCCGCTGATAGGGATATCACTACCACTGCTTCTAGGGATAGCACTGGGAATCACCCACAAGTGCTTGAAGGAGCAACGGGGGACAAAGACTCAGAGGGACAAATACCACCCGCTGATATGGAACCCATCACCACCACTGGTCTCTTAACAGTTGCTGAAGTTAATGAAATCCTATTCTCTGATGAAGAACTGGCTGCCAGTGAAGATGACATACTTTCAGCAGGGGAAGAAATGGACGCTGATGTTCAAACTCAAGAACAAGAGCATCAGCCTGATCCTCAAGAGACTGAAAAGTTACCTGCTAAAGAAACTGACTCTGACTCCTCTACTTCATCCTGTCCTGAAGAGTTCAAGAAGTATGATAATGTTCTTCCACTGACTGAAAGACAGCTGGTAATGTGGATCACAAAGGCTTCCAGGAAATTATACTCAGGTGTTACTGATGTTCTCTGGGATCAGCACGTTGAAGCAGCTTCAAGTTACGCTGAATTAAAATCTGAAGTTCTTACTTTCAACGGCAACACTGATGAGCACAGGGAGCTAATGTATCAACATCTCCATAGACTGGATGAAAACCTGGTTAAATTTCTCAAGCACCTTCAGGGTTGTGGCACAAAGATAGATGAAATCAGGGATTCTGTCAAAGAAGACCCAGCACTCAACTCCAAAGTGCTGGAGGCTACTGAGGCCTACTTGAAGAATTCCTCCAGCCTCACTGAACTAATCGACATGCTCAAATCTGCCAATGTTCAGGGTCTTCAGTCTTCCGTTCAGTCTCTTCAGACAACACTGGGTTCTTTGGATGCTCAAGTGACTACTTTGGCTAAGGCATCGTCTTTTATGGCATGGGATCTTGGGCCTAGAATGACTGCTTTGGAATTATCTCAGGCTAATCTGGCAGAAAAGGTCACCAGTCTTCAACAGGATACAACTGACATCAAGGCTATGGTCACGGAGATATACCAAGCCTTCAAAGGTCAAGCAACTCCAACTCCCTCAGTATCTGAGGCAACTCTTGCTCTCACTGATGTTGCAGCAACAATTGAGGGGGAGAAAGCCACTGAAGAGACTCCCTCTCACACTGAGGGGGAGCCAGCTCATCCAGTTTCAACAACACCCATATCACCAGTCCCACCAACAACAATAATGACAATGACAGTTGCAACACCCATCATGACAACAACACCTCCTTTGGTAGCATCCTCTTCATCAGGCCAGGATAAAGGAAAAGCCATAATGCAAACACCTGAGCCTGAGAAGATTCCCTATGTCATCGGCAACACTCAGTATCTGCTTACTCCACAACAGCTAAGTGCCTACCTTGCAAAAGAAGAAAGGAGAAAGAAACTAGCTGAGGAAGAAAGGAAAAGCAAAGAAGCACTGGTACAAGTTGTTGCTGAGGAAGCTGAGAATATTGGAATTGATCCAAAGAAGCTTCAAAAGGGTCAGGCTGTACAAAAGTTCAAGGATGCTCAGGCTGCTCAAATGGCTGCAATGAGGAAAAAGCTTGATGAAAAGAACAGGAAAGCTGCAGCCATCAGGCAGGAAAGAATTGACCACTACAATTAGTCAATGACAAGCAGAAGGCTGCCTGAGAAGATCACAGATGTAAAAATCATCCCCAATTCCAAACCACTGGCAATGAATGTCTACAGGGGGATGATAAAAGACACTTCGAGGTTCATGATCCCATGAAATTCACTGACTTTGGGATCACTGAACTCGATGAGCTTGGTCCAATCATTTCTAAGAAGCAAAATGCAGTGGTCAAGGAGCTGATGAAATCCCTGAGCAAAACGTATGAAAGACTGAAGGAAGCACCAGCACTACTTGGAATTCAGCCAGCCCTAACTGTACCACAAGGATCTCAGTCTCAACCAGCCCAAGGCAAAAGAAAAAGGGTTGAATTTGAGCCTGAAATCAAAGTTCCTGGCCTGGACCACAACAGGGAGCTACCAGAAGGAGTAAAGTTTGTAAACTATCTTTGCATTGAAGAGCCTGAAAGAGGACTCTTCTTTATAGATGTCTATGGAAACCCATCATTCTAAAGGTGGAGTGATATTGATCTTGCAGGAGTGGCTACAATGGCAAGCTATCTACCAGTGGCCTCTCAAATCCAAACTCTAGAAAACATCAGGTTCTGCAATGACCTGAATGCCAAGATAAGAGAGCATCCTGACAAAGAAACACTCCTCACGAAGAAGGTCAAGCTTGAAGCACTGGGAATCCATATTGACTGACATCTTTTGTTTTATCTTTTGTACTAGTGATAGGAACTATGTAGATTGATCAATAAACGATGTATGTTTTGTTAAAATATTCAGTGTTCCTTATTATGTTAATTAGTACATTCAGTGTAAGAAGAAGCCATTTGCTCACTTACACTGATCAAACACTTAGGCTATTTGTATATCCAAATAGGGGGAGACTGTTGGGTCCAGTAAATACTCAAACCCCTTAAGTCTAGGATTTGAATAGAAAATACCCCAAGTGTTTATCCCCTTGAAAGTTAACAAGTCACTGAGCGCATAGTCACTCAGTGAGCTATCTTTAGGATACTCAGTAAGAGACAAAGAAGAAGTCTCTTCACTTAGTAAGGCGAAACTTAAGGGGTGAAGACTGAGTCAAGAAGAAGATAGTGGATTCAGTGAGGGATGACAATAACTCATTGAATCCCGAAACTCCTCATCAACTACTTACACTGAAGACAAACTGAAGTTGAAGACTGAAGGCAATGAAGACTGAAGTATGAGCGGGATAAGGCGGGATAAGTTTGAATCAGATAAGACGAAGTCCTTATCAACCAAAGTCAAACTTTCCCTGAATGGCTAACTACCAGGCTCAGTGTCATCACTGACTAGAAGAAAGCAGCCTTGTCACTTACCTAATATAGCCAATGTAAACAGAGACAAAATACATCAGTATTTTGTCTTCTGTAACCTGTCAGTTTGTCCTCTAGGATAGAGTTAAAAACCATACTTGTATAAATAGCATAAGAGTTGGAGTGAAAGATTTAAGCTTGTGAACTAATTGTAAAACACACACACAAGCCATCTTTCACTCCTCCAAATACAACTCTGTCACTGAGATAGCTCAGTGGTTCCTTGTAGTTGTGCTCAGACTTAGCATGAGCTTAGTGAGGAGTTATTATACTTTGTCATTTCAATCCCAAGTACTATTCCGCAAGTACTTGGGTAATGTATTCTTTTTGATTTGTTTCTAATAAAGAATATTAAGTTGAAAATTATTCAGTGTGTTTTTACTTGCATTATTTTCAGTCATTACTCACAATCAGTTTACTTAATGCTTTAAACTGTTTTATTCGATTGTGAAACGGGAACAACATTATTAAATAACAACGTATTTTTTCAAATGTACTGAGTTAGTACCTCAACTAAAAAGTCTTTTAAATTCTGTTACAAACTTTCAAATTATGTTCTAATATGCACACATAATATTTTTTTACCTGAAACGTTTTACAAAATCCTAGATTTTGTTATTTACATTACCCATTGTATGCATAAACATAAATATGTATATATGATGCAGGTTTCACTGATCAGATTTTAATATTTATATTGTCTCGTTATACCTATGGTCTACCCTAATGCACTAACGGGCAGTGTACCCGATCGTGTGTAGTGTAGTATTCGGTAAAACCGAGGTCATCCCAAGAGCTATGTGTGCGGATTTTAACTAAGTCTAGGTGTCACAGATTTGAAGGTTGAAATGATTAATTAATAACTAAAGACAAGAAAAGAAAATAAAGAAAGCAAATAAAGGCGAGGGTTGTGATCAATAGAGGAGAAGTGTGCTAACCTAGTTAATCTTCCTATCATGTTAAGTTCATGTTTAATTACTTCCAATTGCTTCAAGTGGGGGTAAAAGTCGCTAGGACAACATTTGGTCAGTTCGTCCTAACCTATCAGCAAAGGTTTCCACCGGAGATCATCGGGTGACCCCTCGAAAGTCCAGTTGTTTTTAGTCCCCTAAGCCAAGTCATTAAGTACCGCTACATGCAAGATTCATAACAATGAGTGCCCGGGCGCTATCATCTTAAACACTCATCCCTAACTTCTTAAGTTCATCCAAACGGTAGGTGATCAGTTGGTCAAATCGCACAAGCGAAGAAGGGTCGCCAGTTGGTCAATTATTACCCTTCCCACTCAGTCTAACTACTTAGGGTCAGTTGGTCATATCTCCTAAGTAACTAGCCACTACCGCCATTCAAAACTACCAAAATAAGGGTAGCTACCAACAAACTATGCATGCATACACTTGAAACAATCATACGGAAGCAATGTAAACATAAACAAAACAATCAAGGAATCACAACTAGGCTAGCACCAGAGGTGCTTAGCCGCTCATATTAACTAAAACAATCGATTCAATGTTTAACATATCGAAATACATGAATTGAAAGTAAAGAAATGATAAAATGCTAATGCTTATCTTAGGGGAGTGATTTCTCCCTTGGAGATGGCTCCGTATGCTCCTTAAGATCTGCCTTCAACCTTCTACCCACGTTCTCTTAATTGGTGTGTGAAGTGAATGATTAGAAATTCTGGAATTTGGGCGGTATTTATAGGCCAGATTTGGTTACGGCGTAACTTAAGTTGAGAGTTACGCCGTAACATCCAATTCTTCGTAATTTGCTCTGGAAAAGCTGGTTACAGCGTAACATCAGGATGAGTTACGCCGTATCTTCAATAAATCATGGTTACGCCGTAGTTGTGGAATGAGTTACGACGTAGTTTACAGTGGCGCAGAACCTCATTTGACCTAATTAGTTACGACGTAATCTTAGGAGGGAGTTACGCCGTAATCTTCAGTTTAGTTGGTTTTTTGAGCCACGCTTCTTTTACGGCGTAATGTGAGAGGGGAGTTACGCCGTAACATCTTCAAAATGAGCATACTATCATATATCTTCAATAAACTCTCCAAATCCGCGTCTCATTAGCTCCAATGCTCGTAATTTACATGAAAGTGAAATATAGAGGAAAATAAGCGTAAATCCATATAAATGATATAAAATACGAGCATTATCGGGGAAAATTGACACTTAATATTCAGGATTATTTGATCTTATCAATATACCTTGCTATTATCGTGTACCACTTACAAGTTTTGACCGTCAATTTTTGGCATATATCATGATTCAACGTTAAGGTTTGAAACGGGTAGATTTTGATCGGGTAAATAAGAGTTAAGTGACATAAGTATATAACAAAGTGAATGTGTTATGTATATCTACTTTAAACCCTATCTACGAAAATCATGTCGAAATTTCACGTATTTATTGAATTTTACAAAAAAATTAGGGTGAAAAGTATTGTGTGTATATCAGAACAAAATTTTAAAGTTTGTAACATAATATGACACTTTTTAATTTACGTAATAAGCGGTACATTGAAGAAAGTATGTTATTTAATGACCTAAAACCCTAAGTTTAATTCCACGTATAAGTCAATTCCATCGACATATCTTCATTATTTTTTAGTGAAGCCTGAAGACGTAGGCAACATGATTTTAGATCATTATCTTTCAATAATCGCAACTTATCAAAAGTAAACGAAACACCAAAAGTTTTTCTCATACTCTTGAAGTCTTGATATTGCTCGAACCTACCATTAAGTGAAACAATTGCTTGATCAACAACACATAAGAAATAGTTTGTCTTAAACGATTCTTCTAAATATTGTGCAACGCCTATCAACATATCATTTTGGTTCTTATCGAAATGCTTCTTTCTTATAATTTCACGCTTCGAAATAAATACAGATAAGTACTGAACTATGGTCATTTCTGGTTAAGGCCTCTTGCTAGGCCTCTTTCTTATAATTTCACGCTTCGAAATAAATACAGATAAATGAATTGATTAAATTTTAAATCTATGATCTTAACGTAATATCTGCTCAGTCTTTAGTTAAATGTGTATATTTTTATTTTGAGCTAATTAAAATATCAAAGGCGCAATACTCCATGTTGTATGAGAAAATGAGAATCCTCTATAATCAAATGGCTACGGGTTCAAGTTTCTTGAGATATGTGAGATGAGATATATTTATAACTGTGTATATTGTGAAATAAGGGTGAGCAATCCCGACCGACGACCGACACAAACCGACGACCCAAACCGACCGAAACTCGGGTCGGGACTCGGTTTGAGATTTCCTCGTTGTCGGGACTCGGGTCGGGTCGGGAGTCGGGCTTAACCGAGAAAACACAACGAAAACCACACAAACTGACCGGAACCGACACCGACCGACAAAAACCGACCTATACTCGTTTCGGGACTCGATTTGAGATTTCCAGGTTGTTGGGATCGGGATGCTGACCCCTAGCGAAATAATTAATAGCAGTTCATAAAAAAAGGTATTCATTTTCTTATTTCAAGTAATCAAATTTTTTAAAACAAATTGGACAAGTAGTGACTTTCGTTGTAACAAAAGCCCAGTGTAGCTGAGCCCAACTTGTATAATTAATTCATTGCCGGAGCGGCAGTAGCTTAACCAACGACGGAGATGGATGAAGAAGCAAGAAAGCTAGAAACGTTCTTAAAATGGGCCACCACTCTCGGAATCTCAGACTCTACCTTCAACCCACAGTCATGTTTAGGACACTCTCTCTCTATATCTTATTTCCCTAACGCTGGCGGGTATATATAATTTTTTTTTAGTGTTTGGTAATGTTAATTGCTAGTATTTGTGTGTGTGTGTAATGTGTTTTTGTTGGTGTTTTAGGAGAGGATTATGTGCAGCACGTGATATTGATAAAGGTGAATTGATACTTAAGGTTCCCAAATCTGCTTTGATGACTTCTCAATCCTTAATGTCCAATGATCATAGCTTGTCTCTGTCTGTCTCAAAAATGCGTCTTTCATCTACGCAGGTTAAATTCCATGTATTTAAGGCTTAATTTTTAACTAAAAACTTAATTAGGTGTTTAGGATTTGCTTATTTTTAATGTTTATGCTTATGAGCAGAAGAAGCAGATGTGTACCTTTAAAATAAGCAGTTCGAGAAATTGTGTTTGGGTTATCTTATTTTGTAAAAAAAATGCAGTAAGACAGGAATTTTTTTGTTTGCCTAAAAATAAGGAAAACGCAAGGCTGAATAGTATGATTCAAAGTTTATGCTTCAATTAATAACAAACGTGTTTTGTAGAGCAGATATTGACCGTTGCATTGCTGAATGAAGTGGCCAAGGGAAAGCGTTCTTGGTGGTATCCGTATTTGACACAGTTTCCTACTAATTATGATGTCTTGGCAAGTTTCGACGAGTTTGAGATGCAAGCTTTGCAAGTAAGAATATATTTGTTTGATGTTTTATTTGTTTATTTTTTTTGTATATAAAGAGTCAACTTCCTCGAATGACAGCTGGATGATGCTATTTGGGCTGCAGAAAAGGCATTGGAGAAGGCGAAAATGGAGTGGGAAAGTGCTAAGACCGTTATGGAAGAACTGATGTTTAAGCCACATTATATGAGCTTCAAGGCATGGATTTGGGCATCTGCATCTGTAAGCGTATTTGACATGTTGTCGTTTATAATCATGTTTAATACTTGATTGAGATATAATGATATTTTTCACCTTGGTGTGAAGATATCTTCCCGCACAATGCATATTCCTTGGGATGCTGCTGGTTGTTTTTGTCCTGTCGGTGACTTTTTCAATTACGCTGCACCTGACGAAGAGCAAGTTCTCTCTGAAGATTCAACAAATGCTGACATGGGTGCAAAGTCACTTAGGCTAACAGATGGCGTATTTGAAGAAAAATATGATGCATACTGCTTCTACGCTAGAAGAGACTACAAAAAAGGAGAACAGGTATTGCTCAGCAATCTTGCGAAACTCTTAAGTATAATTTTTTCGTTAAAGTTTTTTTTTCTTTGAATTGCAGGTTCTCTTGAGCTATGGAACATACACAAATTTGGAGTTACTTGAGCACTATGGTTTTATTCTAAATGAGAACCCAAATGACAAGGCATATGTTCCGTTACCTTCTGATGTACATTCTCTATGTTCATGGCCCGCAGACTCCCTGTACATTGATCAGATAGGAAAGCCATCTTTTGCTCTGCTTGCTGCTATGCGATTATGGGCCACACCAACACACCTACAGAAATCAGTGCGACATGTTGCTTGTTCTGGATCAGTTGTATCCAATGCAAATGAAATTATCGTTATGCAGTGGTTAATAAAAGAATGCTATTCTGTTTTGAAGACATTTACAACTTCTGTTGAAGAAGACGCCTCATTATTATCTGTTTTTGACAAAGAGTTTGAGTCTGCCACGGAGCTCAAGAATGCATTGTTGGAGTTAACTGGTGAGAGTTGTGCCTTCCTGAAAGCCAATGGTTTATTAAACGACGAAATCAGTGGTAATATAGCTTTAACAAGAAAGGTAACAAGGTCGATGGATAAATGGAAGTTGGCGATTGGCTGGAGGCTTAAGTATAAAGAGATGCTTCACGATTGTATTTCACATTGTACAAGGGTGATAAATGATCTTTCTTAAGAATCTGATATAAAAAGATATGGCAATTGTTTTTGTGGCTTGAAGGTCGTTGATCAAGTAGCAGCGAGCCTGACATGGTGGAGATGTTGAAGTGAATTAAAGTTCAGATTGTGAAACTTTCGAAGAACTGTGGTGACATCCATAAGCAACATGATTTACTTCAGTCTTTCAAAGATCAAACACTGTTCAGCGCCCATAGTTCTGTCCCTAACCAGGTACCATTTCATGATCATTATGGATAGCCACTCATGATCCTTTAATCATACACCAACAAATAGGTAAACCTTATGACTGGCCGCTAATGTTTTTCTAGACAGCAAGTTAAGTTAAACACACGTCTTCTAAAGAAAATCGAACTTACAATCTCGTAGTTGTAGAGACTTAATTGGTGATTTAAAGATCAATACTGTTCCCATCAAGCTAGTTAAATCTTCTTTTTTTTCCTTTTTTTTTTACAAAGCTATGTATTATCTTCCTGATGCAGTGTTGTAGTATAAGTAATGGTAAGCTGTCTGGTAAAAATTATTTTTTTGGGGAAAGCAAACCATATTGATGTTTTAGAATCAAAAGGTACGTTGTACATTGAGCTAATATATTGAAATCGACTTGAACAAATAATTGAGCGGGACTGTTAACCACTTGAATAGTTACTCTTATCATAATTAGAGTTTAATATTTCGTAATACTCGCTTAGGGATGCGTAACGATATACTTAGGCTTATGCATCCGTCTACTATTTTGAACAGCTAAGACTTAAGACTGCTTGATTCACCTCTTAGCTTGTCTAACACTTTTTAGAAACTGCATAAAAATCAAAGGACACATGGATTGCTATATCTGCCCAAAGGAAAAGCCTGAAGATAATCCTTGTTGAAATTGCCGTATAGAGTTAAAGCGCCAAATGTTGCCAATTTATTTGATTGTATAAAGTGTACACTAGAGCAATCAAAAGCCTAAATGTAGGGCTGGCCTGCTGGGACTCATAATGCATTGAGTAGAAGAATCCAATTATACAAACGGTGCAATGATCCGGTTGCAATGAAATAAAGGATAGATGATCGATTGATAAAAGGTTAATCAATCTAATCACACAAGAACAACTTGTCGATGCATCTCCGTTGAGAGCAACTTTCTAACTGTTCAGTTTTACTCGAATGATCAAATGATACAACTTTCCCTCTTTTAAACGAAGTCTAAACTAGTTATTAAAAGTTGAAAGAAATGGTTTCTGAACTATGAATGGGAAACTGTCTAGCCCTTGTACTAAAATGACCCATAACAAGTTTTTAATTGTTTCGTGGTCCTTTATGGCAAGTTTTTTTTATTGTTTTTCTGAAATGTGTCGTTTTGAGTTTCAAGTTCATGGTTGTTTCAGCTAGAGTAGTATAGTTCATAGTTGTTTCAGGTAGTTTAGTATAGGTTGGGTCATGGTTTAGATGTTCACGTCGCGTCGTAAAGTGTTTTGTGTTGTGATCTGGTTATGTTTGTGGTTGGTGAAGGGTGTGGAGGTGTTTGTTCGCTAAGGGTCGAGGTCGAATGGTCATGTATGGTGAAGAAAGTTGAGGGGTTTATCCGTGAAGGGTCAATGGTCAAGGAAGTTGAGGTGTTTATAAGGGTCAAGGGTCAATGAAGTTAAGGTGATGGAAGTTGAAGTGTATGTCCGTAAATGTCGAGGGTCAAGTAAGTTGAGTTGTTTGGTCGTAAAGGGATGAGGGTCAAGGAAGTTGAGAGCATACATGTTTTGCTGGTGGTGTCCATATGCCTTTTCACGGTGCCACCGCTCGTCGTATAGTGTGGCCGAAATTTTTTGGTTTGAGATTTTGGCTGGTTACATTTCAAGTGTCAGGTTGTGATCGCGTTGTAGCCCGTTTTCATGCTTTTTACTGGGTGAATGCCCTTAGTGAAATTGCGTTCGGTGAGTTTGGAGGTTGAGATTTTACCTTAGTCATATGGATGTTCACTTTCTTACACATTTGTTGTTGGGATAATTTGGTAATTTAAGTTAATTAGCCAATAAAAATTCCAATCTTATGCTAAAAAGACACATTAGCAAAAAAAAAAAAAAAAAGTGAAAAAAAAATAAAAAAAAATTAATGCACATTACAAATAGGGGTTATGTTGTAATTTTAAGACTAAAATACACGGTTGGTCCCTAAACTTGTCAATCCGCTTCGCGTTAGGACAAACTTGGGCATTATCATCGGCATAGGTCCAAAACATGGCCTTTATATGCCAAACTAGTCCCTTGACAAAGTCAATGTCTGATTTTTGTTTTGTAGTCGAGGGTATTTTAGTCCATACACATTTATACTTTGATAACACATTTATATTTTAGCCCTTCATCTTTCATCCTCGTCATCATCTCCCCAAATCATTCATCTCCCCAACATCATCCTGGATGCCCTTATCTTAATATTCTTAATCGAAAATATAGTAATGGTGATTAGATGCTTTAATTGTCTTTTATTATGTAAACATAGAGTAACTTTGATCCGGTGGATGA
Organism: Chrysanthemum seticuspe; assembly: GCA_019973895.1. Classification (NCBI taxonomy): domain Eukaryota; kingdom Viridiplantae; phylum Streptophyta; class Magnoliopsida; order Asterales; family Asteraceae; genus Chrysanthemum; species Chrysanthemum seticuspe. The sequence goes on along the minus strand of BPTQ01000002.1, from coordinate 154,981,017 downwards.
GATAGGAGAAGCCGTTCATGTCGATGATGTACAAGGAATGATTCCAAATGGTTTTCCCGAAGGTGTTTACATAAGAAATGGTACAAAATAATTATACGGTTTTTCTTAATTTTGTTTTTGTTATAATGAAATCAATATGAAGGTTCAAATCCTCTTTTTGGAGGGTTGAAGTCAACCGAATCGATATTTGGAAAATCAAGTCACATATGGGTTGAAGGTGAAGGAATGCTTCATGCTTTGTATTTCAAGAAAGAATGTGATGCTAAATGGAGTGTTTGCTACAAAAATAAGCATGTCGAAACTGATACATTCAAGATGGAGAAACAAAGAGACAAGCCTTCGTTTCTTCCTGCTATATTGAAGGCGATTCTTATGCTATTTTATTAGCTTATTTACTCAATGTGGTATGTTCTTGATATAATTCATACAACTGGATTTTACAATCCTTTTAAAGATAGTATTTTTTTGACGAATGTAGATGAGATTTGGGACAGTCAACAAACTGCTAAGCAATACAAGTGTTTTTGAGCATTCGGGCAAGTATTACTCGGTTTCTGAGAACCATATGCCTCAAGAAGTCGATATTCGAACACTTAAAACACTAGGAAACTGGGATGTCGATGAATCTTGGAATCGGCCATTTACAGCACACCCAAAGGTGAAAAAAGGGGCTTGTTAATAGATTATAACCAATGTGCAATTCATCATGCTCACTGCTCAACTTCAGCTAATCATATTGGCTCACTTTCTATGTTATAAAACCATATTCCACTTGGTAGGAAGTTGTTGCGTTGCATATATGGACATGAATATGAGTTGAATCAGTTTTGATGATCCAAATAGTAAAAATGAGTTAAGATTTTGTTCCGGGTAGCTTAAATTAAATGTTTTGTTCCAGTAGAAAACTCGAGGTTCCGGTGAACTTGTAATGATGGGTGTAGACGCAATGAAACCTTTCTTTGAAATCGGCATTATTTTAGGTATCTTGAAGTCGTTTCTTTTCAGGCTTAAACTCTCATTTTTACCTTGGATTGGCGTACTGGGGAGATGATGACTTGGGGAGATGATGATTTGGGGAGATGAATGATTTGGAGAGATGATGACGAGGATGAAAGATGAAGAGCTAAAATATAAATGTGTTATCAAAGTATAAATGTGTATGGACTAAAATACTCTCGACTACAAAACAAAAATCAGACATTGACTTTGTCAAAGGACTAGTCCATGTTTTGGACCTATGGCGATGATAATGCCCAGGTTTGTCCCAACGCGAAGCAGATTAACAAGTTTAAGGACCAACCGTGTATTTTAGTCTAATTTTAATGAAAAAGCCACACCATTAACCCAGGTTTAATCAAAACGGAGTTTTAGAAAAAAATTGAACTTTTTGATTTTTATCCCCTTAAACTATTTATTAATGACAAAAAATGTTACTAAAATCTTATTTAACTTTTATGTATTAATTTTGTAAAAAAATTCATTAAAAATGCTTTTAAAATACGATCAAAATGAGCCCAATATTACATTACTTAAAGTCATCTCTTATATTCTCTCTCTTATTTAACTCTCAAGATCAGTTTTATATGTTTCTGTTAATAAAATGAAACGGTTTACTCATACTTTTCGTCACCCTTGTCTCTTATATTCTCTCTCTCACATATTCATCTACCCGATCTTACAGATTCATCACTTCCCATCTCTCACCACTCCAAACAAGAAAGTAACCATTGGATCTCAAATGTTCTTCCTATCTCAGATTCATTTTCTTTTCAATATATGAAAAAAATCTAGATCTAAATTATTCGTCCCTTATCTTAGATCTAAAAATATTCGTCATTTCAAAACTAAGTTATGCACCACCACGACAACCATCGTCACCACCGCCATCCATCTCCGGCGAGGCCACCAGTAAATCCTTCAACTTCCGTCGTACACCTCAAAAGAAAAGATCTGTTGAGCCAAATCTTTCATCCATTTCCGGTGGCGCGTCGAGATCTGTTAATGATTTACTCGATATGGTGTGACACTTTTAAATGGATATAACCTTGGAAATATGGTTATACTTTTGCTTTTGAGCAAAAGAAAATATCAAAAGGAATTCATTACCGTTCGGTTATATCCCATTCTAAGCCTTTGGAAATATGGTTATATTATTAATTAGTACCTTTTTTTTTTCTTAAGTTTAAAAGGAATTTATTTTGTTGTAAAAGCTGTGGTGATGTTATATTTGAGGCGGTGGTGAGGCTAGCCGGATTTTTAGAGGCGGTGGTGAGGGAGGGAGGGAGAGAGAGAAAAGAGATGAAGAAGATGAAGAAGAGTGTGAGGGCGTGATATTTAAATGAAAAGGAGTATATTCATCATTTAATCAAAAAAAAAATCAAAGTCATGTACTTGCAAATAGGGGTGTCAAAAATCCCGACCCGACCCGGACCCGAACCCGACTAAGCATATTCGGGTCGGGTTACTCGGGTCCAAAGTCTAACTCGGGTCAATCGGGTCAACCCGTTTAACCCGAGTACGAATTAGGGTCGGGTATCGGGTTTAAATATTTTGCTTAGTCGGGTTCGGGTCAACCCGACTAACCCGAGTTAGGTTTTTTTTTTTTTTTTTTTTTTTTTTTTTTTTAACAGGATGGTCGTAAAATGGTGTGTTGTCAAGATTTGTGTTATCTTTAGGATGTGTCGTAATGGGTAAGAAATGCTTATGGTATTGTGATTATTCAATTTGCTTGTTTGGATCTGTCATGGACTTGGAGCTTCTTTTTTTGACTTTGTGTTTTTCATGTCAAAGTCTTGTTTCTTGTTTTCTGTTTTTAAATTCTTTGCGCTGACGAAAAATCTTCACAACTACATTTTTTTTTTAATAATATCTATGCTCTTAACAGCATCTGTTATATTCAATAATAGATTGAACAAGATTTTAATCTTTGTTTCCCATTTATCAACTACGATGCTAATTTACCATAATTAAACTTATTTACACAGTCGAATCGAAGGTCCAGCAGCACATGATTTACACATTTAAATTCTATGATTTTGTAAATGGCACAGACCCGAACCCGACCTGACCCGACCCTACTTGACCCGAACCGACTTGACCCGAACCCGACTAACCCGAGTTCAAATAGGGTCGGGTTCGGGTATATTATTTTTAGCCTCGACCCGACTTGGACCCGACCCGTTTGACCCGAACCCAACCAACCCGACCCGAATAGCACCCCTACTTGCAAATGACAGGTGGCGCATTTTGGGTGAAGTTGTGGAGTTGCTCATGACCATTTTGGAGATTGGATGAAAAAATGATCATGATGTGGACTTCTTGTAACCACCCGAATTTTTAGGTTACTTTTCATTTTCGAGAATTTACTATTCACTTTTACTATTCACATTCACTATTCATCTCGTAAAATTTTTAATCTACATTCTCGTAAGATAAATTATTTTAGAAATAACCTGAGAGTTCGACCATCGTTAGACCATCTTCGCAAAAGTTATTAAGTAAACATCGTTTTAAAGTTTCGTTTTAGACGGTCCACCGTTTAAACATCACACGTATAACGAAAATCAACTCTGACAATTTTCCTCGCATCAGATAAATTTTTAGATCACTCATGATTAATTTGAGAATTTTTAAGATTTATTATTTTTAATATTACCAAATAAGCCCAGTGCAGAACAAAACTAAACTTACGTTTTAAACAATTCTACTTACATCCAGACTTAACGATTCCTGCACTGTGTTTCTAATATGTTTTTGAAACTTTTAAATTTTTTTGGAAAAGTCAAACATATTTCCCTCCTCCTTTGACCATAAAGGAATTAACCTTGTACGTTCTACATTTTTGCTTAAATCGTGTAACTTTTAAACTTCACGTATAACTGTTAAGTTATCCCGCGTATGACGAAAACCAAAGTTTGACATCTCATATCACTTTTAGACTAATTTTAGTCTACTCTAAATAAATTCATGGTCGTTTCCCTGAAATTTCGTTCTTTTCTGAAAAACTGCGTATTACGCGTTTTTGACCCGTATTTCCAGCTTTAAGCAGTGTTTTTGCACCCAATGAGACTTATCACCCATTTTATATTTTTATATGGAGTATAATGATGAGTCTCATCATTCCTACAAGTTTCGTATTTTTACGATACCCGGTTTTACGTTTTATGGCTTCGGTTGGCATTTAACGGAACCAAAACTCACTCCGTAACCAAGATAATACCAAAACTAACCACCTAAGTCATCTTATCTTCACTTGGCCGACCTAGGGGGGGGGGGGACTCATCATTTTGGTGGCAAAATCCCAACCATTGTTCATTTAGATCATTACAAGTGTCCTAACTTAACCATGGTTAATATTTAACCCAATATATAGTTAACCAAACTTACCCTCCTATAAATAGCAAGTGATATGCATCCTAAGAACCCTCACAATCTGTTTTGGGTCATTCATATCACAAATCATACATATCTTCCATCATTTGATCCATAAACTCCAAGTTTATGCAAGGAAGTTTCAAAGATCAAGCTTCTACATCAAATCTCTAGCAAGTTTAAGTGATCTTCTTGAGTTTAAATCCACTCAAGTCACTTAGTACTTCATCACCAACTCTTCAAGTTTGCAAGGGCGCCAAGGTGTGGAAAGCTAGCTCAATCCAAAGTCTTAAGCGATCAATCAAAGTCCGATCCTTACTAAGTTACTCCTTTCTTATTGAAAGCCAAAAGTTGTAAGCAACTTATCACCACCATCATCTCATCTTTATTATTCATAATCTTAACTATTTCATGCTATATATATAGTTACTATGTTGATTCATGATGTACATATACTCAACCACTTGTTTTAATTCACATATTGTCATAAAAGTAAGAAACTAGTAAACTAGTCATATTCTACACATGTGAGACCATTAAAAACAGTAACATAAGGACTTTATAACTTACATAATATGGTAGACAATATAAAAAGGTAAACATAGCAATTTGAATCACCCGAAACGGACAAACGAGTCAAAAGTTATAAGCAAAAGAAGTTAGCGAAACATAAACGCCAAAACTGCCATGTATAAGCTGTTAAGAGTTCTGCCGTTTTAAAAGTGATACTTCTGGTCCGAATCATCAAAAAGTTAAAACACGAAAGTTGTCCGGGACGACGTTTTCCTGTATTTTAAAGAAGCTCGGACCTTGAAAACGCATAAATAGGCCAAAATCTTTCAAAAACAGAAACTGCCGTAAATATAGTCTCACAACTATACTTTTGTCACAACTAAAAGCAAACCAAGAGGCCTAATGGCCATAAGCCAAGACCACGACTACGGCTAAGGTCAAGGTTGAGTCTCATGACCATGGTAGTCAAGACCAAAGTCACGGCGAGGCCATGGCTAAAGCCTCAAGGCTTGTTTGCCCAAGACCGTTAACTAAGGTAATCATATTTATGAAACGACGAGAACTTGTAAGAACATGATAAACTTATTTATATAACAATCTTCACTCAAAACATATATTATATCTACTAAGTGCTACAATAGTAGGGAGCTTCATGTGAGGGGTTTCATTTGAGTAAAACGTATCGACGAGTTGCTGGATTTACGATTTAAAGTGTCCTAGCTCCTCGAACGTTTACTGCATGACCTCTGAATTATGATGGCCCGAACGGTAGTACGATATCTATAAACTAAATACGTTTTCTCATAATAAATATCTTTCTATAAACATCAAATGATAATTGACTACATCATGATCAACATAGGAATATATATAGGATGGTTTATGTTTCCTTAAACATTATTCCAAACCTAAGTCGCAACATCCTATTTTAGGTTGCTCGTATAAGTTCTCACGGCATATCCATTATTCTCATTATACATTTGATATCATTTACTCTGAGGTGAGTTCATAGCCCCACTTTCTATTACTTAATTGTTTTACAAACCCTTGGGGGAGATACATGCTTTATTTTAAATCGAACACATTGCTTTCAAAATATACTTGAAATATATTAGTTGCACTAAGTACACTATTGCCAAAGTCCCTATTATCATGAACCATTAATCACTTGCGAGTGAACGCGAATAATGTGGATAGATCTATCGGGAATGACAAATCCCGTTTGTGTTACCAGGTCCGGTAAACAAACGCACTCTATTTGAAGATCCATAGGTTTAATGGCAAATTACCTATTAGGGCATCGGTTACTATTATATGACATCTGTTAACGTTTTCGGTATCATGAGCTTAGTGCAATAATATCTGTTTTGTTTTTAACATTATGAGTGTATAACAACGTAACTCACACAATCATTATGTGTTCAACTGATTTCCTAAACTCTATGAATTCACTCAACCTTTGTGTTGACAGTTTTAAGCATGTATTTCAGGTCCATAATGTCGGAAGCTGGCACGGAAGAGCAAGGACTAGATCAAGAAGGCTATAAATTTTATTATCATTCGAAAACCCATTTAATGTATTTTGTAAACTTGGAACCATCTGGGACCTCATTTTTGTAAACTCTGATATTTATATAAATCGAATGATAAATCTTTTAAAACGGCTCCATTAGAGTACGTTTTCTATTGTTATGACTGTTGTGCCATGAAGTAACACCCAGTTTGAATTCCGCTGCGTATCACGAAATTGGGGGTGTTACACTTCTCTCAAGATTTTGGGGGCTTTTTGTACTTATCTCTTATTATTATTATTTTTTTTCACAAAATCATATACTCAAAAGGTGAAGAATGGTGGGATCACCATGGTCCCATACATCCTAAGGATGCCAACCGGACCCTCCCCAAGGACCCGGCCCCAGGCAATGAGCACATGTCCCAGTAACTGTACTTATCAGGAGGTGGGCTTTGAACCCTGATCATTTTCTCCAATAGGCTCCTCGTTGACCAGTCAATCTGAACATTTGCAGTGGGAGGATGGTACAAATTGAAAGCTTTTAGGCCAAGGGAGAGATTCGAACCCCGATCTATTGACACAAAGTTTGAAGCTCTTACCATTGGACTAAAGGCCCATTGGTTCACAAAATCATATACTATAGTGAATGTAGGTTTATAATATCAAAAAGTTTAAAAATTAATGATATGTTATTGTATAAACCTTTGTAAAAGGTTTATCATAGCGAATGCTCTTAAAAATTGGTCTAAAAATTTATGAAGAGGTTTAGGAATTTTTGTATTATAGTGAGGAACAATTTCATGCTTAGGTGACATGAAAAGATTTAGAATTTTCGAGAGGTCTAAGAAATGTATTATAAATTAATGTTGCAATAATTTGTAAACATAGTGAGAATATATTTATAATATGACAATTTTTATAAAGAGTTAATTACATAAATCGTCCTTGTGGTTTGGTAAAAGTTACGGATCTTGTCCCTGTGGTTTTTTTTAGCGCGTTTCGTCCCTGTGGGCTAACATCATATTTTGGTTTTAACGATCAGAGTTAATTACATAAATCGTCCTTGTGGTTTGCGTTGACCGCAGGGTTTCGTCCTTTGACCAAAAAAGTTGCACCGTCCGTCCTTAAATGGGAAACGTTATGCACCGTTCGTCCCTCCATCCAACTGGGCCCACCAACTCCCACTAACGTCCGTTAACTAAAGTTTTTAAAAGGGTATATCCGTCATTTCCCTAGCAACTAGCATTTCTCTCTCTCTCTCTTACCACACAAATCGTCCAAAGTGGTATTTCACCACTTACCACACACACACAAACATAAAACACACATCATCATCATCACCATTTCTCTCTCTCTTTAACCTAGCCGCCGACCACCTTAAACCATCACCACCGCCACACCGCCGCCTACCACACTACACCACCCACCTCAAAACACTCCCCACTCTCCCCTCTTTCCGATCCACTAGGTCACGCGCCTAAAAACCCTCCCCCACCTCCTGGTATACACTCCCGTGCCACCACCACCTCACCACAACGCCACCACCGGTTCTCTTTTTGTGTTGTAAGCAAAGGTAGGTTAAAACCCACGAGTTTTGACTCGTGTTTCTTGGTAACTCGTTGATGGGTCACATGTCGGGTTTGATATTAAAAACATGGGGTTTGGCTAGCAAAACATGCGCGCCAACAACACACACGCGAGTTGATTCGTTTTGAGTCGGGTTTTGGCTAAAAACGTGGTGGTTTGGTGGGTGGATGTAGAAGCTAATCAGGATTATTATGCTCCTATTTACAAGCTGATAATTTGGTTGAAAAACAAGCTCTTGATGAATTAGAACAATAAAAAGTGGAAATTGCGAAAGAAACAAAAGAAGCGAATGAGGAGAAAGTGAAACAGGAAACAAGTTAGGATTTTTTATATTTTTTAGAGGTAATTTGAAAATGGGAAATAATTTTGATAACTTGCCAAATGGTTGATTGCTTGGCTTATTTTGTTTATCATGAATTTTGATGACTTGAATTGATGTTATACATGAATTTTTTGGATACTGATTTTATGGATTTGATAAGAGATTATGAAATTTTTCCTATTGCCTTTTTTATTTTTAGTATGGTTGTTGATATGGTTTTATAGTCCTTTGAGGTAATTGATATGAATATTGGTTTCTTGAAGCTACACTTGTTGTTGTTGCTTCTTGGTTGTTGTTTTGTGTTATTGTTAGATTTGTTGGAAAGCTTGGTGATGGGAGTAGTAATTTGTTTAGGTTGAGATGGTGGATTAGTAGATTGGATGTTACTTTTGCTACTCGTCATTGGCTGGTAATTTTATTCTTTTTTTGAGTTCTTGAAAGTTGAATTTGTGTAAATTTGTGTTAAAAATTGATTCTTGGAGTAATTGGATTTGACCCTTTTGGTTTTTTGAGTTATTGATGTTGGATTTGAGTTATGGTACTAAAGTTGACTTTTGGAAAGTCAAATGTGTTAATGGGTTGAAATTTGGGCATAACTGGATTTTACCCTTTTTTTTTAGTTCTTGAAAGTTGAATTTGGTGAATATGGATATGTAAATTATTGGATTTGAGCCTTTTGGTTTTTTAAGTGATTGATGGAAGATGTGATTAATTTTGGTGCTAAATTTGACTTTTTGGAAGTCAGTTGGTTAATTAGCTGATGGGTTGAAAACTGGGCTTAATTTTTTGTTGAACTTCAGTTTGGTAAAAATTCTGCAAATGTTCGTGTTTTTAATTATCGAGTGTTGGATTCAAGAGAGGGAGAGAGACGGAAATACCCCTTTAAAAATCTCAGTTAACTGACGTTAGTGGGAATTGGTGGGCCCAGTTGGATGGAGGGACGAACGGTGCATAACGTTTCTCACTTAAGGATGGACGGTGCAACTTTTTTGGTCAAAGGACGAAACCTTGCGGTCAACACAAACCACAAGGACGAACGGTGTTATTTACTTTTTTTTTAAAAAACTGTTTTTTCTTTTAAAAAATTAATTTTATTAAAAAATTAAAATAAAATTAAAAAAAAACCAATTTTTTTTTTAATTTTATTATAAAACAGATGAAGGCGTATAAAAAAACGTTTTTATACGGTTTTCTCTATTTTTACGTTTCATTTGTTTTTATACGGTTTCGTTCGTTTTTGTATGAAAATGTATGAAAACATTTTTGTACAAAAATGCACGTTTTTGTATGAAAATGTATGAAAACATTTTTTCATACAAAAACGAACGAAACCGTACATTTTCATACAAAAACGTACATTTTCATACAAAAACGTTTTCATTCGTACGTTTTTGTATGAAAAAAGGTACATTCTCATACAAAAACGTACATTTTAAACAAAAACCGTACGTTTTTGTATGAAAATGTATGGTTTCGTTCGTTTTTGTATGAAAAAATGTACATTTTCATGTACGGTTTCGTTCGTTTTCATACAAAAACGTACATTTTAAGCAAAACCGTACATTTTCATACAAAAACGTACATTTTCATACAAAAACGTACATTTTCATACAAAAACGTTTTCATTCGTACGTTTTTTATGAAAAAAGGTACATTTTCATACAAAAACGTACATTTTAAACAAAAACCGTACGGTTTTTGTATAAAAATGTACGGTTTCGTTCGTTTTTGTATGAAAAAATGTTTTCATACATTTTCATACAAAAACGTACATTTTTGTACAAAAATGTTTTCATACATTTTCATACAAAAAACGAACGAAACCGTATAAAAACAAATGAAACGTAAAAATAGAGAAAACCGTATAAAAACGTTTTTTATACGCCTTCATCCGTTTTATAATAAAATTAAAAAAAGTTTTTTTTTTAATTTTATTTTAATTTTTTTAAAAGAAAAAACAGTTTAAAAAAAATATTATAATAAACCACAGGGACAAGATCCGTAACTTTTACCAAACCACAAGGACGATTTATGTAATTAACTCCGATCGTTAAAACCAAAATATGATGTTAGCCTTCACGTTAGAGAGTATTTGCAAGGGAGTTCATTTTTTTGGGACCGGGTCAGATCAGGGACAAGATCCGTAAGATTTGTAAATCACAGGGACAAAATGCGCTAAAAAAAACCACAGGGACAAGATCCGTAACTTTTACCAAACCACAAGGACGATTTATGTAATTAACTCTTTTATAAATTAATGACATTATAAAAAATGGCAATTTTATAAATTTTTTAATAAGTTCGTCATAGCAAATGCCTTAAGCCGACTTACATTTAAATTTTATATTTTATATTACGGCCTAAAATAAGTTACTCATAGAAATGAACGTTCTCGATAAACTAATTTTTTTTTCTTCTTTTATTGTCATTATTTCTTGTTTATCTGACTTAATAAATTTAGTTTGAAATACAAACTAAATTTTATCAATGAATCTAAAATATGTCTATTTTGGATTACTCCAAATTGCCACTTGTACATATAATAATATCTCAACAGTTAAGTTCTTATTGATTATTCATTGGGCTGAAAATTAGATATATATGGAAAAAATATTAAATATAGTATATATAATAAATCAGTGTCGCAAAAATCGGTCGAATCGGCCAATTAATCGCCGATTAATCGGTAATCGGCCATACACCTTGTAGAATTTTGAAAATAGGTTAAAAAATCGGTCAGGTAAAAAAATGGGCCAAAAATCGGCCTAATCGGTTAAAAATCGGCCGAATCGGTCGAATCGGTCAACTTTAAAAAAATAATAATTTCACTTATGACGCATAATAGGGATCGTTTATTTAACTTATAACGCACAATGAGCCTTATAATCAGAATTGGAGCCTTTTATTGAGATTTGGAAACATAGTATGCTTGAAATCAATTAAGATATTTAGTTTGGTCTCCAGAAATACCCAAAACTTGCAGGAAATGCCAATTCGATTAATCACCGATTAATCCCGCCTTGACCAATTACTCGCTGCATGGTGATCGACCGCCCGACTACCGATTCACGATTTTTGCAACATTGTAATAAATTGAAAAGTAGAAAGTTATCCAAACATCTTGAACACGGAATGTAATCTCCTTCTTTACAAATACAAGCCCGGGCTTTAAGTTTACAAATACGACTTATAACATAGCTAATCCCAATTTATGATTAGGGGGTGTCAAAAATGTCGGTCCGACTTGAACTTGATTAAGCTTAGTTCGGGTTCGAGTCAACCCGATTGACCCGAATAAGAATTTTTTTAAATAATTTTTATACATTTTTTATAAATCATATACGTACATTTATTGAATTAGACAACTTTTTCAATTATTTTACTCATATTCAAGTTGGACCGAACTCGAATAGACCCGACCTAATTGGACCTGACCCGAATAGATCTGAATCGACTAACCCGAATTTTTAATATGATCGGGTTCGAGTATGTTTTTTTTTAAAAAGTGGTTATAAGGACCCTCTCAAAAATATAAACTATACCCTTATATATATATTTTTTAATTTTTTTTTATTATTATTTTTTTTCTAATTATAAAACCATAAACGTGAATGTACATAATAAAAAACAACGTAAAATTTGAAAAAAAAAAAAAAAAAAAAAGTTGATAAAGTGTGTTTTACTTTAAACTTAAAAGGACAAATGAAATCTTTATACTTTTACCCCTTTTTCAAGTAAGCTAGTGGGTATCTATAACTCGAGTTTATTTTGATCCGAACTCACACCCGACCAACCCAACCCGATTAACGCGTCGCCGCTTATGATGCATCCAAATACCCCAATTACAATGTACCCCGACTACACCACAACGCGAAGGGGCAAATAACACAAAGACAACTTCGAAAATTTGTATTGTTTTGTGTTTTTGGCTTTGGACCAACGATATAAAAGTTTACCAAAAATGAAGTAATAATAAACCCTGATTTATTAGTTTGAATAAGAATCCAATTTGTATAACGCCTCCACTCTGTCTTTTTTTCACTTGCATGGTCCTGACACTATTTTTCAGTTGATTAATTGATTGATTGATCGAAGTCATGTGTGGTATATTAGCTGTGTTTGGTTGTGTTGATTGCTCTCAAGCTAAGAGAGCCCGAATCATCGAGCTCTCTAGACGGTATCTATAAACTTTTTCTTTTTCATGTTTCTTTATAATTGCTCTTATTGGGTCATATAGTGTGATGAAAATATGGTTGCTGATGTCATGTGTTTAATTAATTATGTGCAGGTTGCGTCATAGAGGTCCCGACTGGAGTGGGCTGCACAGTGAGGGCGACTCTTTTCTTGCTCATCAACGATTAGCTATTGTTGATCCTGCTTCTGGTGATCAACCTCTTTACAATGAAGACAAGACCATTATTGTCACGGTACTACATGAGTAAACAACATTTGTTCTTTTGCTGTCTAGTTCAATGACTAGACAGATTTAATGCCAACGTTTTCGGTCATAATAGGCGGAGCCAGGATTTTAAGTTAAGGGGGGCTGAACTTGACATATAAATTATAGCCGTGTCTACGTCGCATCAAAAATGAATATGTTGTTTTTTAACCCATCATTCAACCTAACACCGTAATAACTAGGAACCAAGCTAAATTAGAAATGAGTAGTTTGATAAGTAAATTAATTTTGGTGCTATATCGGATTGGTTAAGATATTTGTTTATGAGTTAATATCAAAATATCGATATTAATTAGGGGGGCTAATTGCAAAAACTGATAAGAACATAGCTTATGGCCTGAATAATTACCTAACAAAATGAGATTATTAGGGGTGGCTCAGCACCTCCTAGTCACCCTACTAGCTCCGCCCCTGAATTCACCATGTTCTTCTACATTTTCCATTGACCATTTGCTATGCTTATTTATGACACTGGATACTCTCGATGCCCAAAACAAAACAAATAAACTGGTTAAATAGAACATATGCCTATAATGTTTAAGCAAATAACACATGTAAAGAAAGGGTGTGTTTTTTGCTTCTTTGTGTTTCCGTTCTGCATCTCTTTTCTACTATAGAAATATTAGATTTAAGAGACCTATAATTTTTGTATAACGAGGTTAGCCAAATGTTGATTATGTCTTCAGGTTAACGGGGAGATATACAACCATAAAGCGTTGAGGGAGCAGCTCAAGTCTCATAAGTTCAATACTGGAAGTGACTGTGAAGTGATTGCCCATCTTGTAAGTACATCTTATAATTACCTTTGCAAACAGAGATACACAACTTCCACATTGATTTATGTAGCAGTAATACCAGAAGAATGTTTTGTTTCTGTTGTAATCTATTTGTACAGCTGCTTTTGGTTCCTACTTGCCACTTGCAGCCTCTTCTTTTTTAATATCCAGATTTTTTAAAAAAAAAAGAAAAAAAAAGGGTAGTAATACAAGAAGAATGGACCATATAATATTAGTGTACATTAAAATGCCAAGAAATATATAAGTGATGTTAAAATCTGTAGAAGAGCTGAACCTTTGTGCATTGCGTAATTTTTTTAATATATATCTTTTATCCTGTTTAGACTCTGTTAACATGGCTCTTTGGTTTACTAGTATGAAGAATATGGAGAAGACTTTGTCCATATGTTGGATGGAATGTTCTCTTTTGTGCTTCTGGACACTCGTGATAAAAGTTACATAGCAGCTAGGGATGCTATTGGGATCACCCCACTTTACATGGGTTGGGGCCTTGATGGTACGTATATCCACTGTTTTAATAAAAAGAATAAAGATGAGTGTGTATATAATTTTAATTGAAATTTATGAAGTTGCTACTTGCTTTACCTGAATACGAGCCATTTTGTTATGTCTGACGCTATTGGTTTCTAGAGAGTATCTCAAGCTGTGCAATTCCTCTGAATCCATTAGATGTATTTAATTAGTCTATTTGTGGATAAAGTTTTTCTGCTAGCGTATGAATTGACATTTGAGCCATATGACCGATGAGGTTCTCAGATGCATAGACTAATCATAGAGACCAAGAATACTACATCTATTTTGGGTCACTTTTCACTCTCATTTTCTGTCAGAAATATTTTCTTAATTCTGATATATGGATATGTTGGTTGCTTGCTTGAAAGTTGCGTTGATGTTGTATAATTCTTTCCCATTGCATATATGCTATACATGTACATGGTGTGTCTGGCAGACTAAATTTCAGCACTATACACTTATTTACTGTTACGAGACGCTAGAAATTGTGCATCTGCTAATTAGTGCTTAAAATGTCACTGTAGTGTTTTAAGATTCTGTTCTTTTGTTAGGGAAAAGAAAGTGCTATTGATGAATTTCATACACTTTAATGTTTTGAATGTTTTGTGCAGGTTCTGTGTGGTTTGCATCAGAAATGAAAGCGTTAAGTGATGACTGCGAACAGTTTATGTCATTCCTTCCTGGGCATATATATTCCAGCAAAACGGGTATGCATAGTTTATCAGTGTTTTTATTGTTTTGAATTTTTAGGCCTCAACTTTACACGCTTTGACATGTATCATCTTTTCCAAACTTGCTTCACTCAGGGGCCTATTGGCAACAACATCTTCTTATTTTGTTTAATCACACCAAAATATGGTACCTAGCCTTTATATGAATCTGAATTGCCTCTTGGCATACTTGCGTGTTTCATTTTTAATGGTTCAGTATTGATCTTAATTAGTATACCATCTCAAGTTTCTCTTTTAATAAAGTTGATGCAACATGAATGAAGTTAGCGTAGAATTACTAGACCATGTATTTAAGTTAGAATATATATCAAGTAAATTTGCATTCGACGCTGCCAAAAGATGAAACGGAATTTCTCATGTAATCAACCACAATAATAAATGTTTTACCACATCAAATGGAACTTGATATTATGTCTGGACTTAACATTCCGGGTTTTTCATCAAATAAAGGTATATTATTAATGTTCACGTGACAGGTGGGCTAAGAAGGTGGTATAACCCCTCATGGTTCTCAGAAAGCATTCCTTCAACTCCATATGATCCCCTGGTTCTCCGTCATGCCTTTGAGAAGGTTAGTCAGTTCTAGATTTGTCACATATTTGCAGTTTTTTATAAGCTTATTTGCATGTGGATATGCATATAAGAAAGTGTCACTACATTATTACACAGTTATTGTACTTTGAGATTAGGAGTCATATATGACTTTCTTTTCTATTGTTTTTTATTTAAACCAACTTATAGGCTGTGATTAAAAGGCTTATGACGGATGTCCCGTTTGGTGTGCTTCTTTCTGGAGGCCTTGATTCATCTCTTGTTGCTGCTGTTGCTTCACGCCATCTTGCTGATTCGGAAGCTTATTGTCAGTGGGGATCACAGTTGCATACTTTTTGCATTGGACTGAAGGTCAGTATTATTTTAGTATAGAAAAAGTTCTTATTATTTTTTGTTGACTTCAATTATCATCATCAACCTTCTAATTCCCATCAACTATACACGCTTTTATGTTTGCATGATCATATTTGTTGGATGTCTTTCTGGAAGGAGTCCCTTTACCCTCGGGCAGGGGTGTGACATTCTACATCCTACCTCCGCCATACTCTGCTTCGGCGGAATTGGGTATTGTTGTAGATATCTGGATCCAATAAAGATATAATACTTTTCAACAGCAGTGTCATGTTTAACTATCGAAAGTACCACTTTGTGTTTATCTTAAACTGAATGATACAGAGATACTGACTATAACAACAATTTTATAATTTAAAAGCATAATATAAATTTCCACAAACCTGACAGGTATAGATAACCATTCACAAAAGTACTATTTTGGATGCTGATCATTTCACCAGTTTCTGTACCAGGCTGCCATGCTTAAGCTACTTATTGATCAATTGTTATTTCCCAACTATTTTCTTGATACACGATCACTCATCAAAGCTATTTGCCTCTATATAAGTTTTGGAGCCAAAAATTATAAAAGAATCTATGTTAATCATTAGTTTAAAGAAATTATTAAATTTGAATTTTCAACGTTGTAATTGGACTCTAGTTGTTGGATGATGAGACTTTATGTCCAACTTTTATGCTGTTGTAGCTTACTCTATGGGAGTCCATTTTCATATGATACAAGTTTATGTCAGCATGTTTAATGCTTTAACTAAACAAATGTTGGACTACGGTTTTAGTGTAGATTCATATACTCTAAAGTATAAAGCATTAACCCCTTTTGTCTTAATACTGAAATTTTAAGTAAGAATATTACGAAAATACTTTCTAATACTAAAAGATGGAAATATATAAAAGTTCAACAATAATATTATTTACAAAATGAAAGCTTATAAGGTTAACTAATTTATACATCTTCCGTAAATATGTATTCGCCTTGAAAGTTAAAATGGAAATCATAATTTATTTGCTTCCTTGGTCTATTCTTCGTTGTCTTCCTATTTGTTTTCTTTTGAACAACCGGAAAACCTTGCTCTTCAAAAAATTTATTGTCAAGAAAAGTGTACAGTTGCAAAACATTGCTCGCTACAACATTTAATTATATCTTTGTCCACTGCATCGTGCGGGTACTTTTGTACTATAATCATTGGGCCATCTATGATACTGAATGTCATGTCCTTTCCCTTTGTGATTGATTATTAATCATGCTTTGATTTCTTTTTTCAGGGTTCACCTGATCTGACTGCTGCCAAAGAGGTAGCTAAGTATCTTGGCACTCGCCACCATGAGTTCTACTTCACTGTTCAGGTTATCTTTTAACAGCTTAAAACTATATACTTGCATTAGTGTGTGTACCTTCAGATGCTCAACCTGTAAAAACTAATATCAGGAAGGAATTGATGCACTTGAAGAGGTGATTTATCATATTGAAACCTATGACGTGACTACAATTAGAGCTAGCACACCAATGTTTCTCATGTCACGGAAAATCAAGTCTTTGGGAGTAAAAATGGTTCTTTCAGGGGAAGGCTCAGATGAATTATTTGGTGGATATTTGTATTTTCACAAGGCACCCAATAAGGAGGAGTTCCATGAGGAAACATGTCGAAAGGTTCTACATTATCATCTCACCTTTATAATAGATGCTCATTATGCATTTCCTAACTGACCTACCATATTTTTGGTTATTGTGCCTGCTTTCTTCATTTAGATCAAGGCTCTTCATTTGTACGATTGCTTAAGGGCAAATAAGTCTACTTCAGCATGGGGCCTTGAGGCTCGTGTTCCTTTTCTAGACAAGGAGTTTATTGATGTTGCAATGAGCATTGACCCAAAAGAAAAGATGGTAAAGTGACTTCCATTTGCTCATTTTTTTACTATAAAATTGGATATATTGTGTACTCTATAATAGAGAGAGAGAAAAAAAAAAAAAATATATTATGCCAAAAGTGATTATAGGGGGAGTTGGAAAATAATTTTGATAGACTTACCAATCACATACAGCTCCATTTTGTTCAAGTTTAGCAAAGCCATCGTGTCGCTTATTAGGCTTGCCATACACAAGTAGTAGCTAAAAGATATATTGATGTGAAGAAAACTCATATTGTTATTAAATTAGTAAATCTGGATCTTTCACTTATTACTTTCCTGTAAGATTATCAATATAAAAACTGCTGAGGGCTATCTTAGCTGGATTTAGGCTTTCACTAAATATTTGTGATTTATGTTTTGAAAGTTAATCTTTTCTACCTTATTATAGATTCAACGTGATATTGGAAGGATTGAGAAGTGGGTCTTGCGCAAAGCATTTGATGATGAGGATAAACCTTATCTGCCAAAGGTATGTTGCTTCGTGTATAAACTTCAATTTATGTTATAACATCGAGAGGTGATAATTTTAACCCATATACTTCAATTCGTGTTATGTTTGATCTCAAACGGAAATGGGTTTATATGGGGAAAATCAGAAGTTTCTTAAAAAAAGGGAAACGGGCAAAGTGCATTTTTACTGCGTACAACCTACGAAACGATAGGTTTCGGTCAAAACGCTAAATAACTCAAGAACCCTTCTTGTACCCGACTTTTATAGACATGAGATTAATTTTTTTATTTTATATTTTTTATTAAAAATCACATGTGATTGATAAATTAAAAATAAATCACATGAATTTTTAAAGCTGAACAATCTATACCGTAAATCACGTGTGATCTATATGGAAAAAAAAGTGTTCACTCGCGTTCATATTTTTTTGATTTCTTTTGAAAATCCCACTCGACCTATGAAATCGTTTTATTCAAAACATTTACTTATTGTTAATTTATATACTCTTTTCTTACTAATCATAAAACTAGAACATAAAGCTTGCGAAACTTCACCTGTTACGAATGTTTTATAAAAACTAAAAGCGGTTTATTCTTTTCCCCAGCACATATTGTACAGGCAAAAGGAACAATTCAGTGATGGAGTTGGATATAGCTGGATCGATGGTTTGAAGGATCATGCAAACAAACTGGTCTGTCATTCTCAAAAGTCAACTTCTGGCTACTTTCGTATTTTCTGATAAAAGTTGAATCAAAGACACTTATTGTTGCAGGTTACTGATTCAATGCTAACAAACGCAAACTTTGTTTATCCTGAAAACACCCCTGCAACAAAAGAAGCATACTACTATCGAACAATCTTTGAAAAATTCTTCCCCAAGGTCGGTTTTCTAAATTTTTTTGGCTTTTTATATGTTTATCTTGTGGCTTCCCAAGATCTGTGATGTGGCCATGTGGGACATTCATCCTATCATATAGGTGATGCCCAGACATGAGAGGTGGCAAAATGGGATGGTCGGGTGGGTTGGATAGTGGGCGAATATGGGTTGGGCTGAAATGGGGCATTTTGTAAGTACCGCTGGGTTGGGTGGCATGTAAACTCTTTTTTTCCTTTAAAAAAAAAACTGTTATAAATGATTCATAGAGTAAATGTTTACAGTTATAATCTTATTCTTTAATTAAAGCGATTTAGGATTCTGAATGCGCTAAAGAGAGATGTTGAACGGTTTTTAGATTTTTTTTACCCCCTCTGGCGTGATGGGTTATTGTTGTTGCTGTTGTTGGCCAAATCTAAGACAAACACAATCCAAATTGAACTAATCATAAGTAAATGGGTCGAATTACCTCCTCTGATACCATTTGGTACAGAGTGGTAGTGTTTGTTTAATGACCCAACGGTGATTCATCACATCAGAAGATTATCTTCTCACAACATATACTTTTATGTATGGCATTGCAAGCAGAGCGCAGCAAGGTTAACAGTTCCAGGTGGTCCAAGTGTGGCATGCAGTACTGCTAAAGCGGTGGAGTGGGATGCATCTTGGTCCAAAAATCTTGACCCATCTGGTCGAGCTGCGCTTGGTTGTCATGAAGCAGCCTATGAAGAAGATGCAGTGGACACCAAGTGAACCCTTTCACATAATAAACCAACCCACGAGCAGCATAGAGGATTGTGGTCGTTTCACCGTCTTTAGGTTATATGTTAATTATTGGTTTCATATCGTGAAATTTGTTTTTGTGGTCCCATCTACGTTTCTCTTCTTTATTTAAGTTTCTCTCAGTTTTATTCTATAATAATCAAAGCTATTAACGAGAGTATTGCAAGAGCTTTTTACATTTTTTTAACCTTCTTACATCAGAAATTCTTTCTTTTTATTAAGAACTCTTGTCAGTATGGGCGAATATAGAATGTGTTTATGATATAACCAAGTATAACGTAAACACTGTTTTGTTGATAATTTCATGGTGAATCTTTTATATATTAAGTTGAACAAAAGTTGAAAGTTGTCTGGAAATGTTGTTTCACCGTGCAACCGCAAGTGTAGTTGGGACTTGAAACTTGTACAGAAGTGTGGTTACCACCATGCAATCCAAGTGTACGAAGAGGAGAACGCTTTATTTATTAGGAATGTTGTTAATACAATTCTGGGCTCTCCCCTGATGAAGATTAGCGTAAGCTAACTCCTCAGGAAATAGATCTTGTATTAAGTATAATCCTTGATTGCAAGCTGCTAAGAAAACCAACACCGTTAGTCTCACCGCGGAACGGGGTTCCGCGGTCAACCTCCGGCGTGAGAGTAAGTGGTAGTTTTAGAGAGATAAAGTCAGTTCTAGAGAGTGTGTAAAAGTGTTACCGTTTGAATAGTGGCGAGGCCTCTATTTATATGGTTGACCTTTCTGTCGTGTTCTCAAGGTCACGAGCCATGAGAGCGACAATTTGTGAGTGGGGAGTGACGTAGGTCAACTCCAGAGCTTGTCCCGTTGCCGTGACAACGATGTTTTTGGGCGGGAGTTGTCCCGCTTTCCCTTTTTGGGGACTGCAGGCTGTGGTACGCCAAGCCTGAGCGAGATTCCCTACCTTTAATGTTGGGCGCGGTTGCGTTCTCCTTCAGACGTATCTACTATCCGCGGAATGGTTTAGTGACCATTGTCGGGGTACGTATCTAGTCCGCGACCGACCCATATGGGTGCCGGGGGTATTTACGCAATCATGGTTAGTCCGCGCGCGACCCGTATAAGTGCCGGGGGGGTCATACGCGATCAAGTCCCCCCAGTCTAATTGTGCTTGTTGGTCTTAGTACAAGCGCTGCTAGACTAAGTTATTCCGTTCATCCGCGGTTGGGTGTATCGTAGGAAATCCTAGTCACTGTTGACTGTACTTTCCATTCATGCCAAGGATAAGCGTTACAGTTGTCCCTTGGGATTCGCGAACCGCCCTTAACCGCGTGTTTTCTGACTGACATGACGTTTTGGCTGCTTCCATCTCGTCCGTTGATCTAAGCAGATCTAGACCGTTGGTTACGAGCCGGAGACGTGGCGTTTTTTCGGCCGTTCGATTGACCTGTTGGTTTTACTTCTAGGAGAGTATAAATACCCCTCTTTTTTACTTTCTTGGCTACTGTTGCCACTTCATCTTCGCGAGTAAAAAAGAAAAAAGCCTGTCAAGCCCCTTGTGTGCGTCCTTAATTGTTCAGGTTAGGTTTTTCTCCCCTCATTGTAGTTCCATGGCTAAAAAACTTCTAAGCGATTTTACTTGTAAGTTAACACAGAAAGATCTTAGTGATTTTTGCTCTAAATACCATATCCCTTCTACTGTCCACCCTCTTCTTCCTAGTCCTAATCATACCATAAAGGATGCCCCTCGGGATAAGATAGGAGTATATACTAGATTTTTTGAATTCTGCAATTTTAGGATACCCCTTTCCGCGTTTCTGTGTAGAGTTTTGGAGTATTTTCAGATCCATTTGTCACAGTTATCCGTGTTAGCCGCCGCTAGGATTAGTCACTTTGAGATCCTTTGCCGCGTTCACGGTGGAACCCCTACCGTGTCTTTGTTTAGGAAGTTTTATTATTCCGGGATGAAAGATGGTTGGATGACCCTAGAGAAGCATAAGGGTCCTAAGTAGAGATGGCAAAAGCACCCGAAACCGATGGGGAAAACCGAAACCCGAACCGGTTGGGTCGGGTTCGGGGGCGGGTTCGCGGGTTTGGATACGGGTTCGGGTAGATATATTCTTTTCTTTTCGGCTACGGGTTCGGGTACGGGTTCTAGTAATACCCGCCCGTTTACCCGTACCCGTATCCGTACCCGTTTACCCGAATTTGTACCCGTTTTTTTGCTAATTTATATAAGGCACTAATAAGTTTTGAGCTCTTAACCTTGTATAATTTTTTTTTCTACTCTACTCCTTAATAGCATATATCTTGGTAACTACAAACTATTAAATTAACACTTACGCTTGACGCTTTAATTCTCACACACATGACACATTAACTCTTTAATCTTCAAACATTACGAATATTGAAGTCGTTTTCTTTATCTTCTAGAAACTTTGAATATATGAGGGTATTTTGGTTTTTTTTTTAAGTTGAGTTGTACAACGATGATTTTAATTGGGGATAACCGATACCCGCGGGGAAAACCGATAACCCGATGGATAATAATAATCGGGTACCCATCGGGTATTGGGGCGGGTTCGGGTTTGGATATTATAAATGGGTACGGGTACGGGTTCACTAAAACCCGCCCCGAACCCGACCCGTTGCCATCCCTAGTCCTAAGTCACTGAGTGTGCCGGTTTGTTACACCGCTCCTTTGGATTCAGTAAAGACTTGGAAGGAGTATTTCTTTTGGGTTGACGCGATCGTTTTCCCTTTGGCTATCTCGTGGAATGAGAAAGTCTCTGTTGACCGTGATCCACCCCCGACTGACGACGATATTGACCTTGAGTTATTGCGTCGTCTTGACACGCAGCGTGCTCCCTTTAAGAAGTTTCCGGAGCCTTTTCTTTGCGTGATTGGCCTAAGTCGTGCCTGGGATGATGCTACGGCGCGGCCTACCTTTATGGCTTCGGACACTGAGGGTGGGTTTTTCTTTTTAGGGTTTGCCGCGTCTTATTGTCTTCTTTCCTTTTCTCTTTTCTTTTAGTTACTAACGCCTGTGTTTTTTTTTGTTTTGCAGAGATGTCTTTATTTGCCTTTATCAACCAGCCGGATCCATTTGAGGTGACATCTGGTGAGAGAACTTTGCTAGAGGGGGAGAAGACGCTCCAAGATGAAACCGCTGTGCGCGTCATAGAGCCTTCTGAGGACTTGATTACTTTGGTCCAAGAAACCACCGTGGACAATGTGAAGGCGGCTAAAGCCGGTAAGACCACTGGGAAGAAAAGAGTCTGGCTTGATGTTCCCGCCAAGCAGCCGGAGAAAAAGAGAATTACTCTCGCGCCGGAGCAGGGTTCCGGATCTGTTGCTGGTATAGGTCTTGCCTAATCAAAAAAAAAAAAAAAAAAAAAAAAAAAAAAAAAAAACAAATTTGTCCTTTTTTTTTTTTTTTTTTTTTTTTTGGAGAATAACTCCAGTGTTTCTTTGACCAGATGTGCGAGCTGTCCAGACCTGACTGCCTCTTCTATCTGTTTTTTCAACTGATAGCACTCGTCCGTGTTGTGCCCCTTTTCTCTGTGGAAGTCACAGTACTCGTCTTTATTCCTAGATTCGACCGGGCTGGACATTGGCGGAGGGGCTGTGAATTTGACCGTATCCATGGCTAGGATTTCCTTCGGTGTCTTTGTGAGGGGGGTGAACCTATCCCCCCTCTTCCTCTCCGACCTCGAGCGGGTCTTGAACTCCCCCTTTCGTTCGAAGATCTGGATGTTTTTCTGTCCTCCATCCTGGTTCTTCCATTGGGAGTGCTTCTTCTTTGACTAGTTGGCCGTGGCCAACTCACCTCTGAGGAACGCCTTTACTACCTTCCACATTTCATCCTGCGCCTGAGGAATGTTGTCGTTGAGCCTTCTGATTAGTTCCGGGTTTGTTATCCCATGCATAAAGCCTGACACTCTCATGCACTCTGGGGCTCCCTTCACATGCATGCTCTCTGTTTTGAAACGATTCACAAATGCTTCCGTGGTCTCCCCTTCCCGCTGTTTTATGTGGTGTAATTCAACAGGGTCTTTCGTATACCTCTTCTGCTGGAGGAAGTACGAGAGAAAACTTGATCTCAATTCTTCAAAGCTGTCAATGCTCTTCGGACGCAACTCATCAAACCAGACGCGGGCGTGCCCTATTAGCGTGGTGTTGAACATGTGGCACCATGTGGGCATGGCCCATCTTTCCACTTTGGCCGCGGTCTGGAAGATCTTCAGATGATCTTCCGGATCTCCTGTCCCGTCGTATGTTCTGATGTGAGCTGGCATTCTCGTTCTTTTTGGGAACTCGAAGTTCCGTATACGGCGGGTGAAGGGGTCCGTGTCGGCCACGTCATATGGGGAATAGAGTTCGTCGAATTCCCTTCCTCCTTTGCTCTTTGGGGTGGACTTCCCATGTCCTCCCGTGCTTTCTTCACTTTCTGGAGGAGACACTTCTCTCGTTCTGCTGCGGCATGAGTGATATGTTTCCCCCCTACCAGACTTCGAGTGAGAAGCGCTGCCGCGGGTCACGCTCCGGCTTCGTTGGTGCCTATCGACCAAATCCTTTTCAGTCGTGCCTCGTTTTCTTTGCTTCTCGGCTTATCTTTTACGTTGTCTGCGGGGAGACACCTTTGACTGGAGCCTGGAGAACACAGTTTGTTTTTGGTTACCAAGTCTCATGGTCACGTGCGGACGCTCTTTTTCCAACCTTGAGAATACATCTGGTCGTGGTCTCTTGGTTTCTGCATGACTCCTTTCTCTAGAACACCCATCGTCTCGACTGCTGAGTCTCGAGAAGACACTCCGTGACTTGGAATATTCCGAAGGGTCTGACCTGGCACTAGGACTGGCCTCGCGCCTCCTTTTAGGTGCCCGTTTTCTTTCAGATTCTGAGCGAGTGTTCCGGGCGTGTGTAACACCCCCAAAATTTCACAGCGGAAGCGTTCGGGTCATGGGGTGCTACTAAATCAATATACACAACACAAGGTAATAAAGAATGGAAATTGTATTCCATTTTCAAAATATAGATTTATTTAAGAAATAGTTTTACATCATTGTTTCAAAGTGCGGAAGTAAAGCCCATAAAAATATATGTTGTCCCATTAAAATTTGTATTAGGATGTTTGGAAACACTTCGGATGCCAGTCTTCAATGAATGCCTTTGCCATTGCCCACGCCAAGTAATAAACCTGAGAAAAACATGCTAAAATGTCAACACAAAGGTTGGTGAGTTCATAGGTTTAAGTTTCGGAAATCAAGTTGGACCACAGTTGCACATATAGCATCTCCGTGAATGACACTATATGCAAAAGGCTATTACGCTAGTACCAAGTTCATGTGACCGAAACTACGACAGTGTGCATGCATCTAGAAGCATGATAAATAAAAGCCCAGCAAGTGTATTTCCAGTACACTCAATCAATACGATATGATATACGCCCGACGTTTGCCTATCCGGTCAAACTCGAACGGGGGTGTCATCCCCAATAGATCTATTCATAACAATCGCGCCTCCCCAAAGGGAACTAACGGTAGCATAGTTGGGATTCAAGGTTGTTTCACGTAATAGTGTTTTCAGTTTCAGGTCCGAAAAGAGTTTTGCATGTTTCTCACCCCATAGTTTTATAAAGCAAGTAATAAAAGTAAAAGTGGGGCTATAAACTCACCTTAGCAGTTCGGTGAATAAACCACAAAGAAATCAGGTGTGATATAGCAGTGGCTCCTACCCGGAACCTAGGAACGAGATGGCATGACTCAGAATAATGATAAACGTTTGGTTTACGACCAAAAAGATAGAGCATTGAGTATATAATTCAATAGAGCGTTATTAGCGTAGGTTTATAAATATGACGATGTTACCGAGAGTTTTGTTTATTTACTTTAAGTTGTGTCGGTATCGAGTAGTGTTTTCATATATTTATATACTTATAAATATATATAAGTTTAATTAGTTGTCGACTTAGTAATTTTCATATATGAACACTAGGTTGTCAAAATACTCGTTTTTATAAAGTCGTTATAAGTTTATAAGTTTTCTAAACATTTTTCCAAATTTACACTTTTCACCCTCAAGTTTGAAAATATACGAGTTTGGCCCTTATATTTTGGAAAAATGACAATTTGTACCCAAATATATATTTCATTCAGAATTTACAGTTTTGGTCCTTTGAAAATCTGTTTTTACAAAGTTTATCCAAAAAATTATATTTTCACTTTTAGTCCTTTTAGTTCCAAAATTTGCATTTTTGACATAAAATGTATTTCCTTTTTACACAAGTTTCCCATATTTACAAAATGGACCTTACGCTTTTCATGCACACGTAATATATAAAATATATATCCTTAACTTTCCATAATGTACATATTTAGCCCGAAAACTATAATTTTTGCAAACTTAGTCCAAAAAAATATATTTTGACTTGGTTAGTTTATTCAACTTTTACGAAAGCTTATGACTAGCTTATTATTAGCTTATAAAGTTATAAATTTGGTATAATATGTCATTATGGGTTCGACTCTCAAAACAAGTTTCGGGCGAGGTTTTAAAAATCATTATACGCGTTATGAATTTTTAACGAGACATTAGTTCAAGACGAGTTTCGTATTACTTGGTTCATTGTGCATTTTAATAACATAACGAGGGGGATGAAATATTAGAAGAGTCGAAGCGGACTTACAACACCCTAGAGGTGGCGACGAGGTCGAAAGAAAACAAATGAACGTGACCGAAAGGACCTTTGAATGTGACCACGATAACTCCTCGTTCTCCTTATACCCAACGAAATGGCTTAGGACCCTTGCGACTTGGTTTCCTTCTTGGCCCGTCTCCACGTGGACGTGAATGTTGAGAGATGATTATGAGTGAGTGAAAGTGCATGCGTTTGTGTTTGAGAGTGAGTTGTGAGGAGTGATGCAAGGGAGGGTGGTTTTTATAGAGAAAGCTTAGCATGACATGTGCTATGGTTTTCGTTGGCAAGACATAGACACAAGGAGAAGAATAAGAGAAAGAGAGCATGAGTCTCATGGGTGACCACCAGAAAACTAGTCTTGTCTTGTGGTTTTTGTCAAGTCCACACGCAATATAGGGTTGTGTCGTGTCTGAGTTCTTGCTAACAAGAAACAAGAAAAGTCAATGATGTTGTGCTTGGTTTACTACTCGTACAGCAAAAGAATGGAAAAGAAAATTTAAAGTGTCAAGGGCTATCCTTTTGATTTGTCTACATGCATGGTATATAAAGAAGAAACATGGTGTCTTGCTTGTTGTAGTGTAAAGAGGTAACAAAAGAAGTGTTTTAATTTACTAGATATTACATGGAACTATAAGGTAAAATATAAGCATTTAGTCTTTACCTTTTTAAAATAAACTCTAATAGGCTAGGCATTAAAATAATTGTGCACATGTGTTTGGTGTTTGCTTGATGTCTCCTCTTTTCCTACATACACACATGTACATGCTTGAATGTCCAAGTTGTGATGTTTTGTGTTTGTTGTGCTCGACTAGACATCACAGAAGTAAAAAAAAAAAAAAAAGACATTGATTTGGTTTTTGTCTCCACCTTTGAATTACATAGACGTATGGGGCCTTTATACCAAAGTTGATGTTTTTGTTTTGGTGTTTACTTGGTGCTTCGCATAGGTCACAGAAACAAAGGATTGAAATTTTACTTTGCCAATATTTTGACTAACATATAGATGCGCTGGGCTTGAGTTATAAAAGGAGCTAGGCCCAAGATTTATGTTAGGTTGGGTTGGTTTGGATCTTAATACTTGCGAGCCCAAGTAAAATAAAGGGTGATGGATTGGGTTGGGCTTAAGGCCCGGTAGGAAATAAAAATATAAAAGTTTATTATTTATTTATTTAAAAAAAAATTATTATCGAGGTCGATGTGAAAAAAAAATTATCCCTTGACTTGTCGTGTATAAAGTTCGAAACTAAGAAGAAAAAAAATATAGCCGCAAAAATCGGTAGGGAAATTTACGAGTTGTTATAGTACCTACCCCTTAAAAGAAACCACGTCCTCGTGGTTTACGATGCGAGAATCGTCGAGGTCGATACGGTGACGAGATGCGAGTATATACTCTTAAAACGTGACGTGGAAAAGGAATAGTCGTTCAAGAAAGATTCGGTGACGTGAGGCGATAAGTGAACAACAGATAAAGGATTCATTAAACGGAATACAATGCAGTTTCATAAAAGAGTACGATAGTTGAGTTCAAAACAGAAAGAACATAGTCGTATGAGGTTACGAAGGATAGAACATAAGAGTGCCATAAGAGATCGTGACCAGTGACAAAGGTGGTTTAAATACGTGTGCGAGAATCAAGTAGTTGTATGTTACATAAAGAAATAACATAGAAGCAGTGATGAGTTGTACGTTACATAAAGAAATAGCGTCGAGGTTGATATAGTGACGAGTTGTACGTTACACACAGAAATAACGTAGAGGTCGATATAGTGACGAGTTGTACGTTACACACAGAAATAACGTAGAAGCAGTGACAAGTTGTACGTTACATACAGAAATAACGTAGAGGTCGATACAGTGACGAGTTGTACGTTACACACAGAAATAACGTAGAAGCAGTTATGGCATAGTGCGATATTGTAATAGTGGGCATGCTAAGCAGTTTAACATAGAGAGGTAACAAGTATAAGCATTCGTAGTCTACTCTACACTATCCTTAAATTAATTATTCCTTAATTTCATTCAGTTTGTTACATCAACATTATTCTCATTTAAACTTCGCGACCCAATCAAACAAGAACAACCTTAAAGTTTAAATGAGAATGAGCTTATACACATTTAAACTTCGCAACCCAATCAAACAAGAACAGTCTTAAAGTTTAAATGTGAGTTAATTAAGAAACTTAATGACTTTGAGAAATAACTAATTTAATTCAAATAAGAGCTTATACGAACCTAAGATACAGCAGTAACACATAACACAACTACATTGTGTAACAGTAGGCAAGGCATGACAGACATTAGCAGCTGTGGCGGCGTTGAAGTGTTTTTAAGGAAATGTGGTTATAGTTTAGGTTTTGAAAAATACCTAATTCTCTATAACCTTGGCTCTGAATACCAATCTGTAACACCCCCAAAATTTCACAGCGGAAGCGTTCGGGTCATGGGGTGCTACTAAATCAATATACACAACACAAGGTAATAAAGAATGGAAATTGTATTCCATTTTCAAAATATAGATTTATTTAAGAAATAGTTTTACATCATTGTTTCAAAGTGCGGAAGTAAAGCCCATAAAAATATATGTTGTCCCATTAAAATTTGTATTAGGATGTTTGGAAACACTTCGGATGCCAGTCTTCAATGAATGCCTTTGCCATTGCCCACGCCAAGTAATAAACCTGAGAAAAACATGCTAAAATGTCAACACAAAGGTTGGTGAGTTCATAGGTTTAAGTTTCGGAAATCAAGTTGGACCACAGTTGCACATATAGCATCTCCGTGAATGACACTATATGCAAAAGGCTATTACGCTAGTACCAAGTTCATGCGACCGAAACTACGACAGTGTGCATGCATCTAGAAGCATGATAAATAAAAGCCCAACAAGTGTATTTCCAGTACACTCAATCAATACGATATGATATACGCCCGACGTTTGCCTATCCGGTCAAACTCGAACGGGGGTGTCATCCCCAATAGATCTATTCATAACAATCGCGCCTCCCCAAAGGGAACTAACGGTAGCATAGTTGGGATTCAAAGTTGTTTCACGTAATAGTGTTTTCAGTTTCAGGCCCGAAAAGAGTTTTGCATGTTTCTCACCCCATAGTTTTATAAAGCAAGTAATAAAAGTAAAAGTGGGGCTATAAACTCACCTTAGCAGTTCGGTGAATAAACCACAAAGAAATCAGGTGTGATATAGCAGTGGCTCCTACCCGGAACCTAGGAACGAGATGGCATGACTCAGAATAATGATAAACGTTTGGTTTACGACCAAAAAGATAGAGCATTGAGTATATAATTCAATAGAGCGTTATTAGCGTAGGTTTATAAATATGACGATGTTACCGAGAGTTTTGTTTATTTACTTTAAGTTGTGTCGGTATCGAGTAGTGTTTTCATATATTTATATACTTATAAATATATATAAGTTTAATTAGTTGTCGACTTAGTAATTTTCATATATGAACACTAGGTTGTCAAAATACTCGTTTTTATAAAGTCGTTATAAGTTTATAAGTTTTCTAAACATTTTTCCAAATTTACACTTTTCACCCTCAAGTTTGAAAATATACGAGTTTGGCCCTTATATTTTGGAAAAATGACAATTTGTACCCAAATATATATTTCATTCAGAATTTACAGTTTTGGTCCTTTGAAAATCTGTTTTTACAAAGTTTATCCAAAAAATTATATTTTCACTTTTAGTCCTTTTAGTTCCAAAATTTGCATTTTTGACATAAAATGTATTTCCTTTTTACACAAGTTTCCCATATTTACAAAATGGACCTTACGCTTTTCATGCACACGTAATATATAAAATATATATCCTTAACTTTCCATAATGTACATATTTAACCCGAAAACTATAATTTTTGCAAACTTAGTCCAAAAAAATATATTTTGACTTGGTTAGTTTATTCAACTTTTACGAAAGCTTATGACTAGCTTATTATTAGCTTATAAAGTTATAAATTTGGTATAATATGTCATTATGGGTTCGACTCTCAAAACAAGTTTCGGGTGAGGTTTTAAAAATCATTATACGCGTTATGAATTTTTAACGAGACATTAGTTCAAGACGAGTTTCGTATTACTTGGTTCATTGTGCATTTTAATAACATAACGAGGGGGATGAAATATTAGAAGAGTCGAAGCGGACTTACAACACCCTAGAGGTGGCGACGAGGTCGAAAGAAAACAAATGAACGTGACCGAAAGGACCTTTGAATGTGACCACGATAACTCCTCGTTCTCCTTATACCCAACGAAATGGCTTAGGACCCTTGCGACTTGGTTTCCTTCTTGGCCCGTCTCCACGTGGACGTGAATGTTGAGAGATGATTATGAGTGAGTGAGAGTGCATGCGTTTGTGTTTGAGAGTGAGTTGTGAGGAGTGATGCAAGGGAGGGTGGTTTTTATAGAGAAAGCTTAGCATGACATGTGCTATGGTTTTCGTTGGCAAGACATAGACACAAGGAGAAGAATAAGAGAAAGAGAGCATGAGTCTCATGGGTGACCACCAGAAAACTAGTCTTGTCTTGTGGTTTTTGTCAAGTCCACACGCAATATAGGGTTGTGTCGTGTCTGAGTTCTTGCTAACAAGAAACAAGAAAAGTCAATGATGTTGTGCTTGGTTTACTACTCGTACAGCAAAAGAATGGAAAAGAAAATTTAAAGTGTCAAGGGCTATCCTTTTGATTTGTCTACATGCATGGTATATAAAGAAGAAACATGGTGTCTTGCTTGTTGTAGTGTAAAGAGGTAACAAAAGAAGTGTTTTAATTTACTAGATATTACATGGAACTATAAGGTAAAATATAAGCATTTAGTCTTTACCTTTTTAAAATAAACTCTAATAGGCTAGGCATTAAAATAATTGTGCACATGTGTTTGGTGTTTGCTTGATGTCTCCTCTTTTCCTACATACACACATGTACATGCTTGAATGTCCAAGTTGTGATGTTTTGTGTTTGTTGTGCTCGACTAGACATCACAGAAGTAAAAAAAAAAAAAAAAAAAAGACATTGATTTGGTTTTTGTCTCCACCTTTGAATTACATAGACGTATGGGGCCTTTATACCAAAGTTGATGTTTTTGTTTTGGTGTTTACTTGGTGCTTCGCATAGGTCACAGAAACAAAGGATTGAAATTTTACTTTGCCAATATTTTGACTAACATATAGATGCGCTGGGCTTGAGTTATAAAAGGAGCTAGGCCCAAGATTTATGTTAGGTTGGGTTGGTTTGGATCTTAATACTTGCGAGCCCAAGTAAAATAAAGGGTGATGGATTGGGTTGGGCTTAAGGCCCGGTAGGAAATAAAAATATAAAAGTTTATTATTTATTTATTTAAAAAAAATTTATTATCGAGGTCGATGTGAAAAAAAAAATTATCCCGTGACTTGTCTGTTTAAAGTTCGAAACGAAGAAGAAAAAAAATATAGCCGCAAAAATCGGTAGGGAAATTTATGAGTTGTTATAGCGTGTTCTCGAGATCTCTCATTTCTAGTCTTATCATCGAAATCCAGACGGGTTTTGACCCGGTCCAGTTTTTCCTGATGGACCTTTTCTGCCATGAAGGGCAAGATCTGATGGTAGTGCCTTTCGCAGAACTCCCTTATTGACGCGTCTGTCGCGGCATTAGGGCGGTATTGTTCTGTGTCTTGCACTTTTTCCTTCCCACCCGTGTTTCTGACCGTGGATGGTTCAGGGGACGGGGAAGGATTTTCTGCCAAGTTGCTCATTAGAGTTTTTTTTTTTTTTTTTTTTTTTTTTTTTGGAAACGCAGTTATGTCACTGGTCCCACGGATGGCGCCAACTTGTTAATACAATTCTGGGCGCTCCCCTGATGAAGATTAGTGTAAGCTAACTCCTCAGGAAATAGATCTTGTATTAAGTATAATCCTTGATTGGCAGCTGCTAAGAAAACCAACACTGTTAGTCTCACCGCGGAACGGGGTTCCGCGGTCAACCTCCGGCGTGAGAGTAAGTGGTAGTTTTAGAGAGATAAAGTCAGTTCTAGAGAGAGTGTGTAAAAGTGTTACCGTTTGAATAGTGGCGAGGCCTCTATTTATATGGTTGACCTTTCTGTCGTGTTCTCAAGGTCACGAGCCATGAGAGTGACAGTTTGTGAGTGGGGAGTGACGTAGGTCAACTCCAGAGCTTGTCCCGTTGCCGTGACAGCGATGTTTTTGGGCGGGAGTTGTCCCGCTTTCCCTTTTTGGGGATTGCAGGCTGTGGTACGCCAAGCTTGAGCTAGATTCCCTACCTTTAATGTTGGGCGCGGTTGCGTTCTCCTTCAGACGTATCTACTATCCGCGGAATGGTTTAGTGACCATTGTCGGGGTACGTATCTAGTCTGCGGCCGACCCATATGGGTGCCGGGGGTATTTACGCAATCATGGTTAGTCCGCGCCCCGACCCGTATAAGTGTCGGGGGGGTCATACGCGATCAAATGCCATTGTTATGAGTTGCAACATTTTAAGTTTGACACAAATATATACTTTCCTTTCGTTATTATGGTTTATGCATCCGTATATTATCTTTTTTAAGAGAAAGTTTTATCTATTTGCTTGAAAACTATTGGAATTACATCGATATTCTTACTAATTATATCATTACAAATTCAGTATTATCTTTGCATTAGCATGTTACATCTGGTTCTTGATTTTCATGCTTGCATATTTGATTTAAGTCAATTACAAGTATCAACTCCTTGTCTACTGGATACTAGCATGTTTAAAAATCTCATTTTCTCCGACCTCTCTCTAAAACAAATCCACCCAACCCTCCAAAACAAATCTTATTTTCTCCGGCGGTCGGTTTTAACCGGCCGTCCGGACCTCCTTCTCTTATATTTTCTTGTACTTTTCTTTTCGCAAAATAAAAGCCTTACTCACAGATCTGTCATCTCCCATCTTTGCCGCTGCCGTAGTCGCTGCCGCCACCGCTGTCTTCTGCTCAGATCCGTTACCATCCGGTCTCTTCTGCTCAGATCTGTTGTGGTCCGTCATCGATGGCTTGCTGCTGCCTTGGGTTTCGACTTTAGATCTGTTTGGTTTAGGTCTGGCTCCTTTAAGGATGCTTAGTTTTATCTTCTATGTATGTTTTATGTACTTTATGTACTTTTGTCAAGCTACATCTTTATATGGTTGTGTCTACCAAAAGCTCACCTTGGTGATTCCCCCCACTTTGTATGGTGTTGCTGTAGTCTGTCACAGCTATTATGGTGTATGTCTTGTTGTGACTTAACTTTTTACCTTGTGTATTTTGTTTGGCAAGTCGGTTTCGATTTTGCCCATTATGTTAGATGTAACTTGTTGTGCTCAAATTACCTCCATTTATGAAGTGAGATATGTTATCTCTGTTCAAAAAAAAAAAAAAAAAAAAAACTCCTTGTCTATTGATTTGTCATAGTTCCATAATCAAGTCTTGAAAAATGCGCAAACACACTTTGCGTTCTGGCCAAACATGCCGGCACAAAGTAAGTAACACATTGTTTAAGTTTCTACTGTTATCGTATATCTAATGTTCATTAACGATTAATAAAATTAAAAAAAAAGTTTGCCATTAGTTGTATATATATCTTTATAAAATAAGATACATGTCATTCATTTGTTGAATAATAAAAATGAAAGAAAAAAGGAAGATGAGCTTAAATAGGAATCGATCCCACGCCAATTGTTTGGAATGAAGACCACCTTACCATTTAAACTACATTTTCACTTATTATTTCTCATCTGTTAATATAGTTATAGTTTAAGAATTCATGTATGTACAAAGTTTTAAAGAGTAATAACAATTCAATAATTGAATTTTGAGTGTAATAATATTTTAGTATTGAAGTTAACTAGTTATAATACCCGTGCACGCACGGGGTTTTGACAAAAAAAAAATTATTTTGTATTAATACTGAATATTTTGTATTTAAATGTAATTACATATAATTATATACTTATGCACGAATTTTCCATTATATATTAATATCCATTAGAATTTGTTAAAATAAAATTTTGTAAAAATTTCTCTTACATAACTCAAGATTTAACTATATTTAGCAAACATATATGTTGATGTTGCTATTTAAATTTCATTATTGATATTATGTTGTACACAAGATGCGATTTTAGTAGCACATAATTAGCGTCGATGAAGTTAAAATATATTCCTTAAAGTTTAAAAAAATATTTTTCTACATATCCTTATATAAATAAATAAGAATTACATGATTCGTTGTTATAAGTACAATCCCGTATATATATATTTTTTTCATATTACAGTAACCCGTACTTACAATTTGATAATTATATTTTCGTTTTTAAAAATTTAGCCGTATTTAATATTCAAATTCGTGTCCACATAATCATACTTTTAAAATAAAATAAATAAGTCCTTACTGAACTTATATAGTAAAAGAAATATTTTGATATTTATAATCCTATGCATATTTATATGTTGTAATTTTAAAACAACATATATATTGTATTTTTAATATATAAAGTATAGGGGGTATAAAGTATAATTATGAATTTGTTTAATTTCTAAAATTATTATAAAACATGAAAACTTATAATATTACACTTAACCTTATATAATTTTTAAAAATTCAACCACTAAAGTTTTATTAATTACCTCATATTTTTTTAAGTTTTTGTTTTTACAAATATTGCTATAAGTATAATCGCGTATATTTATTTTTATATTAAAGTAACCCGTGCTTACAATTTGATAATTATATTCTCGTTTTCAGTAATTTAGCCGTATTTAAAATGTAAACTAGTGTCCACATAAGTTAAACTTTTAAAAATGAAATAAGTGGGTCCTTATTGATCGTAAAAAGTAAAAAAATTGATACTTATAATCTTATGCAAATTTATATGTTGTTATTTTAAAACAACATATACATTGTATTTTTTAAGATATAAAGTATAAAGGGGTATTTATTTATAATCAAAAGTTATTAAAAAACATGGAGGCTTATAATATTACACTTAACTCTATATGATTTTTAAAAATTCAACCACTAAAGTTTTATTAATTACCACATCTTTTTTTAAGTTTTTGTTTTCACAAATTTGACAACTATATTTTTATGTGTTTTTACTATCAACCAAATTTTTTCACCAAATTTATTAAAGTTTGACCAAAATCAATTTAATTTTGACTTTTATTAATCAATCACATCACACGATTTTGCTTACGTGGCGAAATAGAGCTCTCCTATTGGCCCAATTGTTTTTTCAATAAGAATGAATTATCTCCGATGACCAGACACGACCAAGTTGCCATAGTCGATGACCAAGTTAAAAAAAAAAGATTGAAAGGAAAGTGTGTGTACATATCGGTTGAAAAAACCACCGATTTTCGTTTGGGTTGCCTCGACCGATCCTCGACCTACACCCCACATTGGTCATTTCAAAGTTATTTTTTCGAGAAAGCTGATGTGGCACCCGGTTACTTGGGTCACGACTGTGTCCAACTTTAAAGGTTGGCCAAAATCAATTTAATTTTAACTTTTATTAACCAATCACATCTCACAATTTTGCTTACGTGTGTGCCCCAATAGGCTCACGTATTTCTAACCGTATAACATGCGTATCCGACTCACATATTCGAACATTCCTACCATAAAATTCCCTATATAGGCACTAAAACACATCTTTGGTACATTAAAATACATTCATGTATTATCTAAATCAGCAACTCAACTTAATTATACATTCATACCTTGAGCAGGCGTAGAAAATCCTTCCACGACAATCATGTGTTGATACTTAATCCTCTTCTTAAAAACGTACACAAAAAAATTGCATTACACTTTAGTATGTGTGATAAGATCATAAAACTGCAAAAACCACTAACATGTTGCATTTTAGTGAGGATAACATCAAAGTTAGTCATAACATCAAATAAGAAAACTTCAGATTAGAACAAAAGGGGTGTTTGGTATGCTTATTAAATGTGCTTATTGGCTTATTCAATTACCATAACACAATAAGTTTATGATAAAGCTATAAGCTTTTTTGAGAAGCTTAGTAAAAAACCCCGAACTCACAACAAATTCTATCATAGCTTAGTGTGTTTATAGTAAAAACACAAATACTAAGCGTAGAACTTTTCAATAAAACATTAAAAAAAATGTTACTAAAAGTTGGCGTGTATAACAAAAAAGTTAAACCATAAAAAAGTTACTAAAAACTATCAGCTAGATAAGGCATAAGCCAAAGTTCTGTTGAAGTCTCTTTCGGATTCTATTCAGAAGCAAAAAGAGGTTAACAAATAAATCATAAGTATAGAAGAATGGTTGTATCTCACATCCGTGATTACCAACTCAATAACATTATCGCAGTATAGTAACGTAATAACCTGATTAAAAACTATATATTCTTGCTTAATAATCTCATGTACATACTTTTATTTCTTGACAACGGCCAACTATTACGTTTTTTTTTTTTTTTTTTTTTTTTTTTTAGGAGGTGATTGTTATGAAATAAGGATTGTGATGCCTGCATTTTTTTTATAATTTAAGGAAAACACCTTCTAAATTAACAAATATATGACTATCTAACCCATGTGTTTGTTTTTTGTTTTTTTTTTTTAATAATTAGCTTTGTAAAACGTTTTTAACTGACAGACATGTTGAGGTTGAGGTTGATGTTGTTGTTTAACTTTAACTATTGATATCATGTTGTACAAAATGTGCGAGTTTAGTAGCACATAATGAGCGTTGATGAAGTTAAAATATGATCCGTAAAGTTTTAAAATGTTTTTATGGATATCCATATATAAATTTTAAATAATAATTCAAGAGTCGTTGTTATAAGTAGAATCGCGTATATTTATTTTCATATCACAGTAACTCGTGCTTACCATTTGATATTTATATTCCCGTTACTAATATTATAAAGTATAGGGGGTATAAACTATAAGGGGTTATTTGTTTTTTTTCTAAAGTTATTAAAAAACATGAAAACTTGTAATTTTACACTTAGCTCTATATAATTTATTTAAAATTCAACCACTAAAGTTTTATTAATTACTCCATCTTTTTTTAAGTTTATGTTTTCATAAATTTGACACTTATTTTTTATGCATTTTTTTTCTTAACCAAATTTCTCTACCAAAATTATTAAGTTTGACCAAAACCAATTTAATTTTGACTTTCTATTGACCAATCATATTGATCGATTTTGCATACGTGGCAAATTCGAGCTCTCCTATTGGTTTAATTTTTTTTCAATAAGAAGGGTTTTGCAAAAACACTCTAAAATGATGTAATTCTTTTATTATATAAAAGATTATGACAATTCACACATCATTGGTTTTGTAAAATCTAAGATTTTTATGTAAAATTATGTTAAATCTTTTATACTTATATAGTTATACTACTGTCAACGCGTGTGTTTTACGTAAGCATTTCATTATTTGTCAATATTGATTAATATGTTGTATCGATTTTTTGTTGCATGAAGGATTTGATAGTAAAAAATATTATTTCGAATATTCTTCCTTAATCTTATAAAAGAGGAATAACGTAAGTCGTTCGTACATGTATAATCCCGTCTATTAACTTACATATCATAGTAATTCATGTTTTTATTTTGATTAATAATCTTGTGTATATACATTAATTTATAAATACATATATGTTGATTTTTGTAAAATATAAAAGTATAGGTAATATTTATTACACTTATAATGTTATTTAAAATTATATAAATTGATAAATTTACTTAAGTTCATATAATTTACTTTAAAAATTTAACAGCTAAATTTTTATCGATAAATTTACTTAAGTTCATATATCTTGTGTTTTTATACATATTTATTGTAGTTGATGAAAGACGAGTTTGACCAAATTGAAGACAATTTAAGCTTTTTTTCCTCAAACAAAATAATATTCTCCAATTTATCTAAAAGAAAATTACCAAAAAGATAAAAAAATCCATTTAATCTATTCTTCAAAAAAATGAAAAAGTTTGACCATATTGAAAAGGTACCCCAACTCTCTTTATTGGTCTGAGGAAGACTTATTATAAATTCATTGAATGAACAATTCAAAAAAGAAATCTTTCTGTGAGATTCCAGGTATTCTATAGTTCCTTCCCGCGTCAATTGCCAATTCTTGGTCATTGAGATTCATGGGCACCCCAGTGTCGGTAGGGACCCAGAGAGCTGCCTTCGCTTTTGGCGTTCCTTCCCCTTGAGGCGCAGCTATCGGAAAGGGAAGCAAGTAAGCCTAAGCCCTATCGTATCAGTGAGTCAGGCATAAAGCTAGGACGCGTTGGTCTACTTTGTATAGATTTTTTGACCAAATTGAAGACAATTTAAACTTTTATTCCCCAAACAAAATAATATTCTCCAATGGGGTGAGATCAATAAAGATCACAAAAAAACTAAATATCAAATGGATCAATCTCAACAATCCATTTTTGATCAAATTAATTAAATTCACTTTCACATTTATATTTAAAAATAAAATATCTCACAAACCGTTAATAGTTAGATAAAACTAATTATATCATTGCGATAAGAATAAAATTATCTTTCTATAGAGTTCCAATATTGTATACTTTTGATAAACTTATTTTCTATCGTCTTTTGCGGGTTTCGATATACTACACTATAAATGAAAAATTTAAAAATAATCTTTTGTTTTAACATAACCCCTAAGTTACAAACCCTAAACCCTAAAAACTAAAAAACCTTAACCCCTAAACCCTAAAAAACCCTAAACCTCTAAAACCTTAAACCCCTAAAAACCCTAAACACCTAAAACCCTAACCGCTAAACCAAAAAGACCTAAACTCTATCCGCTAAACCATAATAAACCTAAACCCTTAGCCCCTAAAAAGTTTAACCCAAAAAATTCAAACCCCTATACGCTAACCGTAAACCCTAAACACACAAAAAAGTCGGAAAAAAAATTTGTCAAAAATATATGATGTTGGATATCAAATTAAAGGCAATTTTATGCTTGTTGTGATGTTATGATTAATTTCGTATAACGATCAATGGTTTGTGAGTTATTTAGTTTTTAAAAATGAAAATGAAAGTTTATTTTAGGGGTGTTCATTGGTTCGGTTTTCGGTTTCATGGGTTGTATGGTTCGGGTTAATCGGTTTGAAAATTTTAAAACCCTAAACCAAAACCAAACCAAACCAATTTTAAAACGGATAAAACCAAACCATACACCAAATTGGAATTCGGTTTGGTTTCGGTTAAAACCAAGAAAACCAAATTCAAGTAAACTTCAAAATATAATCTAAAAGTTACATATAAAATTATCAAATCAAAAGGTCTCACAAAATGCTTAAGTAAATCAACAAAACAAAAGTTTAAGAAACCAAAAGGTTTCATAACTTAACGGAAATAAATGAAAGCGAAATACGGGAGGAGAGGATACGATATATGTGAATTTATAGGAATCAAGTAGGTTAATTTCTCCTGGAGTCCTAGATATGCATCAATCCTTGATTTAAGGAGTGGTTAGTTTATAAGATATTTTAAATTATTATGATTTTTTGTTAGGAAGATAAACATATAAAATTTGTATATATATATACTTTAAACCTTTTTTTGTGTATAGATATATGTTCGGTTTTTTCGGTTTGGTTTGGTTTTGTATTTGTCAAACCCAAAACCAAACCAAACACCAATTAAATACTTCGGTTTGGTTTTAAACCAAACCATACACCAATTAAAACTTTCGGTCCGGTTTTATTCGGTTTCGGTCCAATTTATATTTCGGTTTGTTCGGTGCCAAACCAAATACTGAACACCCCTAGTTTATTTTATTGTTTAATGAAAACATGAATGGTTGAGAATTGTTTATTTGATATTTAGTTTTTCTTTGATATTTATTGAACCAAACTCATTCTCCAATTAATATAAGATGTTTCAAAAAAATGAAAAAGTTGTGTTGAAAAGGCGCGTCATGGCGACGTCAAGCACCGCTAAGACATGAGGTGTGACCTACACCTAACAAATAGACCAAGGCGTCGACTTTTTCAATTTGGTCGACTTTGACTGCTCAACTGCTCAACTTTTTTATTTTTTTGAAACATCTTATATGCTAAGCATAGTTCTAAAAGGCGCGTCATGGCGGCGTCAAGCACCGCTAAGGCATGAGGTGTGACCTACACCTAACGAATAAATCAAGGCGTCGACTTGAGGCATGGTGTGAGATGAGGCAGGAAAAGACGCGTTAAGGCTTGAGGCGTGACGAGTTATTTTATTCGACTCTGATAAAAAATATTAAAATGAAAGAACATTGTAATGTAAAGATGTAAGGATAGCTTTTTTTAATCTTATTCATTACTTACAACGCTCTTAGTAAACTCGTTATATATGAAATATGATCTATATAAATAAACATTTTTTTATTTTGTGTTGCTTTATGCTACTTAAAAACGCAAAAATTCATCTTGGCCGCTAAAGCATAAGCCTTGTCATGCCTCTACGCCACATATCACGCTATTTCTCCTTCCCAAGAGTTGAAACTTGTCATGGGACGTCTTTGGCTTTACGAGAGAAAGCTAACTTATTCCGGTGTGCATAGGCGGAACTTGAACATTTTTCTTTGAGGGGGCCGAATTTATTTTGGGAGGGCCGAATCGGAGATTTGTTTGTAACCTCAACTAAATTACCTCTAAAACCTATAATATTTACACTAGGTGCCGCAAATTTTAGAGGGGTCGGGGCCCTCCCCGGTCTCCAAGTCCGTCCTTGCTGTATGCAACTTTGATATAAATAAATAAATAAATAAAAGTAAAAAATGAAAACTTTTACCAGTGCACCCTTCAATAGTTTGTGAATATCTATAATCCATAAATATAATTTACAATAAATAACCTTTATGTATTTAGTTAAAGTTCTTAAAAACCAAACAAGACATCAGCCATTTTTCCATTGAGTTTCCTTTTTTTCCAGTTGAAGCAATAAACCAGCCTATAAGATTTGTTCTCAAAAACTATATACTTTAGTTTCTTGATCATATTAAACTAAATTATCTTACCAAATGTTTTTTTTATTCCAAATTAAAAAAAAAAAAAAAAAAAAAAAAACTTTTTATACAAACATTTTAAAATAAAGGTTAGTCGTAAATTAGAACAAAAGGTGGATCAGATTTCTGGCTTGGATTCTCTCTGTTGAAAGAGAATCATAAATTGCGCTCAGTTATTTCATATTCGATCATCTGGGGAAATAATCATCACATCCAACCTCTATTCATCTCAAAATAAAGATATATAAAACATCTAAAATTATACACAAAATTTATTTGTAAACTAAATAAAAAAAACGGTGATAGGATCAGATTTCTGGCTTGGTTTTTCTCCCGAAAGAGAAAAAAATAAGAGCGCTCAGATATTTCAGAGTCGATCATCTGGGGAAATAATCATCATATCCTATCACCTAAGCCAAAATACAAACATCAAAAAATGGAATTTTTTATACGACTCAAAACGTCAACAAAAAATGTCAAAGAATCCATTAACAATTCAAGTTGACGCTTTGAGCCGTACTAAAAATTCTTTATTCATGAGAAAGAAAAAAAAAAGAAAAGGAGGCACAAGAGCGTGAACTGAGATTTATGAGTCGCCATAGAGAGTTTATATAGAAAATATGACAAGGGTTTCTCATAAACCCTAGTGGCCACGTGATTTCCGCATGTTGTTTTCTTATCTTTTAGCCCATTCATGGCCCGGCTTTGTTTGACCCTGGATTGGCCCATATATACTGGCTTAGACCAGCCAGCCTGACCCTTTTTTTAAAAGTTTTGGTATTTAACCATAACATTGCAACTTTTCAAAGAAAATAGACTAAAATACACCGTTGGTTCCTAAACTTGTATCGGAGGATCGCGATGGGACGAAACCGGCCATATTCATCGCCATTAGTCCAAACAGTAGCCATTAAATGCCAGATTGGTCCCTTGACCAAGTCAAAGTCTGATTTTTGTTTTGTAGTCGAGGGTATTTTAGTCCATACACATTTATACTTTTATAACACATTTATGTTTTACCCCTTCATCTTTCATTCTCTTCATCATCTACCCAAATCATTCATCTCCCCAACATCATCATCTCCCCAACAATCATCCTGGAAAAAATCTGAAACACTACATGTTGATATTTATATTACATGCTCAAAGAATGCAACTGTAAAACCATCATTACATTCCATAGAACAAAACCACACTCGCTGCATTCATCTTAACTAAAAATCAAATTTACAAGTGGCGCATGATATTGGTGATAGAAATTATTAACATATGCAATCTAGCTAGACCCCTACACGTTACACCCATCAGATGCTGAAAAGACAAGATATTTTTTACTTTATTATACATGTCAAACAGCTGCAGAATTTAAAAGCCAAGGGGAAGAAATCACAGTAACATAAGAAAAAGTCATTAAACGATTGCGAAGAGCAGAAGAGAGTTAAGTGTGATTGCAAATGAAAAGAGTAAATACGATCAAGTTTGAGAACATTAACATGCACATCATGAAACAACAAAAAAGGAAAGAAAAAGATGTATGCACAATGATCTGAAAGGACAGTTCAAAGATGCAACTCATGATTAAACAAGCAAAAATGTAAAAGATGAAAACAAACTCAATGTCAACACGCATTTTCTTTCGGGCATTTCTATTAATTTTACAGTTCCTCTTCCTGCTAGAAGTTGTAACCACAACATTCATTTGTGCTACAGCTGGAGACAACACTGGACGTAGATAAGCTGTCATAGGTGATGCTTCTGAGTTTTCTGATTGAACTACGTTAGAAGAATTCGTTACTGGAATGGCGACTTGCCCCAAGGATGGTGCTGGTATTATGGTGTAAATAGGTACATTGCTTTTACAGTTATGCTTCTTGCCAGAAGTTGAACCCACATAATTCGTTTGTGCTACAGCTGGGGATGAGTGGATGACATTGAAATTGGATTAACTATTACAGGTGAGGTATCTGAGTTTTCCAAATTGGAAGCATGACTTGCTGGAGTGCTGGAAAGTTGACCCAAGGATGGTGCTGATATTGAGTAAGTAGGTATATTGTGGGTCAAATAGGGTCTGTGCCAAAACTGTGTGCCCGTATAGCTGGAGTGAGTGTTGGAATTGATACTTCTTGGATAAGTTCAGTATCTAGACTGTTACTGCAGCCATTTACAGTTTCAGGCATTACCTCATTGGTGCCATTTAGGGTCCCAGCCAATGAACTCTGGGCTAAGACCGTAGGGGCCGTCATAACTGGAGTAAATGTTGGAGCTGGTACTTCTTCAATATTCCCAGGATCTAAACTGTTAATGGGGCCATTTACTCTTCCAGTCTGCACTACCTCATTGGTGCCATTTAGTGTCCCAGTGGCTTGTGCCATAACTGTAGGCATCAGAGTAGCTGCAGTGAGTGCTGGAGTTGATACTTCATGCTAGAGTTCCATGTTGCACTACCACACTGGTGTCATTGTGAGCACTTTGTAAGTCCATCATTTTGGTATAATGTTTATACTTGGACTTCATTATTTCTGACAAAATGATTCCTGGTTCAGAATCTGCCCACGAATCATCACATGGTAACCATGACGTATATGAGTACCAACAGAGAAAAATTCAGTCACAAAGCAATGTGGTACAATAAGGAGGATAGCCCTTAAAATTGAATCATAACAACATGCAATAGGTTTTATTTCAGTACCTTCAGGTTTAAAAAGGAAAAACAGACATGCTGCGAAAATTACGGCTTAACAAACAGAAACTTGATAAGAATTTTAAAACCAGCTCAAGATTTACCTATATATTTCAGTAAAACAGCACGTGCCGTTGATTTTTCAGCTTCTTTCTTACTTTTGTTGTAATCTCCTGCACAAGAAACGTCACCGAAAACCAAAGAATAGCTGAAAACAGGAAGTTTGTTCAGTTGAGTGGTTTGATAGAAGAAAGCTTCAACATAGATGCATATAGGTTTACTTAAGCTTGCAAAAAGCACATGCCCCCCCCCCCCCCCCCAAAAAAAAAGCGTATGAGGATATAGAATTGAAGCCTTAGAACATCGTTTAGCAATATAATTTTATCATCAGAAGATCACGATACTAGTATAGACAGATTATACAATGCACTAGTGATGCTATCTAATTCTTAACACTGTACTCGTCCATTAATGCTTACTGTGGGATCACTTCAGTGATGCAAAGGCCGTAATTCCTTAACCACAACAAACTCATTTTCATACCTCATAACAATTAAGGGTACTATTATCAGTGAATCTCTCTTATTCTCAAGTATAAGCTTTTTGAAAATTAAAGCCATAGTATGTTCAATAAAGATGTAACTGGACAACATACAAATATCATACCATATCTCATTACTGGAAAGGGGGGA
Source organism: Chrysanthemum seticuspe (assembly GCA_019973895.1). Lineage (NCBI taxonomy): Eukaryota > Viridiplantae > Streptophyta > Magnoliopsida > Asterales > Asteraceae > Chrysanthemum > Chrysanthemum seticuspe. The sequence goes on along the minus strand of BPTQ01000002.1, from coordinate 154,936,254 downwards.
AATAGATCCGTAATTATGTAAGACAAAATGTGCAAGAGCAGAAATACTTGTAGTACTTAACACTACGCGTGATGTGGCAACTTTCGTGAATGAAACATTTAAACCGTTAATAACAAGTTAAAAACAAGAACAGATTTAAGCACCAAACCTCGCAGACAAGACGCAATGCTTCATTCTTTAGATTTCAAACAACAGTCGATGTGCAAAAGTGGAGCATTCACTAGTGAATGCTCAAGAAGACATTACAAATTAAAATTCAAACAATGAATGAAACCACTATTTTTTAGATCATCTTCTTAATAGCATCCACAGGAAAAAAGGTGGCGATGTTTAATAGATTAAACATGGGTGATATACTGATATGGCTTTTAACTCCATTGTGGGCTCGTTGGAGTAATTTACTTTAAACGATCCATAATACTCGCCTGTTCAGGCATTTCATCAAACAACCGGTGCGCGTCTTTTTCAGGCATTTCATCAAGCATATGGTGTGCATCTTTTTGGGATTCATTCAACTCCGTATCAAAAGTTTCTTCTTCAATAACATCAAGTATCCCCTCCGTATCATTATCCAAATCAACCACATTTCCTGCTTCATCTGGCTTTTAATTTTTATTAAACCCTATAGAATTATCATTGTTTGTTCATTTTTTTATTGAAAAGAAAGTACAAATAAGAAATAAATTTCTCTTTCAGTGGTGACATTGCAGTTTATAAATGTTCATCATCAGATTTTTTCCAGGATAATTGTTGGGGAGATGATGATGTTGGGGAGATGAATGATTTGGGTAGATGATGAATAGAATGAAAGATTAAGGGGTAAAATATAAATGTGTTATAAAAGTATAAATGTGTATGGACTAAAATACCCTCGACTACAAAACAAAAATCAGACTTTGACTTGGTCAAAGGACTTGTAGCGAGTGAAAACCTTGAAATAGGGACCCCCGGCGATGAAAAGGGCGAGGTTCGTCCCATCGCGATCCTTCGAGCCAAGTTCAGGGACCAACGGTGTATTTTAGTCAAGAAAATAATTAGTTCCTTATTAAGAAAAATAAAAAAATAAAAAATAAATAAAACAATCATATTAAATTTATAAGGGGTAGTAACAAAAAAACATACTACGTATTTAACTTGTCTATTTTTGTTGTTTTGTGTAGTTTTTTTTGCCATTAAAAGACAAATCTTTCAAATTTTAACTTTTGATGAATTTTGTGACCATTTTACTCTTACATTTAAATGTTTATTGTATATGAACAAAAATTGTGTTTTAATAGCAAAAAAAAAGGCTACACAAAACACCAAAAAATAGATAAGTTAGATACATTTTTTTTTCTCAATTTATAAATGCAAACGTGTTATATGCAAATCATAATCATATTATTGCTCAGTTGAGGGACGGAACCATGATAAAAAATAACCGAGTGTACAATATTTTTTGAACCGTAATATAGAAACACATTTTCGATGGACCGATGCATTTAAGATTCATTTAAAAATCTTGATGTATTTTTTAAAAAATAACACGAGTAAAGTCCAAAACACATCCCTGTGGTTTATCCCGTGTCTCGCTTTACATCCCTAAACTTTTTTTTAGCACAAAACCATCCCTCAGTTAGTAAAGTTTGCACAAATACATCCCTCTGTTAGTAAAATCAGTTAAAGAGGACTAACGGTGCAAATATTTCTTCGTTATCTCCTAACGAAAGAGAAAATATTTGCACCGTTAGTCTTTAGGACTAACGATGCAATACAATAAATTGCATTGTTAGTCCTAAGGACTAACGGTGCACTCCACCGCCACCTACCACCCCCACCTCCACCGCCGCCACCACTGCCACCACCACCCACCTCCACCTACCACCCAACCCACCACCACCATCAATGCCACCTTCACTGCCACCTACCACCTCCATCGCCACTTCCACCCACCACCACCCAACGCCACCACCCCCCACCTCCACCGCCGCCACCCACCGCCACCACCGCCACCTACCACCCAACGCCACCACCACCACCACCTACCACCCACCACCTCCACACACCACTACCACCCGCCACCGCAACCACCTCCACCCAAAGCCACCACTACCATCACCGCCACCCACCAGCCACCCACCTCCACCGCCACCACCACCACCACTCAACGCCACCACCACCATCACCGCCACCCACCACCACCATAAACAACCTTGGGAGTAGTGGGTGGCGGTGATGGTGGCAGTGGTGGTGGTTGTGGTGGGTGGCGGCGGTGGAGGTGGGTGGTGGTGGAAGTGGTGGGTGGTGGTGGTGTACGTGGTGGTTGCAGTGGGTGACGGCGGTGGAGGTGGGTGGTGGTGGCTGTGGTGGCGATGGATGGCGGGTGGTGGTGGTGGCGGTGGTAGGTGGCGGCGGTGGAGGTTGTAGTGGGTGGGTAACGGCAGTGGAGGTGGGTAGTGGTGGTAGTGGTGGCAACGGTTGGCGGCGGGGGTGGTGGTGGTGTTGGGTGGTGGTGGTAGGTGATGGTGAAGGTGGCGTTGATGGTGGTAGGTGGCGGTGGAGTGCACCGTTAGTCCTTAGGACTAACGATGCAATTTATTGTATTGCATCGTTAGTCCTAAGGACTAACATTGCAAATATTTTATCTTCCGTTAGGAGATAACGGAGAAATATAACGGAGATATATTTTCACTGTTAGTCCTTTTTAACTGATTTTACTAACAGAGGGATGTACTTGTGCCAACTTTACTAACGGAGGGATGGTTTTATGCCAACTTTTATGTAAAGCGAGACACGGGACAAACCACAGGGATGTATTTTGGACTTTACTCAAATAACACTATATCGAAATTCCTTTGGTGTCCCGAGACCCCCGCAGAACCCCGTCCCTGACTCAGTTGGCTACTTGGCTTGTTTGTAATGTTGAATGAAGTTTCAGAGTTAGCATTAACAAGACCTAACAAGAGAATTGAACATACATTGATACCGTTGGTATTTGTTGATATTGGTAGCAGAGGATTTTATGACAGATAATATCGTATAATTTTAAAAATTTTGGGATTGCACTTTCTCATGATTTTGTTAAAGTTCACGAGCTATAATCTCATATTAGTTAGCTTGTATAATTCATAATTGTATTATTATTTTTTTCTTTTCAACAAAACTTAACCGTAAAAAAAAAAGAAAAAAAAAGAAAAAAAAAAAAAATCTTCCTCGCAATACTTATGTCCTTGTTAGGAAACTAGGAATCAAACATAATTCTTCCTCGCAACAAAATTCCTTCCTTTTCATAAACACTTCCACATTATCTTTGACCCTCATCATACATTTTTGTAAACCATTTTTCTTAACTATGCCAAATGGTTGACAAAACCATAAGCAAAGCAATGTCTTAAAGGTTAACCAATTTGGCAAATACCTTTGCCTATAAATACCATGAACTTCCACAAAATGAAACATAATCAACGGTCCACTTGTCTCGTGTATCTATACTCTTAAAAAACTCAAAAAATCATCATGGCTTCTCCAAGTTTCGTTATGAAACGGTCTGAATCAGCAGTTGACAATATGCCAGAAGCATTGAGGCAAAGCCGTTATCATATGAAAAAATGTTTTCTGAAATACGTAGAAAAAGGCAAGCGGATGATGAAAATCCATCATTTGATGGAAGAAATGGAGACTGTCATTGAGGACAAGGACGAAAGAACTCAAGTCTTGGAAGGCTTGTTCGGCTACATCTTGTGTACAACTCAGGTATATATTTAATACTATACACTTATATATTTTGTCATCATACAAACAGAAATGTTTGAATTTTACCTTGATCTCACAGGAAGCAGCCATTGTTCCTCCTTATGTCGCCTTTGCTATAAGACCGAATCCCGGGTTCTGGGAGTATGTTAAAATCAACTCTAATGATCTATCGGTTGATGGGATCACTGCCACGGATTACCTGAAGTTCAAGGAAACGATCGTTGATGAGACATGGTATGATCTTTAAGTTATCGTTACGGTTTGATAAATGTTTGTTGAACACTAATTAATAACATTCAAATGTTTCAGGGCTAATGATGAAAATGCATTGGAGTTAGACTTTGGAGCAATGGACTTTAAATCGCCTACCATGAGCTTACCATCTTCAATTGGAAATGGAGTTAGCTTTGCCTCAAAGTTTATTACTTCTAAGCTTTATGCTCAAACTAGCAGCCAACAGATGCTTGTTGACTACTTACTCGCATTAAATCATCAAGGAGAAGTATGAAATGTTATAAATTATATCATTTTCAATTTTTTTTTTTTTTTTTTTTCCTTTTAAAGATTATAACCAAATTAAATTCAAATGTGCAGAAACTTATGATAAATGATACATTAAACACAATTTCAAAGCTTCAGAGTGCTCTGATAGTAGCCCATGCTTCCCTATCTTCCTTGTCTAACGATACACCATATCAAAGCTTTGATCTTAGGTAACATTTCCTTGTCTATTTTTGTCTATTAATCTATATTGTTTTTTTGAGTCCTGGCCGGTAACTCAAAGCTATTATGTAAACAGGTTTAAAGAATGGGGTTTAGAGAAAGGATGGGGAGACAATGCTGAAAGGGTGAGGGAAACAGTTAGATTTTTATTGGAAGTTCTTCAAGCACCTGATCCCGTAAACCTGGAGAAATTTTTTAGCAGGGTTCCAAGCATATTCAATGTAGTATTATTCTCGATCCATGGGTATTTTGGTCAATCTAACGTTCTTGGCTTGCCCGACACTGGCGGGCAGGTAGTTTATGTTTTGGATCAAGTTGTGGCTCTAGAAGAAGAATTGCTCCTCAGGATTAAGCAGCAAGGGCTCAACTATAAGCCGCAGATTCTTGTGGTGAGAAACATTTATCATTTATTGTCCCTTTTTAGATAGGGATGCATTAATGTTTAGTTAAATGACAATGTTGTTGATCTGAATTAGGTGACTCGACTTCTTCCGGATGCTACGGGGACCAAGTGTAACCAGGAGATGGAACCAGTTCTCAACACAAAGCATTCACACATTCTCAGAGTCCCATTTAGGACAGAAAAAGGCATTCTTCGTAAATGGGTTTCTCGGTTTGATATTTATCCATACCTTGAGAAGTTCACCCAGGTACGCTCCCTTTATTTTTCTTCGTGTTCGTGTTCATTTGAAGGGATATTAATCACTTGAACTAAATTCTTCAATAGGATGCAAGTGAAAAAGTCATTGAAATAATGGAAGGCAAACCAGATCTTATCATTGGAAACTATACCGATGGAAATTTGGCAGCATCTCTTATGGCTAAAAAACTTGGAACCACATTGGTACCTTTTATGTCCATCGTACTAAAATAGTTCAATCCTAGAAAATCTCTATGAATAAATTATCAGACGGATAATACGTTTTTGTTAACTTTCAGGGAACGATTGCACATGCTTTAGAGAAGACCAAGTACGAAGATTCGGACATAAAATGGAAGGAACTCGACCCAAAATATCACTTTTCTTGTCAATTTACAGCTGATACGATTGCTATGAATTCAGCAGATTTCATCATCACAAGTACTTTCCAAGAGATTGCTGGAAGGTTTGTTATCAAGACGCAACAACATTATTTCTTAATATTTTTTAAGCAAAAACATGGTTTTGAGTCTTTTTTGATGTTTGATTTCAGTAAAGATAGACCTGGACAGTACGAAAGCCATCAAGCATTTACACTACCAGGGCTATATAGAGTTGTTTCAGGCATAAACGTGTTTGATCCCAAATTCAACATTGCTTCACCAGGAGCTGATCAATCTGTCTACTTCCCATACACTGAAACACAGAAGCGGCTAACTGCATTTCAGCCTGCCATCGAGGAACTTCTCTTTAGTAAAGTCGATAATGACGAACACATGTAAGTTTCATGACCTTGAAAATTTTGTGTTATGTGTGTTTAATTAGTAAATTTATTTGACATATATGTTTTATGGAACAGTGGATACTTAGAAGACAAAAGTAAGCCGATCATCTTCTCAATGGCAAGGCTAGACACCGTGAAAAACATCACAGGATTAACAGAATGGTTTGGGGAGAATAAGAGGCTTAGGAGTTTGGTCAATCTCGTTATTGTGGCCGGTTTCTTTGACCCATCAAAATCAAAAGATAGAGAAGAAATGGCGGAGATAAAGAAAATGCACTTGTTGATAGAAAAATACCAACTTAAAGGTCAAATAAGATGGATAGCAGCACAAACTGATCGAAACAGAAACAGTGAGCTTTACCGTTTCATTGCTGACTCAAAGGGGGCGTTCGTTCAACCTGCTATATACGAAGCGTTTGGACTCACGGTCATTGAAGCAATGAACTGTGGTTTGCCAACTTTTGCCACAAATCAAGGAGGTCCAGCTGAGATCATTGTCGATCGGGTATCTGGATTCCTGATTGATCCCAACTATGGTGATGAGTCGAGCAACAAGATTGCTGATTTTTTCCAGAAATGCAAAGAGGATCCTGGATACTGGAATACAATTTCAGACGGTGGTTTGAAGCGTATATACGAATGGTAAAAATATACAGGTTTTGAAACGCATTGAAGTGAAATTATTCATTACTCAAGTCTTTTTTTTTTTTTTTTCAGCTACACATGGAAGATCTATGCAAATAAAGTGTTGAATATGGGGAACATTTATTCATTTTGGAAGCAGTTAAACAAGGAGCAGAAAGAAGCAAAACAAAGATACATTGAATTGTTTTACAATCTACATTACAAGAACTTGGTACACATCTTTGGTTATAATTATCTAGTAAAAACATGGATATGATCATTGGAAGAAGGGTGTCTGAGAAACTGTTTTGAATGTGAATGTCGCAGGTGAGGACTGTGCCAATTGCTAGTGATGAAGTTGTACTTGCACCAAAGCCCGGGGTTAGGCCTAAATTACCGACAGAAGATAGGCAAGCCATGTAAAGATTTTTTTTAGCTAAAATCTAATTACTTTCTTCTTTTTCTTGGAATTTATTATAAGGACAGCTAATTGATAATTTCTTTATTTTTCTTTTTTCAGCAGAGATACGAAACCCAAGTCACAAAGGTAAATATTTGAAATTCCATCTTTTTACCAAGTGTGGTTTTGGGACAGTACACTTAAATTTTAAAAGTGTTATTTCTTGCTTAATTTCAGTCTCCCTTTAGCTAAAAGAACTGAGGACAATGCAACTCTCAAGTGCAACATCATGTGATCTCGTCGCCTTTGTTATTCCAAGTTCCCGTATCTAGTTTGATCATATTGCAAGGATACACGAAGTGACTTGTGTACAGGAAAACACATATCTATAGATAATAACATTATGATTAAATTTCAATGAATTGTTTTACAGCGAGAGCTAACACATGTAAAAGTTGATGGAAAAGCGAGAAATTCACATTCTTCGTCTATGTTGTGTTTTCTGTAAAAATTGCTTCAAATGAATAATTTTAACCACCATTCTGCGCGAGGCTCGAGCAAATTCTAAATCTTAAATCTAAGTATCAATTCAAAAGTCCAAACCATGGTAAAGTTTGGATGACTTAAGTTCTTTGGTAACATTAAAATACCGAATCACTGCTAGCCATTGATCCCATCTTTTGAGCCTATGGACCGCTATTGTGTCTGGAATAAGCTCGTGTGAGCATCTTCCATTCATGCCTGGATAATCGTACATGGCAGGCTTATTAGAAAACCTGTTTCTTGCTTTTCGGCCACGATCTAACCATCTTCCAACCAGTTTATCCTCAGGGCCAATAGTGTCGTTTCTAGGAATATCTGAGTTTGCAATCCATTCCACCAAATCCCACGACAAAATAAACCCCATTCCTGACATATACGACACAAAAGGATTCATACTTTGACAAGGAATCACAAATCCATAGTACAAATCTGATCTTGGAAGTGGTTGCAGCGATGATGCAAGTGGCATAAGCCGCAAAAAGGCATCATCATCCGCTTTCATGACATAGTCATAAGATTGAGATAGAATGTGAGGAAGGGAAGAGAAGTATGTATAAGTTTTCCCATTGTTCATGTTTTCTGAGCAATTGAGAATGATAATGTCGTTGAATCTGAGGATCTCTAGGGATATTAGAACACGTTGTTCTTGTTTTGTGAGGTTGCAAAATACGAACTTTACGTCTATTTGGGCTAATGGATATGATTGGATTCCATAAATGAGACGAAGGAAATGGCGATGACCATAGTTATCTGCTCTAGTTAGGATTCCTATAAGCAGACTGAATTGGTTTGTTACTGTAGAGTTTTGGACATTTGACGAAGTTAGTAATGGGCTCTTTACACAAAGATGGTTGAAGATAATGAAGATGAAAACGAGGAGAGCGGAAGCCATTAAAGGTAACATAGTAAAAACAAGGCGTTTCTGTTTCATTTTCGAGATGGATTTGTGTGGTTTCAAAATGCATGTATTGATACATTTGAGGTTCATATAAGAAATAAGTAGATATTGTGAAAATTTTGTTTTGCTTTATGGGTTATGCTCATGATGTTTAAACATGATTAGTGTTGTAGAAGCCTTGCAGCTCACATTTTTCATGATTTATGCATATGGAAAATGTATTTAAGGGAGGGTTTTCTGGTGCAAAGTGAATCTTAAAGTATTGTGTCTCTTGTTCCCACATTGATCTTGTGAAGGCTTGAAATCATTTAAAGTCACAATGTACACTACTTTTTCAAAATTCATACAAATACCAGTGGAACCTTTTTTTTAACCATGAAAAGCTGTTAATTAGAAGGGTGGTCTTCTCATGACAAAATCACATATTCTGCATTTTGGATCAATTTTAGTTTGGGCTTGAATGACATGGGCCTAGCTGAGTTTGAGGCTCGCTTTGCTAATTTTTTCTATAAAAATAAAAGATAAAGTGGGATATATGGGTCATATCCTAGAACAACATCAATATAAGTGATGGAGCTCTGAAAAAAAAACATGGTTAGGCTATACATCTTCAATCGATTTTTTTAGCAAGAGTAACATGAACCACTAGTTAAGTAAGATGTCTTCAGCATAGCACTCCTATATAGTTATAGCGTGGTGCGAGGGCCTAAAAAATAACGAACCATTTAAACACTGTCGGCTTTGTAGTCTTGCTCAAGTCCTCTCTGGATAGTTACTCACTAGCGATGGCATCAAATTTTAGGACTTTAATTTCTTAAATATAAGGATATATAACTTAAGGTTATATTTATAATCATGGGGTTTAAATTTGATATAATCACGAAAAATATGATTGTCAATGAGAATATGTGACAAATTCTAATGTTACGATTAAGGCGTGCGATATCATAACGGTAGGTATACTCTTAGAAATAACCAATGAGTCACACGCCAATTCTAAAATCATGAAATAGGTTGTTGCATTGTAAATAAGAACATATTTTTTCTAGTTTTTGAGTTGACTAGATACTAACTCAGATTTTATATAACACAGGTTGTCTATGAATCGGATAAATGATAAACAAATTGACAGGTATACGTATCCTTCTCTTTGTTTGTCGTGGGTTAAAATAAGGAAACGGACACTCCTAAAAGTATCAATAGATCCTAGAAGATGCTATAAAGAAAGACTTCTATGGACATGTCACTATCGTTGGCTCCATGGCTATTAAAGTATCACGAATGCAACTTTCAGGGCCAAGGCGTAAAACTGGTTCATCCTGCATTTTGGAGGTACAGAAACATATTTTAAGTTCATATGCAACACAATATTACAGTAGTTTGCAGTTCAGAAAGAAGTTCAAGTACCTTTAAAAGGTTTCTAAAGAAAGTAGTTGGATAATTCCCCGTTGGGAAGAGAATTTCCACTAGGTCTGCTAGGACTAATTGTGGTTGCGACACTGCTCCATCATACCAATCTTGGAACACAATGAGAAAATATTAATCAAATATCGGGAATTCCTTAGGTTCAATTGGTCAAATGATACTTTTTAGTGAAACAATGTAGACCAATTAGTTAACCGTTACATAAAAAGCTTTAGTAGTACTTACCAAGAGCCAAATCAGTTGAAAGGCGTTTGTCGTATCTCCACAAGTTTTGAAATGAAAGAAAACCAAAACAAGTTTGATCCTCTATATGAAGGTTTTGCAGAAAGAAGGTTGAATTGTAGGCCACTGGGTCTGGAGTAAATGTTTCATCAAGCACTACATCGACAGTCTAAATTACAAGAATTATGTAAGATTCCAAAGACAAGTTTAGGGATGATTTGATAAAAATCGAGTGAAACTTACACATAAGATAGCATGAAGTTGTTCCAAATCATCAATAGAGGATGTGCTGTATGTCTTTTTGTTTATGGACGTATCAATATTCTCTCCGCCCGCATCTTCTATATACTGTTATACAAGCACCAATGTGGTATTTCAATTTTGTCATAACTTTATTTTGTAAGTACTATTTAGTTTTATGCATATATAAAATTACGAATAGAAAATAACCATTCAAATGATATAGGCCTAAATCTTTTTCTTTTCTAGTATTTTTGATTAGCATCTTTAACATATAATTTCACACGATTGAACGGGTTAACTTTTTAATTATGATGTTCATTGTAACTAATAGTTATACTCGTTAAACAGATAGCCCTAATGGATGCTAGAGTAATAAAAGGTTCTAAAAGCACACTTATACTTTTACTACTAAAATACACATCTCCCCAATGGGACTTGAACCCACAACCCTTAGAATAGTTAATCTGCAATAGCATACCTTTAGCTTGTATGCTTCTTCTGTGAAAGACCAGACACCCTGCACCAACAGAAAGACGCAGATGGAAACATAAGCTTTAACTTCTCAAAGATTAATTCATTCATTCTTTTGTTAATTACACATGGAAAAGGATATTATAGCTAAAACTTGTAACATTTTAAAGTAACAACAAATGGTATAGATACTTACATTATTAAACTCCATCCATGCCACTACTGGATTGACCTTTTTGCTTTTATTGGCAGCAGAATTAGACAAACACAAGTAATTGCTTTTCACCTGTATATATAACCAAAAGCATCTACAATGTTCACATAAATATTCATTTGCGGCTTGTAACTAGAATATATTCAGAAAAACATGTGCACATGTACACAATTTAAACAAATTCAAACAATGGAGCACTTTTGGACTTACGGCATCATAGATTTGATTTGCTCTGACTTCCAAGTTTGCAAACATTCCCAAGTACTTGATCCATTCTGCCCTCTGCCATTCAAACAATTAATCGCGAGAGATATATCTAGAGACAAACTAATAAATATCTAGAAAAGTAAAGGAAGTTAAGTACCTGAAGGGGAGCTTGTTCGCCAATAGGGACATAAGTAACATAATTGCATAATTGAGTTTGCTGGTTGGTGTTAGAGCCGATGAAATGTGCAGTATATTGAGAAAACTGTTGTGGCTCACTCTTATTGAGCATATCAACTTGTCCATCATTGTACATTTTAAGTAGACATGGAGAAGCTACCGTTTCTGATGTCATGCCTTTCATGGCTGGCAAGAGACCTAGAAGCTGTTCATGTTTTGCCAATCATTCCAATGGTTGTTAAACTACAAGCTCAAACTAGCTAGATGCATATATAGTTCAAGGAAAGATGATTAGAACTGATTTAATAGATGTTGCAAAATAAATGGGCCGTGTTGGTTGAGTAACGGACTTGCAAACTTTATTTCCTATAAAAGATTAATGTGTACTTTACTAAACTACAGTATATAATTGCAATGACTATATATTTTCTTTCGAAAACAATCTTGTGTATCTTTTCACATATATGAATTAATAAAATTTATCAAGAAATTTGCTACATTCACATAAAGATTACACAAAAAAAACCCCACTCGCTGACATGTTAACAGGTGATTAGTTTTTTTGTGGGATCCACATCCCACAAAAAACCAATCACCCGCTGACATGTCAGCGAGTAGAGATTTTTTGTGTAAACTTTATGTGGCCCTAGCATGCCTCATTTATTAATCACTTATACTTAGAAAGTTTTGTATATAGATTTTTAGCTATTGATTGTAGGACCATTAATGTTATAGAAGCAAAGATAGGGGTAGTATTAGTATATTATGTTTTATGTTCTGTAAATATGTAAAGCCTGTAAAACACTTGGGTTATGGGCTGGGTCAAAATGGGTCGATTAGTTTAGGGTATAACGGTTAAAAGTTAGGTTGATCGAAGCCATTTGTCAATAGTGGCATCAGAGCCCAAGGTTCAATTCCTGAAAGTGAAACCAATCAAGAAGGCAGTTACAAAGGGAAGAACGAGTGCAAGTATACAACCGATCATAGGAGAATCACAACAGATACATTCCTTTTTCCTTTTTAAATCCGCTCTTTTTTCTTTTTAGTTTTGTTCATGCATATATTTAGGAAACTTAATTCGTTTGTGATAGACATAGTCTAGGAACCCAAGCCGATTAAGATTTAGGTTTGCCCGGGAATTATAAGACCAAAGGAACAGTTGGTTTAATTCGCCCCGCAAATAGGAGAATTTTTTTTGGGTTTGCCCGGAAATTATAAAACCAAAGAACTGCTGAGACAGTTGGTTTAATTCGCCCAACATACAGGAGAATTTTTTTTTAAAGATTTGCTCGGGAATTAGAAAAAACCGAAGAACTGCGAGAGACAGTTGTTGATTCTCCCCGCAAACAAGAAAGAAAAGTTTTTTTACTCTAAAAATGGATGGTTGCTGGAACATCAAAGAAAGACGAAGGAGGGATGTCAATGACATTCCAATGCTCAATTCTGGATTCTACAAATTATACTATCTGGGCTGTAAAAATTAAAGCACTATTTAATGTTTATGGAATATGGGGAGCACTCGAACCAGAAGGAGAAGTGGATACAAAGAAAAACACAATGGCTATTGCTTATCTATTTCAAGCCTTGCCCGAACCACTCACATTACAAGTTGCTCATCATACGAAGGCTGCTGATATGTGGAAGGACTTGAAGGCTCGATTCGTGGGTATAGACAAAGTCAATGAGGCTAGACTACAAACGTTAGAATCGAAATTTGAAACCTTGAAAATGAAAGACTCTGGATCACTTGATGAATTCACCGGAAAGATTAGTCAACTCGTGTCACAAGGAAGCAGTCTTGGTTCCACAATTGAAAACAAAAGATTGGTTCGAAAACTTCTAGGATCTGTCCCAACAAAGTTTATCCAGATTGTTGCTGCAATTGAACAATTTGCTGATCTTAACACCATGACATTTCAAGAAGCTACTGGAAGATTAAAAGCATATGTGGAACGCATTAAGAAGCCAAACAAAGAAGATGTACATGATAGACTTCTATACTCCAACACAGTCGAAAAGGAACAAGGAAAACAACATAGCTGTGAACGTTGTGGTTATAGGAAGTCGAATCAGGATAACAAAGGAAGAAGCCGCGAAAGAAATTGAAATAAAGATGGTAATCAACTACAAAAGGATAAGAGTCACATAAAATGCTTCAAGTGCAACAAATTTGGACATTATAAACATGAATGCACAAAGAAGGATGAAGAAGTTAACTTCGCACAATACGAAGATGATGAACCAATAATTGCTGCACCATTGCTATAAAAGAACTTTGAAGAATTGAAGACTTTGCCGTCTATAACATTAGGGGGGTGAATGTAGGACCATTAATGTTATAGAAGCAAAGATAGGGATAGTATTAGTATATTATGTTTTATGTTCTGTAAATATGTAAAGCCTGTAAAACACTTGGGTTATGGGCTGGGTCAAAAAGGGTCGATTAGTTTAGGGTATAACGGTTAAAAGTTAGGTTGATCGAAGCCATTTGTCAATATTGATGGCCCTATAAACTTATTTAATTATCATCATTTAACTGTTTGAGCACTCTATCGGTAATTTTAGCATTTGTCAAATTGAAATCATTTTCATTTGTCTCAAAAAATGTTAATTACAATAGTCATATGCAACAAATTACAACTAAATTTGCAGAAAGAGAATGATCAGACTTACAAACAAATGCATAATCTCACCTCGAAGTATGACACTGCATAAATTCAAACGAAACAGCGATAAGAAAAGAGTCCAAAGTTAGATTACTCATAATCTACAATCGTCTAAAATTTAAATGCTCTCTTCTAGTATTCCGACATACAAATCAGATTATAACTACTTTTGTATATATATTTTCCAAGAACATGACACATTTTAAATTTGAACGAACCTGGAAAATAATTGACATCCAAGGAGTAGTTTGTTATTGGGACGACAAATGATTTGATCCTGGCTGTGCAGTATTTGGTCCTTGCGGCCATCCTTGAGGTATTCTGCAATATTTCATAATGATCAAAGTGCAGAATATATATGCTTACTAAACATTTATAGTTCTTAGTAATGATCAAAGTGCAAGACATGAGCTAAAAATGTATATTTTTTTTATGTATAAATTAGTAAGCAAGACATGAGCTAGTTACCTTAGGATGAATCTATAAATTAAGTTTTAAGTATTATCGTGAATAGTCAAATGAACAATATAAAATGTCAGTGTGTATGCAATTTGTTTTCTAATTAAAATCTTAGTATCTTACCAATACCAAATCTACTAACTACCATACATTGTTAGTTCAAATCAAAGCGTGTATGATTAATTATCGTTCAAAACATCAAAGTTGTCTCTTATATATATATATATTTTAAATTTATTTATTTATTGATCATTAAATGGATTTGGAAGTTGCTCAACCAATTACAAAAAAGACTATTGATTTCTTATGAAAATTTGAGAACCCCTTGAAACATTTTTGGAGCAAAAGTCTACGCAGTGATATCTCCCTTGAGCCCGTGACTTTTACATGTTCTGTAAAGTTTTAAAACCCGTGATGAGGAACTACAAACCAAAACAAAAACATTAAAATGACACAACTACCCTCATACATACTAGTAGATGAGGAAATAGTAGAACATCATTTTTAGATGATCATTAACGTGCATATTCTAAAACGCTATTCCAATAATCCCTAATTACAATTTATGCAAGTGCTCATAGTCTCTAATCTTTTATCTCAATGCAAATCAAGGTAGATAAACTTCTTGAAAAAAGTTAATAACCGTCATCAGGGACAGAATCAGGACCAAATATAACATGATGCACAATTTTTTTTTAAACCGTGATATAATAGAGTTAAATCTATGGACCGGGTGCATTTAATAAAAATCGATGTTTTTTTTCTTTCAAAAATTAACATTACATCGAAAAATCCATGAGGTTCTGGGGAACCCCTGGTTCCGTCCCTGACTGCCAGATAAAATGAATAAAAAAGATTAGACATTAGATCAATTACACTAGAGAAATCACCTTATGGATCGAAACATGACTTAAGACAACTTGATAATGATTAAAGGTGGTGGTTAAAAACCTGGATGAGAAGATAGCTCTTGCCATCAAGCAAGTTTCTAATGACTTTGAATGTGTTACCATAATACAATTGAAAATATGCAGCATCTTCTACACTCGAAATGTTAGTCACTTTTACGGCAGCTCTCTCCATTATTCCTTCGCTACCACGAAGCAAAAGAGCGCCAAGTACCGACATTATAAAAACCGTATACGGTAACATTGTGTACGTAATATGTTTGAGTCTCACACTTTTTACAAAAAATGTGATGTCAAGAGAGAAATATAGGTGTGAAAGAAGTTGAAAAGTTTGGAACTTATGTGATACTGAAAGATGGAATGACAATAATACTAATATGGTTTCGTTTTCATAGTTGGGTTGGCCTTTTGTGTGAATGCATGCTTATATTTTAAATTATTGGTACAAAGTATTTTATGAGTCAGGCAAAGGAGAAGGCAAAAGGGAAGTGGGTGAGTTGGGGGATATGATATATGTGATCCGTGATCTAAATAATATTATTATCCTTTTGTGAAAGAAAAATAATAAGAGGTTGTCTTTATGTTCTGAACCGTATTTTGTTTGTTTTATACTTCTCATATATTCTCTTTTCACGTTCTCTAAAACAAATCTTCATGCATATGAGTTTCATTTAGTGAAATTTCTCGACTTAAGTATATGTTGTTAGTTAGAAAGATAATATACTTTCATATCCAGTGACAAATAAAAGTAAATAATGATGCTTTCCTATTTTTTTTATTTTTTTTCCCCTTTTATACTTGAAGAGGGTTGACAATAGTTGCCTTTATTTCGACTTTATACAGTACCACAAAAATACTATTACAACCTCCCAAATCAAGCCCAAATATGTAAACATAAGATGCTGCGTCTTCAACTAAATAGCTCTTGTGTTTTAAACATAAAATATCCTAAATCTGAATTAAGTTCCTAAATAAATGAACATTCAAAAAGTCATTTTCAAAGTTCATCAAAGTCTAAGAAAGTTTCATCAGCCTATGAGACGGAACTCTATAAGTGAAGTCTTGAAGTTAAAAGAAGATGATGTAGCAGTTAGTGAGTAATGACAATAACTCAGGTTCCCATTAACCTCCTCAACAATCTAAAGCATTCTGAACTTAGATATTTAGGAAAAATATCTAAGTATCTAAAAGTTTAGGTAGGAACTTTCTTAGAAAAATAAGTAAAAACACATTTATCAAATAAAGTCAAAGAAAGTACACCAGTTGATAGAAAATAGCAAACAATTGTCAACATTGTTCCTTAGAATGAGATTAGACACATTCCAAAAATCGAAGCATTTAATGTAAATGTACTACACAGTTAAAATATCGACAATCCTATTACTCCACGGGTATCCACCTCGATCTTTACCTATATAAGAGAATATTGCGTATGAGTAAATGCTAACTCATGCAATTAATGTGAAACACATTCAAAAGCATTAACTCCTCCATAAAACTAAGTCTTTGAGTGTATCCGGTGGTTAGCATAGTTTTTACTTAAACATTAACTTTAGTTTATGTTTAAGTTAGTGAGGAGATCACAAAACAATTGTCATTTAACTTAGATTGTTATTCCGCAAACAATCTTAGTAATTTTCTTGATTCATTTCTAATAAGAATTTTAACGTTGAAAATACTAGTGTAAATCTTTATTAAACTTTTTATCTTTGTTAAAGGTTTTTATACTTAATTTGTTAAGCATGAAAGTTGGTTAGTTAACATTAGTAAATCTTTGTAACTAACAAAAAAGGAACAACAAGAGCTTAGTTTCTAACAAAAACATTATGCTTGTCGCCAAATAGAGTTTTTTTACATAGAACTGGGTTCTCTGTGATTTATTTTTATTATTATTTTTTTGTAAAGGGTTTCTTCGGTAAATGTATTACTTCGAAAAACGTTTAACTACATAGGATGTAGGTGAAATCCCACATCTCAGCCCGTTACATCGGCGAAAACAAACACACCATTTCTGCTTCAAACTAAAACTATCATAAGAATGACAAACAAAGTTTATAAATTACTATAAGGAAAGTAACCACTAACTAGATTACATATGACTCACAAAAAAACCAAATACAAACTAGCGTCTAATCTGCCTTTGGAGAGTGACTCGAATGCATCACAAAATGCTAGGTGTTCTTCCGTTAAGTCCAATGCCACATCTTAATATTCGTCATACAAGTCATACTCATCAAGTTCACGTAGACTCGGGTCATTAGTTCCGCCACCATGTCGCTTATATGAACAAGCCATAAACTGAGCAGTCTCATTATCATACTCTTCAACCTCACTTTCTGAATCAATATCTTGCACATCCATTGAAGTACTAAGCATAGAACCCGATTTCATAGTCACCCGTTTATCCTTGTTAACATTCTCTATGTTATTAGGCGTTGGTCCACATTCTTCCAATTTATTCACCTCTTTTTCACTAATAGAGTCGGAATGGGCCACAACCATAGCATCCTCCATGTCACCCATGTTGACCAAAGCATCAGAAGAATTTGAAGTAGAAGTAGTATTAGAATCCTGTGTAGCACACATAGTCTTTGGCTAGGCTGTTTAGAATTCTTCCTCTTGTCATTCTTTGGTTGAACCGGTTTGTAAACAAGATGCCACTTCGAACGAATATGAACACTATGAACCATTTGCCTAGTTACCTTTGTAATCTTCGAAACATCAGAGACAATTTTCTTCAGGCATTGGTCCAATACAAGGCCAAATACCTTGAAATTTGAACATCTTGGTGGTGTCCACTCGTACTCAATTCGAATAGTGTTCAAAATATACTCATCGCCCTTTATCTTTGGGATTGCCACCACAAGAGTATCTTTCAACTCTAAATCATCCCGTAAGTCAATCATAACTCTTGCATAACTCGACCTACCCCATGATTCTGTACACATAGATGTTGTATAGGCTTCTAACATCAATGATCTGCCAAGTTAAGTGGCAATAGCACTCAACCCATCTTTCGTAAACGCAGTAAGAGGAACAACATTGAATTTAACCCAAACGGGAACGTTAGACAAGCCCTCCTTTGATAAATTCGCATTCGGAGACCACTTTTTCAAAATTAATGGCACATTACGAATTAGCCATGGACCATTTTCAGGTATTGAATCCATCCCATCCTTAGAACTAAACTCAAAGAAAAATAAGCCTTTAGAGTTCATAATTGTCCTAACAAGACCATATTTACTTCAACGTTCATTAACTTCAAGAACTGTCTCTAACTAATAGCAACATCAGCCCCATTGCCAGCCGGAGCTACTAAAGTACGAAACTAACAGTTTTCTTACTTGGTTCTCCATTAAGAAGATTCACATATGTCGATTTATCATAAGCACATTAAACAAACCATCACCCCCTTTCTTCGATGCATAATCATTAAGACCAGCAATATCTACTTTGATAGATGTATTAAGGGTACCAAACGAATATGAAAAGCATGGAAATTCTTTCATTATGTTAGCTTCACCATCGACTTTCAAAGGTTTTAACGGTTCCCTATCGTCTCCCATTAACACGAGTTTACCTTCAAGCATTTGTTGCTCAATATTGTTGATCTTAGCTTGTCAAGTCCTCCACCCTTGGACATCTAGAATTCCCCTAGTTATTCAAACTTGTTTCCCTAGTTTGATCCACTTTTTTTTGAATGTTTGCTACCTCCTCCACCCGAATCAAGGAACCCTCGTTCAGTGGCGGATCCAGAAAATTTAAATATGAGTGGCACAATTGTTTTTTTTTTTAATTATTTTTTTATTATTTTTTTACATCAAGTTCTAACTTAATAGAATAAAAAGTAGGATATTTACACAGCTTATATAGAAGTTACCAAAGTTACATCGATTGCCCTAAATCAATTTACCCTTTCAATCTTTCATTGATTGGAAGTGCTTAATAACATCTTTATTTTTCACATTGATGAATACTTCTTTCTTTATGCTACAAACTAGAGCATGGGTCAAAAATCTATTACCCATTCGATTATGGAGATCCGACTTTATCAACTTCATTGTGGAAAAACATCTTTCCACTATTGCAGTTGCCATGGGCAACACTAAATCGAGCTTCAATAATTTATATATCAAAGGAAAAGAGTTATCTTTGTAAGATATTGGATTTCACATACACATCAAACCATAACACAAAGTAGGCGTACAAGAGTTTTTAGAGAGAGAAAGTTAGAGGTTTAGGGAACTTTAGTGAGAGAAAGAAAAATCTTATTATGAGCTCCAACTCTCTACCTTGGAAGGTAGAGAGTATTTATAGTCTTACAATAAAACGCCACACAACGGGCTGTGGATCAGGCATACAGTGGGTAAAGACCCGTCCGTCCTCCACAGTGTTACTTATCTAAATACTACTTAGCTTAAGATAACTACGACTACGAGCTTTCTAATGATTACATATACTTGAGGTGACCGACTCTTTAATACCTGGAATTTCTAATTCCTAACAATCTCCCCCTAAGGGAGGTCACCTCAAACATAGACTAAACTTACATTGAATACAAACAGATATTACATAAACAATTGTTCTTGCATTCTTGATGTAGTACATTGCTCCGAAGCTCGTAGTCATTGATTCTTCTCATTGCATGTTTGGTTAATCCAAGTGGAGGTATTTTACTGATCCACGTGATAATAATTTTGAGCCAGCTTTTGAGATCATCAGGTAACAAAAATCTCTGAGACATCTATTGTGGTGTTGGTATTATGTGATGTTGTGACTTTCGGACCGACATGCTCACATTCTGGATCATGAAATCTTCTCATCAGAGTAGCGGAAGCTTTCGTTGATTCATGATATTGGCAGCAGCGTAGCAGAAGCATGGGGTGAAAATATCAGAGTCATTGATGCACTTATCATGATTTCTTGTGTGAGCATGCGGCTATGGATTGACCGCTTCATTCTGATCAGCTGCAAACATCAGGTGTACCTGCATACAACAGTTAGCAATAAAGCGCACGAAAGTGTCTTTGATCACTTTCGATGAATTGAGGTACACGGCCCACGGTTCCCCGTTGATCAGTACAAGTACTGCCTGTGATCAGGTATAATTATGAAGAATTTCCTTGACAGGGTTTCGCAGCTGCTCTAGCTGTTCTCAAACCGGAACGTCTCAAAGAAGACAACACGGAGTGAGTGAACCAGCGAATAGAGATTCACTGATTGATGAAAAGATATTTGAAAAACAATTGTGTATTGCTCAATAGAAATTGTTTTTGCAATACAACGAAGGTTTTAATGAAAATCAATTATCAATCATAAAACACCTTTTGATTTGAAATATTCGCACACGGTCGATGTGCTAAAGAAAAGGGTTTTTTTTAAGCACAATGACCGGTTTTTCAAAGGTATCCGTCAATCCATAACCTGAAACAGGATTGATTCAAAAGATTGAATCACCCCATTGTTTCTGTTCAGTTGTCACATGGTTGATCTATTTGATAGATCTCACATGCCACCCACCAGGAGCTTGTTTGATGTTGGCTCCAGAAGGCTTTCCATCTTCATTGTGAATATGTTTGCATATCACTCAGATGTTCTGGCAATACCACAAGGATAATGCGTAGGACTCAAGATATAATCTCTCTTTCCACATTGTCTGAAAAAGAGAGTCTTCATTGAAAGTGTCCTAATGATATTTATAGATGATCTCGTGGCTCTAGACTCAATTTGTGCATATTTGGATCCTGTATCGGAGACTAGGGAGAGGGTCTCCTTCTTCAATATCAGCAATCTCTAAGAGAAAGTCGATAGATAATGTAGGTTCCCCGTGAGAATGAAACAAGCCCTTTTAAGAGGAACTTGAGTGGTTTGGGAAGTTGTAGTGCAGAGCGTCACTGGGTCCATGACGTCTTGTCTTCAATACCGATGTTACCATCAGTAGCATATGAATTGTACCCGGTTTCTGCCCTATGGTTGAATAACTGGAGGGCTATTTCTTTTCGCCCTTTTCTCATTCAATTCTTTTTCATTCTTCAACCCCTTCAGTGCTTACCGAGACTTCATAACTAGAACCTTGTTGGGTTTATTCCAGTACTAGCTCTGTCTCAGTCCGCACTCTTCCCATATCTCATTTTTCTCCTTTTATTATCATACCTAAGGACTTCTACACTAACTAGTGGATTGTCCCTGGGTAGATCCCTCCGGTTCTGGCGGATCATGAGAACAAATACCTAACCTTATCATCCTTATATCACCGTACATAAAGTAAATTTGGTCGGTCTATTTGGTATTGTTCATCTGCCATTTGAACCAATTGAAAACCATTTGAAAATCAATCCAGATACTTGTGATATATTATCAAAGCATTTTGTACCTGAATTGTTTTTGATATTTTTAGAACAAGAGCTCCCCCTCAACATGTGCATCAAATGTTTGAAATCGTTTTGCACACGGAGGCAAGAGAAAGAATTCAACTTCTTTGATAACCATTTTCAAAAAGATATCAACATCACTTCCCTTATCAAAACAAGTAGATAAAGCATTTTAAGGAAGGATGAGGTTTTCATAATTTTGCTCCCCCTCAATATGTGCCTCATATTTGAAAATGTTTTGCACATATTAGGAAAAGACTGCACATTGAGATAATTTGATCACGTTTCAACTATTTGTGGTTTAAAATAGATGCTCCCCCTCAACATGTGCATGGAAAATTTGAAATCGTTTGGCACATGTGGGAAGGAGAGCTTGTACATCCTTATAAAACCATTTACCGAATTATCAGATTAAATTCAATTTAAATCACAAATTCTCCCCCGATCACAATTAACAAATCTTTTGAGATTTGTGATCTCTTGTAGATTTAAATTGATTTTGAAAGCTTTTAAGGATAATTGTGACTTGATTATGAAAGCGTTTTAACTGATAAGGATCGAATTTTAAGACTTTAAACTCCATTGATTAAACATGCATGAATATCTTTTGAAAACAATTGAATGACAAATAACTTTTTAATTTAATTGAAATCATTCTCCCCCTCAATCAATGACAAAGGTTGTTGATTGAGAGATAGATATTTTGACAAATAAGTCGAGATGATTATCAAAAATAGAGTACCAGTTATTTTTCAAAGCAGTTAGTTTTCAGCAGATAAATGTTTATAGAATCAGAGCATGGAATTTTGAAAACATGATAAAGTGTGGCTCTGTTCTTTCTTTAAAAAGCGGGTTACTGCCTGAGATGACAATAAGCCATTGTTTCTCTTTCTTCTCAATATATATATATATATATATATATATATAT
Source organism: Chrysanthemum seticuspe (assembly GCA_019973895.1). Classification (NCBI taxonomy): domain Eukaryota; kingdom Viridiplantae; phylum Streptophyta; class Magnoliopsida; order Asterales; family Asteraceae; genus Chrysanthemum; species Chrysanthemum seticuspe. The sequence continues at coordinate 154,913,619 of BPTQ01000002.1, read as the reverse complement.
ATATATATATATATATATATATATATTTTAGATAGGAATTCGAACAATATCTAAAGTCCCGTGTCATTCTTTGAATGACAACACAAAGACCGTAGATATTATTGAACCGAGAAAAACGTGATAAATTGACAATATTTTTTGAAGATTTTTCGAGTTTTTCAGATTTTTATGGATTTTGAAAGTTTTATAATTTTCTATTTGATTTTTGAGAGTTTTATAATTTTGTATTTTGTTTTTCGAATAAATATTTACAAGAGATAGATGAAGATGGACCTTTACTCCTCGTCTTCCTCCTGAAGACGTTTGAGTGTTTCTGGTTGAAGGCTTTTCAAGCCAAGACGTGGAAGAATAAACTCAAAACGTTCTCTTGGAAGAGCTTTGGTGAAGATGTCTGCTAACTGATAATCAGTCCTCACAAAATAGAGTTCCACCACACCTTTTTCCACTTGTTCCATGATGAAATGATGTCGAATGTCGATATGCTTAGCTCTTGAGTGTTGAACGTTATTGCATGAAAGAGCAATAGCACTTTTATTATCACAGTACATAGGGATTTTGTTGAATACAAAGCCATAGTCAGTTAATTGAGATCTCATCCAAAGGATTTGAGTACAACAAGATGACATGGCTATGTATTCTGCCTCTGTAAAGGAAATAGAAGTACTCATTTGCTTCTTTGAAGACCAGCTCACAAGCTTATCACTCAAAAACTGAGCACCTCCAGACGTACTTCAACGAGTATCTTGACATCCTGCATGATCAGCATCTGCATAGGCTGTTAGTGACATACCGGTGTCCTTCGGGTACCAAAGTCCCATATTGATGGTTCCTTGGAGATACCGAAAGACCCGTTTAACCGCTTCAAGGTGCTTTTTAGTAGGCCTAGCCTGGTATCTAGCACACATGCAAACAGCGAACAAGATGTCTGGTCTACTAGCTGTGAGGTACATCAGGGATCCAATCATACTACGATATTTTGTTTGGTCTACCATGATCCCTGAGTGGTCCTAATCTAGTTTAGTTCATTCAATCATGTGAGTGTCAACAGGGTCACTTGAATCAAATCCAAATTTCTTTAAAATCTCATTTGCATATTTAGATTGATTTATGAAGATGCCTCCGGGACTTTGTGAAATTTGTAAACCCAAGAAAAATGACATTTGTCCCATCATTGACATTTGAAATTTTGAACCCATTTCATTTGAAAAACGGTCACACTCATTGGGGTCAGTTGAGGCAAAGATGATATCATCAACATAAATTTGAACATGAATTAAATGTTTGCCTGACTTCCTGGTGAATAATGTTGGATCAACTGCTCCTTTGGTAAATCTGGTAGATAGAAGAAACTTTGATAGTGTATCATACCATGCCCTTGGAGCTTGCTTTAAACCGTAAAGAGCCTTCTTCAAACGATAAACGTGAGAAGGATGCTCTTGATCACAAATCCTTCAGGTTGGCTGACGTAGACGACTTCTTTAAGATCTCCGTTTAGAAATGCCGTCTTTACATCCATTTGATAGACTACCATGTTCTTACTAACAGCATTAGCCAAAAATATTCTGATTGTCTCGATTCGAGCAACAGGAGCAAAAGATTCTTCACAGTCAATACCCTCCTCTTGACGGTATCCTTTAGCAACTAATCGAGCCTTGTTCTTCAACACATCACCATGCTCATCAAGTTTCACTTTGAAGATCCATTTTAGAGCAATAATCATAGCACAATCTGGAGCAGGTACTAACTCCCATACATCAAGTCGATCAAACTCATGAATTTCTTCTTGCATGTCATTGAACCAGCTATCTTCATTCATGGCAGTTTTAACATCTTTTGGTTCGATCTTAGAGAGTACGGAGTTGAAGAAGCACCATAAGGCATCGGTTGCAAGTTGTTTCCGTGTGGATACTGGACGAGAGGGATTTCCAATGATGTTGTCTAAGGGATGATCGTGAGTCCATTTTATAAGGTGTTCATGTGGAAGTTGTTGAGGGACTGAGGTAGCAGAGTCGATGTCTCCTGAAGAAGATGGTTCTGATGATGATTCAGGAGCAAATATGTTTTCAAACGGAGCATCTTCAGAAGTAGCAAAGGGATTAACTTCATCGTTGATGCCAGAAACAGTTCCATGATGTACATTCGAAGATTGATGATTTGTTGATGAGACTGAGTTATCAGCAGCAGGTGCTTCTTGACTTAATGATATTGAGACTGAAGGATTGACTTCATTCTCAGGGATATGAGCAGCCTCTGTTGTGGGAATTTTCAGTTCAATAGCACTTGGCTCATAGAGTTCATCAAACATCGGATCAAACAATTTCTTCAAATCATCTTCAGTTGGAGGTACATATGGAATAGCTGGAGAGGAATCTGGTACAAGGGATGAACCGATGGGACTGTTTTGAAGTGCGGGTCCTGAACTTGATTGTCCAGGAGCCATTTGACCAGTCAACTCATCAAACGTGACGTGAATTGTTTCCATGATATTTCGGGTTCTTTTGTTGTAGATTCGATATCCTTTTCTGTTTGGTGCATAACCTACAAATACTCCAATGTCTGCTTTAGCTTTAAGTTTGCCTAAATCTTGATCCTCATTATTTGGATAACACAATGCACCGAACACACGAATGAATGAAAGATTAGGTTTTCTGTTGTGGATAAGTTCATATGGAGTTTTTCCATGAGCAGTGTGAATCAGGGATCGATTTTGGGTGTAGCATGCAGTGGCGATGGCTTCACCCCAGAGAAACATTGGAAATTTTGAGTAAATCAGCATTGTCCTTGCGGCTTCCACAAGAGTTCGATTTCGTCTTTCAACTACACCGTTCTGTTGAGGAGTTTGAGGAACACTTCTTTGATGACTGATTCTAATACTTTCATAAAACTCACTAAGTTGTTTGTTAACAAACTCAGTTCCATTGTCTGTTCGGATGATTCTGACCGTTTTGTTAAGACGAACCTGCAGCTGTTTGATGAGTTTGATGATGATATCTGGAGTTTCATCCTTTGTCTTTAAGAACTTTACCCAGGTGAATCTAGAGAAATCATCAACCACAACTAACACATATTTCTTCCCAAAGATATTCTGCACTCTCATGGGTCCACATAAGTCCATGTGAATTGTATGAAGAACTTCTGTGACAGAGTTAGTAGGTTTGGGTTTATGGGCATACTTCTTGCTTTTTCCCAATTGGCATGCTGAACAAAGATGACCCTTTTCGTACTTAAGTCTAGGTAAACCTACAACTAAGTCCTTTCTGGAGAGATCATTGATGGTGCCGAAGTTCAAGTGATTGAGACGATGATGCCATAAGCATGGCTTTGTTTTAGAAGCCTTTGACAACAAGCAAATTGGAGAAGACTTCATCATATCTTCGATAGAGATGGTGTATAGATTTGAACCACGTGAACCTCTCAAAAGTTCCTTACCATCAAGTTCTCTAACGAAACAAGTATGTTTTCTGAAGGCTACTTCTAGATCAGAATCACAGAATTGACCAACAGAGAACAGGTTATGACCAAGACCTTCTACATAATATACCCTAGAGATAACACTTTTACCAACAACATAATCTCCATAACCCATAATTGCACCGAAATGATCATTCCCGAACCTAACTGTCCCGATGAATTTGATCACGAAGTTCATGAGCCGCGACCGGTCGCCAGTCATATGCTTGGAACAGCCTGAGTCTAGGTACCACAGAACGATTTGAACGATCTGTAGTTGAACACAGACAAGAGTGGATAACTGGATAATTGGGATCCCCATGCAAGAATGGGTTCCATTTGGTTAGTAACAATGGTTGGAACACCCACATCAGAAATAGAGGCATTCATATCAGAAATTGATGCAATGGGATCATTATGAATAGATGCAGTACTAGTGTCTGTATTTGCCCTATTCAAAGTGTGCTTACTTCTTAAGGGAATAGTTCTACCAGTAGGCATCCATTTTCTAGTGGGCGTTGCCTGATTAACCTTATGGCCCACAAGTATCCATTGATAACCTATCTTACTAAATGTTCTTCCTGTGGGTTTCCACTGTTTTCTAACTCTCTTTCGCCTTTGCCTTTTAGCCTTTTTAACATGATTGTTTTCAATAGTAATGTTAACTGGGGGTATGACAGCATTAGACAAAACATTCACACCATATTCATGATTAGAAACAGAATTCAAGCAGACATCATTACAAGGTTTGCAAATAGTATCAGAATTCGAATTAATTACAGTACGCCTATGGCTAATACTAGAATCAACACGATTCGTTTTATTCGGCTCAAACTTAAAGTTCCTAGATTGGTCTTCTACTCTCTTCCAATGCACATTCTGAGCTTGCGAGGTCCTGTCATTTCTTGTATTGTCTTGAGACTTTGACCTGCTCTCTTTAATGTCACTGATTACTCCTGTAGATGGAATGGGAACATTAGTTGGTTTTGCTACTCTTTGCTTCTCCTGTTTAGATGTGTTGGGATCTGAACTACATGCAGGCACACTAAGGTTCACTTTCTTAACACTAAACGTGCTGGGATTTGTACTTCTGGAAGGCAGACTAGAGTTTGCTTTCTTAGCATTAATAGATCTGGAATCTGAACTACTTGAAGGCACACTACGGATCACATTCAAAACATCGGGCATCGAATGACTATCATACTTGGCACTAGGCATAGAACATGGAATCAAATGATTAACTCTCTCACCTAAGGACTTTGGGCATATTGTAATTAAGAATTCTAGAATTTCTTGAGATCGTTTGGCATATAAGCATGCATGCCCAATTGCATTGTCAAGTGGTTTCTCTAATTTATCCTCTTCAACAATCTCACATAGACATTCTAGACAATCCTTAAGGGATGAGAAATATGTTTGAATAGCAAGTTTGTTATTCCTGAGATGAGGGGGAACATATTTCACAGACAAAGCATATTTATTACAAGAGTGTACCTTTGATACACCATTCTCCCCATTGGTCATTGGAATTTTCCCTTTTACCTGGCTCTTCAGAGTCTCAATTTCCTTTTGCAATGAAGCTATTTGTTCGCTGTTTTTGTTACGAGTGACCTTTATTGATTCAAATAACTCATTGAAATGACGTTTAACCTTTTCATTTTCTTCTAGAAAACTTTCGTTTTCCTTTTGTAATACATTTACTAAGTTTTGAAGATGAAACGTTTGAGAATTCTGAGAATCTAACGGAGGAGGCATTTGGGATCCAGTCACATTGTTCTTTTCACCCTTTAATTGAGAGATTTGGGCTTTCAATTTTCTGATCGTGTTACAATGAGCATAAATCTGTTCATCACGTTTGTTTATTTGAAAAACTGCATCAAACTCTGGAGCATCTGAGGATGTCTTGATATTTGAAGTTTTTACATTTTCTTTAAGATGTTGATATTTTAGTTGTAGATTAAAATGTTCAACCTCTAATTTAGAAAAATGTTTAACCACATTGTCGTGATCATCCAGTTCAATTTTCTCAGTTAGTTTAGAATTAGTCTTTTCAAGCTCAATGACACGATCATGGGAGACTTTCAGGGCAACAGATAATTCATGAAATTGAGAAGCGTTAATGGAACAATTTGTAGCAGTGAAAAACACATCTTGAGCAACACATTCAGTAATAAGAGTCTCATTCAATGTATGCAAGTTCTTCCTCTCAATCTCATTATATTTTAGTGCACGCTCATAATCACTAACCTCAACTATCATTGCATCAAATTCCTTTTCCATTTCTTTAATGTCTAAATTCATTCCTTTTTTAAGACTTTCAAAATGATCTTTTAGCTGTTTAAAGAAAGGCATGACTTCAGTTAAATAACATTCTTTTGTTTGCTCAAAACCCCTTTCCCCTTCAGTAATACCAGTGGGTGTGATCCTTTTCTTGCAAGTTTTCTCAAAATCAACAAATAGTTGAAAGATAACGTATTGACTGATTAAGGTCTTGCTTTTAGTTGCAATAGTTCTAGGAACTAGATGCATTGGTGTATTGGGAGGATACACAGCCGCTTTAGGCATTTTCCTAAGGGGAGGGTTTGTTTCAACAATATTTTCCGCTTTCTGCTTATCTAAGTCCATTTTCCAGAACACTTGTTCGGGAGTCAACAATGTTTGAGGCTTAAACATGTTCAAGGAGATCCAATTCTCCTTTTTGTAGTCATGGGGAGTGATAATTATTTTCTTCTCTTTACATTTAGGATCATCTAGTTTCTTGTTCATCTTCTCCCTAGTGACTTCATCTGATTTCTTATCTTCCTCTGTGCACTTAACGTAACTAGGTTTTTGTCTAGGTTTAAGAATCTCATTGCCATCATAGATTACACTTTGAGCTGCTTTTGCAATCTTCCCGTACTCAGGGTTGGGTTTATCTATAATGGGAACACTATGCTTATCGCTTAAAACTCTATGCTTAGTGATTAAGTGAGCAGTCTGACTGGTATTTCCTTGTACGTACAACTTATTTTCAAGCTTGTTTTTTAAGGTTTTTAGATTAGAAAAATCATTCAAAAGTTTTGATTCCTTAGCACTGAATTCTTGCTTAAGCATTTTAACATTTTCTTGAAGTTCTTGTTTTTGCTTAGCAGTTTTAGAAAGCTTTTCTTGTAAGGAGTTTAACTCTTGTTTTAATACTTCTTCTCTAAACCTACTTTTTCTAATAGTTGTACGCATTTGGTCATCCATTTCCTGCTCACGGGTGGTCAACTCAAATTTTGCACGTTGTTCATAAATAGCAACACGTTCTTTATAGGCATTCAGTTCAGAGATGACAGAATCATCAGGGGCACATGCAGTGAATTCATCAAAAACATAATCATTCTTGACTGCAGAAGATGCATCACTTGGTACAATCTCACTTTCACTTTGTTTCACATATTGATCATATGGGACAACATAGATATTACCCATATTTTCAATATCTGATTCAATAAATATAGTTAATTGTACTTCGTTATGTATCTTTTGCTCATCAACTTCATCGTATAATTTTAATACCTCAGAGATGAGTTTGTCTTTGGATGGACCAGCTTGTGGTGATGAAGAGACTTTAGGAGAGACCATTGGAGAAATGCTAGCCATGAAGATGGTTTGTGCAGTGGGTTCTTCATCAACATCAGAGTCGTATGCATCACAATCAGCTACTTGAAAGGCATTCTGATGATTATTGCATATCTCCTGAATTGGTTGCTCATCCACATCTGCATCATATGACTTAGCATTTCCCTCAGCCAAGAACAACAACTCCTCTTCATCCAAAGCTGCACCATTATCCTGAGCTTGCACAAGCAACATCTTATCCCTGAAGTACTCTGCATTCTGAGGGCGTTTTGGCGATGTGCAGTTCCTTGCAATGTGTCCCTCACCTCCACAATTGTAACATTTGATTGGCTTTGCTTGACCCTGATTTCCAATCCTTCCTCTATTCTGATTTTCCACATACCTGTGACAACTCGTACTTTCAGGTCATTTCTCAAAACAATTCACGCTTCAATATTTCATCATTTATCGTAAACTAGGTTTACGAGTTTCAAATTCGCGTAACCTTAATGGTTTAGCTGCGAATTCATGATCATATCATCACGGACATTTCATATAGACTAGGTTTAGTCTACATATCATTAGCATCATTTTCATCATGTTAGTTCATTCATGATTTTGCATTTCACATTTAACGCGTAAATTTCATATTAAATAAACGCTATCGCGTAAGTAATTATTTTGAACATTTAATCCGATACTTCCAAAAACTATCCCGACATATTTTTATACTTACTTTTAGTTTATAAAAATAATATTTTGAGTTTGCCCAGTGTTTTAAATTTATTTTGTATATAAATTGTTAAATTTATATTATTACGACGGTTTTCTTAAAAACTACACGATAATTATTATATCACTCAAATTTTACAAGAAACATATTTTTACAATTTTCATGACCTCAATATATTTTACTTTGATCCACAAAAAAATTATTTTTAGCCAATACTACCCTAATTACTCAAGTGTATATAAAAGTTACAAGTTACCTTAACTTATATTCATTTTACATACAATTACTTACACCTTTTACTTACATAACAAATTAAATAAAAAAAAATGTATTTTAGAAATACATACCCCCTTGGCCGACCAAGGGGGGTGATTCATTAAAGAGTGGTTAGATTTACACTCAAACTTATTTTCACCCACTTCATTCACAATAATACAAGTTTCAAGTCAAGTTTTCTCTCCTCTTGTTTTGCCTCTCCAAAACCGGTCACCATTATTGCTCAAGAAGAGTTCATCAAAAATCTTCAAGTAAAGTTTTAAACAATCTAGTATACACTCTTGTTTAGGTTTTGAAATAAAAACCTAGAGTGTTTAAGTTTAATCCCTTGTTCTAGTCACCTCATCAAGTAACTAGTAAGCATATCATCTTCATTTTTTCATCTTTCATTATCATTTCATATTTATTTCATCATATTTGAGCAAAGCATGCAAGACTTATGGATGTTTATACCACTTTTACATTGTTTTTGGAAGTTATACATATATAAGTCATCCTATAATTAATCCTTGTTATATATCACTCTTGATGATGTTTAGGAACCCATGACACCCTAAGAAGGTGTATGGTAGGATTAGAATAGCTTCGGAGTTGTTTTGAAGGGGTTAGAATAGGTTTGACGCGAGAAAATCTCATTTCGACAAGTCTTAAGAAGGGTCTGTCCTTATTTTGTAAATCTGGAAAATCCGACAGTAGACATAAATTTTTGGCCTATATATTTAGAAAATATACTTTAAAACGAAACCGTGGCCGCTTGAACGGATTAAAACGGAGCTATAACGAAGGAGATATGAATTTTTCAAGTTTGACGACGAAATATATATATCCTGAAAATTTCAGCATGTTAATTCTAGTTTGTACGAGTCAAAAACGAGTCTTTAGCGTTATAAATTATTTCGACTTATCAAAAATATATTAGTATACTTTGATACGAAGCTAAGGACGTATAATACGTAGAAAACGGATTTGTAGAACTTAAACTATACACGTTTACACAAAATTGCCGTAACTTTATTATTTAAGAAAAACTATATTATTTCTATTAGACAAGTGTTACGGTAAACAAGTGACCATATTGAAGGCTATTTTTAACGTTGACGTAGAACTTTTTGTAAAGAGATGTCTTCTAATAAAAGTGAGATCACCAAGCATATTTTCCAAAATGACCAACCGTTTGTATAGCGGAGTTGTAATGAATTAACTACGGTTGCTTAAACTTTGCCGAAATTCACTTTTAAACTACATTTTGGACAAAATCACCATACTTAACCTATATTTTTCTCTATGAACGAGACCTCTAGGATAAAAACTTAAATGCCAAAACTTTGAGATTATGATACGAGCTTTCCAAAACCGTTGAGTTCGTTTCCTAACGTTCGACGTACACCATTTTACGACTAGCTTTTCAAGGCCATTTTAGTCACTTTCATGAAATTTCCAACGACATTATTTTACGACGAAAAGTTACAATTTCACAATAAATCATGAAGAAACTATTGTAGGATGACATTTTGACGTAAATACTTGTAAAGTAATTTAAGAATGGTCAAGACGTCAAAAGAGTATTTTTCGACGAAGAGTATTATTTTCAAAATTCACAAGTGGTATAAATAACATACGAAATGCATGCATAACATTACATCATAACTCATTACGTATCATATCATTCATAATAGGTCAAGGTTAAAGAATCACGCTACATTTCAGTGTACTCACTCTTGTCATCGTACCCATTTCATCAAGTGAGTTTTCATAGCCCCGTCGTACATGTTTATAATTATTTTCAAACCTACGGGGGAGAATACATTGCACATCATTTTTATTACGATACCAAGTATATCAAATTCATTTACATTGCTTAAGTTACCACATGCCAATTGAATGTCCCCATTATATTACATGAACCGTTAATCTTAGAAGCGAGGGTGAGTGGATAGATCTATCGAGGGTGACTCCTCCATCCGGGTTGGTGGATCCCAACTAGTCATACGGATGCATTTCATTTAATAACATTATTGAGTTGTTTGGCAAACACCCTGTTGGGGCGAACATCATGAACAGTCTAGTTTCGGTGTCATGGACTTATAGCAATTGTAACATTTTTATGTGGCATGATTGTCATACATGGTCTATACTTGCGTAGTTGTATAAAACATTTTCATAAACCTATGATTTCTCACCAACATTATTGTTGACCGTTTTAGCAATGTATTTTCAGGTAACTAAGACATACTCATCATGGCATGGTTAAGGAACCCTTTTTAAGTCGCGGCGTCGACTTATCTCATTGTATATTATGGCATTTTCTTTCAAAACATCGTTTGGACTTGTAATATACTTATATTTCCGCAAACTTTATCAACTTTTGGGACCTATTTTGTAACTCTGAATGCTTTAATTAAATATCAAACGATGTGTTTTTAAACGACACTTTAGGTCGTTCAATATAACTGTGATTGTGGTGCTATGACAGTCAATCCCCAGGAATTCCATTCCGCTGCAAAACAGGTAATTTGGGGGTGTGACAGATTGGCATCAGAGCTTCAGTTATAGAGAACTAGGTTGCATCATTGACCCTAGACTATAGCTACATTATCATAGCATCTCATCATTTCATCATAAGTGCATATTCACTTTTCATGCGGATTCATATACACTTTATTCGAGTTATTTACTTTCATTTCACATCGGTTGTCACAGAGATGTCTTCAGATTCACATCCCATTACTATATCATCGGACACTAACATGGAAGATGTCTCAGCTGACCCTAACATAGATGATGCCTTATCGCATACCACTGAAGTCTTATCTTCGATTGGCTCTACTTCAGCCCTACCACTTATTATGACTGACACTGAGACCGAACCCTTTGAGGAGGGCGAGGTCGCACCTACTCCACATGTTAGTCCTGCACATGACCCGATACACTCACCATCACCACTACTATCATCATCATCATCCTCATCGTATTATCTTAGGGATCCTATGCCTACATCAGACTTGCCGCTCAAAAAGCGTGCTCGTTTTGACATCCCTACACCACCCTCTACAGAGCCCGAACCACCTGTTAGGTTCGAGATAGGCGAGAGCTCTAAGGCTGCTGCTGCTAGACATCCTTCTACTGAGGCGTTAGGGGCTCGTATAGATAGCCAGCAGGTTCAGATAGATAGGATGTTGCGACAGTTGGAGGAACTGTCATTAGATAGAGTTGAGGCCATCGAGGAGGAGGTTGAGGGCCTCGTGATAGGTAGGATTTCGATCGATGTCTCGCACCAGGGTTTAGAGACTAGGCAGTTAGAGAATAGGGAGCATATTGCTGAGTTGAGGCAGGAGATGCCTGAGTTATACGACAGAGCCGAGATGGCACAGGACGAGCTTCAGCGTCAGGCACAGGAGTTGTCACTAGCTCGTGAGAGTATAGTTACCTTACAGGGTCAGATTGGAGAGTTGAGGAGTTTGGTTGCTAGCTTGACTACTCAGGTTCGAGATCTTCAGGATCGAGCCGGCGGAGCACCAGGAGGTGCCTAGTGTAGACTTTTATCATGTATAGTTTTGACTACTATTATCCTAGTCACGAGGTGTGTGACGTAGTTTAAAGAACTTGTTGTCTTTTGGTTGTTGTACAAACAAATGTATCAAGTATTGACTCTACTATGTAGGAATGGTTTTATTATCTATGATATCGGTCCATGTAGGCCGAAATTTTCATGTATATTATCCACGTGTGTTGTGATTATATTTGTGATATTTCGTGATTGTTCCGTTGTGATTCCATTTACTTTATGCATGTTGTGGTTGTGGATATATATATGTGATGGTTGTTTCTACTTACGGGTTCTCATAATTGTTTCATCTTGTGATTTTGAAGAGTAATGGCGCCAAAGAAAGCCACACCTGAAATGACCCAAGCGGCTATTCAAAAGTTGGTGAGGGATAGCATAGCCGATGCTTTAAGGACCGAAAGGGAAACGGTGGCTGCTGAGGCCGCGGCTGCTGCCAAAGCCGCTAGGCTTGCTGCTGCTGCAGGAAATGCAGGAGGGTCCGGAGTTAGAAGTTGTTCGTACAAGGATTTCAAAAGTGGAGATCCCACTAAGTTTAGGGGTACCGAAGGGGCCACTGCCATGGTTCGATGGTTCGAGAAATTGGAGTCCGTGTTTTTGTTATGTAATTGCCCGGATGACAGCAAGGTCAAGTTTGCTACGAGTACACTACTTGATGGAGCATTGTCGTGGTGGAACTCTTATGCTCAACCGATGGGAATGGAAAATGCTTTCAAACTCACATGGGAGCAATTCAAAGGTTTAGTAACAAAGAAGTTTTGTCCTCGTACGGAAGTGAAGAAGTTGGAGACCGAATTCTATGAGTTGGTAACTATTGGGTATGATATTGACACTTACATTCGGAGATTCCAAGAATTGGCCGCGTTATGCCCGTCTATGGTTTCGGATAACGAGAAGTTACTAGAGGCTTTCATCGGGGGACTTCCCGAGGTTATTCAAGGAGATGTGACTTCTTTTGATCCACAAACAATTGAGGAATCTATTAGAGTGACTCAGAAGCTTATGGCACAGGTAGTGAAGAGAGGTAATAACACCAACACCAACCGAAACAACAATAACAACTACACCAACAACCGCTCCAATTACAACAATAACCGAACCAACTACAACAATAACAATAGCAACAACAACAAGCGAAAGTGGGACAACACCAGAGGTAGAAATGCTACTCAACAACCACCCAAGAGACAAGAGGTTGCAAAGGCTTATGCTGCAGGCCCGAAAGAAGGAAAAGGGTATTCGGGGGTTTTGCCTAAGTGTGATAGGTGTTCGAGTCATCACAAACCGGGTCGTTGTCCTGATCCATGCGAGAACTGTAAGAAAGTTGGTCATCGAACTAGGGATTGCAAGTCGCCAACTATGGGGGAAAATCAGAAACAACAAGTAACATGTTTTGGTTGCGGCGAACGGGGACACTACAAGTCTGAATGTAAAAAGGGAAGGAACCAAGGAAATCAGAATCAAGGTGGAATGGCGCAAGGAAGAGCCTACGTCATGGGAGGTGGAGAAGCTAGGGAGGACCCGAATGTTATCACGGGTACGTTCCTTATCAATAATCGTTACGCATCAGTTTTATTTGATTCGGGAGCCGATAAAAGTTTTGTGTCCACTACATTTGCACCTTTACTCAATATCAAACCAACCACATTAGACATATCATACAACGTTGAATTAGCTAATGGTAACTTAGTTAGCACCAACACCATTGTCCGTGGTTGCACATTCAATTTTCTAAATCATCCCTTCAACATAGACCTTATGCCCGTAGAACTTGGTAGCTTCGACGTCATCATCGGCATGGATTGGTTATCCAAACATCGTGCAAGAATCATTTGTGATGAAAAAGTTGTTCATCTTCCTTACAACGGCGAAACTTTGATTATTCGTGGGGAACGAAGTGGAACTCGACTCAGTATCATATCATGCATCAAAACGGAGAAGTACATAAAGAAAGGTTGTTTTGCTTTCTTAGCCCATATAACCGAGAAGAAGTCGGAGGAGAAGCGAATTGAGGATGTACCAATTGTCCGAGAATTTTCTGAAGTCTTTCCCGAAGACTTACCAGGACTTCCACCGGCACGTCAAGTAGAATTTCATATTGACTTAGTGCCCGGAGCTGCACCAATTGCGCGAGCACCTTACCGTCTAGCACCATCAGAAATGCAAGAGTTATCTAATCAGTTGCAAGAACTTCTAGACAAAGGATTCATTAGGCCGAGTTCCTCGCCTTGGGGAGCACCGGTCTTGTTTGTGAAGAAGAAAGATGGATCCTTCAGAATGTGTATAGATTATAGAGAGCTGAACAAGTTAACGGTGAAGAATCGTTACCCACTCCCCAGGATCGACGACTTGTTCGATCAATTGCAAGGTTCAAGTATTTACTCAAAGATTGATCTCAGGTCGGGTTACCATCAACTTAGAGTTCGGGAGGAGGATATCCCGAAAACAGCGTTTAGAACACGTTACGGTCATTACGAGTTTCAAGTGATGCTGTTCGGATTGACTAATGCACCTGCGGTATTCATGGATCTCATGAATAGAGTATGTAAACCGTATTTGGACAAGTTTGTGATAGTATTTATCGACGACATATTGATTTACTCAAAGAGCAAAGAAGAGCACGAAGAGCATTTAAGGACGATTTTAGGACTACTCAAGAATGAGAAGTTGTATGCCAAATTTTCGAAGTGTGATTTTTGGAATCACAAAGTGCAATTTCTTGGTCACGTCATTGATAGTCAAGGATTACAAGTTGATCCCGCAAAGATTGAAGCCGTAAAAGATTGGGCTACTCCAACAAATCCTACAGAAATTCGACAATTTCTAGGACTCGCCGGGTATTACCGAAGATTCATCGAAGGTTTTTCAAAGATAGCTAAAGCTTTGACCAAGTTGACACAGAAAAACAAGAAGTACGAATGGGGAAAGAAACAAGAAGCTGCTTTTCAGTTGTTGAAGCAAAAGCTTTGTAGTGCGCCAATTTTGGCACTGCCCGAAGGAATTGAGAACTTCGTTGTATATTGCGATGCTTCGCATAAAGGGCTTGGGGCTGTTTTAATGCAAAACGAGAAGGTGATAGCGTATGCTTCTCGACAACTTAAGATTCATGAGAAGAATTACACCACTCATGATCTTGAGTTAGGGGCCGTAGTTTTTGCACTCAAGATTTGGAGACACTACCTCTACGGTACAAAGTGCACAGTGTTTACGGACCACAAAAGTTTACAATATGTTCTTGATCAGAAGGAACTTAACATGAGGCAACGTCGTTGGTTGGAGTTACTCAGCGACTATGATTGTGAAATCAAGTATCACCCGGGAAAAGCCAATGTTGTGGCTGATGCTCTTAGCCGGAAAGAGAGACCCAAACCTTTAAGAGTTCGATCATTAGGAATGATGATTAATTCACCTTTACCATCGAAAATCCACGAAGCACAGATCGAGGCACTTAAGGAGGAAAACCGACCAAGTGAAAAGCTTTATGGTATGCCCGAAAACGCAAATGGTTTTGTAAAGAGAGCAGATGGAGTATTATGTTTCAAGGATAGAATGTGGGTACCATTATATGGCGGAATACGAGAATTGATTATGCATGAGTCGTGTTAGCCTTAATAGTTTTATTAAAAGTGATGGTCATTCCCATTTAGGAACTTTGTATCGTGTGTTAGGTATCGTGATAGAATAGTCAACGGGCTCGTGGATTGAACTAAGCTAAATGGGCTTTAGTTTAGTTAAGCTAGCATTGAATAATGGCGTGTAACCCATGTCCAAACCCAAGTCCATGAAGCCCAAGCCAAGCCCATGGAAAGCCTTTAGGGCAACATGTGTCTTGTACCATAAATACCCCTCAAATGGTCATTTGAGGGGTGTGCTTGAAAGTGTGTGTGTGTGTGTTTTTCTTTATTGAATATACAACATCTTGTGTTTATCTTATCTCACATATACACGAATTTATATCTTCAAGTCACCATCTTTCTCATCTTATTTCTAAGCTTTGTTTGTGTTTGTTTCACGTGGGTATACTTGTATACGTGTTGGGTTTGCTTGGTAAAGTGATAAGGTTGATAAAACTAAGGTCCAACAATTGGTATCAATCGCCTAACAATGGTTTAGGAGTGTTTGTGTTTGGTTTGAAGGTGTTACGCGTAAAAGGCTCTCGTTATACGTTTTTGTCACGCTTAAAGCTTTAATTTTTGCACTCAAAAATTCAAGATTCTTGTGGTTTAAGGTTTATTTGGTGCTAAAGTTTCAGTTTTTTGCAAAAAGTTCGAAGCTTTACGCGTTTTGGTTAAGTTTTGAGCTCGTTTTTGGTTCTTTGGTCATTTCTACTCGTAACTTTTCTAAGCACTTTGGGTGAAAAAGGTCAACATTTTTGGGTTATTCGAGTGTTTTTAAGGATTTCTGTGCAAGAGAAATTGGTTGAATCATTGAAATTTTTTTACGAGTAGGTCAAAACCCTAGTTCTACTCGTAAGAAAGTCAACTACGCATAGTTTTCTACTCGTAACTTTTTGGTGAAGAATCTTCGTGCTCTAACGGTGACTCAGTGCTTCCCTCACTTGGATAAGTGTGTGGAACACTTCGACTTTTGGATATCTCTTACACTGTGATAGTGTAAAGGAATTTTGGGCAAAACCCTAATCTTACGCATAAGTTTCGACTTACGCGTAGAATACTTTACGCATAAGCATTTTTCTTACGCCTAAGTTTTTCTTACGCATAAGCTAAATCTTACGCTTAACTTTTTCTACTCGTAACTTTAAACCTACGCATAAGATCCTACGCCTAAGGAATCCTACGCCTAAGATCCTACGCATAAGATCCTACGCCTAAGTTTCTACTCGTAACTTGTGTTTCTACGCCTAAGCTCTTTCTACGCATAAAAAAAAAAGAGTTTTTTGGCGGGAAAAGTTGAGTAAAATTTAAATTTTTGAGGAGATCAAACGTTCAATTTTTACGCGAGATTCAAATTTTGGTTTAACTGTGAAAATTTTGGTCAAAAATTCAAATTTTTGGGCCTAAATTCAAATTTTCGGGTCAAATTTTGCGTCAAAATTGTCATAACTCAAATTTTTCATACGACCTTAGAATTGATTTTTATAGTGAATTTCAAATTTTGGGCGAAAATTTTTTAAGAACCGAGTTTACGAGTACGACCTTCGGAAACACCTCAACTGAGCTTAATCATCATCAACCACAACTCCTTTATCGTTGAATCGATCCTACATCAACTTTATCATATCATCAATGGCTACTCAACAAGACATTCATGCAGCCGGTGCCGAAAACCGACCTCCCATGTTGGCAAAAGGTGGTTATCTTCAATGGACAAGTCGAATGCTCCGTTACATCAAGACCAAACCTAATGGCAAACTCATGATTAAATCCATTCAGGATGGACCCTTCCAGCCTCGACAAGTTAATGTACCTGGAAATCCTGATGCAACACCTCCCACCGCACCATCTTCTCGTCTTCAATACGAATCTGAATATACTGCAGAGGATCAGAAACAAGTCGAAGCAGATGACATGGCAATTCATCTTATCCAACTGGGTTTACCAATAGACATTTTTGCTGCGGTAGACAGTTGTGAAACTGCTTTCGATATGTGGGAACGTGTTAGACGACTTTGTCATGGAACAGAAATTGGTCATCAAGAAATGGAGAACAAGTTGCTAACTGAATGGGAAAAGTTCACTTCTACACCAGGAGAATCCATTGAATCCTACTATGGAAGGTTTTGCACTTTGATGAATGAGCTAATCAGAAACAAGCTGACACCCAGAACTATCGTTCAAAACATCAAGTTCCTGAATAATCTACCAGAAGAATGGGGACGATATGTCACTATTGTCAACCAAACAAAAGACCTTCATCAGGTGAACTTTGATCAACTGAATGATTTTCTGAAACAAAACCAAAATGAAGTGAATGAAGTCATGAAAGAAAGATTGGCAAAGAATCATGATCCATTGGCACTCATTGCTAAGACTCTATCTTCAGTAAATACACAACAACAAGCTTCATCATCTTCCAACAACAACAACTTGCAGCCACAACAACAATTCTATCCAGATCCACAATACCAGGAACAAGAAATCACTGATCTCGAATCTGATCAAGAAGACCCTATGTTCCAAATAATTTCTCTCTTGGGTCAAGTAATCAAAGGTCGCTATTCCACACCTACTAACAACAACCAAAGGATATCATCAAACACTCGCAACAGGCAAATTGCACAGCCGGGTGTGAATATGGGTAATCAAGGTCAAATGGTTGGAGTTATTGGGAATCAGCAGGGATATGCTACTGGATTTCGTATGGGTAATCAGGCGGTTCCGAATCAGGGTAATCAGATGAGACAGAATGTTGGGAATAGAGCAGTGGGTAATCAGAATAGGAATGTTGCAGCTCCAGTCGTTGGGAATCATGGAAATGTGAATCAGGGTAATCAGATTAAGTGCTATAACTGTCAAGGAATGGGTCACATGGCAAGGAATTGTCCTTCTAAGCCGAACAAGAACGATCTTGAGTATCTTCAGAAAACTGTCCTGTTGGTACAAAAGGAACGCGCTGGATTTCAGTTGAGTGCTGAGGAACATGACTTTATGGCTATTATGGATGATTTGGAAGACCTCGAGGAAATCAATGCGAACTGCATCTTCATGGCAAATCTTCAGGAAGCTAAGTACGACACTGAGTCAGACTCACCTCCTGTCTATGACGCCAATACCGTATCTGAGGTACCAATCATAGATCCATGTTATAACAATGTCATATTTGATGTGTTTACTCATGACGAACAGCATTCTGTGACGCCAGCACCTACTTATGATACATACCTGGACAATCCGAGTTGTAGCAATACTAACTCTGAGACTCCAGATGTGGATCCTAGTGGAGGCTGTGTGGCACAAAATACTGAGACTGATGAGGAAACACGTGCTTATGTTGAATCATTAATCAATCAATGTGGCATTGAAGTTGAGAAAGTTAGAACGGTCAATCGCGAAGTTAAGGCCGCGAATGCTAAATTGACCGCTGAGCTTGAGAGTTACAAAGAGCATGCCAAAGCCTATGAATTTCATACAAACAAAATGTCAGAATTAGAAATTGGTTATCGAGATTCTGTTTTAAGAGAAAAAGATTTGCAACTCAAGTATGACACACTTGATGTGAATCTGAATTTGAAAATCAAATCTTTAAACAAGGAAATTTCTGAACTAAATGACCAACTTTCAAAACAAAAAGCAACATATTCTGATCTTGAAAAAGAGAAGAAGAAGTTGATAACTGATTTTGCAAAACGAGAAGATTCTCTTCTTGATGAGATTCTGGATAAAACTGAAACGATCAAAAAATTGGACAATTTACTTCTTACAACGGGTCATTCCGCTAAGACAATCAAGATGCTTTCTAATCAAGTAAATCCGATTTTTCATACATCTCACAAAATGGCTCTTGGTAACTCACCTCCTTGTTTTCTCAAGAAAGCTCAGAAATCTCAGAATGTGTTGCACAATGGAAAACCTTTGCATGAACCTATAATTGTGCATGATTCTCTTGAAACGTTGGAACTATCTGAGGAGAGTAGATCTAAAATGAAACAAAAACATCCGGAAATCAAACCGATTGATTATAACAAATGGAACCAAATTAATGTTCTTCCTTTTGTTTCTCAAAAAGGACAATCAAAGTTTTCCACCACACAAAGTGTTTCAAACAAAGTGTCAACACCAGTTTCAAAATCAGTTTCAAAACCAGTTGTTGTCTCTAAATCTCTTTCGAACATTGAACAAATGTCTTCAAACAATCCTTTTAACACAAGTGATGCGAGAAGTATTTTGAAAAATGTGAAAACTAGAATTGCAGATCTTCAAAAGACCGTTAAAACTAAAACCAATATTAGAAACATCTGGTTTAATAGTTTTGATAATGAACAGAAAATTTTTTTTGAAACTCAAATTGCCCCTCAGCTGAATAACATCAGTGCAAGGGTAATTCACTTTGAACAAGCGTTTTTGAAAGAAATAACTGACTTTGTCAAGGACCATAAATCCCTGGTAAAGCAAGCTACTGAAAGTGTTGAACACATCAATGTTTTGGAAAAGTTAAATGACTCTCTCTCCGAAGATGTTCTGACTACTGATATTATGTCCATCATTTTGCAAACATATTCTGTTGAAGATCATGAAAGAATCCAGGATGAGACCTCCGAAATTGTTTCAAAATATGAAAAAGCTCTTATGAAACTTGAAAAAGAAAATATCTCATATTTTAAACAACTTGATCGAAAAACTGAGGAATGCAAGTATGACAAATTGTCGTATGAGCGCGCCTACAATGACATGAAAGCTAAAAATGATCTTTTGAGGGCTCAGCTGGAAAGTCAAAAGGGAAAGGCAGTGGAAACTGTGATTACAAAACCATTGACTGCGGAGAAAGCAAATGTTCTCAAACCGGTTTCAAAACAAAAAATGTCTGTTTCTTTGCCTCCTCCAAAAGTCAATGAGAAAAATGTTTCATCAAAACCAGTCACTCCACCTGCCCCACCTAAACAAAATGTTGATAAAGGGAAAGCGGTTATCGAGAAACCAAAAGTTTTAGCACCTGGCCTTTTTATGATGAGTACCACTAATGCGTCTGCCTCCACATCTAAAGAGACTAGGATACTGAAACCACCTCCCTTCATAAAAATGTGAATCCTAATGCGTGTGCCTCACCTTCTACAGGTCTAGAAAGCACCTCTAGGAGCAGCAGACTAAAGCCTAAGAGCAATACAAGGAACAATAGAGTCTCGACTGCCTCTAGGAGTAGTAGCTTGAATAAAGAGAAGAAAGTAGAAGAACACCCTAGGATTTTACAACCTTTGAATAAGAAAGACATTTCATCTGAATGTACTGAATCTATGAAACTTGCTAAGTCTAATGAATGTGTTGAATCTCTTTGTTTAACTTGCAAGAAAACTTTAAATGTTCAAGATGATTGTGTTTCTAAGAATGTGAATGATAAGCCTGTTAAGAAGAATGTCCCAAAAAGTAATTACGCTAAACGAGTAGGAAGACTAGTTGCAAAACTTAGGCTTTACACTACTGACAGGAACCAACGTGTATACTTTAGGGATGATATTTGGAAACCCACAGGTAGAACGTACACACTCCAGAATGGTACAATGAGTGATAAACCAGACTTCCCTGTAGAAAACCTCTCTGAGTGTGATAAGGATTTTACCCTAACCCAAAGGAACCAAAATCAAAACGGTTTCCACAATATTCCTTTTCTGTAACTGGCAGGTTATCGAAATTTGTCTTTGGATCGTCGACTCGGGTTGCTCCAAGCACATGACCGGGAATCTGAAGCTGCTGATCAATTTCGTCTGGAAATTCATGGGAACCGTACGTTTCGGAAATGATCATGTAGCAGCTATCATGGGTTATGGAGATCTACCTTTTGGAAATTATTTGATCACTCGGGTTTACTATGTCGAAGGGTTGGGACACAATTTGTTTTCAGTCGGGCAGTTCTGTGATGCAGATTTAGAGGTTGCTTTTAGGAGAAATGCTTGCTTCGTTAGAAACTTGGATGGCACTGATCTCTTAACTGGGAATCGTGATACAAACTTGTATGCTATCGACATCAATCAAATGGCCTCTTCATCACCAATATGTCTTATGACACGAGCATCTGGAACACAGTCCTGGTTGTGGCACAGAAGGTTATCCCATCTCAATTTTGACACCATCAACAATCTTGCCAAAGACAACATCGTCAACGGACTTCCAAAGTTCAAATACACCAAGGATCACTTATGTCCATCATGCGAACAAGGAAAAAGCAAAAGAGCATCATATAAACCCAAATACGTACCTAGTTCGGAAGTAAAGTTGCATATGTTGCACATGGACTTTTGTGGCCCAATGAGAGTTGAAAGCATTAATGGGAAAAAGTATATTCTGGTTATCGTCGATGACTATTCGAGATATACATGGGTTAAGTTTCTGAGATCAAAAGACGAAGCACCAGGCATCATCATCACCTTTTTGAAACGTATTCAAGTACTTCTTCAAACTCCAGTAAGGGTTGTAAGAACAGACAACGGCACAGAATTCACTAATCAGGAGTTAAGAGCTTATTTTGAAGATGTTGGAATTACTCATCAGACATCAGCTGTTAGAACTCCACAACAGAATGGGGTAGTTGAAAGAAGAAATAGAACTCTTGTGGAAGCTGCTCGCACAATGCTAATTTATTCTAGTGCACCGTTATTTCTATGGGCTGATGCTGTTGCCACTGCTTGTTTCACTCAGAACCGATCCCTTATCCATCCAAGATTCAATAAAACCCCATATGAAATAGTGAACAACAGAAAACCGGATATCTCTTACTTACACGTGTTTGGCGCTTTGTGCTATCCTACGAATGACAGAGAAGATCTTGGAAAACTGAAAGCAAAAGGTGATATTGGAATCTTCATTGGATATTCTGATAACTCGAGGGCATTCAGGGTGTATAACAGAAGGCTAAAGAAAATCATGGAGACGATGAATGTGAAGTTTGACGAACTTTCACAAATGGCTTCTGAGAGACTCGCTCTAGAACCCGCACTAAACCGACAGACTTCTGGACACATCAGTTCAGGACTCGTACCTCAAAGAGCTCAATCAACTTCGTTTGAAAATCCTAAAGAACAAGAATGGGAGAATTTCTTCGAGTTAATGTTCGATGAATACTATGGTGGAACTTCGACAAATGCATCAAACCATCATTCCGCTGCACCCGCTCAAAATCATCCTCCACCATCAACAGAAGATGCATCTACAACGGTCGAAACCAATGCACCAACTCCATCAACATCATCTACATCTACTCAAGTTCTTGCACCCGTTCTACCAGCAGTTGATGAGCAAAACCAAAACCAGAACGATGCAATGTTAGATGAAGACTTATTTGAAAACCCGTTTGCTACGGAATCAGCTGAATCTTCTTCATTCTTACGAGAACCATCTAATTCGCATACGTATAACCAACGGTATCCTTCTACTCTGAAGTGGACAAAAGACCACCCAATTGAACAAGTTATTGGTGAACCTTCAAGGCCAATTCAGACGAGACGTCAACTTGCCACCGATTGCGACTTGTGCATTTACCTTTGCTCAATTAGCAATCTAGAGCCAAAGAACATTCGCGAGGCAATGGCAGATCCCGCATGGATAGAAGCAATGCAGGAGGAACTTCTCCAATACCGTCTTCATGACTCTTGGGAAATGGTTCCAAGACCAATTGACGTACGCGTCATCGATCTCAAATGGTTATGGAAGAACAAACGGGATGAAGAAATGACTGTAATTCGCAACAAAGCTCGTCTTGTGGCCAAAGGATACAGACAGGAAGAGGGAATAGACTTTGAAGAGTCATTCGCGCCGGTAGCTAGTCTTGAAGCAGTCAGGATATTCTTGGCCTATGCAGCTCACAAAAACATCACGGTTTATCAGATGGACATTAAGACCGCGTTCTTGAATGGAACTCTGAAAGAAGAAGTGTACGTAAGTCAGCCAGAAGGCTTCATAGACTTGGAACATCCAGACTACGTCTACAAACTCAAAAAGGCTATATATGGTTTAAAACAAGCTCCGAGAGCGTGGTATGACGAACTGTCCTCTTTCCTTATCCAAAACAATTTCACCAAAGGAACAGTTGATCCTACCTTGTTTACACAAAAATGCAAAAACGACATTTTGATTGTTCAGATTTATGTGGACGACATCATCTTTGGGTCCACTAATCCGAAACTTTCAAAACATTTTGAAAATCTCATGAAAAGCAAATTTGAAATGTCCATGATGGGGGAACTAAAATTCTTTCTTGGTTTACAAATACATCAGTCCCCTCGTGGAATTTTTATAAATCAAGCTAAGTATACAACTGAGATTTTGAAAAATCATGGTATGGATAACTGTGACTCGGTCGGAACACCAATGGTAACTTCACCAAAAATTGGAGCCGATTTGTTTGGGAAACCTATTGATCCGAAGAAATATCGGAGCATGATTGGTTCTCTCATGTATCTTACTGCTAGTCGACCAGATATTCATTTTGTTGTTTGCTTATTAGCACGGTTTCAGGCAAAGCCTACCGAACTGCACCTCAAAGAGGTTAAACAGATCTTTCGGTACCTGAAGACATCCATTCACATGGGACTTTGGTATCCGAAGGAATCCGGATTTGATCTAATTGCCTTTTCAGATGCGGACCACGCAGGTGATCAAGTAACAGCAAAAAGTACATCTGGAGGAGCACAATTTTTGGGTGAAAAGCTAGTCAGCTGGTCTTCAAAGAAACAAGATTGCACTGCACTATCAACCGCTGAAGCTGAGTATGTGTCTATATCTGCGTGTTGTGCTCAAGTTCTATGGATGAGAACACAGCTCACAGATTATGGCTTTACTTTCGATAAAATACCTATGTATTGTGACTCGAAAAGTGCCATAGCCATATCATGCAATCCTGTTCATCACTCAAAGACTAAGCATATCAGAGTCCGCTATCACTTCATCAAAGAGTACGTCGAAAATGGTACTGTTGAATTATTCTTCGTGAAGACAGATTACCAACTCGCCGATCTATTAACGAAAGCCCTTCCAAAAGAAAGGTTTGAATATTTAGTTCGACGAATTGGAATGCGAAGCCTAACCCCTGAGGAGTTAGAACGTCTTCTCGAATCTTCTTGAAAATGATTTTCCAAAAAGCTTCGCTGTAAATATTTTTGAAAAACAAAATACAAAATTTGAAAAACCAACAAAAGCAAAATAAAAAAAATATAAAACTTTCAAAAAATACAAAAACAATAGAAAATCAAAATCCAAAAAATATTCTTCTCACGACATGTCTCTTGTATAATCGATATTCTGTACGTTTCTAGAAATGTCATTCAACAATGATACGGGCATGTACAGATGCTTGAGCGAGAGTTCTTTAATTGTTTTCTAAAACATGTCGTTTCTCAAAATTTCTTCAATAATGGCTTTCGTATATATCAGTACGAAACCCGGACCGAAATGATGACTTTTGATTATTTTCAAATCAAAACTCGTGCTTTGATCGAAAAATGAGGTGTACGCTTCAGTGCACTACATTTAAAAATGGTGAGAAATCATCATCATCTTGAGCACCTTTTCAAGATTGTGCAATTTTTTGTGCTCAAGATAACTCCCTCTAAAACCCTTTAATTGATTATGCTTTATTAAAGGGGGAGTATAAAACTAAAATGTTCCAAATTCATGCTTAAATCAAATTCGTTTGTCTCCCCAAAAGATTCTAAAATGTTGTTTAATCCGTTGATATCAAAAATATCCCGGATATGCTATTTTTGAGGGGGAGGAGACGTGATTAAAATGTGATCAAAATCGTTGTTTGAATCTCATAATGAGCTCGACTCAGACGGAACCAATGAATTGACGAGCAAACATGTACCATCTCGAGAAACTTTCTATGGACTTGACCAGGACGGGTAATAATTTCAAGCTAGTTCTCTAGTGATGTAAACGTGTCTCGAATCGGTCTAGTTCATTTAAAGTCGATCAATTCAAAAAGTGCAAACTCTACCCTCTATGTGCAGATTTCTGTCAAAACTTATGAGCACATGTGAAGGGGGAGTGTTTCTGAAAATATAAAAACTCTCGAAGTGTTCCAAACATGTTTTCTATCAAAAACACTTTGAGAGATTTTCAAGAAAAATGGTTTTATGGCAACAATAGGACAGTCATGGAGTTATAAGGTGACTAAGGATAGGAAATTCGTCCTATGATCCGCCAGAGCCAGAGGGATCTACCCAAGGACATTACCCATAGTTAGTATTAGAAGTCCTCAGGTATGATTGAAAAAAGGAGTAAAGTGAGAAAGGAGAAAGAAGGGGTTGAAGAATTAAAAAGAAATATAATGAAAAAGGGTGAAAAGAAATAGCCCTCCATATTCAACCTTAGGGCAGAAACCGGGTTCAATTCATATGCTACTGGTTGTCACTTAGTTGACACTGGTATTGAAGACCAAGACGTCATGGACCCAGTGACGCACTGCACTAAACCTTCTAGCCACTCAATTCCTCTTAAAAGGATTTGTTTCATTCTCACTGGGAACCCTACATAATCTATTGACTTTCTCTTAGAGATCGTTGGTATTGAAGAAGGAGACCCTCTCCCTAGTCTCCTCTCAGGAAAAACAAAATGCACAATTGAGTCTAGAGCCACGAGATTCATCAAAAAGATCGCATAGGAACACTTGACATGACATCGCTTGTTGTTCACCAATAAGGGCACAAGTGATATATTCCAGAGTCCTACGCAGATCTTAGCAATCTGCCAGAACATTTATGAGAAGTTTTACAACTGTAATCTTCAATGATTGAATGGAAACTCCTGCCAGGGTCAACATCAAGCAGCCCTGACAGCAGGTCACTTCGGTAATTCTCCGTGGATTACGCTTAGTGTGTCTCAAACAGTCTACAGTCGTGGGGTGATGCTTCGGTGTACCTCAGCGACTCATCTGAACTGTAGATGTACTTCTGTACATCGCGTTATCTCACTTGTGGGACTCCAGTTCAGGAACGGCCTCTGTGAGAATTAGAGACGTGTTTTCACACTATGCTGTTAACACCCTCGAAATTCAAACTTGTAAGTGCCGGAATCCGCTTATTACTAACAATGTTTTATGTTTTCTTCTTATGGAAGCTCTGGAGCGGATGGATCGTGCAGACTTGCCACATGCTCATACCAACAATACATGAAAGTTCTCATCATAATCAAAGGAGATGATTCTTCGTCAATGTCAAAGAATCTACAAAGTTTAAAGACTCCAGAACTACATCATTGGCAACCAAAAGAAAAATAGAAGTGTGAGCATGGTGGAGAAAGAAATGGAGAATGACGTGGAGATACCTAACCAACGAAGTTGACAATGGCAGACAACCACATTATCTGATCACAAAGCATGAAGGAACAAAGAATCAAGACTATTCTATATCTACACGCAAAGTTCAAGCTCAAGGAAAGTAGAGACCTAATCAAGTGGAGCATCGTTTGAATGACCACCCCTTAGGGGGAGATTGTTAGCCTTAATAGTTTTATTAAAAGTGATGGTCATTCCCATTTAGGAACTTTGTATCGTGTGTTAGGTATCGTGATAGAATAGTCAACGGGCTCGTGGATTGAACTAAGCTAAATGGGCTTTAGTTTAGTTAAGCTAGCATTGAATAATGGCGTGTAACCCATATCCAAACCCAAGTCCACGAAGCCTAAGCCAAGCCCATGGAAAGCCTTTAGGGCAACATGTGTCTTGTACTATAAATACCCCTCAAATGGTCATTTGAGGGGTGTGCTTGAAAGTGTGTGTGTGTGTGTTTTTCTTTATTGAATATACAACATCTTGTGTTTATCTTATCTCACATATACACGAATTTATATCTTCAAGTCACCATCTTTCTCATCTTATTTCTAAGCTTTGTTTGTGTTTGTTTCACGTGGGTATACTTGTATACGTGCTGGGTTTGCTTGGTAAAGTGATAAGGTTGATAAAACTAAGGTCTAACAAGTCGCATAAGTCAAAGTATTCTATTCACCCAGGATCTAATAAGATGTATCAGGATCTCAAGAAACTTTATTGGTGGCCGAACATGAAAGCAGAAATTGCCACGTACGTTAGCAAATGCCTTACTTGCTCTAAGGTAAAAGTAGAATATCAGAAACCTTCAGGGTTACTCCAACAACCAGAAATTCCTCAATGGAAATGGGAACGCATTACAATGGACTTTGTTACAAAACTTCCTAAGACATTGGGAGGTTACGACGCTATTTGGGTAATTGTTGATCGTCTTACCAAATCAGCCCATTTCATACCAATTAGAGAGACTTATTCCATGGAACAACTCACTAGACTTTATGTCAAGGAAATAGTCTCGAGGCACGGTGCACCAATTTCTATCATTTCCGACAGAGATAGTCGATTCACTTCAAACTTCTGGAAATCATTGCAAGATTCATTTGGAACCAGATTAGAGATGAGCACAGCATATCACCCACAAACCGATGGTCAAAGTGAAAGGACAATTCAAACGTTAGAAGATATGCTGAGGGCATGTGTGATTGATTTTGGAAATGGTTGGGCTAATCATTTGCCATTGATAGAATTCTCGTACAACAATAGTTATCACACCAGTATAAAAATGGCACCATTCGAGGCACTCTATGGTCGAAAATGCCGATCACCTGTTTGTTGGGCCGAGGTTGGAGACGCACAACTCACTGGTCCAGAAATGGTACGGGAAACAACAGAAAAGATAGTTCAAATTCGAGATAGACTCAGAACTGCCAGAAGCCGACAGAAAAGTTACGCAGATGTTAGACGCAAACCATTAGAATTTCAAGTGGGCGACAAAGTTATGTTGAAAGTATCGCCTTGGAAAGGCGTGGTACGATTTGGAAAACGCGGGAAGTTGAACCCGAGATACATTGGACCATTCAAGATTTTGAGCAGAGTCGGTCCTGTAGCTTATCGACTTGATCTTCCGTCAGAACTTAGTCATGTACACAACACGTTTCACGTTTCGAACCTGAAGAAATGTCTTTCGAATGAATCACTCGTTATTCCATTGGAAGAAATTCAACTCGACGATAAACTCAATTTTGTGGAAGAACCTGCAGAAATCATGGACCGCGAGGTCAAGCAGTTGAAACAAAGTCGTATTCCTATCGTGAAAGTTCGCTGGAATTCTCGAAGAGGTCCTGAGTTTACTTGGGAACGGGAAGACCAGATGCGCCTCAAATATCCTCATCTTTTCACCGACAACACCGTAGGACCCAACAAGGACTGAATTCAGGGACTGAATTCCTTTTTGGATGGGCGAATGTGACAACTCGTACTTTCAGGTCATTTCTCAAAACAATTCACGCTTCAATATTTCATCATTTATCGTAAACTAGGTTTACGAGTTTCAAATTCGCGTAACCTTAATGGTTTAGCTGCGAATTCATGATCATATCATCACGGACATTTCATATACACTAGGTTTAGTCTACATATCATTAGCATCATTTTCATCATGTTAGTTCATTCATGATTTTGCATTTCACATTTAACGCGTAAATTTCATATTAAATAAACGCTATCGCGTAAGTAATTATTTTGAACATTTAATCCGATACTTCCAAAAACTATCCCGACATATTTTTATACTTACTTTTAGTTTATAAAAATAATATTGAGTTTGCCCAGTGTTTTAAATTTATTTTGTATATAAATTGTTAAATTTATATTATTACGACGGTTTTCTTAAAAACTACACGATAATTATTATATCACTCAAATTTTACAAGAAACATATTTTTACAATTTTCATGACCTCAATATATTTTACTTTGATCCACAAAAAAATTATTTTTAGCCAATACTACCCTAATTACTCAAGTGTATATAAAAGTTACAAGTTACCTTAACTTATATTCATTTTACATACAATTACTTACACCTTTTACTTACATAACAAATTAAATAAAAAAAAAAAATGTATTTTAGAAATACATACCCCCTTGGCCGACCAAGGGGGGGTGATTCATTAAAGAGTGGTTAGATTTTTCTTACTTAGGGAGATTTACACTCAAACTTATTTTCACCCACTTCATTCACAATAATACAAGTTTCAAGTCAAGTTTTCTCTCCTCTTGTTTTGCCTCTCCAAAACCGGTCACCATTATTGCTCAAGAAGAGTTCATCAAAAATCTTCAAGTAAAGTTTTAAACAATCTAGTATACACTCTTGTTTAGGTTTTGAAATAAAAACCTAGGGTGTTTAAGTTTAATCCCTTGTTCTAGTCACCTCATCAAGTAACTAGTAAGCATATCATCTTCATTTTTTCATCTTTCATTATCATTTCATATTTATTTCATCATATTTGAGCAAAGCATGCAAGACTTATGGATGTTTATACCACTTTTACATTGTTTTTGGAAGTTATACATATATAAGTCATCCTATAATTAATCCTTGTTATATATCACTCTTGATGATGTTTAGGAACCCATGACACCCTAAGAAGGTGTATGGTAGGATTAGAATAGCTTCGGAGTTGTTTTGAATGGGTTAGAATAGGTTTGACGCGAGAAAAACTCATTTCGACAAGTCTTAAGAAGGGTCTGTCCTTATTTTGTAAATCTGGAAAATCCGACAGTAGACATAAATTTTTGGCCTAGATATTTAGAAAATATACTTTAAAACGAAACCGTGGCCGCTTGAACGGATTAAAACGGAGCTATAACGAAGGAGATATGAATTTTTCAAGTTTGACGACGAAATATATATATCCTGAAAATTTCAGCATGTTAATTCTAGTTTGTACGAGTCAAAAACGAGTCTTTAGCGTTATAAATTATTTCGACTTATCAAAAATATATTAGTATACTTTGATACGAAGCTAAGGACGTATAATACGTAGAAAACGGATTTCTAGAACTTAAACTATACACGTTTACACAAAATTGCCGTAACTTTATTATTTAAGAAAAACTATATTATTTCTATTAGACAAGTGTTGCGGTAAACAAGTGACCATATTGAAGGCTATTTTTAACGTTGACGTAGAACTTTTTGTAAAGAGATGTCTTCTAATAAAAGTGAGATCACCAAGCATATTTTCCAAAATGACCAACCGTTTGTATAGCGGAGTTGTAATGAATTAACTACGGTTGCTTAAACTTTGCCGAAATTCACTTTTAAACTACATTTTGGACAAAATCACCATACTTAACCTATATTTTTCTCTATGAACGAGACCTCTAGGATAAAAACTTAAATGCCAAAACTTTGAGATTATGATACGAGCTTTCCAAAACCGTTGAGTTCGTTTCCTAACGTTCGACGTACACCATTTTACGACTAGCTTTTCGAGGCCATTTTAGTCACTTTCATGAAATTTCCAACGACATTATTTTACGACGAAAAGTTATAATTTCACAATAAATCATTAAGAAACTATTGTAGGATGACATTTTGACGTAAATACTTGTAAAGTAATTTAAGAATGGTCAAGACGTCAAAAGAGTATTTTTCGACGAAGAGTATTATTTTCAAAATTCACAAGTGGTATAAATAACATACGAAATGCATGCATAACATTACATCATAACTCATTACGTATCATATCATTCATAATAGGTCAAGGTTAAAGAATCACGCTACATTTCAGTGTACTCACTCTTGTCATCGTACCCATTTCATCAAGTGAGTTTTCATAGCCCCGTCGTACATGTTTATAATTATTTTCAAACCTACGGGGGAGAATACATTGCACATCATTTTTATTACGATACCAAGTATATCAAATTCATTTACATTGCTTAAGTTACCACATGCCAATTGAATGTCCCCATTATATTACATGAACCGTTAATCTTAGAAGCGAGGGTGAGTGGATAGATCTATCGAGGGTGACTCCTCCATCCGGGTTGGTGGATCCCAACTAGTCATACGGATGCATTTCATTTAATAACATTATTGAGTTGTTTGGCAAACACTCTGTTGGGGCGAACATCATGAACAGTCTAGTTTCGGTGTCATGGACTTATAGCAATTGTAACATTTTTATGTGGCATGATTGTCATACATGGTCTATACTTGCGTAGTTGTATAAAACATTTTCATAAACCTATGATTTCTCACCAACATTATTGTTGACCGTTTTAGCAATGTATTTTCAGGTAACTAAGACATACTCATCATGGCATGGTTAAGGAACCCTTTTTGAGTCGCGGCGTCGACTTATCTCATTGTATATTATGGCATTTTCTTTCAAAACATCGTTTGGACTTGTAATATACTTATATTTCCGCAAACTTTATCAACTTTTGGGACCTATTTTGTAACTCTGAATGCTTTAATTAAATATCAAAGGATGTGTTTTTAAACGACACTTTAGGTCGTTCAATATAACTGTGATTGTGGTGCTATGACAGTCAATCCCCAGGAATTCCATTCCGCTGCAAAACAGGTAATTTGGGGGTGTGACAATACCCTCCTCCTACTACACCTCTTCTTTGTTCATATTGTCTTCCTTGAGCTGGTTGTATTTTAATCTTTCCATCTTTGACCAAAGCATGGTTGTGTAGATTGGATGCAGTCCTGATTTCATTGTTAGTGTGAAGTTTGTTGGTATGTGGAGAGAAGGTTAAGTTTTGTTTAACCATATAAGCCAGCTTATTGATAAAGTGTTCCATGACATCATTGGCATCAGGCTGTTTGAAGTGTGGATCTTGAATGACTTGAGATGTTTTGGAAGTGGTTCCATCATTGGTGAAAAATGCAGTTGAGTCATTAGAAGAATTTGTTTCTCCCTGATTGGTTTTGAACTGCTCCAGAATTCTTTTTTCAAACATAGCATGTCTCTCATTCTGGAGAAGGAAGGCATAGAGTTGCTCATAGTTTGTATTCTTCAATCCTTTGGTTAGCTTCACAGAGGTGACAAACTTGTGCCATTCGGGATTCATGTTGTTCACAAACTTTGAGTTCAGCTGAATGTTTGGCATAGTCATTCTGATGTTCCTCATATCATTCACAAGCTTGTGGAATCTCACATAGTACTCATAAACACTCTCATCTGGTTTCATTTTGAAGTGTTCAAATTCATCATAGAGTTGTGATTCTCTGTCTTCCATAGTTAATTCAGAACCTGAGAGAAGCATCATGACATTATCCCACACTGCCTTTGCTTCGGTGTTGTAATTGATCAGCTTGTAAATATCTTTTGGAAGACCTTGAAGTACGATGTTAGAAGCCCTGATATCAGCATCGAATCTCTTTTTCTCCTTATCATCGAGCTCATCATATGTCTTTGGTCTGTCAATTCCATAGATCATTGTTCCATCTTCAGCTGTATCAATTAAGTCTCTAGTAGTCTCAACCCGATACGGTCCTTCATCAATGGATTTGAGAATGTTGACACCATTTTCCTTTCCAAGACAGTACAATCTGATTCGTTGAGCCCAAGAGTCGTAGTCAGTTCTGTTAAGCATGGGTGGATGAGTATCTGAACCAGCTGCTTGAACATCCTCGGCAACGGTGGAGATGATAGTAGGAACGTTGGTAGACATGTTAACAGATTACACGGGATTTTATAACTCTCTAATTAAACCGGGAAATAGATTCTTTCTCGGGATTTTACTAAATCAAGAGAAAACCGTATTAATCAATCACCCAAGTCGCTAGGAAACCTTGAACCAAGTCGCTAAGTGCCAAGTCGCTATAATCCCACGTTGCTAAGTACCAACTCGCTAAGCTCCAAGTCGATAGCAAAATTTTGACAGCAAGTCGCTAAGAACTAAGTCGCTAATTTGTCAAGTCGCTAAATAGCAACTCACTAGGTACCAACTCGCTAACACCAAGTCATTAACAATATAAAGTACAAGTCGCTAACTTACACCAAGTCACTACCCGTAGTGGAGAATCCACTAAGTGTACTTTTTGTCGGCTTGTCTCAATAGACAAGTCGCTAATCCAACTCGCTAAGACCTTCAACTACAAATCGCTACCAAATAACAAAGCAAGTCGCTAGCAAGAAAACTTATCCGTGGCTCAAGTCGCTAGCATGAAAAACCCATCAACACCACTTTTCAATCCAAAAACAATCCAACCACGATGATTCAAGCCTTCTAAATCAAAACCTAAACACTTGTGATGATTCTAAACACAAAAGTACAATCAAAATCCAAACTTTAACACTAGAAATCAACCAAATGATGCAAAAACCACTAAACTTTTTCAAACTCAAAAACCACCTAAAAACCACTAGAAATCCAAAGATATGTAAGAGATGATCTAACCATGGCTCTTGATACCAATTGTAAGATATTGGATTTCACATACACATCAAACCATAACACAAAGTAGGCGTACAAGAGTTTTTAGAGAGATAAAGTTAGAGGTTTAGGGAACTTTAGTGAGAGAAAGAAAAATCTTATTATGAGCTCCAACTCTCTACCTTGGAAGGTAGAGAGTATTTATAGTCTTACAATAAAATGCCACACAACGGGCTGTGGATCAGGCATACAGTGGGTAAAGACCCGTCCGTCCTCCACGGTGTTACTTATCTAAATACTACTTAGCTTAAAATAACTACGACTACGAGCTTTCTAACGATTACATATACTTGAGGTGACCGACTCTTTAATACTTGTAATTTCTAATTCCTAACAATCTTTATCTAATCTCATCATCTCCGCAACAAGCTCTTTAATAGTATTCAGCTTTGAAAAATCTTCATTTTGAACCACATTCACACGATATAGGTTAAGTTCCTGCATAAGATGAAACCTATCAGAATCGGTAAAATCATCTGGATATAAAGTAGTCAGCTTTGAGGTGTCAAACAAAGAAAATGAAGCATGCAGACTCAAAGATGACATGTTACTAAGTAAGTCTGTGCTTATCTCGCTAAAGCGATCGCCAAACTCTTGGATATGCATATCCAAATTTTTTCTAAATATGTCAAACTCAAAATAATGTCAATTAGTTATGCCAATTGTTTTATTTCTTTTAGCTGCACATGCTTCGTCCATCTTCAACACTTGAATATCATAATTTGTACAAAAGATGTTCACTTTCTTCAAAATTGTATCAATCCCATTTGCTATAAGTTTCATCAATGTCTCTTTTGTTCCGTTATATATTTTGATCTTTTCTTTGAAGAACTTTTGACAATAATTTTGTGGCCCTTAAAATGTGCTCCATTAAGTGCAAATAAAACACAAACTCATAGTTTTTAGTATATGATAAAATGCCTTGTGCGTGGACTCAGTTTTGAGCATCATTACCTTCTTTTTCAACAAACTTTAGTACTTTAATAACTTCAGGAAACAAATTAAACAAACTTAAAATTGTTTTGTTTTGTAATGGGAACCCCAACGTGTATCTTTGGGTCTTATAATGGTTATTTCTTGGTTTAACCCTCGTCCAGTTTTCTTTACACCCGCGCTGATTTCTGCTTCTACTCTTTCTTTGTAATTATCTTGAACCATATCTTTTCTTTTACAAGAAGATGAAACCACATTTATCACACTGATTAGCATGGTGTTTTGCAACCGGTACAATTACTAACTGTAGCTGGTGAGCGAAATAATGTGTAGAAACTAGAAGCGGGGTTGAATAGTTTAACCGATTAAAACTTTATTTTAAAACTTTTAGATCGATTTATGCCAATCTATTTTGGTGTGTTGGATATTGATAGATACATGTGATTAAACTATACTACGAGATAGAGAAAGAAAGAAATAACCATAACACAAATATTTATAGTGGTTTGGTGATTCCTCCCGAACCACCTTCTTTTATTTCTCCGTCACACTTATCAACCGTTTGTGAACGGTCAACCGTAACAGATGACAAAAGGGCGACAGCCCGGGAGAAAATGCATGTTTACCAAGGATTAAAATATCCTTGGATCGTTTATGTCCTGGTGAGGCGTGATATTCTGGTACAATGACTTGTGGATTATTGAAAAATAATATTAGTATAGGAAAACAGGAATCTGATTGACTAACACTAGGAATGTGAATAGTAATAGCTCTGTCACAGCTACGTTATTAAAAACGTACAATCAGAAACCTAAAAACGTAAAAGATATACAAACGTACGTTTAACATAAATTAAACGTAAACGTATAAAAACAAAACGATTATAACTATAGTAGGGATTTGCATGTCTTAGCGACTTAAATGCAAATTAAAGGAATTAAAAGATAAAAACTATTAAATAAACGCTATCACTATTTTTACAGATCGATGAACGTTTATTTTATAAAACAAAATAACCTAAATAAACTATTTTAACTAAAACGTAAACTTAAAATGTCCAAAAACGTTACTTAAAACTAAAACGAGCGTTATTTACGAAAATGGCGCTGGAGCGCAAGATAAAACGTAAATTTTATGAAATAAAAGGCCTATGAGTGTAAAACTAATTTTATTACATTCTATATGATAAAAGAAATTTTTAGAAAAAAGATTTATATTTTTTAGATTATTATTTTATTTATTATGATTTAAATACTATAAAACACTAATTAAATGTTTAAAAATACTAAAACTTATTGGAAAAATCTGAAACTTTTTGTAAAAATACTTAATACTAATATAAATTATTAAAAAATACAAACACTGAAAAAGCTACTAAGAATAAGCTCTAAATAAGCTAAAATCTCGTTTAAGCTAAAATGAATAAAACGTATATAAGAGATAGATAGTGTAAGGTTTTAACGAGAAAGACCCAAGGGCGCAATGGTTACAGGTACCCCCACTATCATTCCCATAAGGGGGAGGTCTCAGGTTCGAGCCTGCCTACCCCCTTTTTGCCAAACATTTTATTTTTTTGATTTTCTTTTTGCAAAACTGTATATTAAGCTAAAATATGTAACTTTAATAAAGACAACTTTTTCAAAACTTGGAAATAAGCTCTGTGGGAGCTTATTTCCACAACAGTTGGCTTTTTAAGCACAACTTCTAAATAGAAGCTATCATTTATTGGTTAAAGGGTCTTTTTGGTTTTTCTCTTTTTATAAAACTGAATATAAACAGATAATATACATATTTAATGAAAAGAGAACTTTACAAACTAGAAAAATAAGCACATTATAAGCTTATGAGTCCAATAGTTGAGCTTTTGGCTTGACTGTTGGAACTCAAGCTTAAAATAAGCTTGAAATAAGCTATGTATAGGAAACAAAAGCAAAAAGCAATAATGTACAAGTATAATGGACTATTATATACAAGCTTATGCACAGGGATGCACTTATAAGCTCAAAATAAGCAAATAAGCACTTCTCTGATGCACTCAGTTCCAAACACCCCTGCAACTAATTAGAGTGGCCATTTAAGCTTAGGAAATAAGCTGAAAAAGCCAAACTAAGAATTGGAGTA
Organism: Chrysanthemum seticuspe; assembly: GCA_019973895.1. Taxonomy (NCBI): domain Eukaryota; kingdom Viridiplantae; phylum Streptophyta; class Magnoliopsida; order Asterales; family Asteraceae; genus Chrysanthemum; species Chrysanthemum seticuspe. Next base: position 154,877,069 of record BPTQ01000002.1, on the reverse strand, counting down.
TCAAGCTGAGGTGGTTGGCTTTCCAAAAAGCTCAAGCTCATACTGTGGGACCCACAGATGAGCTTTTGAGGAGCTCATGAAAATGGCACCAATTCACTGTTTTGACTCAGTGAATGATGAGTAAAATGGGACAAACAAAAAGCTGCTTGCAGCCCTAGGGAACAAGCTACAAATGAGAATTTAAAAGCTAGGCCTTGTAGTTTGGTGGATTGGCTTCTCAAAAAGCCAATTCACATAAAGTGGGGCCCACTGGAGAGCTTTTTGTGAAGGTGTGAAAAAGCGAGTGAACACTGGGTTACCCAGTGTTCAAATAAAAAATGGACAAGGTTAAAGCTTGTAAGCAAGCCTATTAAATAAGCTTATATGTGAGATATGAGCTTCCAAACCTTGAGATTGGCAGATAAGCTTTCCAAAAAGTTAAAATTCATACAATAAGGTTCATTAATGAACCTTATAAGGGCTTATGAAATAAGCCACTTGGTACTGAGTGACCAGTGTAGTGTATAAATTTGAACAAAATGTTAAGCTAAAATTAGCTTATCAAATAAGCTGTTAAGCTAAAGATAAGACTAAATCCAGAAAGTATGGTACCTAGGCTTCCTAAAAAGCCAAGGTACACAAACTTTGATCCATTATTAAGCTTTCCACAAGCTTATGAAGTTGGGATGAGTAACTGAATGACCAGCATACTCATTGAAATGGTGATAGGTTCAAATCACTTGCAGCCTCATCAATCAAACTGCAAGTGTGTAATAAGTCACAGGATCATGAAATTGGGTGGATTGGCTTTTAGAAAAGCCAATTCACCCAAGCTCATGATCACTAGAGAGCTTATAGGAGCTGTTGGTAGTAGTGTAAGATGACTGAGTGATCAGTCATCTGTTGTGAATGAGCAACAACAAGCTCAATGAATCCCTATCAAATAAGCTTCCAAAAGCTACACAAGCACATAATCATTGATTTTGGTGGATTATCTTCTAAAAGAAACCAATACACACAAGCTCATGATTATGTGAGGGCTTTTAATAACTTAGGAAAACAACTCCACCCATACAGTTTGCTCACTGTATGGGGAGTTAAGATGGAAAAAAGATTGGGTAAATAAGCTATTAATTAAGCTACCAAATAGAAATAAAGCACATAAATTATAAATAAGCCATAAGGACATCACAAAAATGCCAAGCTCATAAGCTTGTGTCAAGTCCACAAGCTTCTGCAAGCTTATGGTTTTAACAACACCCTTGTGAGACAGGGCAAAAAGAGGCATAAAGAAGCACTCATAAAAGCACTTAAATAAGCAAAGCAAATATGAACAAAATTACTAACATCAATATTAGCAACAAAACTAGAAAATCCTAAAAGAGCCTAAGCAGAAACTTAAAAATAAAAGCACAATAAGTTATTCTATCTATTCAAAAACCAGAAAATCTGAACTTTGACTTTTTAAAGGTTTATGATCAAGTTGACTTAGCTCAACTTTGATCTGAATTTATCAAACAAATATGTTATATGAAGCTACAATAACAAGAAATTAATAAAGCTGAACAACATTTAAACACATAAACATGATTTCAAGTTCTATCAACCTCTAAATTCTCATAATGAGACTGTCAAGAGTTAATTGACATTCTACCATGCTAAATTCATTAGTTAAGGTTTAACTGAGTGTAATAGGACATATAGATAGTAACTCAGACAAGAACAACCACAAATACACTCATACACACAGTCTAACCCATAGAACCAAACAACCCTTAAATGAACATAAATTGAACTTTTCAAAGCAAATCACTGTGTAAACCAAATCTCTACAATCCAGAGAATCCAAAGTGTCAAAATGGATCTTTTTTAGCATAAACAGATAGTCACAAAAGTCTATACCTATGATTATCAAAAATGGGCATATTGACAGTCAATTTGGTTTTCAAAGTAAATTTCAAATTCAAAACATAAGTACCAAAGATTACATCAAATATTGACTAAGAAACATAAAACAAACTCAGAAACAAGAAATCAAAGCAAAACAACAACAACAATAGTAAATTGCAAAATTGGAAAATAAAGCTTACAATTGAGAGAAACTGAGAACAAGGATACCAATGAACCAAACCATAACCTATAACCTCCCATGAGGCACTACTACCATGGTCATCCATAATTTGCCATGCTCCAAGCAGAATCACCCAAGAACTCATGATTTTTGATTTTCCATTGTATTTTCTCTATTTTTAGTGATTTTTGCTTTTATAAAGACTAAGCTGATTTAAGGTTTCTAAAAGCTAATTAAGCTTTGTCAGGAGCTTAAGTGACTTATATGAATCCATTAAACAACAATAATCCAACAGAATTGCAAATAACTTGAAATAAAGGAAAATATGAAAACATGAAATGTAAAAGAGACTTATAATTAAACTGAGATTAGAATTATATTACACTAATATAAGTTCCATTACACTAATTAAAGCTGTAAATGACATTTAATTTAAATGAAAGCATTAAAAATTACACTAGTCTAAGGTGACATTGGCTTAAGGCCAAGGTGGTTTGTCTTATGTCTTTTCTTCCTCTTTTATAGTCTCAGCACCCTTGGTGATCACTCAAAAGTCTTTTCTTTCAATCTTGACCCTTGATGATGTCCAATTGATCTCAACCGTTTGAATGAGCTTTTGGCGCCAAAGTCATTCTGACAATTTGAGGTGGTTTGAGGAGCATTCAATGTATCTTGTTGGCTTGTATAGGTGGAGGGAACAAGATATGAAGCTTTATTGAGCTTGGAGGCCAGGTTTGAGTGAAAACAGGGCAAGGAGGAAAAAGGTGGAGTGTTAGATGGTGGGAATGCATTAATGGGGAGTGGGATAGGTATGAGAGGTGGCATGGAGTAGTATGTGAGCTGTAGAAGTCAAGTGGAGGGGGAAGGTGGCACAAAACCACCTGGTTTTGGCTCAAACAGCCTTGGGAGAGACAGTGAACAGTACCCCTGGTTTTGGCGGGGTATTGACCATTTGACCCTGGCTGTTAATAACGGGTGTTGGGTTTGGGCTATGGATTGGGCCAGCCGGTTTAAAAGATTTGGATTGGATTTGGATTTTGGGTATTAAGTGGATCCATTTGGTTTGTAATATTAATAAGCCCAAGGACCAATCTTGTAAATTCTGAATTTTTGAGGGGCTGAACCTGCAATATTTCCAAAGTATTCACAAGGACTAAAATTGTTAAGTTAGATAAACCAAAGGACTTATTTTGCATTTTATTACAATTTAAAATACCCCGAGGACCATTTATGTAATTTTCCAAAGTTTAGGGGTTTAAATTGTAATTTCCTCAAAGTTATCAAAATAGTTCCAAATTGTAAATTCATGAATAGTACAAGGGTATATTTTGTAAAATTTCCATTTTTGAATACCCAGGGACCATTTTTGCCAATTTTGTAACTTGAAGGGTAAAAGTTGCCATTTTGTGTAAACTTTCATCCAGGGATCATTTGTGAATATTTTTGGTTTCCCAAGGACTTAAGTTGACTTTTCATTCATTTAAAACATTTAGGGACTATTTTTGACCATTTGTGTAACTTCAGGGACTGAAAATGACAATTGTTGTGAAATTGATCATTTTTCACTTGTTTTTCAATCTTTTGTACCTGAATCACATAAAAACACATTTTTATGAATTTGTATCATTTTGAGAGTCATTTGTGTGTTTTTGGTTGTTTTTGTGGGTTTATATAATACAAATATATGTGTATTTAGACACATATCATTTGGCTACAAGGTCACCTTCCTTGCCTTACTCCACTCCCCGAGTACCCAACTCGAGATTTTGTAATCAATACACAACACAAGCTCCTTTTCTTGGCGGAGAAGCCTTTACAACATTGCTTACACTTTTTCCGGTACAAAGCTAAATACCGAGTTCTTCACACAAGGTAGAACTAAACCTTCGTCGCCTACACTTTATCCTGTACAAGGCTAGATATCGGGTTCTTCCACAAGGTAGAACCAAACCTATGTCTTTTACACTTTATCTTGTATAAGGCTAGATACTGAGTTCCTTTACAATGGAGAAACTAATCCAAGCACCACCAGTTAACACAACACACCTATGACATGCTTAACAGGAACCAACTACAAGAGACACTTCTGTGATCTTGTGATGATGATGAAGTCTAGCAACTCATGTCTTCGAGCTTGGAAGTCTTCTATGTTAAACGTCATGATCTCGCCTTTAAGAGGAACCTAGAGAATCACTAATAGAAAAGCTACATAGATGATCCTTGGATCTGAGGTTAGAGAAGTAAGAATATAGAGAGAAGCTATATCTAAAAGTGGTGAGAAGAAATGAGGAAATAGCTAACTATTTATAGGAAAACAATCCTCTGATCACCTAGATCCGCTGGATCCTTTCCCAAAGGGATCCGACAATATTTATCTAAGGGATTCGGTTATCTGGTAATACTAGTCTAGATTTTACAATTACGGGTTTTGGGTTATGTGATTTCATGCATGATGTAATAGACATCTTGGATCATGGATTATGGACTTTGAGTCATGGGTTATGAACTTTAGGTCATGGGTCATGGATTTACCTATTTTGATGTCATCATGCATATGATCCATGGGTTTTGGGTCAAGGTCCATAGGTCATGGGTATTGGGTTATGGATAGTCCAATCTTTTACAAGTAATATTTGGCTTAGCATGTATTTTATAAAAATGTAAGTAACCAAAGTTACTTATAAGTGTTTTATAAAAATGGTTTTGGTTTTATGTAAACTATTTAACTAAACATTTTTAATGGTTTATTTGTTTAGTGAAATGAGTTAGTAAACTATTGGCTCAAAACTTTATGTTATTTATTTATTTCGAATAATTTTATGATTGTTATCGACAAAACGTAAGAAGATGGTAAAATACAAATAAATGCTTTTATGATTTATTTGTATTAACAATCTCCCCTTTTATAGATAATAAAACATAAAATTATTTTAAGTAAAAAGTAAAATTCGTAAATTTTTGAATTAATTTTTTACTCTTTTCTCCCCCTTTTTGTCGAAACAAAAAGAGTGTCGAAAAGAAACTAACCCAAATGCAAGAATGTAGAAAGAGATAAGAGAAGAAGATATAAGAATGAAACTAAATATATGCATATTTGCTCCCCCTTGATGAGTGCCCCCCCTTGGTGAGGGCATCAAGTATTTAGGAAGGCTAAGATGAGAGCATTGCAAAATGTGCAATGATTTTGCTTTGACGAAAGCTACTACTTATTGAGGGCGTCAAGTACTCCAAGTGTGTTTTAAAAATCTACAAAACAAAGGTTAGAATGCAAGTGCATAGTATGGCTTTTGCAGAAAAATGAGCTGAAGTGAGACTTAGTTTTGTTTCTGAGGGCCCGGATCTGCCGGATCCATTTTAGAATGGATCTGCAGGGTATAAATCAAGGGATCCAGGTACCTGCAACTTGTTTGCAGCAGTTTGAAGAAAATAAAGCACAAAAGACCATGAAATTAAGTCATAACTACATTAATATGCCCAAATAACCAAAAAGCATTTAAACAAGTAGATTCATATAATAACAAACAATAAGAATGGTACAATAATGACCAATCTCTAAGGACATGATCTATTACTTAAGATATCCTAATGAGAAAGACTAAAGCTAAACTAGAAGAGGGATGGAGATGACCACTTGTGCGTGTACTTATTTCAAATGATCCTAAGAGTGATTTGGTTTGTTGATGCCATCTAGGCGTTCAAGGAGGTGATATAACGTGAAACGTACTTCATCACGAAATTCATGAACTAAGGTTTGATTTTGTTGACAATGGTAGCAAGTTTCTTCATGACTTGGATGTTATGGTGATGGAGGTATGTTTGAGATATTGGATTTAAGAGAGAGGGTTGTGGGTCCCCAGCGGATGTTGGTGAGATGTGTATGTAGGTGGAGGAGGCATAGATGTGTCAACATCCATGTTGTTCGGTTGTGGTGGTTGATGTCTAATCATTACCCAAAATGTGCCAAAAGAAGGTGATGGAAAAGAAGATACATGTGCCATTGGTGGTGACACAGTAATGTCCATTCCTATGTTGGGTAAATGTAGTTGTTGTGTAGTCATTCTTTCAATGGAAGAGAATATAGATAATGGTGAAGGATTAGAAGGTCTAGGAGGCAAGTTCTCCAAAGTATTGTAGAGACGTGGTGAAGAATGAGGTGTAATAAAAGAGAGTTGTCTTGGTTCAAGAGGATAGACTTTTGTTTGTTGTGTAAAGATGGGAGTGTTTTGAGGTGTTTGTTTACCAAATAGTTGAGAGTTTGGTTCAAGGGGTGTAAGTGATGGTGTTGTCTTAATGGAAGCATGTTGTGGTAGTGTTGTTTCAATGAAAGGTGGAGTTTGAATGTAGTTAGGTGAAGGTTGCTTGATAGGTGAGGATTCAGTTGATGATATTTCATGGAGAATGCGGGCAATTTTTCTAGGAGGGTTTCTAGTTGAGGAGTTAGCATTTGGTACATTAGTCATTGTGAGAGGTGTTTAGAATGTGAATTTGCAGCTGAGAAGGTGATGTTAAGGTGTGGGATTGAAGCACAAAGACAAGTGGTTTATATAGTGGAAGGTCATAGAAGGAAATTAAAGCCTAAACCACTAAAATCCTTCAAATTGTAATCATTTTCATGCACAAAGGTCAAGTACTGAGATACATCATTCTAGGAGAGTTATTAAAGACAATGTGACGTAGTGAAATGAATAAAGGTGAGTTTTGAGTGACTAAAAGTATTTTTATCTTTCTCTGTTAGCCCGGATCCACAGGATCCTTTTTAAAAGGATCTGGCTAGCTCTAGCCAAGGGATCCGGCTAACTGAGACATAGAAGAGAAGGAATGGTTAGGCATTTAAGAGTTCTAGCCTATGTAGGTTGGTGTGATGATTGAAAGGAGGTTGCTTAAATGGAAGAAGTTCTGAGAACTTAAACTAATGATGAGAAGTGACTAAATAAGGAGTTTTATGGAGAAATGAGAGCTAAAGAATGCTAATAAATGATCAAGAATGAAACTAGTTGACTTAGGAAGTGGTTAATGGATATAGAAATCAGAGAGTGGTCAAGAAGAAAATTACTTAAAAATTATAATAAATGAAAAATTGATTTTAGAGCATTTTGAGGGTAAAATTAATTTATGAAAAATATAATTAATATGAAAATAAGTGAGTTAAGATTAGAGGAATAAGGTGTAAGTACTAGAGCAGAAAGACGGTGAGTATTTGAGAAATGATAAATCAAAAATATCTTACAAAGATCCTAAATCATCCATAAGAGAACATGGGATCTACTGAGACTAAGGATAGCTCAGTTGTGACTAAGATAGTATAAACAACTAGCATAATAAGGCGAAGAGGGTTATAGAGAGGTAGAAAGATAGAAAATGTATTTCTGTTTAGCCGGTTCCTTCGGATCCCTTACAAAAGGGATCCGGCTAGTTTTAATGAAGGGATCCGGCGTCTGAGACCAAACACTGGACAGTGAGGTAGCCAAAATTTTCACTACTTATCGAATTTCAAAACTTATGTTTCTAACCTTAAGTATAGATGAATTCTAGTCTAGAAAAGCAGGAGAGTAAGTAAAATGAACAAATGAGTAATCAAACAAGATAAAGACCAAATTTTGATATAAGATCAAAAGTGGTAAAATTTCCTAACTAGATGTCTTAGTTATACCCATGTTCATTGTTTTATCCATCTAGCCATTAGGTAGGGCTACCATACGTTTATACAAATATATTACAGACATAACATGTTTAAAGAGCAAAGTACCATAATTGTTTTTAGAACATCACCCAAGCGTTTACCAAGTGCAATCATCCCATAACACCCATTGCCTCTTCACTTCTTCTTTTTGTGCATAAGGAAATGAGCAAGACATTTAAACATTCCCTTGGTTTTCTGGAGTTCTTGCAAAGGACTTGAAATGCTTGGAAGTTGGTCAATGTACAAGATAGGATCAAGTTGATAGTTTTGGATTGGGTTGTTTGGATCAACCTCAACTTCATCGGAAGATTCGGTAAGAGGCTGTGGCCTTTTACCTTCAACCATAAATCTCTTTGCATGTCCTTCGGTGAGAGGTACCATGACATGATCATTAAGGAAATGGTCGTCGTTCATGGGAGAAGGTATCATTTCACAAATGTGTCTTGCAAGGTAAGTGAGTAGCATGGCATAAGGAAGATCCATTTTGTCGGTTTTGAATACATTGACCATTTTTTTGGCCATGTAGTAAGCAAGATTGAAAGGTATTTCTCGGACAAGACAGTAGATCATGTAGACAAGACAAGCATTGGGATGATCTTTGTTTCCAGCTAGACAAATGGCATTTTCCCTAAGAATTTCTTCCCACTTCTTGTATTGTGGAAACATCTCAGAATGATCCATTTGGTATGGATCTCAACGAATGAGTTCAGAATTTTGGATGACACGAGTTGGTGAAGTTCTTTCGATGAAGGCAGTTTTTCTTACCATAATGGAGTCCTCAAGTGGAGTTTGGTAAGCTTGGTTTGGATCGACCATTTGGTTGAGTTTAGCAAGAGACCAATCACTTGAATACATACAGACACCCTGACATGGAATGCGAAGGATTTCGACAAACACGGTGAGGGGTAGGAAAATGGTTTGATTATTGATGATGAACATAGAGATTGTCCCATTATCATTACGGATGATTTGGACACTTTTATAGAATTCTAGAACAAAGACGATACAAATTTGTTCCTTGATTTCAAGAAGACAATTGAAGTTGATTCTTGAGAAGATGTGGGAATGTAGGTATCATCAAGGAATGATCACTCAACAACACATCCTTCATGAAAGAGAAATTTTTGAAGCATTCTGAAAGCTTTCCGGTCTTCGGGAGAATGGCCATGCTTACGATGATGTCTAGGAATGTGGTGGGCAGTGTCGTGATGACCCTGTTGAGTTGACTTAGGTATATTTAAACCTAGAACAAAACGGAATACAAGAAAGTAAGGAATGTGATAACGGATTGTGTGTTTGTGTAGTTGTATATAGAAATCTTCTTTATTTAGAAATTCTATAAAATTTTGACCAAAATGGGTTTTGAAGATTACCACAACTTGGTTGGTAGGTTTTATATTTTGACTACATTTAGCATTATAACATGTCCTCTTTTACTTGTATTAACAATGTTTAGATACATTTCATAATCCTTTTATGATTATAATTTAGAAAATCATTTTGTGGTTTTTGAGAAAATTCTTATGAGGAGAATGTGATTCCTAACTAGGATGGTTATCTTAGGTAACTAATATACACTATGTGATACTAATTAAGAGTTAATTGTGATAAACCCTTTTTGATAAAAATTAAGAACTAAAATACTAGAATTTGACAAATTATAATGTAGTGGAATCATTACTTACAAGAGTGATTAATTCATACGAATAGATGATAACTTTGCTCTAGGAAGAGTGTGAGTGAGTTTTAGGTCGGGTTTGAGAGGGATATTGTAAATAGAAGTGCACAATGATCACCAAACATATATTCTATTTACTGATATGCCAGTTCTGCCAGATCCATTAGAAAATGGATCCGGCACCTTATAGCCAAGGGATCCAGCAGTTCAACAATCTCACAAGTTAGTATCTTTGTTTTTAGATGCAAGATTTTGATCTTAATTATTGTGAGTTCAATGTTTATTAGTATAGATTACGACGAGACAATTAATGATCCTAAGTCTATGGTGTGGTTTGATAGAGACGAGGATTCGTGTATATGAAATATCCAAAGTCGTGAAAACAAGAATTAAATGATCACGAGATAAGTAAACGAAACAAATATCAAATTCTATTTATTTCAATGCATAAATCAATTCAAAGGATTTGATAAATAATGAAAACATAAATGCCTAGCACAAAGTACAAGGCTCCACGCGTGACTTGAACATTGGGTAGAAGAGCGCGACGGAAGAGATGATGATGATCACAAGGACGACACTAAACATTTTTGTGGAGATTATCTTCTTCTTTTGAGAGAGTTTTTAGGACTTTCAGTGTTAATTTGAATTTTGAATGAGATTAGAATGAGAGAGATTAGATTAAATAAGAGTTTAAGGTGATGGACTACTGTAGCGTGCCGTTTGAATGGATGTGGGAGTTTGTGAAGAGGGATTTTTGAATGTTGTCGTTTTATATGCACACATATTTTACATTGAGTTTAGAAAACATAGATTTTAGACACATCGAATCGTTTAAGGCACACATGATTTTTGAAGAAATTATACGAAGAAAGAAACATGTAGTTATATATGAAAAGTTGGCAAAGATACTTATAAACATATTAGTACATATAAGTAGAGATATTTCTAGCTAGAAGCAAGAAAACACGTGTAAAAAAAGGATTATTTAAAAAGGAAACATACCTTTTGTTTTCTTTCTTGAGACCGTTTTCAAGAAATACCTTCATGAGCTTTTTGTTACATTTGAAGGTTTTTTGACAAAGGAATATGGTATATCCTTTTAATGTGTCAACTTTTATCTTTCCTCAGATTAAGAAGTATTCAAAGTTCCTATCATGAAGATACTTAAACATAATATTTGAGTTGAGTATCTAATCAACTAATAGAGATGAAATATTGAAAGTAATATTATCCAAACTATCAATATCTTAGTTGAGATTTAGAATAGATTTTAAAGTTGGATAAAGGTTTCCTTCTTTGTAGTTTTTAAAAGATTCACGGATCATTTCAAGTTTTTAAAGTACAATATACTCAAAGAAACTTGGTAACGAAGCTCTGATGACAGTTGTAGAAACTTGGTAATGAAGATCTGAGGTTGAATAGTTTTATCGATTAAAACTTTATTTTAAACCTTGATTTAAGATCATTTGAGGACAAAAGATCTTTTACATACTTAGGGATCGATCTCCACCATCCATCTTTTCTTCATTTTTATTTAATCTAATGGATGAGATTAATCCCAACAATTTAAAAAACTCAGTTTCATCTTTTTTTCCAAATATTAATATCTCTCAAACCGTTAATCGTTAAGCCAAAAAAAATATAACATTATGACAAGCATTTAATTATCTTTTTATAGATAGGCACTTTGATATACTTTCGATAAAATTTTTTTTCAAGTTTTTCACGTTTTTTTTTATATTTTTTTCATTTTTTCGTTACTGAAATTTGCATGAAAAAAATCACATGTGATTAGACACTAATTTGAATATCACATGTGATATTAGTATTAAATCACATATGATAAATTTGAATATCACATGTGATATTAGTGTAAAATCACATATGATAAATTTGAATATCACATGTGATTAGGGGTGTCATTCGGACTGACCCGACCTGAACCCGAACCCGACTCGAGTCAATTCGGGTCGGGTCAATCGGGTTCAAAAATATATTCGGGTCAATCGGGTCAACCCGAATTGACCCGAGTTCTAAACAAGGCCTGGTTCGGGTATATTTTTTTAGCCTTGACCCGACCCGAACCCGACTAACCAGTCTAAACAACACATTTACAATGTAAAATACTCGGGGTTGACCCCGAACCCGAATTGACCCGACCCGATTGACCCGACCCGAGTTGACCCGAACCCGAATTGACCCGACCCGAGTTGACCCGAGTTCTAAACAAGGTCGGGTTTGGGTATCTTTTTTTAAGGCTTGACCCGAGTTGACCCGAACCCGACCGGGTCAACCAGAATAACACCCATACATGTGATATTAGTGTTAAATCACATATGATAATATATCATATATGACTTAACACTAATATCACATGGGATATTACATATCATATATGATTTAACCCTAAATATCACATGTGATATTCAAATTAGTGATTAATCACATATGATTTTTTCATAAAAATCTCATAACCGAAAAAAATGAAAAAAAGACGAAAAACGTGAAAAAAACGATTTTTTTTTTCTTTTTTCGAAAGTATATGAAAGTGCCCGTCTATAGAAAGATAATTAAATGCTCTTCGCGATCGTGTAATTATTTTCGCTTAACGATTAACAGTTTAAAAGATATTTAAATTATAAAAAAATAGGTGAAATAATAAAATGCTTTTAATCTCAATCATTGATTTCTTTTTAGATGGAGTGTGGGGATGAGTCCCTTGGTATGTGAGAAAAGTTTTGTATGTAAAATAACTCTTTTCTTAAACCTTTTAGATCGACTTATGTCAATCTATTTTGGTGTGTTGGATATTGATAGTTAGATGTGATTAAACTATACAGATAGAGAAAGAAAGACACAACCATAAAATAAGTATTTATAATGGTTCGGCTATAAGGTCCCCTTCCTTGCCCTACTCCACTCCCCGAGTACCCAACTCGAGAGTTTGTAATTACTGCACAACACAAGATCCTTTTCTTGGCGGAGAAGCCTTCACAACGTTGCTTACATTTTTTCTGGTACGAAGCTAAATACCTAGTTCTTCACACAAGGTAGAACCAAACCTTCATCGCTATACTTTATCCGGTACAAGGCTAGATACCGAGTTTCTTTACAATGGAGAAACTAATCCAAGCACCACTAGTTAACACAACACACTTATGACATTCTTGAGAGGAACCAACTACGAGAGATACTTCTGTGATCTTGTGAATATGATTAGGTCTAGCAACTCATGTCTTCGAGCTTGCAAGTTTTCTATGCTAAACGTCATGATTTCATCTTTAAGAAGAACATGGAAAACACTAATAGAAAAGCTACATAGATGATCCTTGGATATGAGGTTAGAGAAGTAAAAATATTGAGAGAAAATATATCTAAAAGTGGGGAGAAGAAATGAAGAAATAGCCAACTATTTATACAAAAGCAATCCTCTGATCACCGGATCCGTCGGATCCTTTCCCAAAGAGATTCGAAAATTGTTATCCAAGGGATCCGGTTATCTGGTAATACCAGTCCGGATTTTGGTTTACAATTTCGGGTTTTGGGTTATGGGTCATGATCCATGGGTTATGTGATGTCATGCATGATGTAATAGACATCTTGGGTCCTGAGTTATGGACTTTGGGTCATGGGTTATGTGATGTCATGCATGATGTAATAGACATCTTGGGTCATGAGTTATGGACTTTGGGTCATGGGTTATAAACTTTGGGTCATGGGTCATGGATTTACCCATTTTTATGTCATACATGATGTCATGCATATGGTCCATGGGTTTTTGGTCAAGGTACATGGGTCCTTGGTTTTGGGTTATGGATAGTCCAAGCTTTTACAAGTTACATTTTGCTTAACATGTATTATATAAAAATGTAAGTAACCAAAGTTACTTATAAGTGTTTCATAAAAATGGTTTTTATTTTTATGTAAACTCTTTAACTAAACATGTTTAATGGTTTATTTGTTTAGTGAAATGAGTTAGTAAACTATTAGCTCAAAACTTTACGTATTTTATTATTTAGTTAAAATGAATTTATGATTGTTATCGACAAAAAATAAGAAGATTGTAAAATATTTATAAACGTTTTTTACGATTTATTTGTATTAATATAATGTACATAATATGCTGAGCTATTATCTTTCAAGATCAAAGCTTTCAAACCATTGAACTCGCCACACATATTACTTGCTCCATCATAGCCTTGACCTCTTACCTGTTAAAAGATTCAAGATTCAATATATTATATAAGTACAAATTATATACATATTATAATTAAAGAAACAATCATGATAAATATAAAACCTGTCAACTAACCTACTTTAAACTCAGTTTATGTTGTGCAAATAAAGTATCAATTGAAGCTTTAAGAGTTGCTGAAGAAGTGTCATCCACATGAACAACAACAACAAATATCTCCTTAACAATTCCAAGTCTATCAACATATTGTAAAATGAGTGCCATTTGTTCCTTTTGAAATACATCACTATACTCATAAACTAATAAAGAAAACACGTCATATCTGATTTCTTTAATAATGTATTCAAGAACCTCTTTTGAAAGACATTTACATATTTGTTTTTGAATATCTGGAGATTTTAGTTAACAATTTAAAGGAGTCCATCAACAACCTTAAGAGTTTCCTCATAACTCTAAGAAACTATTCAAAGAATGTTTCATCTCATCTTGAGCATGAAATGGTAACGAAGCTTTAAGTAGAAATCTGCACGTCTCAACCAAAAGATTCAAATGAATTCAATAATCTTTTGTCTCACCTTCACTTTGTTTTTTAAAGGTAACATGAATAGATTGTTTTTTCTTTAATAGAATTTCACATTTTTAAAGTGCTTTGTTGTGGTGACTATTAACTTCACCGACATGGTTGCTTAGGGCATACTTTTTACTCCAACTATTACAAATGTGTCATTTCCACCTTGTTTTCCAATACAGTCTCTAAAGAAATAACAACACAACTGATAGGCCCTATCCGCCTTTACTCTAACCAAGGGAACTCATCAAACCAACTTGAAACGAAACTTTTTACTTTAGTCCTTTTTTTGGAAACTTATGGTCACGTGGTTGACAAGCTCCATTACCCAAATGCTTTCTCCTTATCTCTTATATTAGCGTCATAACTAAAAATGCTTGGCCTCTCAGGCGGATCCCATGGAAGAGTACTCAAATCAATACCATCTGACGATGAAGGAATCTGTCTAGGTTTCGGAATCGGTTCGGTTATAGTTTCTAGAATACGTTTTGGTAAAGTTTATTTACTATCATCACCACTTATCTACGGAAAATTTCTTTTATAACATCTTTCCGTAGAGACTAAAGCCTATTATGATAACGAATAAACTAATAAACAATTGCATAAGAATTAAACAAGTGAACAACAAAACAAAAATAACTAAACAAGCAGTGACGTATGTTTAAAACACGTATGAACTAATCAGTCATTACATTAGAGTTTGTAAACCCTATAGAGATTGGTTATCACAAACACACAATAATAATATGTATGGATCGAATATGTTAAGACTTTTAGAGAGAGAAAGAAGTTGGGAACTTTTCTAGAGAGAGAAAGTGAAGAGAAAATTGTAAGATTAGATTAAAAGAATGAGAAGCTCCAACCCTCTCCCTTAGTGGGAGAGGGCTTATATAGTTACAAATAAACGCCCTCATTCGGGCTGTGGATCAGGTATACTATAGATGGTGATATCTATACAGATGGATCTTATATATATGGTATAATGAAGTACCACATGGGTGGAAGTAGGTAAAGACTCGTCCTTCTTCCATGGTATTACTTAAACTAAATCTAATACTAATAATAACAGTTAAGTCTACGAGCTAACATATGCTATACTATTTTCGGGGTGACCGAATCTTCCTTATGGATTTTTTAAATTCTAACAATCTCCCCCTAAGGGAGGTCGCCCCATAAATTACAATTTGAATCCCAGCATTCTATCATGAAGTTCATATCCGAGCTCGTAGACTTTGATTCTTCTATATCAGCAAACTTTGCGTCTTCAGTAGTGATTCTTTAAATGAATGTTCCTTTGACTTGTGATCTTGAGATTTCTTTGAGATCATCAGCCACAGTAAATCTCTAGCTCATCCTTTGAAGTATTGCCTTCATGTGATGTTGTGACTTTTGGACCGACATGCTCACATTTTTCTGGATCATGACATCTTTGCATCAGAGTTGCGGAATCATTGTTGTACATCTTAGACTGCCATGATTTTCTTCAATTATGAGTATGAGATGTGAGCATGCGGTTATGAATTGACATCTTTTGATCATCAACTACATCCAAGACCTCTCTTCGACCATCAGCTGCAACCGTCATAGGTTTCTGCATAAGACAATTAGCAATAAAATGAACGAAAGTTTCTTTTTTCACTTTCGTTGATTATGGTTGCAAGAACCATGGTTCTCCGTTGACCAGCATAAATACTGCCTGTGATCAGGTATAATTCCTAAGAATATTCTTGACAGGGTTTCGCGGATTATACTAGCCATTCTCAAACCGGAGCGTCTCAAAGTAGATAACACGGAGTGAGTGAATCAGCGAATTGGGATTCACTGATTCATGAGAAATTGATTTGAAACACAATCGCATATTGCTGAATAAAGAGATTTTTCAATACGACGAGAGTTTTATGAGCAAGATCAAGTCTCAATCACAAATACTTTTGTTTGAAAATTTATGCGCAGTTGATGTGCTTGAAAACAATAGTTGAGCACATCGAATGGTTTTCCAAAAGTATACGTCAATTCCTTTATTGGAACAAGGTTGATTCGAGTGTGAATCGCCCCATCATTATTTTCTAGTTGTCACAAGTTTGATCCATGAAGGATCTCACATGTCACCCACCAAGAGCTTGTTTGATGTTGGCTCTAGAAGGATTTCCATCTTCATTGTGAATACTTTACGTATCACTCGGATGTTCTGGCAATACCACAAGGATAGTGCGTAGGACTCTTAATAAATATACCCTTACTTTTCACATTGTGTGAAACAGCAAGTCTTCATGAAAGTGTGTCCTAATGAGATTTATGGATGATCTCTTGGCTCTAGACTTAATAGTGCGCTTTGGTTTATGTGCGGAGACTGGGGAGAAGGTCTCCAGCTTCAATATCAACCATCTCTAAGAGATAAGTCGATAGATTACACCGGTCCCCCGTGAGAATGAAATAAGTCCTTTTAAGAGAACTTGAGTGGCTTGGGAAGGTTTAGTGCAGTGCGTCACTGGGTCTATGATGTCTTGTCTTCAATACCGGCATTACTTTGTTAACCACCAGTAGCATATGAATTGAACCTGGTTTGTGCTCTAAGGTTGAATTATTGGAGGGCTATTTCTTTTCACCCTTTCTCTTTACATTTCTTTTTTCATTCTTCAACCCTTTCAGCGCTTACCGAGATTTCACCACTTGTACCTTGTTGGGTTTGTTCCAGTACTAGTTCCGCCTCAGTTGGTACTCTTCCCTTATTCTCACTTTCTCCTTTTTTTCAATCATACCTAAGGACTTCTACACTATCTAGTGGATTGTCCATGGGTAGATCCCTCCGACTCTGGCGGGATTGTGGGAACGATTACCTAACCTTACCATCCTTATAACTTCAGTAAAGTAAATGCAAGGTCGGTCTTTGATATACTTCCATGATTGCAAACAATAACCATTCGCTCCCCCTCAATATGTGCATCGAGAAGCGAAAGAGTTTAGAAACTATTAGAGAGAGCCTACACTTTGAGTCAAAACGATCACATTTTATTAGATCTCATATTTAAATCACATTCTCTCCCCCGATCAAAAATTTCAAACCTTTTGAGAGTTTGGATCCCAATTGATTTAAATAAATTTAGAAAATTTGAGAGGAAAATGTGGTTAGATTAATTACATGTACTGATAATGGAACATTTTAGCGCTCCCCCTCAATCTATAAGGGAGGGTGTTAGTGTCAAATATGATAGGTATTGAAAGTAGACACATAACAACAAAATTGTATCATCCACTACTTGTCCTGAACAAAGAAACGTTAGGTAGTGGAAATGCAGAAGCTGTTTCGGTTCTTGCTGTAAGGATGGAAGAAACATCTGTTGATGCAACGAGACCTCTGAATTTGTATATATCATGCAAAATATCCACAGAGTTCTGAAATATTAGGTTCCTTTTCTTCTTTTGTTGATCCAAGATATAATTACCCTTTCCTATTGGCATCCAATCATAAGATGACTTAATCTGATCATCAGATTTTGTGGGAGCAGGAGCGGGAACATTCTCATAAACCATGTTATCTGCATACGTTAGTCAACATAGATAGACATACATACATATATATGGTGTTCGACAGCACCCTAACAGCAATCGACTAATAAAAGTCAATCCAATATAGAAAATCATTCAATCAGATCATACAAAGGCATGGGGATTATATGTGAACATCAAACACGAATCATCTAATTCTAACATTCATATCCTAGCAATTCAAGGTTGGCAAAAACCTTTTTCTGTTAATTATAGGATGATTAAATAAGCCCGTTAGATGACATAAATTTGAAAACACTCTCCCCCTCAATCAATGACCCATTTTATGAAAAGTGTAAAAGAGTTGTAGTCATTGATTGAGTTACAAATTTTATGAAAAGCTTAATTCCGATTGATTTTCAAATAACTCATTTTCCACCATGTGTAACACAAATAATTTTCTGAAGAATCATAGACGGAAAAATATTTGTGCAGGAACAACCGTCTTTTTGGCAACGTGGTTTCCTAATTTTAGTTTTAGGATAAGTGCTCGATATTTATGAAAATCGATTTTGTGTAGCAGTCTCCTTTTTGAAAAGCGGGTTGCATATCTGAAATAATAGCAAACCATATAGGCATGTTTTGAAAAACTTTATAAACTTCTGCTCGAACTTCATTTAAAGACCCGTGTCAATATTGAATGACATTTCTAGTACCGTAAATGTTATCGATACCAGAAGACATGCCTTAAAAAACTATTTTTGGTATTTTCTATTTTTCTGATTTTTATGGTTTTTTGTAGGTTTTATATTTTTCTATTTACATTTTGGTATAAGATATGTACAAAGAATATTATTCAATTTAAGAAGATGTTAACAAGGATACAGAAATGAGGATATCGTTCTGAATGTGGTAGAAGTCAGTAGTCAACATCTCTTAACCATTCACCACCAAAGCTTTCGAGGCTCTTGAATAATCGTCTGAACTTGAGCCTTCTAAATGTGATGCTTTGGTAGCTTCCCCCAAACCGACAATCTTGTTTATTTAGACCAATTTCCCTAAGTAGTTGAAATGAAGCAATCAGTCTCATTGTATGAAGCTAAAAAACCCGAAGTAAATGATAACACCAAACTAACAAGTTGAAACACTGATATAACACTTACTCGTCCAATGACGAATATAGTTTTGCACTAATATTTGGTTTTTAGGTTTTTAATCATACCCTGACGCCTCAAACAAAGGGGAGCAACCGTCAAGGGGGAGCATGCACGCATTTAGCATCATTCTCACTTTTCAAACAAGCATTTGTGCTTCGATAAACAGTGGAGAAAATAGGCTAACATTGCTATGCATTTTTCTTTTTCATATATTTCTCATAATTTTTGTTGCATAAAACTAACCTTGATGTAGGTTAAGCCTCTTTATTTGATCCATGGATCCACTACCAAACAAGGGACGGATTGAAGTGGACGGTTTAACTTCACTAGGGATGATGCAAGCTCGCCTTTTTGGGGAGAAATTAAGTTAAACTCCAAGGACACGCCCTTTTTGTTTCGACAAAAGGGGGAGAAGAGTGTAAACGGAGAAGGTAATGTAAAGGTAGTAAGGATACAAGTAACTTTTTACATTTTACTTTCTATTATGTTTACATATCTTTGTCATCATCAAAAAGGGGGAGATTGTTAGTGCAAATATTACGATATTTAATCTATACAGTCTCGTTTGTTTTGATTGATGACAAACATGTAACTTGTAATACATAACGTAAAATGTACAAGTTACTTGTAATTACATTTGTCTCAACATACATTCAACACCTCTCGATGTCTCAAGTCCTCGTATGTTACAACACAGGTTCGTACATGTTTGTTATGTGGCATTATGATCAAACCCATTAACAAATCATTTAGAATGTTTAAAATACGTTTAGAGTCACTAAGTATTTTAATAGGTTAATCATTCTATTTCGAACCTCATTTTACATTTTGCATTCACAAGTATTTTATACAAATACATCTTTTGTAAAATGTCTAACAAATATATACTTTTATTTGTACAAGTAAACTAACTATAATATTCATACAAGTACTAAAGTTTACTTACACTTGACAAAATATATATTATTTTGACAAGCACCTAACTAGATATTTTATTTTATAAAAGGCAATTAGACTTTTTATAAACTAGTTACATAATACATTTTACAAGTTTATTTTCATGAACATTTTAATCTAAATGAAAATACAATTTTACATCACTTCATGCATCATCATATCTTTAGAAGATTTGGTCAATATTTGGTTAGATTTGAAAGATCTTGAAAGATATTCTAAGATATCAAATCTAATAAAGTATTATTTTTTAGATTACATTTTTGGCTATAAATAGAGCCCATTGTCTTCTCATTTCAATCATCCCTTCCAACACACATTCTTTCTATCTTTCTTTCATCTTTTAGATCTATAGATAACCATGTAGTAACATACATTAATCACCCATATCATCACATGATCATAATGCTTCTAACATTCATCTTTGTTGTAAGCATACTTTACATTTTGATCAACCAAGGAAAGCTTGGAGATCTAGCCATCCTCATTCACCAAAGCGTATCAACATATGAAGATTCAAGATCTCTTGATATCCTCATTGATTGAAGACTTCTTATTTAAGAAGATCATTTAGATTAGTTATTCATATCCATTAGACATTTATGTCATGGATCATCATAGTAAACATCATTGCATCATCACAACACTTTCACCAAACTAGATTAGATGGTTTATGTGTTTGTACCATAAAATACAAGGTTTGTTATGTTGGGCCATAAAACATAGTGGGAGTGGTTGTACCCTTGAAAAGAACTCGACATCTAGCTTAGTGTCGGAAATATTGTATAGGCGACGTTAGGTTGGTTCTACCTCGAACTAGAACCCGGTATTTAGCTTTGTACCGGAAAAAGTGTAAGCGACGATTGTAAGGTTTTCTCCGCCGAGAAGGGAGCTTGTTGATTTAGTGAAGTAACTCTCGAGTTGGGTACTCGGGGAGTGGAGTAGGGCGGAAAGGAGATCTGTGACCGAACCACTATAAATCCTCGTGTTCGGTTTGCACTTTCCTTTCTTTATCTCTTTACTTTTATAATTGCTTGTGATGTGGTTTGATGTTTATGCTTGTGTGACAACTTGGTTTACTATGCTTTATATTAGTTACAAACAATAATTGATACTTTCATATTATAACAAGCTTCATAAACGATTTGATTCTAAAGATCTAACGTTTTTAAACGGTAACGTATTCACCCCCCCTCTACGTTTTCACAATTGGTACCAGAGCCTCGTAGCTCTTATTTTCAAAACAAATGGTTTTTAAAATGGAGCACGATCCATGTATCAAATTACCATTGAAGCGAAATATAATATGAAAAATGTTTTGCTAATTATACTTAGAAATTTTGTTGTTAAATGTTTAGATAAGTCACATTAGTAAAAATAATAAACAAAATATGTGTATTATATTTTTTCTATCAAATCTAGTAAGTCCTACACTTTTTCACCATGAGTAAGTATATTTTTCAACTTTCTGTGAAGACCACGGACTGGGCGGAACCAAAAAAAGGGCTCCTTGCTTGTAAACTTTTGGTTCCTTGGTCTGCACAGTACGCAGTTTTTTTGGCCAACTTAAAAAATTCATAACTTATTAACCGTAAGTCCGTAGGAGTCGAACCACCTATCATTTTAAAGGGAATTGAGTCTACTTTCATTTAAAAATACTCTCATGGCCTGAGTCTAATCTTAAATAGGTAAAATAGACCAAATACTACAGTATATCTAAGATATTAAGCTTCGCTTTAACATAAAAACTCAAACTTTTTGAATCAAGTAATTTAAGTTGGTATTCTTAGAACTTGGATACAATTTCTTTTCAAACTAAATAATTTGGTAATATGTTTAAAGGAAACTAATCAAGCTTGGTATACATCGTCATTCTTAAACGCAAAATGATGAAAAGTGTTTTTCTTGTTATGCTATGCTAAATGACCACTTGTATATGTTGTTTGCATATATGTTGCTTGCTTATTTTTAAATTGTTGTTTATACTTGTTTGTTTACATAATATAAGTGTCAATCTTGTCATGCTATTTATTCACTTGTTTGACGATTTCTTGTTTATGCACATTAGGACATTTGCTAGATTTTGTGCATTAAGTTGGAAAATTGTTTTACCATCGCTTGTAGAATTAGATCACTTTCTTTGCATAGGTTATGATAACATCTCACATAACTTATGAAATGTCATAACTCACTTAGCAATGAGTATCAAGTAAATTAGTCAAGTACTTTGAAAAATGGATGTTTTAAGAGAGTGTTTGGTACAAGGACAAAAACAATGGTGTATGATACTATTTGGTTGTGTTTACTTTGTAGGATGATAAAATAACTTGAAAAAATGTTGTATGCTAACCGGTTTATGCAGGGGGATAGCACACGAGTGTTATCAAATTTTACCCATTTTCACCTTTATGTGAAAACCGTTAGCCCTTGGTCAAAGTCAATGATCCACTATGTTTGTGTATGTGTTATCGACTTCTTCTAACTAGAAATAATTAGTGTCATGTGTTTTAAGCAAAATTTCAGGTTTCGGAAAACTCCCCGACACCTAAAAAATGGGTCTGTGAAGTTTTCTGGTGTCCACGGATTAGACGGCACCAAAAATTTGGTACCGTCTGTTATGCATTTTGGTACCGCCATTCCTGTACAGGCGGACCAGGCGGCACCAAATTAAGGGTTCCGCCTGTGCAAAAAATTGGTGCCGTGGATTCTACAGGTAAGTTGTTTAATTTTAATAAATCCCGTAATCTAATTTGCCAAATTTCGTTTCTAGGATAGTTGTTAATGCATATCTTTCATACCTCACTCAACACATCCTCAATGGTTTAACTTAGGATGTTTGACATGATCTTGGACACTTCCATCTCATTAGAAACTACCATGTTTGTATGGATTAACATCAAATCCATGAATCCTTAGTTCCATATATCGACACATTCAGGATGGTCTTTTTCACACCTTCATTGTTACTTTTCCTTAAGCTTAGCATTTCTTAAAGCAAAGTCAAAATGACTAAATCCTCAACCTCAAATAATTCACTTAAGAAAAACCACTAGGATTAGCATTTGATCTTGTGGCTTCATTAACTTGAACTCTTCATCCTCAGACTCATTACCTCTCAACATCTCATCACCCATTCAAGATGTGAACTTTCTAAACTTAGGTACTCCAACTCCACCACCAAAATCACCCACCATTATGACTACTTCACAACCATCCAAAACACCTTCACAACCAAAGTCTCCAAAACTTGTACTTTGTGCAACACCACCAACATCTCCTCACCCGTTTGCGGATGACTTAGATGACTTACCAAGACTAACAAATCTGGACTCATTATTTGCAAAGATATCATACACAAGTCTAACATATGACTATAGATATTGTTTTGTATCTACATGTATTGCCTCACTTGGTTAACATGAAAATAATGTGTCATCCCTCAAGACGATAAGTATTTACATCGAGTCATAACTCACACGTATGTTAAAGACATACTATCAAGTCTTGTTATCCTTAAGTTCAATCTAAGCTTTATAATCTCAACTAATTAGGATTGACAACTTAAGTATTTCATCCGAAATATTCAAGTATATGCGACTTACGATTGTAGTCATTAAAAGTCATATCCGAAAAATCAACACCCAAGTATTTTAACAACGCATGTTGAAACACTTATCGAAAACAAACAACCCACGGGGCCACTTATCCCTCTTTGACACCTACTATCCTTCTTCCATATTTTGGCACCATTAAGCGTATTGCTCATGAACTTACAAGAGCATCCTTTAAATCAAATGTGCCCTTTCAAAGTGAACCTATACCTCAGCCCCTAAGCTTCATAAACATAACCAAAACTTCAAGCACTTCACCCACTAGTTGTAGCAACCAATGAACCATAAGAATTAGTATCCGTACTTTTTTTGTTCAACATCTATGGACAAATAATCAACCTAAGTACTCCCATAGCACAACAAACCCCTATTTAGACACACTAGAAGACCTACCACCTAGATCAACCAATCCACCATCCTTACCATCATTTGAATTCGTTGAGTGTATTGCTCAAAAAGCCCTTGTGTCCAACACTTGTACTAAATCAAATGCACGTTTGAACAAAATCAAACATCCTTTCCCACATATAAGGACTTAGATAATTCATTATGGCTAGAACCTCTACTATCAAATAAGCATGGTGCTCTTCGTAATTGTTGACAATTTCCACTAGGTATAAGTAGTACTACCTTCAAAAATTATCAAAGTATTAGTAATACTTTGTGGTTAAACTTCTGCATAAATTCCGTTAAACCTCAAATCAACATTTTAACAACATATGTTAAAATACAATCTCAAAGCCAACATCATACAAGCAACAATGACTCTTGAGGAGTATGCATAAGAAACTCGAGTGAATTCCTCTTGTCATCATCTAGTGATTATAATCTTGAGACCAAGTTTATTTAGATGGGACTGTCCGATTCAAACACTTTGGCTTCATATCTTCATTTAGGAAAACATGATGTTTTGAAAAACATTATGACTAAGATTCATGCGTTAAGCTTTCGTTTTGTTAAAAGGATATTGTATATCCTATGCATCACTCTTGTGACATAAATAATTGTTTTACGAGAGATTGCATTACACCTCATTGGCTAAATGATCTTGAAACAAACATCTACAAGTTCTATGAACTAGCATATCCAATTCATCTTGTCATACTTGTTTTCATAAGCATGATAACTTTATCCCATGGGATAATATCATTTGTTGAAAGATACTATTTGTATCTATTTCCTTTCAAAGCGTACATCATAACCTAACCTTGCTCAAACCGAGTACACATCCAAGGTTAAAACTACACATCTTTAGAGCATACACAAGATCTATTGAAGTTGGTAACCTCACTTAGATTCTTGTTAAATAATATTCCAAAGAGCTCTCTTGAGAACGTTCTTAGTTTAACATATTCCATTCTCTAGTCTTAGATGATCAATTCACATTTAAAGTACACACTTCAACTCAACATAAAAGATGCCATCCATTAGATCATACAATTAGCTGTGTAATTAAAAAAAAAAACTTTAGATTCTAAACACAACATTCAAACACATTGTTTATCAAACACACCATTGTTAAAATTCATGTGTATAACATGACGTCTTCATCACCTTAGTTATGTTGCATATTAGTTAAGTCACATTAAGCCAAGTATTGGTAAACTATCATCTTTTATGCACTTTAATATGCAAAAGTAGGAGTTCCCATCTTTCTAACATGAGAATGACTACTGGAGAACCTATTGCACTAGAAACTCAATTTGACCTAACGGTTGAATTGCTTCCTGGAGAGAAGTTGGGTAGGTGGAATCACCCGTAAAAATGGTCGTGTTTAGCCTTAATTGAGCACCGCTAGTAATAGTCTCATATTCATTCTCCAACTTGAAAAATCTGTATTCCTATACTTGCCTAAAGTAAGTGTTAAAACATTGATAGTTTGCCTCGCCTAAGGAATACTAATCAAACAAGTAGTATATATGACTTTTCTTTCAAAACCACTTGCATTGCACTTACATGTGTTGATTACATGTTCTTGTTTAATACGATAAGTTGATTTGACATTATCTTAGTGTCATAATGTATAAACCTTGGTATGGTTTTATCTTCATAATTCTTGTATTCTTGTTTCATGCTACTAAACGTTTAAACCTAAACTTTATTTGCATGATTCTTACTTTTGAATTATTTTTAGCATGATTAACATGTTACTTATGAACTCATAATATGCCATTTTGATACGTGATAATTTTGATATGATATATTTGTGTTTGAAAGCTATTAGTTGGCATTCATTACATCTATGTGTAGTACGATCCAAATGATACATGCTCCAAATTTTTATGTCTTAAACATGGCTTGCATGAATCTTTTATTTTGTTCCTTTTGCTTCTTGTCACACTATTTGTTTGCTACATGTGCACATATAATCTGTCAAAGTGCTTTTGGTATGACAAACTTTTAGAAGCCTTTTTATATTACAAATTAATCACATAGTTTTGTATATCCAAGTATGCTTAAGTGTCTAAGTCTAACGACAAAACAATCTCATAATGAAATGTCTTGAATAAAGTTGTATTCTTGCATAATATGATTGTTTTGATGCTATCTTATGTGGTGATTTCTTGTCTACTAAGTACAATGTGTTGTTTTTGCTTATATAATATGTTATCATTTGATTTCTATCAAATTATTTGTTATCTCACTTGGTTTTAACTTTTATATGCTCATTTTGCATAATCCCCTTTATTGTTACATAGATTAGTAATATGCTTTATGGGACCCCTACACTTGCATATAGTTTAAAAGCATATAAAATTAAGTTCTAGCGGGTTGGCTTTGCATTTTTGTATTTCAACCGACCTCTTTCCAAATCTCATTTTTGCTTCCGCATTCCAAAAATCACCTCCATCATTATTTAGTTATAACAATACTCTAATCCTCTTCACTTCCTATTAGGAAACCACATGCCTCATCATACGATCATCTCATATTAATCGAGAAGAGGTACGTGACTTTAAGGATGAAGTTCATTGTATGCTAACCATCATCCAGAAAAACATCACTAAGCTCATCTCTTTCGTTAACCCGAATAACCTCCTAAACACTTTGTTGTCATTCCTTATTTGATACATTACACATTATGTTGGATGTCTACCAATTAAGGGGGAGAGAAATCCATTCACATAATTGTCTTTTGTCAAATTTTATGTCTCTTAGACTCTAAAATACCAACACATAGGCAAACACCACTTAGCTAAAACCGGTTCACGAAACCACAACTAGTTCAACCTCTTTTAACCTTATTCTTAGACTCTAAAATACCAACACATAGGCAAACACCACTTAGCTAAAACCGGTTCACGAAACCACAACTAGTTCTACCTTTTTAATCCTTATATCACAAGTTTGCACCAATACCTCATCAAGTGAAAAACACATCATGTGTTTTACAAACTTCTTCATCTCCACAATCAACGAATCTAGGATTTTCCTTAAACTAGCACCTTACAACTTCACTATCTAGAACACCATCATAGGATCTTATCCTTTTCTCGCTTGACATATATCATGCATCTCATTGTCAGTGCAAACGATATATTAATCAAAACAGTCATTTCCAACACGTTGGTCCATCCAACTCTCACTTATATGATGTCATTCTCATCCTCATATAGGTACTCATTATTATTATTAGTATTTTCCATATTGTCTTCACTTCTTTTCAAAGTGATAATCATCCATGTCGGTCAAAACCATGCTAATACTACCTTTCCCATTGTCACCTAGAATAGGTCATTTTTATAATTCGTGTCAATCAATGAACGAATTTATCTTCATGTTATCACTTTTATATATTCTTAGATAGAACGCATTATTGATTATTCTTGGGTTGAAGCATATAAGAACTTGCTCATAACAATAGGTTGTTAGCATCAATAAATCATTCAAATCATAACCCTTATGCATCATTGAAATGCAATGTCCATTCATATATTTTTTTTTCCTCTTAGCTTTGGTCACTTGACATGACGAAAGGATTGCATAAATCCATAGTTTTTATACATACGAGTTTCTAACTCCTTAATAGCTTCCTACCTAATCACCACCACCTTCCATCACCACTTTCACTAATCATCACCACCATGGATTAGCGAAAACTTGCTTTTGTAAATTTCGAGTCATCTACCATCACCACATGAATCCTACTAGTAAACCGACACCAACACTAGCACCACTAGTGGCACACCCGGTGGAAGACTTCATATCTTCTTTCTAGGAACTATTTTGTAGGCTTTTATCATATTATATTCTCACTTTTCTTATGATTGTAATTAGGAGACTACACTTCATGAGATCTTTGATTATATCATTTATCACATATATACATCTTATTTTTCTTTGTGAAAAAGATGAAATATATTGCACTAATGTTTTTCATTGTAGGTTCATCATCATATACACTCGATTGTATATAACTTACTCATCTAAGGATGAAGTTTGCATCAATTATTTTTCTTATTTTAGGTGCTTCTTGACACCCTAGAACAAGGAGGAATATCCTTTAAGCACTCATATTGCATCGTCTATACACTTGGTTGTATATGACATATTTGTCTAAAGACAAAGCTTCTATTATACTAATATTTATTTTGAAGGTTCATCTTGACGCCCTAGAGTAAGGGGAGCTTCCGTCAAGAATTTACTGAATGCATCTTATACACACTTTGTTGTATAACACTTACTCGTCCAATGACGAATATAGTTTTGCACTAATATTTGTTTTTTAGGTTTTTAATCATACCCTGACGCCTCAAACAAAGGGGAGCAACCGTCAAGGGGGAGCATGCATGCATTTAGCATCATTCTCACTTTTCAAACAACCATTTGTGCTTCGATAAACAGTGGAGAAAATAGGCTAACATTGCTATGCATTTTTCTTTTTCATATATTTCTCATAATTTTTGTTGCATAAAACTAACCTTGATGTAGGTTAAGCCTCTTTATTTGATCCATGGATCCACTACCAAACAAGGGACGGATTGAAGTGGACGGTTTAACTTCACTAGGGATGATGCAAGCTCGCCTTTTTGGGGAGAAATTAAGTTAAACTCCAAGGACACGCCCTTTTTGTTTCGACAAAAGGGGGAGAAGAGTGTAAACGGAGAAGGTAATGTAAAGGTAGTAAGGATACAAGTAACTTTTTACATTTTACTTTCTATTATGTTTACATATCTTTGTCATCATCAAAAAGGGGGAGATTGTTAGTGCAAATATTACGATATTTAATCTATACAGTCTCGTTTGTTTTGATTGATGACAAACATGTAACTTGTAATACATAACGTAAAATGTACAAGTTACTTGTAATTACATTTGTCTCAACATACATTCAACACCTCTCGATGTCTCAAGTCCTCGTATGTTACAACACAGGTTCGTACATGTTTGTTATGTGGCATTATGATCAAACCCATTAACAAATCATTTAGAATGTTTAAAATGCGTTTAGAGTCACTAAGTATTTTAATAGGTTAATCATTCTATTTCGAACCTCATTTTACATTTTGCATTCACAAGTATTTTATACAAATACATCTTTTGTAAAATGTCTAACAAATATATACTTTTATTTGTACAAGTAAACTAACTATAATATTCATACAAGTACTAAAGTTTACTTACACTTGACAAAATATATATTATTTTGACAAGCACCTAACTAGATATTTTATTTTATAAAAGGCAATTAGACTTTTTATAAACTAGTTACATAATACATTTTACAAGTTTATTTTCATGAACATTTTAATCTAAATGAAAATACAATTTTACATCACTTCATGCATCATCATATCTTTAGAAGATTTGGTCAATATTTGGTTAGATTTGAAAGATCTTGAAAGATATTCTAAGATATCAAATCTAATAAAGTATTATTTTTTAGATTACATTTTTGGCTATAAATAGAGCCCATTGTCTTCTCATTTTAATCATCCCTTCCAACACACATTCTTTCTATCTTTCTTTCATCTTTTAGATCTATAGATAACCATGTAGTAACATACATTAATCACCCATATCATCACATGATCATAATGCTTCTAACATTCATCTTTGTTGTAAGCATACTTTACATTTTGATCAACCAAGGAAAGCTTGGAGATCTAGCCATCCTCATTCACCAAAGCATATCAACATATGAAGATTCAAGATCTCTTGATATCCTCATTGATTGAAGACTTCTTATTTAAGAAGATCATTTAGATTAGTTATTCATATCCATTAGACATTTATGTCATGGATCATCATTGTAAACATCATTGCATCATCACAACACTTTCACCAAACTAGATTAGATGGTTTATGTGTTTGTACCATAAAATACAAGGTTTGTTATGTTGGGCCATAAAACATAGTGGGAGTGGTTGTACCCTTGAAAAGAACTCGACATCTAGCTTAGTGTCGGAAATATTGTATAGGCGACGTTAGGTTGGTTCTACCTCGAACTAGAACCCGGTATTTAGCTTTGTACCGGAAAAAGTGTAAGCGACGATTGTAAGGTTTTCTCCGCCGAGAAGGGAGCTTGTTGATTTAGTGAAGTAACTCTCGAGTTGGGTACTCGGGGAGTGGAGTAGGGTGGAAAGGAGATCCGTGACCGAACCACTATAAATCCTCGTGTTCGGTTTGCACTTTCCTTTCTTTATCTCTTTACTTTTATAATTGCTTGTGATGTGGTTTGATGTTTATGCTTGTGTGACAACTTGGTTTACTATGCTTTATATTAGTTACAAACAATAATTGATACTTTCATATTATAACAAGCTTCATAAACGATTTGATACTAAAGATCTAACGTTTTTAAACGGTAACGTATTCACCCCCCCCCCCCTCTACGTTTTCACAAATTCTTCTCGTATTTCTTTCCACTGAAAGCTGAAGTGATACATACCACAAGTATCAAGAGACTACTTCCCCCAAGTAGTTGGAATAATACACCAAAATCCACGAGTTAAAACACTGAGTTTCTATGCGGTTATGACGTTTGTCTTCCCGGAATAACTTCAATAAATAAGAAGTATAAAGTTCATCACGTGTACTCGTTGTGCGTTCAGATGTATGTCTCCTTCCCCCTTGCTGGTTTTGATACCTCAGAATCAGCAACAAATTATACATACATATACTTGAAATCTTATGAGAATAACAGAATTGGTTCAAATGTATCCTGTGAGAATCAACTGCTACTGAAACTCTCTCTGACTATCTTTATCAACCCATATGTAGAAAATTTGAAGTGACCACTGATGAAGCAAACCCGATATACCAAAATTGAAGCTGAAGTAGAATTCCCCATGCTTGTGACTTAATCTTGCACTAATGTTGGAAGAACGGTGTAGAGAATTTATGCTCCAAGCAAATCTCTAAGTACTCATTACCCAACCAAGGTATGAGACATTAAAAACTCTTGCGATTATCCACAACGTCATCTGCTTGTGACACTGAGTACTACAACGTAACTCCTTTAAGTGATAGTTAACCAGGTCTTCAACCATCCATCCCGACTGCTGGTAACTAGATAAACCAAGTCTTCAACTTAACTCTTAAGCACGAGCAAGTTATCATTGAAAGTCATGCATCCAACCAACCCCGACTTCAAGATAATATAAGATCACGCCTTTGTGAAAGACAACTTCAATCTCAAATAAGTGATACCCGATCAACTCCATAGTCATCCTTAGTGTCAACTGCCCAACAAGTGAATAAACATACAATCTAATGTACATCGATACACTGAATGAACTAGAGAAAATGATTCCTCAACATCGATGCCTTCTTCCTAATGATATCCACGAGCTACCAACCTTGCCTTGTTTTTCAACCCTCCTCTCAGTTCATCAAGTTTGACATTGAGTATCCACTTTAAAGTGATAATCATAGCGCTATCTAGACGAGGAACGAGCTCCCAAACTTCAAGTATTTCAAACTCATTGAGCTTTTCTTGCATAGCTTCAATCTAGTAGGATTCAGTCAATGCTTCTTTGTAAGTTTTAGGTTCATTTGAGGATTTGAAAGCATCATAGTAACAAAAACATGGCTAGAGTAGGTAGTTGGAGGCATATAGAGACTGGTCTAGAAGATTCACCAATAATTTCTTCAAGCGGATGAGGTTGTCACTTTCATTAATGTTCATGTGGTTGATTTACAGAGTGCACATTGGTAGGAACAATGATCCGTGAAGAAAGATATTCTTCAAAACTAGGTTTTGGGAAAGGAGTACCAAAGAACGGATCATTATTCATGAGTGCAACTACAATATCATGAAAGTCATTATCAATGCCTTGAGGAATAATTGGAGATTGGGTTTCTTGAGTAGTCTGAGTTGTACTTCTAGATGGTGCATCTTGATCAATGGACATTGAAGAAGGTGAACCAGTTGAGTCAGCAGGAACCGGAGCAGGAGCTTCAGGAACTGGATGATCAACATTCGTTGGAGGTTGGAAGTATTCATAAAACATAGGTTGAAACAATAAATCACAGTCATCCTTAGTAAGTGGAACATTAGGTGTTGGAGGAGATTCGTATGACCATTTTTCAAACATCCATCAACATGTAGTTTATTCACATTTCTCCCCCTATAAAAAATTGCATATGAGGTTGCCATTTTTGATTGAACAAGTGAATAAAAATATGATCAAAGGTAAGTAGATCCACTTGATGACTGAACGAACATGGAAAAAGCATGAAGCATGTTGATGAGAATGGTCAAAAACAAGAAGATTTCTCTTCTTCTGAAGATAAAGCGCACTGAAGTTGACGTCTTTCTTTTCTTTGAGGAACGGGGCCTGAAGTGTTATCTGCAGACACCATAATGATGACATTGAGGACCGAGGCTTGTACTAAAGTGTTCAAACGTCATTGCAGACATACATCAGCTTTGGCTTTCCTAATCTCCTGAATCAGGAGAAATTCATGCTTTAGTTATCCCGACTTTGATTCTTCCCATGTAATTGATGATCGATGTACCTGTAACTAAGTAAGGACTACCTGCACTAACATTACAAGCTTGATTGCATATATATGGGTTAGTGACATCAGTATCCAAACCCATGGGGGTTTCATGGTCAACCATGGTTTTGCCATCGGTAAGCAGCTTTCCGATAGGTATCCACTTAATTCTGGCATCCTTAAAAATTTAACCAGTCGGTATCCACTTATGGCAAGGTCTAGGATTGTTAAGCTTCTTATGCATAGTGGATGACTTATCGTTATTCCCAGTCTCCAAATATTTAGTAGTTGGTATCCACCTAGGAGAAGTTTTAGGTTTGTTTTGCTTCTTATGCATTGTAGATGACTTACTGTAAATCCTAGACTTAACAGGTTGAACCTTGGCTATGTTCCTCAATAAACCAGGAGGCATCATACGAGGTTGTGAACCTAAGATTCCATCCTTATGAAGTACTGCCCTTTTCCTAGCCTTTTCTAGATCATAGTTCTTGCATAAGTCATTCATATCATATGAATTCTGGATTTTAATGCTCGGTTTAGACACTGTTTTCAAACTAATCCTAGAAGAGCTAGGTGTAGGTGTAGCTACTTGTTGAGGTTTAACAGAACCAGAAGCATTTTTGTTAGCCAAATAAGGTGAAGTGACTGGTTTTGTCAAAACTTGTTTCACATCAACTTGGGAGACCGATTTTTTGAAGATTTTGGTCGTTCAGATCTAAACGCAGTCGGTTGTCTAACAACTGACCGGTTTCTATTGGGATGTAAAACTAGTTTCCCCAAGATTGATGGTTTTGAAAACTTAGTGTTCACACTTTTCCCTACAGTTTTTCTAAGCTCGTTCTTTAATGCTACAATTGTGAAACCCTTATCCTGTAGTTGAGCTTTGAGTTCATCAATTTTGATCATCAAAGATGTTGTTTGTTCTAAAGTTTTAGACCTGATCTCTTTGATTGAGTCCCCTAGGTCTTTTTGATTCCTTTTCAAAGTCTCATTTTCCTTAAGTAATTTAGCCACATAAATTGACAGTTCAATATTTCTTGTCTTATTTGCATAAATGTCCTGGTTAGTTCTGACTAAATTACTTTTCTCATTCATATCAGAGATATGTTTCTTCAAATTGTTGATTATCGAGGGTTTTTCTTGAAACTGAGCTTTTAACTCGTTTATTTCAAAAAATTCACGAAATTCATGTAATTCCGGATTTTTACATGGTTTGTTGGTTTGAAAACTCTATTCCTTTCTTTGTATTGCAATTTCAAGTGAAATGCAATGTTTTTCAAGTTTTGAGAATTTTTTTGAAAGTTCATTAAACGCTTCTTTATCAACCATATCATTTGTTTGAAATAATTAGTCTCAGCTTCAACCAAGGAACATATGTTAAAATCATGTTCAACATCTTGATCAGCTTGTACAAGTATATTAGTAGATGCATTATGTTGAACAGTTAAGTGTACCTCAGCATATGACACATGTTCATTTACCGGTCTGATATATGCATCCATATCTTGTGTAACAAGAGTCACTGAACTGCTGGTAGTGTTAAGCTTATCTGTCTCTGATCCCCTGCATTCAGTGACAATTGATCCATCATCCGATGCGTTACCCGACTCAACACTACTATCTCTTGATTGCACCCGAAATTCATTCACCTTGTCATCATACTGTGTTCTTTCCTCAATGTACTTCTTAACATTATCCATGTGTTGGATTAATGTTTCTCTGAACACATCAACTTCCATTCTAGTGTGACTAGCAAAGCACATTTCTATCATATCATCTTCATAATCCCAACCGTATTCACCATTGACGAATGACTGAAATTGTTTGTTGATCACCTGAAGTGCAGCCTTGGATCCGGCATCTTGAAGTTTTTCTTTGTCAAGTTGTTGTTCAAGTTGCTCGAAGTTCAAGAACAATGTTCCCTTCAAAGTCTGTACATCTTGACCGAAAAACGTCTTAAATGCTCGTACAAATCCCATTTTGAATCCAATTCCTTCTAAAAGTACTGTGAGGTGTGAATGAAGTTGTCGAAAAGGTTCAATGAAACTATCCTTTGCATAATATTGCAGTTGCTGTAACTGGTGCAATTCTCTCTCTGATGAATTTAAGCACAAAGATGTCATACTATCATTATCCGATTCTAACACGTTTATCAGTTTTACATAGTTGGGAATCTTATGTTCATCGATCATGTCGTATAATTTGAGTACCTTAGCTATGACTAAATCCGAAGTGTTTGACATGATATGAATGTGCATGGAATTTTACAACTCTATGATTTAACCAAGAAACCGTGAGCCATTGATAATTGATATGTGTTATGATAACTGTTGGATTGGTACAATGATTAGTGATTGTGTGTTAGACGTGATGATTGTTTGATAGACTAGGTGATATGTTGTTTAGTTGTGATTTGGTTTGGTTGATGCACGTTGTTATAGTGAAAATTTGGTCTAAAAACTTAAAACCTCAATAACTTCTGTTCGGAGCGGGTTTAGGCCTCGAATGTTGACCCAAATGGATCCATTCGATGTGTCATTCTCCTCGTTTTCACGGTCGTTTTGATGGGTAGAACACTGAAAACGGAGTTACGGTTCAAAAGTTATGGCTGTTTGAAGTTTTGACGTAAAAAGTCAACTTTGGTCAAACTGCAAGTAGTCAAACTACAATTAGCAAATCCCAAAAGTCAAAATGTAGTCTTCTTGATGCAAAACGCAACGCCAAAACGCAACTGGCAAACCGCAATTGTCAAGTCGGAACTGATCAAACCGCAATGTCTTAGGAGTTAAAACGCAATGACCAAATCTCAAGACCAAAACGTAGCTTTTCAAACCGTAACTAGTAAAACCACAACTTTGTCAAACTGCAACTTGTCAAACCGTAACTTTGTCAAGCCGCAACTTTTTAGACAAAATGCAGAGTCAAAATGCAATATCTTCTAAAGAAATCGCAAAGTCTAAACGCAGTTGTCCTAAAAAAAGCAATTGACCTCAGACCGCAGTTGACCTCAAAACGTAGTTGACCAGTCAAACCGTAGTACATCAGGACAAAACGCAATGTCACTTTCGAGCAAGTATACAAGTCGCTTTCGCCCAGTTTTGTCCCTATTATCAAAACGCGGCCAAGAACCTCAAAACGCAGTCAAGAAACCTCAAATCGCAGTCAAGAACATGTCAAATCTCAACCAAGAAATCTCAAACCGCAACCAAGAAAATAACTCCAAAACTTTGAATAACACCTAAATACACCACTAAACTAATGAAAAACACCAACTAATCACTAACGTAAGCACATACAACAATCCTAAACATAAAAGTACCAACTAATGACAAGATTATCTACAAACAAAGCTAAAACTAGGAAGTTTAAGCTTATGTTATTCGAACCAAACTAAAGAACTAGATAACCAATCTTTGAAATTCGAGCACACACGAACTAGATGATCAAACCACGGCTCTTGATACCAATTATAGAGATTGGTTATCACAAACACACAATAATAATATGTGTGGATCGAATATGTTAAGACTTTTAGAGAAAGAAAGAAGTTGTGAACTTATCTAAAGAGAGAAAGTGAAGAGAAAATTGTAAGATTAGATTAAGAGAATGAGAAGCTTCAACCCTCTCCCTTGGTGGGAGAGGGCTTATATAGTTGCAATTAAACGCCTTCATTCGGGCTGTGAATCAGGTATACAGTGGGTAAAGACCCGTCCTTCTTCCACAGTGTTACTTAAACTAAATCTAATAATAATAATAATAATAATAATAATAATAATAATAATAATAATAATAATAATAATAATAATAATAATAATAATAATAATAATAATAATAATAATAATAATAATAATAATAATAATAATAATAATAATAATAATAATAATAATAATAATAATAATAATAATAATAATAATAATAATAATAATAATAATAATAATAATAATAATAATAATAATAATAATAATAATAATAATAATAATAATAATAATAATAATAATAATAATAATAATAATAATAATAATAATAATAATAATAATAATAATAATAATAATAATAATAATAATAATAATATAATAATAATAATAATAATAATAATAATAATAATAATAATAATAATAATAATAATAATAATAATAATAATAATAATAATAATAATAATAATAATAATAATAATAATAATAATAATAATAATAATAATAATAATAATAATAATAATAATA
The DNA here is from genome assembly GCA_019973895.1 of Chrysanthemum seticuspe. NCBI lineage: Eukaryota > Viridiplantae > Streptophyta > Magnoliopsida > Asterales > Asteraceae > Chrysanthemum > Chrysanthemum seticuspe. Next base: position 154,840,521 of record BPTQ01000002.1, on the reverse strand, counting down.
ATAATAATAATAATAATAATAATAATAATAATAATAATAATAATAATAATAATAATAATAATAATAATAATAATAATAATAATAATAATAATAATAATAATAATAATAATAATAATAATAATATAATAATAATAATAATAATAATAATAATAATAATAATAATAATAATAATAATAATAATAATAATAATAATAATAATAATAATAATAATAATAATAATAATAATAATAATAATAATAATAATAATAATAATAATAATAATAATAATAATAATAATAATAATAATAATAATAATAATAATAATAATAATAATAATAATAATAATAATAATAATAATAATAATAATAATAATAATAATAATAATAATAATAATAATAATAATAATAATAATAATAATATAATAATAATAATAATAATAATAATAATAATAATAATAATAATAATAATAATAATAATAATAATAATAATAATAATAATAATAATAATAATAATAATAATAATAATAATAATAATAATAATAATAATAATATAATAATAATAATAATAATAATAATAATAATAATAATAATAATAATAATAATAATAATAATAATAATAATAATAATAATAATAATAATAATAATAATAATAATAATAATAATAATAATAATAATAATAATAATAATAATAATAATAATAATAATAATAATAATAATAATAATAATAATAATAATAATAATAATAATAATAATAATAATAATAATAATAATAATAATAATAATAATAATAATAATAATAATAATAATAATAATAATAATAATAATAATAATAATAATAATAATAATAATAATAATAATAATAATAATAATAATAATAATAATAATAATAATAATAATAATAATAATAATAATAATAATAATAATAATAATATAATAATAATAATAATAATAATAATAATAATAATAATAATAATAATAATAATAATAATAATAATAATAATAATAATAATAATAATAATAATAATAATATAATAATAATAATAATAATAATAATAATAATAATAATAATAATAATAATAATAATAATAATAATAATAATAATAATAATAATAATAATAATAATAATAATAATAATAATAATAATAATAATAATAATAATAATAATAATAATAATATAATAATAATAATAATAATAATAATAATAATAATAATAATAATAATAATAATAATAATAATAATAATAATAATAATAATAATAATAATAATAATAATAATAATAATAATAATAATAATAATAATAATAATAATAATAATAATAATAATAATAATAATAATAATAATAATAATAATAATAATAATAATAATAATAATAATAATAATAATAATAATAATAATAATAATAATAATAATAATAATAATAATAATAATAATAATAATAATAATAATAATAATAATAATAATAATAATAATAATAATAATAATAATAATAATAATAATAATAATAATAATAATAATAATAATATAATAATAATAATAATAATAATAATAATAATAATAATAATAATAATAATAATAATAATAATAATAATAATAATAATAATAATAATAATAATAATAATAATAATAATAATAATAATAATAATAATAATAATAATAATAATAATAATAATAATAATAATAATAATAATAATAATAATAATAATAATAATAATAATAATAATAATAATAATAATAATAATAATAATAATAATAATAATAATAATAATAATAATAATAATAATAATAATAATAATAATAATAATAATAATAATAATAATAATAATAATAATAATAATAATAATAATAATAATAATAATAATAATAATAATAATAATAATAATAATAATAATAATAATAATAATAATAATAATAATAATAATAATAATAATAATAATAATAATAATAATAATAATAATAATAATAATAATAATAATAATAATAATAATAATAATAATAATAATAATAATAATAATAATAATAATAATAATAATAATAATAATAATAATAATAATAATAATAATAATAATAATAATAATAATAATAATAATAATAATAATAATAATAATAATAATAATAATAATAATAATAATAATAATAATAATAATAATAATAATAATAATAATAATAATAATAATAATAATAATAATAATAATAATAATAATAATAATAATAATAATAATAATAATAATATAATAATAATAATAATAATAATAATAATAATAATAATAATAATAATAATAATAATAATAATAATAATAATAATAATAATAATAATAATAATAATAATAATAATAATAATAATAATAATAATAATAATAATAATAATAATAATAATAATAATAATAATAATAATAATAATAATAATAATAATAATAATAATAATAATAATAATAATAATAATAATAATAATAATAATAATAATAATAATAATAATAATAATAATAATAATAATAATAATAATAATAATAATAATAATAATAATAATAATAATAATAATAATAATAATAATAATAATAATAATAATAATAATAATAATAATAATAATAATAATAATAATAATAATAATAATAATAATAATAATAATAATAATAATAATAATAATAATAATAATAATAATAATAATAATAATAATAATAATAATAATAATAATAATAATAATAATAATAATAATAATAATAATAATAATAATAATAATAATAATAATAATAATAATAATAATAATAATAATAATAATAATAATAATAATAATAATAATAATAATAATAATAATAATAATAATAATAATAATAATAATAATAATAATAATAATAATAATAATAATAATAATAATAATAATAATAATAATAATAATAATAATAATAATAATAATAATAATAATAATAATAATAATAATAATAATAATAATAATAATAATAATAATAATAATAATAATAATAATAATAATAATAATAATAATAATAATAATAATAATAATAATAATAATAATAATAATAATAATAATAATAATAATAATAATAATAATAATAATAATAATAATAATAATAATAATAATAATAATAATAATAATAATAATAATAATAATAATAATAATAATAATAATAATAATAATAATAATAATAATAATAATAATAATAATAATAATAATAATAATAATAATAATAATAATAATAATAATAATAATAATAATAATAATAATAATAATAATAATAATAATAATAATAATAATAATAATAATAATAATAATAATAATAATAATAATAGTTAAGTCTACGAACTAACATATGCTAACCTATACTCGGGGTGAATTACTCTTCCTTATGGATTTTCTAAATCCTAATAAACCCTAAGAATGTTCAATCCAAAACCTTAAAGAAAACACAAATATCAAAAAATCATGTTCTTACCAAACAAGCTCGACTAATAGCGGTTCACAAATAGATCATGGATGTTTGGTTCACCACTTCAATTTCAGGTTTCCTTTTGCTTCGATTTTTTATGACCATAATTCACAAAGAACTTACGATGATTGAATCGTTCCTAATAAAAACTACTCGTAGTTAACTAATAAAAAATATTTAACTAATTGAGCTTTAGTTCACTTTTTCTTTAATAAACTAAATGGGTTGGGCTTGTGTTGTTATTGTAATTGAGGAATATCGTATGTAGCACAAACGAGAATATCGACATATAAATTTTCTATAAAAATTATATACACTTTCACACCCATATTAGCATGTGTCACGGGTAGCCATGTCTTACAGCCGCACCTGTCCTTGTTGCATGACTACATCAATGCAACCACAACAAACGGTATCCACAAACCAATACAAAGGAAAAGCAACCACAACAACCTCAAACAAGTATAGTATGAAACCCTAAACGAGTTAGAGTTTGATATCAGTCCGCGTAATCCCAGTGAACACAACAACACTAAGATGTTAACAATAAACGTAAAAAACAATGAAAAAAGACGTCAATAACAGTAGCCAATACAACGGTATAAAACAAATCAAAAAATAATCCAAACCCCTAAACACGCTTAAGAACCTTAAAGGTAAAACGGTTCAGCAAGCAAATACCTAACCAAAAGATTAAGTATAAACAAGATGAATGTAGTGATGTTGTAGGATCAGTAGGCGAGATAGTGTTGATAAATCAAGATCGATGTTTATAAGTTAGGGTTGATCGTCGAAATCGCCTAGCAGGGGTAGAGCATTACTTTTGCACCCTTTTAGTTGTACTCATCTAAATTTTAAGTAAATGATGTTCTAATAATACCCGGTTTCTTCAGACAGAAGTCGAGCGCTTTATATGTTTCACCTTATTCATTTTTGGACAAGATACTTTTCCCATTTTAATATTTGGGCGGAATAATCTTCAATTCTTAAAATTTTTGCGCCGCTTTTGTATCCCTTACTTTGCAGTATTCTTCTTCTCTAGCTCTTTCGTATAAATCTTGAACCAAAATGTTCATGTATCTAGATGTGTATGTAATAGACAAAGGAAATTTTTACGGAGCTCTATCATTACTTTTGTATTTCTATAAAAAGATGAATATAGGATATGTAGTCTCATGTTTTATTGCTTTATATGTCAACAAAATAAGTCGAAGTTAATTAGGCTCTAGCTAGAGGCACAAAATAAAATAAACAACACTACAACGTGAATTAAAGGATAAAAATTAGAATGAAGGTAGACAAGCCTACTCAACTAAATATATACCGATCGAGTACATAAATAGTGCATACATACATACACGTACGTATTTTTGACCTTGAGTTCAATATATACTATTAGAAGAAGCAACAATTGGTATATAAATTTGGAGATCTTGAAAAGAACTCATTCTCAGTTAAGGTTTTAGACATCTAGGCTTGCCTATCGATTCTAGAATATTGAGACCCAGTAATTGAAGGATGCGGGTATGAATCTCTTGCTTTCCCATTAAGTTATTGGTTTTCTCAATCTTCTTACATATCCTTGATGTTAGTTTGTGTTGCCTTCAATCTACCTATATATAGTGATGACTTCTTCGTTTCATTGTTGTTTAGTACCATTAGACTATGATGATCATCAACCCTAGCATTACAACTTTTATTCAAGAAATCAGGCTCCTAGCCATTGTTCAAAAATTGACCTTAGTCCATAGAGATCACTAAAAGTAGGGTTCCTAAGTATAAAATGATATCAACATTGATCATAGATTCTTTAAAAATCAAATGGAGAATTTCATATATCCTTCCGTTTTCATCATTAATTTCGTATATACCCAGAATACAACTATTGAATACATTTTGTACAATATGTTCAAAGCATAATTCGGGTAAACATGAAATTTTTTAGTTTTATTTTGGGAGATATGGAATTGTCCCAAAATCAAAAGATCAAATCTCGCAAACTAAAAAAATCAATTCTACCCTTGTTTTTAATAAGTAAATATTCCACAAAACGTTAATTGCTACCCGAAACTAATATACTATCGCAACGAGAATTAATTCCTATTCCTATTAGGGGGCACTTTTATATACTTTCAAATAACTTTTTTTTGAGTTTTTTTGGCCATTGCAATTTACACAATACAATATCACATGTGATTTGTCAAATATTTTGACTACCTACCATTTAATCTAGACCACAATAACTAAACGCTAAAAACACCACCTCCTAAACTCTCTATAAAAACCCTAACCCCTAAATATGCCTAACCCTAAAAAACCATAACCGCTAAACCATAAAAAGGCATAACCCCAAAACCCTTAAAAACCCTAAACCCTAAAAAAAGTCTAATCGGCATAACCCAACGTTAAAAACCCTAAGCTAATCCTTATGTTAGGAATTAGAAATTCCAGGTATTAAAGAGTCGGTCACCTCTAGTATATGTAATCGTTAGAAAGCTCGTAGTCGTAGTTCTTTTAAGCTATGTAGTATTTAGTTAAGTAACACCGTGGAGGACGGACGGGTCTTTACCCACTGTATGCCTGATCCACAGCCTGTTGTGTGGCGTTTTATTGTAAGACTATAAATACTCTCTACCTTTCAAGGTAGAGAGTTGGAGCTCATAATAAGATTTTTCTTTCTCTCACTAAGTTCCCTAAACCTCTAACTTTCTCTCTCTAAAAACCTTCTTGTACGCCACTTGTGATTATGGTTTAGTGTGTTTGTGAAATCCAATATGTAACAATTGGTATCAAGAGCCAATGTTAGATCATCTCTTACATATCTTTGGATTTCTAGTGGTTTTTAGGTGGTTTTTGAGTTTGAAAAAGTTTAGTGGTTTTTGCATCATTTGGTTGATTTCTGGTGTTAAAGTTTGAATTTTGATTGTACTTTTGTGTTTAGAATCATCACAAGTGTTTAGGTTTTGATTTAGAAGGCTTGAATCATCATGGTTGGATTGTTTTTGGATTGAAAAGTGATGTTTATGTGTTTTTCATGCTAGCGACTTGAGCCACGGATAAGTTTTCTTGGTAGCGACTTGCTTTGCAATTTAGTAGCGAGTTGTTGTTAATGGAATTAGCGAGTTGGGTTAGCGACTTGTCTATTGAGACAAGCCGACAAAAAAATACACTTAGTGGATTCTCCACTCACTACAAGAATTCAGGTGAATAGCCATGGACATATTTTGTGGGTAAAAGGGCCAAATTCGTGGGTAACTAATGAATACCCACGGATTATCCATGAATATGTTTTAATGGGGAAAGCCTTCGAGGGTAATTGACTAGCCACGATTTTTTCAACATGTGGGTAATGTTAACCACGACATTGTTTGTGGGCATTTTCATTCAATCTGTGGGTAAATGTTGCACGGGATTTTCTAAGCTACCACGAAAATACCCACAATTTTCGTGTGGGTAATCTATGGGTATATTTAGCCACCACATAATCTGTGGGTGTGTTCATTAAATCGGTGGTAAAATGTTTCATGGGATTTTTACATTACCACAAAAATACTCACAAAAGTTTTGAGGGTAATTCAAGGGTACGCATAACCCACGATATTGTCGTGTGTAAATATCCAATGGTAAAATTTTCCGTTTTACCCATGATAATTTATGGGTAAACTTAACCACGGATATTTAAATGTGAAAAAGCCAAGGGTAATATTAGAAGTTTACCCACAATAATTGGTAGGAAAGAAAAGGGTAATGTTAGAAGTTTACCCACAATATTTGGTGGGTAATATTAACCACGAAAGGTACTGGTAAAAAATTGTGGGAATTTTTTGAAAAACGATTTGATTAAAATTTATATGAAATATCTGCATATTTGTAAATTTCACAAATTTTGAAAGAGCTGTAAAATATAAATTAGGCACCTCATAATTTCTGACAATATAACAAACATAAACCAACTTTATTAAACTTAACATAAACATAAAATATCTGAAAGGAACTAACAACCTAAATTATCCAAAATAAAGCAAACAATAACCCAATATATGCAAACCAAAATAGGCCTGAACCTAAAATACCAGAAAAACAGAAAATAAATTAACTCAAGTTTCTCAATGACCTAAGGCTGTGATGATCATCTTACTAGACTTCATGCTCTTCAGAGTTGCTAGTGTTTGGGTTTTGAGTTCCGCCTACAATATCTGCTTCATTATTGTCATCAGTGTCACTTTCAGTACTTGGGACAGGAATCTCAATATGACTACACAAGAGCTCAAGAAATTGTTGTTGTTTTACCGATCTTGCGAGTCAACTTTCTCTCCATTTCCAGGTACTTGTTCTCCAAAGGTTCATGTGGCATATAAGCTGATGAAGTTCTATTGGCAGGATTCGGATAATAAGCAAATGGTTGTGAGCCAAGACCATACACATTTCTTTTCTTCAAGCCTCCGATTCATTAACCAATTGGGATGCCTCGCCTACTGCATGATTTGCCTCACGTGCTTCCTTCAATCGCAACACATTATCCCTAAATGAAAATGTTATTCACTTTTCAGAACAAAACATACATTGATTATTTTTGCCTTCTTATCGATAAAGGTTTCCTCGTCATGATTTTTTGTATGGGTATACGCAAAAAGCTCAAAAGGATTAGGTGGACGCTTTAGTGTCGTTTCCTGCACACACACACACACAAAAAAAAAAAAAAAAAAAAAAAAAAAAAAAAAAAAAAAAGAACCCTCAGAAACTAACAAAAACTTTCGAATTAGATTTACTTAAACAAACGATAACCATATTTTATTGTCATATAACCACAACTAAGTTTCTTAAACTTACAACTTTCTTCGCATGTTCATGATATGATACGGACCCTCCAGTATGAGTCGATGGACCATCACCCTTCAGACGATTCTGTGAATTTGTTTCTCGTTTCCCCTTGTAATTTGGTGTGCCCCAATAACCTACAAAACCTGCCCATGTGTCTTCACTTATAAATATTGGTTTTATCATTTTACGCCTAGCGTCTCTCAAGAAATCTGTATAACGCTAAGAAGCTTTTGATTCCCATGCTGTCCTCACTTGTGTTTCAGTTGTAGGCTTCCACACATAATGTTTCTACATTTATCCAAATCATTAATAACAACATATGTGATATATTTATATATCAAATAATTTAAATATCAGATGTTGAATACCTTCAATTCTTCAAAATAGAAGTTTTTGGTGTCTTGCTGTACCTTTCTCCATGTGAAGGCTCCATCATCAATTCTTTCTTTGAAAATCTTTGTTATTACTCGTGAGCATTGACTTGAATTTTCAAGGCTGTTATAATATGATGAAGCTGTTATAATATGATGAAGATGATAAAATCAGTGTAATCACATGAAAATATGTAATCAACTATTGATATAATAGACCTTAAACTTACAATCCATTCACAACAGTAAGTTGTTTTCTCCCTACTGTCACTGTCAGTGACTGATTCTAAGAGCTTTCAGCATTTGATCGAGGGCCTGAATTTGTCACAATAATATTTTCACGAGATGTTTCTTTGCCATTACCATTGAAAGTTGAATCACTAACAATCTCATCCGTTGTTCCTTCATGAGCATATGAGAGACCTCCTTTCCTTGTGTTCCTTCCATTTTCTCACGTCATATCACCATTAGAATTTGAAACATCAAGAATCTCATCCTTTATTCCTTGAGGAGCATGCGAGACACCAACTCTTTTTGTGATCCCTCCCCTTCCTCTAGGCATTGCTCCATTCAAAGTTGAATTTGTCACAATAATATTTTCACGAGATGTTTCTTTGCCATTACCATTGAAAGTTGAATCACTAACAATCTCATCCGTTGTTCCTTCATGAGCATATGAGAGACCTCCTTTCCTTGTGTTCCTTCCATTTTCTCACGTCATATCACCATTAGAATTTGAAACATCAAGAATCTCATCCGTTATTCCTTGAGGAGCATGCGAGACACCAACTCTTTTTGTGATCCCTCCCCTTCCTCTAGGCATTGCTCCATTCAAAGTTGGATTAGTTAGAGACTCGGTCGCTGTTCTAGGACGAGCATATGAGAGAAGTGGTCTTTTGTGATCCATCCCCTTCCTCTCATCATATCTGTAACTATTTAAAATACAAGATGTTAATGAGATACTAAACAAAAGTGTAGATTAAACATTTACCAAACAATAAGGCCATCAAACAAGTCTAATTCAGTAACAATTATAATATATGTGACACAATATAACCCTTTCACTTATGTTAACAAACTATATACTTAAACAAACCATATACTTAAACATCATTATATCCTCTATAACAAATGAGTAACACAAGTCTAGAGCACTAAATACTTAAACAACCCATATACTGACTCAATCTCATCACTGTCGATGTGTGAATATAAACCTTCCTATATGCAGCAATGAAAACCAAAACCACTTGCTGACACAAGAAAAACATTCTTAGACGCATAAATATAGTTCTGAAGCAACATTATACTTGCAGACTAACTGAACCAATTTGCAGTCATGAACCCAAATATTCATAACAATAAACAATCATTATATAAATACTTTCAGTTGCCGCGAACACGGAATCTAAAGAAGAAAGGTTCTTTGATAAAAAAGAATGATAAAGCGCTGAATTGTTTGAATAATTTGGTTCTGAAATAAAACAAATTGTTCAGAAGCGTATGGACTGATCCATCGACTCAATTTTTATATCAAACACCTACACCTTTAACAGAATCAGTATTGTCTTTGAATTGACCCATTAAAATGCAATCATACAACCCCTTAATCTACACATAATTTTCATTTTAGATCATAAAGCAACCCTAGGACAAACATATAACACAATAACATCTTCTTCCAAATATACCAGCAATTGTAAAAGTTATATTCTAAGGCTCACTTTGAATCATTGATAGCCAAAACAAAATCATAATTTTTTTTTTTTTTTTTAAATAAAAAATAAAAATAAAATAAAATAAGCCAACAACAACAACAACAACAAAAACTTGTTCACTAAACTTACAATTCATAATTGAAAAAACTACTTCGGAACATATAAGAAACATCGACAATGATTAAAATACTAAACAGAAATCAGAACACTCCAATTAAAAAGAATGAAGCCTTTGATATATTCAACTATATGCTAATATGAAATTTTTAGGCACATACCTTGTTAAAAGTTGTTAATCCTTCTGATATTGCTTCTACAATTTTTTTGGTACCCACTATATTCAATTGAGTCAATGAAACTTATAAGCGATTATTGCCGCTATTTATTCAACAACTGAGATCCGATTTTTATGCGATTGATATCATCTTATTATGCGAAAAGGCTGCTTAATTTCCCCGTAAACCCTTATCATTTGCTGCTTAATTTCCAATCGCCGCTTCGTTTTAATTTGCCGCTTAGATTAGTTTTCATTTGCCGCTTCATAGTGAAAGGGTTATGTAATTGTAAGAATGTGAATGGACCAGACCACTTGAAGTTTTGAATAGATGAAACTGAATTAGTAAAAAATAATATGGTCAAACTTGACACCTAATACATATTCTATTTTCTTATCAATATATGATTTGCAATTATTTCTAAGTATTCACATTTTTGAGTTATAGTATTATAAATAAATTTTTATTAATAAGTATGACAACACTAAGATTATTATTGATATATGATATTAAGGTGTGGGAATCGGGTTCGGGTCAAATGGTCAAGGCTGAAAATAACATACGCAAACTAATCTTATTTGAATTTGATTTTATTGGGTTCATGTCAAATCGGGTCGGATTCACTTGAGTGGGGTTCATATACAATCGGGTCAACCCGAATATGAGTAATGTAATAATATTGTCTATTTGTAATCGTTTAAATTTAAAAAAAAATATATATTTTTAAATATTTTAGAAAGCTCTTATTTAGGTCAACCGAGTAACCCGAACCCGAGTTAGCCAAATATTTTCAACCCGATATCCGACCATGTTTAGTATTTGTGTTACTCAGGTTCAAACACAAATAAAATTATTGACCAAGTAATACGACCATAATAGACTTAATCGGGTTCGGTTCAGGTTCAAGTTCGGGTCCGTATATACATAAGTTTGATAAATTATGTTAATTAATGATGTTGTTTTTAAGCTTAAAACTTGTATTGTTAAATTGAATGTGTATAAAAAAAGTAACTCCTAATACCATCTTCCACGGCTTATGGGTCCCAATACCGTCTTCCACGGTGTATGGGGGATGTTAAGACGTAGACAGCCATACCCCTACCTAAGGTAGAGAGGCTGCTTCCGGTTCTACCAAAGGTAGAAAAGGACCTCCGGCCTTGCAAGGGGTGAGGATCAAACCATTGACCTCTGTCTCCAAAGGCAAAGGTGTTAACCACTTGATCCAACCTTGCTTTTTTTAAATTGAATGTGTATGATATTCTATAATATTTTTTTATCAAAAGAAAATTTTATAAATGTCAAAATTTAGGCGCAATTTAAACATACACATAAAAACAAACAAACGGCACATAAGAAAATAAACAAACAAAAATTTACTTACGATACACAACCCATAATCAAAACCCACGTCGCATGATGAACCGGGTTGACCCAACGGTCGAAACGGTAATCCGGTGATTTGACCAGGTTTATTTGAGACTTGTTTTCAAAACATTAGGTATAACTATATATACTTTGTAAACAATCGAGTTGAGCTCAAACTTTATGAATAAGTATCGAAAACAGAGGCGAGCTTATTTTGAGCTTGTTTCGAACTCGAGTTTTAAGATTCGAGTAGAGCTTGTTTCGAGCTCGAGTTTTAACCTTCGAGTAGAGCTCGAGCTTGGCAATACACGACTCGACTCAGCTCATTTACACCCTAGTTACAAAAGCTCGTTTACACCCTAGTTACAAATTACTAGTAAATTTATAAACAAACATGAGCTACACTAAGTGGATAAATGACATTGGTATTAATGTCTAATACACAAATTAAAAGTATGATTCATTTTAATGTGGATTCTAAAAGCTTGAAAACCCGGTAATAGTTCTAAAACAAAAAATTATTACCAGAAACCGATATTATAAAAAACAAAAAAACGGAACCGAACCCTTGGCAACACGCGGGCTACCCAGATCGTGTACACTGTTTTAGAAGTCGTTTTAATTATATTTTGCAACGGCAGGGAAAAGTTGTCGAGTAGTTGTAATATCGTTTTACTTAATCCTGCCCCTCACAAATTTGATGCAAAAGGTTATTATTTACATTATTTTGATTGCATCCGTCTAAGGTTCCGTTGCTCCATGTTTTTGGATTTATTTCTTTAACGACTACATGTGGCACAAAAGCACGCAAACGCAAAAGAAAGATTTTTTAAGAAGCAAAAACAATTTTAATATTAGAAATATCATAAGACTTTGAATGGATCCATCTACATTCAATATGTTATGAATGTGACTAATAACAGGCGTATATATACATTAACGTAATTCTATTGTAATAACATGCATATATATATATATATATACATTTATGTAATAATATCTTTACTTCTAGTTGCACTAGCATCTTGGTTTCTTTGAACACAATAATTTAGGAGCAAAAAATTAACCATTGCCAAAGTTATGGGCATAGTTATACCCATAAATTACACACACCGAGTTACCCACGAACACAAAAATGAGTCTAAAACCTGGGTAATGTAAAATTAGCCACGGAAAATTACACGCGATATGTTAAACGGGAAACTCGGTGTGCAAATATTTACGGGTATAAACTTTACCCATTAATCACCCACAACTATTAACACATATATAAAATATGTGGGCAATCTGTGGGAAACAAAAAATTATCCATATAATTAACCATGACTTTACCCATGATAATAAATTCATGTGTAATATGTGGGAAAAATTTTAGCGGGAATCATTTAGCCACAGGCTACTCACGATATATTATTTTGTGGCTAAATTTATGGGTAAAATCGTGGAAAAGTTAAGGGAAAATTCTCAAAGAGTTTGGATTTGCTAATTGTGGGTAACTGATGTGTAATATGAGGGTAAAGACCCACGTATCAATGTCTGTGGGTAATTTCCATGGGTAGAGCCCTGTTTTCTTGTAGTGACTACGAGTAGCGACTTGGTGTAAGTTAGCGACTTGTACTTTATATTGTTAGCGATTTGGTGTTAGCGAGTTGGTACCTAGCGAGTTGCTATTTAGCGACTTGACAAATTAGCGACTTAGTTCTTAGCGACTTGCTGTCAAAATTTTGCTAGCGACTTGGATTGTAGCGAGTTGTTATATAGCGACTTGGCACTTAGCGACTTGGTTTAAGGTTTCCTAGCGACTTGGGTGATATCCTTTGAATACGGTTTTCTCTTGATTTAGTAAAATCCCGTGAAAGAATCTATTTCCCGGTTTAATCTTATAGTTAAAAAATCCCGTTTAATCTGTCATCATGTCTACCAACGTTCCTACAATCATCTCCACTGTTTTCGAGGATGTTCAAGCAGCTGGTTCAGATACTCGTACACCCATGCTTGACAGAACTGACTACGACTCTTGGGCTCAACGAATCAGACTATACTGTCTTGGAAAGGAAAATGGAGTCAACATTCTCAAATCCATTGATGAAGGACCATATCGGGTTGAGACTACTAGAGACTTAATTGATACAGCTGAAGATGGAACAATGATCTATGTAATTGACAGACCAAAGACATATGATGAGCTCGATGATAAGGAGAAAAAGAGATTCGATGCCGATATCAGGGCTTCTAATATCGTACTTCAAGGTCTTCCAAAAGATATCTACAAGCTGATCAATCACAACACCGAAGCAAAGGCAGTGTGGGATAATGTCAAGATGCTTCTCTCAGGTTCTGAATTAACTATGGAAGACAGAGAATCACAACTCTATGATGAATTTGAACACTTCAAAATGAAACCAGATGAGAGTGTTTATGATTACTATGTGAGATTCCACAAGCTTGTGAATGATATGAGGAACATCAGAATGACTATGCCAAACATTCAGCTGAACTCAATGTTTTGATAAATCAAGATCGATGTTTATAAGTTAGGGTTGATCGTCGAAATCGCCTAGCAGGGGTAGAGCATTACTTTTGCACCCTTTTAGTTGTACTCATCTAAATTTTAAGTAAATGATGTTCTAATAATACCCGGTTTCTTCAGACAGAAGTCGAGCGCTTTATATGTTTCACCTTATTCATTTTTGGACAAGATACTTTTCCCATTTTAATATTTGGGCGGAACAATCTTCAATTCTTAAAATTTTTGCGCCGCTTTTGTATCCCTTACTTTGCAGTATTCTTCTTCTCTAGCTCTTTCGTATAAATCTTGAACCAAAATGTTCATGTATCTAGATGTGTATGTAATAGACAAAGGAAATTTTTACGGAGCTCTATCATTACTTTTGTATTTCTATAAAAAGATGAATATAGGATATGTAGTGTCATGTTTTATTGCTTTATATGTCAACAAAATAAGTCGAAGTTAATTAGGCTCTAGCTAGAGGTACAAAATAAAATAAACAACACTACAACGTGAATTAAAGGATAAAAATTAGAATGAAGGTAGACAAGCCTACTCAACTAAATATATACCAATCGAGTACATAAATAGTGCATACATACATACACGTACATATTTTCGACCTTGAGTTCAATATATACTATTAGAAGAAGCAACAATTGGTATATAAATTTGGAGATCTTGAAAAGAACTCATTCTCAGTTAAGGTTTTAGACATCTAGGCTTGCCTATCGATTCTAGAATATTGAGACCCAAGTAATTGAAGGATGCGGGTATGAATCTCTTGCTTTCCCATTAAGTTATTGGTTTTGTCAATCTTCTTACATATCCTTGATGTTAGTTTGTGTTGCCTTCAATCTACCTATATATAGTGATGACTTCTTCGTTTCATTGTTGTTTAGTACCATTAGACTATGATGATCATCAACCCTAGCATTACAACTTTTATTCAAGAAATCAGGCTCCTAGCCATTGTTCAAAAATTGACCTTAGTCCATAGAGATCACTAAAAGTAGGGTTCCTAAGTATAAAATGATATCAACATTGATCATAGATTCTTTAAAAATCAAATGGAGAATTTCATATATCCTTCCGTTTTCATCATTAATTTCGTATATACCCAGAATACAACTATTGAATGCTGTTAGGAATTAAAAATTCCCGGTATTAAAGAGTCGGTCACCTCAAGTATATGTAATCGTTAAAAAGCTCGTAGTCGTAGTTCTTCTAAGTTAAGTAGTAATTTAGTTAAGTAACACCGTGGAGGACGGACGGGTCTTTACCCACTGTATGCCTGATCCACAGCCCAAAGTGTGGCGAGTTATGTAAGACTATAAATACTCTCTACCTTCCAAGGTAGAGAGTTGGAGCTCATAATAATATCTTTCACTTTCTCTCACTAAGTTCCCTAAACCTCTAACTTTCTCTCTCTAGAATTCCATCTATATGCTACTTTGTGTTATGTTTTGATGTGTATGTGAAAAGTTATATCTTACAATTGGTATCAAGAGCCATGGTTATATCATATCTTGCACATCTTTGGATTTATAGTGGTTTTTAGGTGGTTTTTTGAGTTTGAAAAAGTTTAGTGGTTTTTGCATCATTTGGTTGATCTCTTGTGTTAAAGTTTGAATTTTGTTGGTACTTTTATGTTTAGAATCATCAAAAGTGTTTAGGTTTTCATTTGGTAAGCTTGAATCATCTTGGTTGGGTTGTTTTTGGATTGAAAAGTGAAGTTTATTTGGTTTTTCAAGCTAGCGACTTAGCTCTCGGAATAGTTTCTTGGTAGCGACTTGCTTCACAGTTTTGTAGCGACTTACAGTGTTAAAGCTAGCGAGTTAGATCTAGCGAGTTAAAGGACAAGTAGTGGAATCTCCACTACGGGTAGCGACTTGTGGTAGCGACTTGGTCAGTAGCGAGTTGCTCTTTAGCGACTTGTGTTTCTAGCGACTTGTGTAGCGAATTGCTGCCAAAATTTGGTTAGCGACTTGGTCCGTAGCGAGTTACTACTTAGCGACTTGTTTTTCTGTTAGCGACTTGGGAGTCTAGCGACTTGGCTGTCTAGCGAATTAATTGGTAGCGACTTAGTGGATTTGTTTCTAGCGACTTAGTGCTTTATCATCTAGCGACTTGAGTGATTGTTTACGGTTTTCTCTTGATTTAGTAAAATCCCGTGAAAGAATCTATTTCCCGGTTTAATCATTGAGTTATAAAATCCCGTATAATCTGTTAACATGTCTACCAACGTCCCTACTGTCATATCCACTGTTGCCGAGGATGTTCAAGCAGCTGGCTCAGATACTCGTCCACCCATGCTTGACAGAACCGACTACGACTCTTGGGCTCAACGAATCAGATTGTATTGCCTTGGAAAGGAAAATGGTGTCAACATTCTCAAATCCATTGATGAAGGACCATATCGAGTTGAGACGACTAGAGACATACTTGATACTAATGAAGATGGTACTCCTATTTACGGAATGGACAGACCTAAGATGTATGATGAGCTTGATGATAAGGAGAAAAAGAGATTTGATGCAGATATCAGGGCTTCAAACATTGTTCTTCAAGGTCTTCCTAAAGACATCTACAAGCTGATCAATCATAACACTGAAGCAAAGGCAGTTTGGGATAATGTTAAGATGCTTCTCTCAGGTTCAGAACTAACTGTGGAAGACAGAGAATCCCAACTCTATGACGAATTTGAGCACTTCAAGATGAAACCAGATGAGAGTGTCTATGAGTACTATGTGAGATTTCATAAGTTAGTGAATGACATGAGGAACATCAGAATGACTATGCCTAACATTCAGTTCAACTCAAAGTTTGTGAACAACATGAATCCCGAATGGCACAAGTTTGTCACAGCTGTGAAGCTCACTAAAGGATTGAAGAATACAAACTATGAGCAACTCTATGCCTTTCTCCTTCAGAATGAGAGACATGCCATGTTTGAAAAATTGATTCTCAATCAGTTCAAAACCAACCAGGGAGAGACAAGCTCGTCTAATGACTCAACAGCCTTCTACTCAAACATCGGAATCACAACCAAAGCATCACAAGTCATACCCTTGGGGAATGGTAATCACAAACTCATTCCTGATCCCATGTTCAAACAAGCTGATGCTGATGCACACGTGGGTAACATCATCAATCAACTAGCTCTTCTCATTAGTCAAAACATGAATTCTCTCCCACAAACCAACAACAACCTCAGAATTGCATCTAACCCACATAATCAAGCCACTGTTAAAGATGGAAGGATCGTTGTGCAACCAGTTCAGGAAAGACAGTATGATCAGGGAAGAGGTAGAGCTGGGAGAGGTTATGTTGGAAACCAGAATCGAGGAAGAAATGGTAACCAAGGTCAACCTAAGCCAATCAAATGCTATAACTGTGGTGGTGAAGGACACATTGCAAGGAACTGCACATCTCCAAAGCGTCCACAGAATGCTGATTACTTCAGAGATAAGATGTTGCTGGCACAAGCTCAGGACAATGGTGCTGCGTTGGATGAAGAGGAATTGCTGTTTCTTGCTGAGGGCAATGCCAAGACCTATGATGCAGATGTGGATGAGCAGCCTATTCAGGAGATAGGTCACAATCATCAGAATGCCTTTCAAGTCGCTGACTGTGATGCATACGACTCGGATGTAGATGATGGACCTACTGCACACACAATCTTTATGGCTAGCATCTCTCCAATGGTTTCTCCCAAGATCTCTTCTTCACCACAAGCTGGACCATCCAAGGACAAACTCATCTCAGAGGTATTAAAGCTATACGATGATGCTGATGTGCAACAGATGCATGACAAAGTACAACCAACTGAAACTATTGAATCAAATATTGAAAATATGGGTAATATCAATATTGTCCCATACGATCAATACGTGAAACAAAGTGAAAGTGAAGTTGTACCAAGTGATGCATCTTCTGCAGTCAACAATGACTATGTCTTTGATGAATACACTGCATGTGATCCTGATGATTCCATAATTTCTGAACTAAATGCCTATAAAGAACGTGTTGCTATTTATGAACAACGCGCTAAATTTGAGTTGACCACTCGTGAGCAGGAAATGGATGACCAAGTGCGTACAGTAATTAGAAAAAGTAATTTTAGAGAAGAAGTATTGAAACAAGAATTAAATTCTTTGCAAGAAAAACTTTCTAAAACAGCTAAGCAAAAACAAGAACTTCAAGAAAATGTGAAAATGCTTAAGCAAGAATTTAATGCAAAAGAATCAAAGCTCTTGAGAGATTTTTCTAATCTGAAAACTTTGAAAAACAAACTTGAAAACAAGTTGTACATGCAAGGAAACACCATTCAGACTGCTCACATGATCACTAAGCATAGAGTTCTAAGCGATAAGCATAGTGTTCCCA